>JAREIS010000093.1:3670000-4391198 GCA_030060385.1 Muscicapa striata striata | reverse complement strand
GTGCAGCACGGTCACCATGGCATGGAACAGGGCAGGATGTCACAGGAGCCTTTGTGACGTGTGGTTATATAAGAGCCAGCGGTGACAGGGCCACGCCAGAGTGCTCAGAGCACGCGGCGGGGAAGGACAGGACAGAGCGGTGCTGTGAGATTGCCCACACGGCACTGTCGTTTGTGCCTGACCCGAGCCTTTCTGAGTGCTGCTCTTGCAGTGACCTCCTTGCAAGACAGTGACTTTTTACCTCTCAGCTTTAGTGAGGCATCTCTCTGCGAAGTTTCTCCAGTACAACAACCTGGAGAACTCGATCTGTTTCAGTCCGTACAAGATGGTGAGTGACACAGCTGGGCCACAGGGCTGATGGCTGCTGCCAGCTTGGCCCCATCCCATCCCATCCCATCCCATCCCATCCCATCCCATCCCATCCCATCCCATCCCATCCCATCCCATCCCATCCCATCCCATCCCACCCACTGTGGACATGGCCAGGGACAGGACAGAAGAGGGCTGGGCAGACACCCTGCAGCAGCCGTGCTCCATCCCCTGGGGAATCCGGGGCTGTCCCTGCCTGGGGAGCAGGGCTGGGCTGTGCTCTCCAGGCCCTCCAGCAGCCCCTCAGCTCTGGCTGCGCTCGCTCTTTGCCAGGAGCAGCCACAGAACAGTCCCAGGAGCAGAAACCTGCCCGTGGCCGCTTCCATGGAACACTGAAGGTACCTGCAGCCATCCCCACCTGGGCTGGGCCTGCTCTCGCTGCTCAGCCCAGCACAGCAATTGGAGCATTGCATGGAACTTGCCTCTCTTCCTGTCCCTTGTTCTCCTGCAGATGTTCCAAAAGCTCCGCAGTCGACGCTAAAAGATTACAGCAGCACACAGAGCGCAGCCGAGCCTGACTGGGGCTGAGCGAGATCCAGGCAGAGCCTGATGTCAGCCCGATCCACCCGAGCCTTTAGAGTGTGACACCTCAACGGCTCTTCAGTCTGCAACGGCAACGGCTCATTGCCTGGAGCCTGAGCAAGGGCTATCATTGCACCACAGTGGAGACTATCATTGTACACACCCACAGTGACTGAGACCTTTCTGAGATGGGTGGTGACTCCTTTCAAGAGCAGGTGAGCAGGCTGGAGCCTGCGCTGGAGTGCAGGGCTGCTGGGACTCCCTGCTCTGTCAGCACTCCTGTCACTGGTGTGTTTGTCATTCCAGGCTAGTGAAATCCATTGTGGCAGAGACCACTGTGATGGTCCCAAATGATGGTGGCCCAATTGAAGCCATTTCTACCATCCAGACTGTGCCTTACCCTCAGAGGAGCCAGAGGAAGAGCGGTGGGTGTAACATCCCTGTCCTGTCCTGACACAGCCACACGAGTTAAAAATGTCAACATTCCTTCCAGGACCTGGGAGCTGCTTCTGGTTTATCATGTATCACTTTATATCTTCTTTTCCAGGATTAAAAGCTCAGGACTCAGATGTTTATTCATTCTTATCTATGTTACAGAGAGTGCTACAGCACTTCAGGCTAACAAGCTAAAAGGGTGAAATGGTGATGGATCTCTCTCATGAGAAGATTTTTTAAGGCCTAACTGTCAATTAAGAAAACCACCTAAATTATTTTACTTTTGACCCAATAACCAAACACCTGTGACCTGCAATGTGGCATTTTCCATCCAATCACAAAAGTACCACCTAGGATGAAGAAGAAAATTCTTCACAATGTGATATTACACACTTCTATTCAAGCTACACACTAGTGATTCTAGTTCTACCATTCCATTTTGGGAGCCTCCAATGCCTCAGGTGAAAAGCAGAGTTTTCTTGGGGGGTCAGTGCCTGTCAGGACAGAAAATCCAAACCTCTCAGTTTCAGGGGATTCCAACAATGATGCCCATGCTTTTTGGAGACAGAGGGTGATTCCAGCCAGTCAGCCTCTTCCTCTTGTGTCTTCCAGATCCTTTGCAGCCCTGGAACAGTGAGTCCAGCATTGGCAGCAAGCAGCTGGAGTCCAAAGTGGACACTGGTGGCTCCAGCACCCCACAGCACAGCGGGGAGTGAGGCTGCATGACTTTGTCTCTAGGACGGTGAGTGGACAGGCAGGAGGAGCCTGGGAAAACTTCTCCTTCCACCTGGAGATGTGTGACAAGGGGGCAGCCAGCTCTGCCAAGGAGGCTTGGGCTGGGCACTGGGGGAAAGGTTTTTCTCCCAGAGAGGCTCATGCACTGAACAGGCTCTCCAGGGAATAGGCATGGCCCCAAGGCTGCCAGAGCTCAGGAATGTTTTGACAATTCTCCCAGGGATGCACAGGGGTGGGGTTTTGGGGTGTCAGTGCAAGGCCAGGAGCTGGAATGATGATCTCTGTGGAAACAGGATCAAGAAATTGGACTGTTGGTCTCTGTGGGTCTGTTCCAGCTCAGGCTATTCCATGGTTCCATCTCAGGTCAATGTGAACTGTAGCCCACTTTAACACACTGCACTGACCTCTCTGCTCTGTGTGCTCTGCATCTCAGGTTATCAGGCCAAATGGCACTCCAGTCCCCACTGGGAGGTGAGTCTGTGCTTTGGGGCCCCTCAGAGGGGCTTGGGCTTCACTCATCCAAGGCTGCCTTCCCCAGCAAAGCTCTGTTTTCAGACCATAGATCCTGCTGGGAATTCCTGGGAAGTGTTTGCCATGTCTCAGTGACTGAATCCCATCTCTTTTTTTTTTGACTTTTAGGGCACCTTGATGGATTTTGTCCCTTCTACTCCTCCGATAGTCCCTTCAATCATCGTGCACTGTGTTAATGAGATCGAGCAACGAGGTCTGCATGAAGTGAAGAAAATGAGCTGTGAAACAGTGCCTAATGCTGAAATGGGTTGTGGTGCTGGGAAGCAAAGAGTGACCCTCAAAATCCCAAAACAAAATCCCAAATAATCAAAAAAATCCCAAAACAAAAATCCCAAAATCCAAAATCCCAAAATGCCCAAAACTCAGAAAATCCCAAATATTTCCTCAAAATCAAAATATCCCCAAAATCCCCAAAATCCCCAAAAATCCAAAATCAGGAAAAAAATCCCAAAATATTTCCCCAAATTTAAAAAAATCCCCCAAAATCCCCCAAAAAATCCCAAAAAAAGCCCCCAAAAAATCACAAGAAAATCCCCAAAAAATCCCCCAAAATTCCAAAAAATTTCCCCAAAAAACCACCCAAAAACCCCAAAAAATTCCCAAAAAATTCTCCCTAAAAACGAAAAAAATCCCCAAAAATCCCAAAATAATCCCCAAAACCCCAAAAAATCAGAGAAAAATCCCCAAAAAATCCGAAAAAAATTCGAAAAAAATCCGAAAAAATCTCCAAAATAAAAGAAAATCCCAAGAAAATCCCAAAAAAATCCCAAAAAATTTTCCCAAAAAATCCCCCAAAAATCCCGAAAAATCCCACGAAAAATCCCCCCCAAAAAATCCCAAAAGAATCCCTCCAAAAAATCCCCAGAAAATCCCAAAAGTCGGGTTTTTTGGGTTTTTAGGATTTGGGGATCCCCAAAAATCCCAAATTTTGATTTTTGGGGATTTCTCAGATCATCCCTCAGCTCCTGAGCCTCTTCCCAGATTTTTTTCCAGGGCTGGAAGGGCAATTTTGGGATGGAAAAACGGGATTTTCACCGGGATTTTTCGGAGATTTTGGGGATTTTTGGGATTTTGGCATCTCCAAATTTTTGGGGATCCCACAAAAAACCCCAAATTTTGATTTTTGGGGTTTCTCAGATTATCCAGCAGCTGCGGGAGCTGTTCCCGTTTTTCGGGGGCGGGTACCAGGGCTGGAAGGGCAATTTTGGGATGGGAAAATCAGAAAAAAATCCCCCAAAATCCCCGAAAATTCCCCAAAAATCCCAAAAAATCCCCCAAAAATGCCCAAAATCCCTTTTTTATGGTGTGGGTTGTGCTGCTCACTGGGTGACTCCGGTGGGGAGAGAAAAGGTGGAATAAAATCAGTGACCTCCTCTGAGGCCAACTCTGTGCCAACAGACAGGCATTTACCGCATCTCTGCGTCTGCCAAGGCTCTGAGGGAGCTGAAAGAGAAGTTCCTTAGATCCAAGAGCGTTCCTTTGCTCAGTAAAGTGGAGAATATCCACGCCATCTGCGGCCTCCTCAAGGATTTCCTGTGCAGCCTCAAGGAGCCCCTTCTCACCTTCGGCTTAAACAAGACTTTCATGGAAGCTGCAGGTGAGGAATTGCTGCCTCCAGCTCTTTGCTGAGGCTCAGGAGTTGTGGTTTTGCTGTCAGGTGAGCCAGCAAGGCCCTGGTGCTTTGTGGCGCCTGAGTTCTAGTTGGGTAGGATACAAGATTATTGACACAGCTTGAAAAGTTTCTGGTTTCTTTATTTCTCAGGATAGCTGTGGCAGTGAGGGGAATATTGCAGCTTCTGGGAGCACATTCTTACAAAAATAAAATCAATAAAAAATTAATATTATTTTTTTCTTCTAGAAATCTCAGATGAGGACAACAGCATGGCTGCTATGTACCAAGCAGTTGGAGAGCTTCCTCAGGCCAATAGGGACACCCTGGCTTTCCTCATGGTCCACCTGCAGAGGTACATTCTGATGGACAGGGGGATGAACCAGCTGATCTCAACGTGTGTATAGGACAGGGGATTTGTATCACAAGAGAAAGGGTGAAGCTACATTCTTTCTTAATTTCTTTGAATGCAGGGTGGCTCAGAGCCCAGATACCAGAATGGACATCTCCAATTTGGCCAAAGTTTTTGGCCCCACAATTGTCGCCCATGCAGTGCCAGCCCCGACCCCGTGACCCTCCTGGAGGACACGAAGCGTCAGCCCAAGGTAGGACAAACCTCAGTGGTTTTCTCTCTTCCAGCCCAAACCATTGCACGATTCTGTGGCTCACAGGTGTCTCTGTAGGTCGTGGAGCGACTCCTGCTGCTGCCCACGGACTACTGGAGCCAGCTGATGATGGTGGAGCAGGAGAACATTGACCCAGCCCAAGTGATTGAGAACACCAATGCCTACTGCACTGCACCTGAGATGCAAGGTAACCCTGGCTAAAAGCAGCAGCCCTGGATCCAAGGTAACCCTGGCTAAAAGCAGCCCTGGGGCCCTGGCAGCCCTGGGGCGGCGAGGGGCCCGGCTGAGCCCTGCCCGAGTGGCCGCAGGCTGGCAGCGCCGCGGGCAGGAGCTGTGCCGCTGGGCAGAGCCGGGACACGCTCTGTGCTCCCAGGGCTCGCCGGGACACTCCTGAAGGGACAGGAGGGAGAGCTCCAGGTGCTCAGTGAAGGTGAGTGAGGGCAGCGGGCTGGCAGCGGGGCTGCCGGGGGGAGCTGCAGTCCCTGCCCCGGTGCCGAGGGCTTCACGCCCTGTGCGGACGGGCGGTGCCAGGGACGGAGCACAGAGAGATTTCCGGATGGCGGCAAGGATTTGTGGTCAGCACCTGGCGGGTGATCCTGTTGGCAGCTCCTCTGTTGGCCATTGCAGGAGCTGGGTGGGACGTCCTTGGCAGGAAGGTCTCCTAGATCTCCTTGGGTTCCTGCAGATGTGGGCCTTGACTGTGATTCTCCTCCTCTCTGTTCCAGCCCTTCATGCCCAAATGAAAATACCAGCCCATCACATTTTAACCTCATCTTTACCAGCAAGAGCTGAAGAATTACGTTCTTTTTCAGAATCCAGAGAATCAGCGTTCCAAGAATAGCACCAGGACACACTGAAGAGGACACCAGATCAAAATGTTGCTGGAGCTGCAGGCACAGCTGGTGATTGGCACAGCTGAGCCTGTGGAAGCTCGCACGGCTCCAACCCTCTCCCTGCATGCCCACGGCTCTCTCCCTGCAGCCATCAGGCTGTTCCCAGCCCCTTTGTTTCCCTGCCACCTCATCCCTTTGCTTTGCCTTCTATGAATAAAGGGTTTGGCTTGTTCCCTTTGCTGCATCTCTGTGGAGCTTCTCTGGGCCGGGCTCCTGCCGCAGGCGCCGTCTGGAGCGTGGGGCAGCTCCACATCTCATCTCTCACCTGCAGCACCAATGAGGGCTCCTGGGTGGGATATAGAGAAAACACGAAAAAAATCTATCTGGTGCAGCAGTAGAAAATGTCAGGCTCCGAAGGAGTAAATATTTTTATTTAAATAATGAGGTCAGGGTCTCTGGTGGGTTTTTTTGGTTTTTTTCTTGAAGGGAGCCTGAAAATTTCTATTGCCTAAAAAAAATTAAAAAAAAAAAACCAAAAGCCCCAAAATTCCACTTTAAAACCCTAAAAAAATACCTCTGAAAAACCTCTGAAAAATCCTTTTAAAACCCCTAAAAACCCCCAAACTTCCGGAGAGCTGGAGTGCGAGCAGTCATTGGCCAAATCCCCCAAAAATCCCCCAAAAATCCAAAAAAATCCCCCCAAAATCCCCCAAAAAAAAAAAAAAAATCCCAAGAAAATCAGAAAAAAAATCCCAAAAAATTATCCCAAAAATCCCCCAAAATCCCGAAAAATCCCACGAAAAATCCTCCCCAAAAAATCCAAAAAAAATCCCCCAAAAATTCCCCAGAAATCCCCCAAAATCCTCCAAAAAATCCCCCAAAAATCCCAAAAGTTGGGTTTTTTGGGTTTTTAGCATTTGGGGATGCCCCAAAAATCCCGAATTTTGATTTTTGTGGATTTCTCAGGTCATCCCGCAGCTCCTGAGCCTCTTCCCGGATTTTTTTCCAGGGCTGGAAGGGCAATTTTGGGATGGGAAAACGGGATTTTCACTGGGATTTTTGGGAGATTTTGGGCATTTTTGGGATTTTGGCATCTCCAAATTTTTGGGGATCCCCCAAAAAATCCCAGATTTTGATTTTTGGGGTTTCTCAGATTATCCAGCATCTGTGGAAGCTGTTCCCGTTTTTCAGGGGCGGGTACCAGGGCTGGAAGGGCAATTTTGGGATGGGATAAAGCGATTTTTTGGGGGGATTTTTTTGGGTTTAACTGCTCATTTTGAACTTTAAATTCACAATTAGTCATTTATTAGAATGTTACTTCTGTTCATGATTTATTGAAGAGCAGTGTAAAATGACAAGCTGAAAAGACAAGTGAAAATCAGAACTAACAAAAATTCAGGTCTGTTGCTAAATCAATATCTCCAGTAAAATAATGCTTAAAATTTTAAATTTCTCTGAAAGATATTCAAACAAAAGTAAATATGAAAAATATTTTTATTTACATTAGTGATTAATCTTTCTGTACATTGCTCTTTAAAAAACAAAATGTCTTCCTTGAAATCAGCTTCAAGCAGTATAGTAACAAGTAGAGATTTTGACCAATGAATGACAAGTTTTTAAAAAATTTTTACTGCCCAATTATGCACTTCCCTATACAATTGGATTCCACAATTAATGCTTTCCTGCATAGATACTTGTGGAACATATTTAGAAATGACCTTGCTTATACTAGGCCTTTTACTGAGCTGCAGTAAATTCAGATCTTTTCCTTGTACTTTTAATTGTTGATAATGTGAGAAGTGCAATGTACTTTATAAATTATTTCTTGTTATGATCTCAGGTCATATCACAGATGGTCGCTGTGAAATAGCTGCCATTAAGTCTAGCAGCTCCCTTCTTTAGCAGTGTTATTCATGTCATACTTTTTGATTCAGCAAATAGGATAGCTAGTCTGCTTAATAATACTAAAATTGTTATTACTTTCAGAATCTCTGACATTAAGTCTCATAATTTCCTGTACTCAAAAAGAACAGGGAATCTCCAGGGACTTTTAGCTACCTCCTATCTCTTCTTTACAGTCTTCCTCTCTTCTCTACTCTCTTGTGTTCTTGCATATTACACCAAAAAGAGAAACCCCATATCTCCATAAATTTAGTCAAATGCAAACATAAAAACTGTTGATACCAACAAAACAAAAATGAAAAGGAAAACATACAATATTGCTGCAACATCTACTTTTAGAGCATCTGTAAGTTCTTCCTTTAAGTTCTTGGTTGTTCAGGTAATTTGGACTTCTGAAATGAGTTTGTTAATGCAAAAAGGGCCATTGAATCCAGAACCTTAGCCGATGAGTCTTTAAGACAAAATCTAATGCCAGTGTGAGTAAAGGAAGCTGAACCTTTTATTAACAACCCACAGACTACAGAGCAAGGCTTACTTATGTTTTTCTACTGATAACCCAATTAGCATCAAATTTTGTTCTGCAAAACAAAAGGTTGAGAAATAATCCCTGTCTAGAGCAGACCATGAGGACTCAGCTGCTCTCCAGTCAGGCCTCACATTTTTGGATGACTGGTCTACCAACTTCTCTGTTTTAAAATAAAATCTAATTAATTTTTTTTTTTTTCCTGAGGACAGGAGGAAAAAGTTCAGATCATGAACTTTAGATCACGAACCTCAGTTTTACTGATAATGTCACAGCAGCAAAATCAAGGCATCGTGCTCTTATTAGCCTTTCCCATTGGTCATTTCATTCTCATGTATTCCAACACTTTTAAGACACTTAGATAAGGATGCGTGGAAACAATGCAGCACACTCTGGATGTTTTTCTGTTATGTGCTATGCCCACCTCATGAGTTTCCCTTACTAAGCTGGAATTTTCCTCTTGTTCACTGGCATTAGCAATTTATTCTTTTTTGTCTTATTATTGATGACCAGTATCCATTTAAACTTAAGCCATATCTTAGATTAGTCTAAATGGTTAAGTTGATCATAATTTTAACCAATCACACCTATTGTGTTTACTGACATCATTATCTGTGATTCAAAACAGATAAATGCTATTGAAAATTCGTTTTTTAAAAATTATATTATGTGTATTTCATTGTGTATATTACGCTATTTCCATTGCACCATCATTTCTCTGTCCCTAGTCTGGCATTTTTTGATCTTGCACTTACTCCTAGACAGTGCCACCTGATTTGTTTTGATGGAACCACAGATGCAGGGAGCTATTCCCCAGAGCTCTTAGCTCTCAAGGCCTGTTTGCATTAGCTTATGATCTTGTTACCAGCCACTTGTTGGGCTGAAACCAGTGCAAGAGCAGGTCAGTGCTCATTGCTGCTGACTGCTTGCTCCGCCCTGCCGATTCCTTAATGCGTGTGTTCCGTGGGGGATGGCAGGAGCAAGGCAGGCACCTTGAAGAACACTAAAAAGACAGAGCCAGGGGTTCTTGAAACAGATTTTGACATGTCTTTTTGCAGCCTAGGGAAGGGTAAAAGAACAATTCACTGTGATCAGCTGAATAACCTGGAACAGTGTGCCAGAGAACAATAAGAAAGAGAGGCATACTGTTACATTTCAAAGTATTACAGCACTAAATCCAACTTCCTGCTCTTTTCATGAAAAAAACTCTTAAGATTCTACTTTATAAATATTCAGAAGATCTTGCAAGAACAGCTAAGGTATGGTATACATTTAATGTCATTATTCCAATATTCTCAACTGATAAATGGGACTTAAGACATGAGGAAGTTCTTTACATCTTACTAACATTTCCTATCCATTTAATAGACAAAATGAGAAAGAACCTAGATATTTACAGCAGTAAGTAAATGTATTCCTTCATATTTTGGTAACATTTCAGTGCAAGAAATACAATTTTTATTAATCAATTTGCTGCTAGAAGTCAATTAATAAATATTTTATTCAAATATGAATAGAGAGCAAGCATGCTAGCTGCCTAAAGCCTTGATGATTTGACATCAGATTGCCTAAATTCAGTATATTTGTTACTACCCAGTAACTGATCATGCTTATAAATAATTAAATAATTGAACCATTTCAATTTCAGGGATGCAACATCATTCTCTATATTGAGCTTCCAAACAAGAAAAGTTAATACTAATCACCACATAGGACCACAGTTTTCTATATGAGGATAGTGTGTAGAAGCTAATTCTCTCACTGGTATTATAAAAAGTGAGAGAGGAGAGGAGAGGAAAGGGGAAGGGGGGAAGGGGAAGGGGAAGGGGAAGGGGAAAGGGGAAGGGGAAGGGGAAGGGGAAGGGGGGGAAGGGGAAGGGGAAGGGGAAGGGGAAGGGGAAGGGGAAGGGGAAGGGGAAGGGAAAAGGGGAAGGGGAAGGGGAAGGGGAAGGAAAAGGGGAAGGGAGGGAAGAAGAGAAAAGAAGAGAGCTTTTTATAATCTGCCTGAAACAAACACTGCTGCAATAGCAATTCAAAACTATCTGCTATTAAACTCTCCTTCCTTTGAGCTTTGACAGATTTCTGTAATGTTGGATGACAGTCATATGAACTCTTAAAATAGTAGCTGAAGGATGAGGAAAAAAGTAGAACCCAATCCTGTCATGGAAACCGAGTGGGTGCAAGGATCTGGGAGGCTGTTACAAACCACCTCTGTCTGCAAGAGGCATTGATGGCACGAGCACTGACAGAGGGGAGAAAAGAATCAATTAATAGTAAGAAATTTTCACTCATGATAAAATTAAGATTGACACTC
This sequence comes from Muscicapa striata striata, assembly GCA_030060385.1. Lineage (NCBI taxonomy): Eukaryota > Metazoa > Chordata > Aves > Passeriformes > Muscicapidae > Muscicapa > Muscicapa striata. Next base: position 4,380,799 of record JAREIS010000093.1, on the reverse strand, counting down.
AGATTTTATATGTACCTCATGTATGAAATATAAAAATTCTCCCATCTTTATAAGTGCTTCTGCTCATGCTGGTATGGTGTATACAGACCTAACCCTCCAGCAGTTTCCAGCCTGATTGTGTCTCATGCACTGTTTCAGCTTTACAGACATGGTTTTAGCCAAGCAGAAAAATCCTTTTGTTGTGTATTTAACTATTTTCATATTACAGGACTGGAATATGATAAAATATTTTCATAACAACTGTTTTGTCTTCCTCATTTTGAGAAGTTTAACAGATGACAAATTTATGGATGCAGGTATGCTGACTTTACTACTATCATTTAATCAATGTCTGTGATTTCATATATTAACTGCATATAAGGGGAACTCTTCTATATTTCACCATTAAATCAGATCCCAAGTTAAAAATATTCTTTATTTTGTGCATAGTGAGGAAGAGTTTACATTGATATGGTTATATTTTTGTATAAGTTCCTCTGACATAAAAGCAGCCAAGTTATTTAGTTGTCAAAGAAAAGAAAAGAAGAGAAGAGAAGAGAAGAGAAGAGAAGAGAAGAGAAGAGAAGAGAAGAGAAGAGAAGAGAAGAGAAGAGAAGAGAGAAAATAAAATAAAATAAAGAAAAGAAAAGAAAAAAGAAAAGAAAAGAAAAGAAAAGAAAAGAAAAGAAAAGAAAAGAAAAGAAAAGAAAAGAAAAGAAAAGAAAAGAAAAGAAAAGAAAAGAAAAGAAAAGAAAAGAAAAGAAAAGAAAAGAAAAGAAAAGAAAAGAAAAGAAAAAAAAGAAAAGAAAAAGAAAAGAAAAATAGATAATTTGGTTCAAAATCCGCACTTAGTTTCCTTAGAATAGGTCTAGGAATGAAAACTCTTTTGTAAAAATGATTTTTTGAGGAAAAAATATCATCAGCCATTTTTAATCTTTTAGATCAATTTTAAATGCCTATAAAATGAGTCACCAACATTGTAAATATTTCCAGCTCACCCTAGTGAATTGAGTACCTCATTAACATAAGTTATTGTTATTCTCCTTATACGTTTTTCTCTTTACCCCAATAGTAAGGTGTGTAAACCTTTTAGGATTCCTTTGTTTGAATGAAACATGCTCTCCAAGACAAAAAGGTCATACTGATCATGCATCATGTATTCACAAGTCAGGCAGATGTATGCAAAGTGAACAATTATAATTGCATTAAATAAAGTAGAACCATTTTTACCATGTATTTATATACCTATATTAATCCATCTTTTTCTATCCAATAAACCAGTCAGTTGATAAAATGCAATGGAAAAAAAATACATGATGCTATTTAAATGCTAAAGTTCTAATAACCACAGAGAATTCATTATCATACCGTGCGTGTCAGGTCCATGGAGAGAGAATCTCTTTTTTGACCTCATCAAGGCACCAGTGTGGTGGTTTTGAAGTGTCCTGACAGAGCTCAGGCAGAAACCAACCTTCAGGTATCTATTCCTCTGAGTTGAAGATTTCTCATCCACGTAGACAGAGTGGAGCACACTGTTAGACCTTTTGGAGAAAATAAATGCCTAATCTATCAAGACAGGACATACATTGAGGGCTTGGATAGATTACAGTTTCAGTGCCTGTCTCAAAACCTGTGTGACTCATGTTTTAGTCACCTGTATCATTTTTTTACCTATTTCCAGTATGGTAATTAAGTCTAGTCCACCCTAATTATGGCAGTATTAATAAACATTCATAATTTTCCTCATTTCATTAGGATCTCTGGAAAACCTTTCACTACATCTTTGAGAGTCTGCACACAGCTCATTTCACTGATGAGATTTCAATGTATTTTCTACCAATAAGATGTGATGATATGCACTGGAACAAGACAGTATTTGTTGCTATCCATATATTTAAAACTGTTTGGTAGGGGTTTGCTTTTTATTTTAATTTGTGATTTCCTCACAGACCTTTCTCCACAAGGAACTACAGAGATAAGATTTCTGTACCACTCACATCAGAAATGTGTGAGAATACACTGTAGCAGTGAAGAACTTAGACTACTGCTGTGGCTGCGCCCATGAGCTCTAGTGTGGAGTGGAATGAATAAGCAGGCTAAATACACACCAAAAAAAAAAAAAAAAATTGAAGAGAAAAACTTAAACACTGCTTTCTAAAAAGGACAGAATTATATACTCAATGATTTCTTATTATTTTTCCTATTCTCTATTTCCTTTCCCATTTCCTGCTGTTGTTTTGAATTTTTTTTCCACTATGAGGCTGGGGAACACTTAAATGTGCTGAGATTCCAGGATGGAAGAAGTCCTAACAATATAACTAATACACACTAACATTTTCCTTTAAGGGGAGTGTGTTCTACATTTGCTTCCAGGAAAAAAAAAACAAAAACAAAAACAAAAGCAAACAAAAAAACCTGTTGTTCAAGCCTGCTCTTTCACCTCTAATCATGCTTGATACCAGCAATGTGTGTCAACTTACACTAAGAATAAATGAACCATAGAGAAGAAAAATGAGAATAGTCTCTTGAAGAAAGTGTGGCTCATCACTAGATTATTCTAGATGCTATTACTGAAAAGCAAATATATTTTTACTCTTGCATAATGGATGTAAGACGTGTTAGCATGTTTTAGTACAATTTAATGCTCTAGAGCTCATTTTCTATTTCTCCCCTCTCAGGCATTTTCATTCTGTGCCTGCATCTCTTGTTTGGGATTGTTTTGTGGCCAGCAGAGTAGGTTCAGCAGTGTCCAAGGCTGGTGTGTCCATGCTGCACCTGTGCTGTAGCTCCATCTTCACAACTAGGCCAACTGTCTGATGAGGTAGCAATAATGCCATCGCTTTACAATGAAACTTACTGCTACATTAATGACACTAGAAAAGATATCAAATAACAGTGTTTTTGTCCTTCTGTTTGCCAAATAATAGTAAGGCACAGTTTATGAACTCTGTGGGAGCTTACTCTACAAAGCAGTGCCTTGCACAGCTCGTACAGAGCCACGTTGTCTGTTGATGTAATCACCATGCCAGAACTAATTAAACTCAAAATGACATTTTTGGGTAGGGCTATTGCAAAGTTCTATAAGGAAAAGCAAACTGCATTTGATCAGAAAACCTCATGCCCAAAATGTTTTCACGTACATAAGGTCAGATCTAGCTCTCACTTTTTGGAAGCACAGTAAATGTTATTTTTCTTTTCAACTATGAAAAAGACTAAATAAATTTTTAAAAGTAATCTGTGTAAACGGAATAATAATATGAAGACAACTATAATTTAAGAATGTTATATTTTTAGTTTACCCTTTGTCCTGTCACGATGGCAGATTATGGCATGGGCATTTCAAATGCACAAGGCTGGTGGGAGATTTTAATATTTTAAGACATAAAATCATTAATTTCGCAGAAAGTCAAGGCTGAAGGGATATTATCAGTTAAAAAAAACTTGTAGCAGTGTCTGTGCGAAAAAAACTACTGGGCATTTTCTCTTCCATCCTGTCAGTTTGATTGTTCATCAATTGTCTGGGAAGCTTGTATTGGTGTAAGAAAGGGACTTTGTAAGAGCCTACAAAGGGAATGTGAGTGAGCAATGCTTGGATTGTAGACTGGGCTGGAAATGCATGGTAAAACAGAAAATGTGGTAGTCATATATATTCATGCATATACACGTGTTAATACAGAAGTATGGAAATTGCATGGATTAAAGTCTTAAAAATTCTTTACAATTTTAATTGAAAATTATTTTAGATAAGACAGTAGGGAATTCAAATGAATTTTTGAAGTGCTACCAGGCAAAAATCGGATCAATTTGTTTACTGCAACATTACTTTTAAGCTTTTCTAGCACGCAAATATAGCAAACAAATTTAAAAAATCTAGAACAAATGTAGCAACATACTAAGATTAAAAAGGTCTAATATCCATTAAGTTTATCAAGCACTCACCAGACAGTAGAAATGTTGATTTGTGCAAAATAGAATCTGCCCCTCTGCTGAGCAGTATGAGTTGCATACATGGCTCTTGCAGATGGCCTGGCAAATGAGGAGCAAATTAGTGGTGCTGAAATGAAATTTATCTTAAATATAATTATTTTCTTGATAAACACCAATCCTCAAACAGATTATGAGGCAGTCATCTATTACAAGATATTTACTCTGTAGCAATGTTTTATTCTGAAAAAAAATATTTTTAAGAGCTGATTCCACAGATTTTCTCTCCTAATACTTGGAAGTGTTTCACTACCCAGTCATGGACAGCCATGTTAACAGTAAGCATTTTAAAATTTATTTTATGTTATAATGTGGTAAGACAAACAAACAAACAAAGCCATTGGAAATTCTATATGCATGACTTCCACAGATTATTGTTTGTACCATTATATCCTGATTATTTCACAAAAATGCTTATTTCTCAGGATGTGTTTTACAAAAAAGAAATCCATAAAACATGGAAGAATTATCAAAGAAAGATTAAAGCACTACCCCTTTTGTATGCACAATATTAGCTGGAACTAGAAGAATCCTTTCAAGAAATCATATTCCAAAACCATACAGATTTCAGATATTTATTGATCAGCACTGCAGATCAACTCTCAAAACATCCTTTTATGGCATTTGATTCTTATTCAGAAATAAAGATGTTGTTAAAGGTGCAATCCTTATTGCTCTCAACAACTTCCTGAAGGGAGGCTGTAGACAGGTGGGGTCAGTCTCTTCCACCAGGCAGCAACTGACAGAACCAGAGGACACAGTCTCAAGCTATGTCAGGGAAGGTATAGGTTGGATGTTAGGAAAAAAAATTCACCAAAAGAATAATAAAGTACTGGAATGCTCTTCCCAGAGAGGTGGTGGAATCATCATCTCTGGCAGTGTTCAAGAAAAGGCTGGACATGGCACTTAATGCCATGTTATAGTCTATACTCTGAGTCGAGGTGTTAGGACATAGGTTGGACTCAATGATCTTGGAGGTCTCTTCCAACCTCAATATTCTGTGATTCTGTGATTCTGTGATTCTGTGATTCTGTGATTCTGTGATTCGTTTTTGCAAATATCTACTCAGAAATCTCATTATTTTAGGTGTCAGACTACTCATTAACCAGTCCTAATGTTCCTATTGAATAACTTTATGAACAATATTCAGGTTAAACATTTTTTTGCAAACTGTTGGATTTAACATGACATAATCCATGATGCTAGGTCAGTAAAGTTCATTGTGTTTTTTCTCACTTCCTAGTTATATGAGGGAATAATTAAGATGCAGATACAACAGTCTTTAATAGGTGATGTGCCTGGCTGTAATTAGACACTGAGTCTTCTGGATTGCAGATATTTTCTTGTTGGTGACATCTTACAAACAAGTCAAGGACTGCCAGCCTATACCTAGTCTAATATTTTATAGTCATTCTTTTTTTGTCACTTTCCAGATGCCTTTTTCAGAGATTTCTGAGCTTGTATAAGCTTTTACTTCTATATAAATTAACAATAAAACTGTTTAAAATACATGAAACTGAGGATTTATAAATGTATCTGGCGTTATGCAAATGCTAATTCATTTTTATAGCATATGTAATGATTTCTATCAATAACTACAACTTAAACTCTGTATTTTTTGTAAAAATAATAACTAAGAATTATTTTGTTTATCTGTTCAGATGCTGTAGTTTAAGTTCTTGTGAGCCACCTTTATAGATCTTCAAGAGGATATACTGGTATCAAGAGTTCATATATTTTTGTAACACAAGTTTATTGATTATCATGAACAAATACGTGGAGGACAGTTTAAAATAATATCAGTCAAGAGTTTTGCTCTTTTGTTTGGGTCAGGATGAAGTTCAGAGTAAAACAGAAATAGAGTTTTTTAGTGATTTGTAGTCAAGAACAGATATTCCAAACAAGAAAAAGCACCTGTTTGTATCATCATCTCACCTAGACTGGTTAAATGTATTCAGGAAAACACTTTGACACAAAATTTGATTTTTAATATATTAGTATTTTTCTTTCACCTTACCCCAAACTGGCTTTATTTCTGCAGCATTTTTGCTGCTGTTGTCAAAACAGAAAATGCCTAAAATAATAGTAAAACCAGATATTGTTTTGAAAGTGACAGTATCTTTGATTGACATCTGAAATATTATATTCAAAAGTATCTCTATAAATATAAATACATACAAGTATTGAAAAATATAGTTCATCTGTGTTACTATTCTCCTCTAGAGAATGAACTTTGGCTTTACTCTCTGGAATACAGAGCTGGGAAAGCTCAGGAACTATCTTCCATCCTGAAGTCCAACAACTGTAACATCAATGAACCACAGAAGCACTACTTCTAAAGAAAAATCTGTACTCTTGTGGAAAACTTAGTTAATTTTTTTTTTTCCCCAAAAACTATGCATAAAAAACACAGCTCCCATGCCTTGGTTTGCAGGACAAAGTTCTTGAGATTAAAATGTCTGACATAGTAAAGATCCCTCATCAAGGGCTTGTTTCAGAGATTTTAATGTGCTGAGAATTGAGAGTTTGCATTGGCTGGGAAGGCAAATCTGTCATTCCCTCTCTCTGCAATATCAGACCATTCTTCAGGCATTCCTTAGATCATGTGTGGCTCTGACAACCTTATCTTAATTTAAAAATCTGAGATCATTGAAGAAGCGATAGAGTCCAATCTTAGATAAGTTAATACTTCCAAAGAGCAATCAATCAGTGCATTATATACTGTGTAAAGCTAAAGAAACAATAGTCAGAAATCAAGGATGGCAAAAAATGCATTAATGAATTTACAATGACTGGCTGATAAGAGATTTTTAGAAGCATTAGCTAAACAAACACAGAAAATGTCAACTGAACCTTTTTATTTTATTATTAATTTAATATTTTATATGGTGTTTACTGATGCCAATATTTTGGTATGTGTTTGGGCATAACTCAGGAAAGAGATTCTGGGCTTGTCTATCTTCTAGAGCCAAAGATATGATGCTCTTCAGGAGTCTTGGCTGTTACAGAATTTCGACCAATTCAGTACATGTATCGCTTCATTCTTCAAATATACAACATGAGAACAAAGTAGGAGAAAATTAATAGTGACTCAAAGAATCTTAAATTACCCATGAATAACTAAAGTGGGGAATTGGTGAAATTCTCGTAACCATCAGAGGGTAAAGCTCTAAATGGTTTTACAAAGACTTTAGTAAGAGAATATGACAACCAATTTTAAGATGTAACCACACAAATTGTTGAAGAAGGATTTCTGGAGTGATTGCTTAGATGAGATCACTCCAGACAACCCTTTAATTATCTTAAGAAATAAAACTACAAATAGTTTCTCCCTCTTTGTTTAAAGTCTTATAAAAAAACTAGATAAAATACCTACCCAGAAAACTTTTATGACAAAATAAAATGAACAGACTTTTGTATATGAAACACTTTTTCTTAGGCAAAATGCAAATTCATGACCTGAACAGCTGCATAAAAAATATTTTTAATAGATATTAGACCTATAATTATTAGCAAATACACATTATGTGATATATATACATATATACACATACACATACATATATACATTACATATACATATATAAAATCTGTATGTGTAGTATATTATGAGCTTCATATATTATGTATATGACTTATATATGAAGCATGAATTTATGTGTATGGAGACAGGTAACTCAGCAGTACAGCTCTGTTAATACAAGAGAAAATTCACCTTACTGTGGAGTCTCCTTGCCCATGACATTTTGCCATCTTTTGGCAACCTGTCGGCCCCCCCTTCCCAATCTCTGGTGGTAGAGGTTAGGTGATAAGGCAGGCCATCCACTGCTTTTCTTCAGCTACTTGTATTTTTAATTAAAGCAGTGTTGTTAACTGGAGATGTGGGTTATGCATGTGTTAAACACAAAGGAGAAAATTTTGTGCATAGTTTTAGCTTCTTGCTGCTTTATTTTTATTTTATCCTTCTGTGTGTGTTCATATAAGATCACTAAAGGGATTTTAGGCTATGACTGTCAAAGAAATTTCTATTTCTAGAGAGGATGCTAGATATAAGAACTAATTAGAATATAAGAAAACTAAATCAAAACAGATTCGTTTACAAAGAAGCAGCCTAAGCTGTCAAATGGCAGCCTTCACAGAACCATCTGTGAAACATTCACTTTGAAGTTCACCAGAGAATTAAATAATAGTCTGTTAAGGGGACTGTGATTTAACCAAGGGTGTGCTGCCCTGCTGGTGGCTGACATCTGATAAGCAGTAAAACTTCACTACACTTCAAGTGTTGGGTTCTTACTTTCAGTCTGATGAGGTCATCCCATAGCCAAGCCACTTCACATTTCTCTTCTCTGATAAATCTCAGGTTTAAAAGCTGCAAGATTTGTTCTTACTTTCTTAATCCTGGAAATTAAATTTTTTTGGAGGACACGTAAACGTAACACATAAGAAAGAGTTTTAATTTCATGTAATTCTTGACATAACTATTCTGGCTTTTTGTCAGGGTGAGGAAAAATGATTTATTTATGTGTTTATGCTACAATCAAAAACATTTTAGTCTCTTGTGTAATACAGTGTTAGCTTGATAAATTATTCTATGAACCTAGCAGAAGAACATACCTTTCAGTTAAAAAGTTACTAACTCTAACCAAGATACAGCTGAGATGTGAAAAAGAAAATCCGGATATCTCTCTTTAAAATAACATTGATTTAATTTGTCTGAGGAGTTAGTTAGAAAAGAAAAAATGCACCATTTTGAAAAAAAAAAAAAAAAAGGGATTCAATTCTATCAGTGAAGGGTCTAAAACCAAAATCTGACCCAATTTTGGCTTTGTACAATTACAAAGAAAACAACATTTAATTGAGGGTTTGTTTCACTCCTAACGTGGTACCATAAGTCTCGTGTCTGAAGTTATCCAGAAACCTTTCATCATAGCCTCTTTAGGTCAGCCCTGCAGGACATCTACACAGTGCTTATATCCCTGTAGAAATCTCTTCTTCTCGTCTGAAGTGGTAAAATATCAAATATGTTATCATTAAAAACACAAATACAAAAATGCAGGTGCTTAATTGAATATGAGTTGCTGTTACTGTAAAACACTTGAAACCAAGTCATGTCAAGCTACAGAGAAAAGTTTACCTGTGGGTAGATTTGTCAAATGCTTTAGGTGTGTTCAGTTCCTGAATTCAGGGGTACTCTGTTATAGAAAAAAATCTTCATTATACTCCACAACTTCAACCTCATCAGTTACCATTGCAAGGATGAGAATTTTCTCATTCTATTGCATAATATTCTCGTTCGTTTGCATAATAAAACTGAAAGCTGCCTTTCAAGAGTCAGTGAACACTTCCTGGGACATAGACTATCACATAAATTGAGCACTTGAACAATTTTGATGCTAAAATTTCTATATATTTTAACTAGCTTAGACTTTTTCTTCCTCCACTTATCTTCTTCTCAAACATAGACCTGTTGGTATACTTTCTCTCCATGGAGAAATAAAGTTTATGCTAAGTAAAAATTAAACCACCAAATAAAAAAATAATTGTTAAAAGAGCTGTCAATTTATTTCACACTGCATTCTAGTGAGACAAAAGTAAAGCACAGATAAAATAACAGTTCCTTTTGCAGATAAGGAAACAATTTCTCCAGGAATAAGTTCTGTCATAGAACAAAGATAAAATCTTTCATATTGTGAGAAGTAGGCTGTTTTTCTCTTTTGTTTTATTTGCTGATATCCTGTTTCCAGGCAAAAAGATACAAAGTTCTGCCAAATAGAGTGGTCTATACTAAAAAAAAAAAAAAAAAAAAAAAAATTGTTGATTTGGTGTTTTGGTTTGGCTGGTTTTTTTTGTTTTGTTTTGTTTTGGGGTTTTTTTTGTTTTGGTTTTTTTGGGGGTTTTTTTTGTAGGTTGATTGGTTGGTTTGTTTCGGGTTTGGTTGTTTTTTTTCATGTGGGGATTTTACAACTTTTTAGGTGGCATTTATCCAGCTTAAATCCAACTTGTCTAAGATTATTATCTTCAGCTTTAAAAGCAAGTCTCAAGACTAAAACTTGGAGATATTTGGTCTGAATTTTTCATCTTAGAACACAGATGATAATGTCACTAAAATTATGTGTTATTTGTGTCCATTTCACATGAAACGTGCCATTTATAATTTAACATATTGGTGAGAGACAGCTTGTTCACTGGTCTAGTTCTGTTCCTGTTCTAGAAAAGTTTCTTAACAAAAAATTAATTAATACGGATAACAAGTGTAAATATTTAGTCATATCTGCTAAGATATGCTTGAGTAATGAAATTATTCCAGGAAACAAACAAGTTAAGTTTTAATAAATATGCCAGTAGTTAATCTGTGCTTCTTTGGGAATAAACATACAAAAGTGGGTAGAGCAAAATGCTCGGGATATTGTTCCTGGATAAATAACATGGAAAGTGCCACATCTTCTATATCACTGATCCTTCTTTTAAACCTGATTTCTTATTGCTGAACATTTGCTGAAAAAACTTTCTGCAAGAAGTATCTCTTTTAAAAATTTAAACACCTTATAAACTTTATGAGAAATGATAAAAATAAACAGCATCTGTTACAGACAAACAGATATTTGCCAATGTGAGTAGTAAAACTTGCATGAATGGCATTCTAAGTTTATAATTAGGAGCCAGAAGTACTAGATGGAACCCAGATTAATCCTTATTTCACTACTTCTGATTTATCTGTTTTGAAGAGAAGGTTTTGTTATAAATAAAATCGAATCACTATTTGGCCTCACGTGAAAACTGATGGAGTAATCAGAATTCAAAATGCTTACAATGACCAAATGCTTAAACAAAATCACCTCAGAGTTCCTCAGAAATACTGCTTACTTTTTTTCACAGGATATTTTTCGATAATAGCTCTTTTTCCTTCCTTTTGTAAGTTTTGTATTTTAAGGGGGTTTAGAGCCTTAAGCAAAAATTTTGGGAATATGGGGAACAAAGAGAAGATGAACTTGTTATCCAGATGATGTTTCTGCTTGTTGTTACTGCAAGGTCTTGCATTTCCCATTCAGATTCCAGTACATACCCTGTGTTCTCTTTATTGGATTTTAGGCTGCTTTTTTCAAAACTTACATCTTCCACACTCATTAAATCAATGGAAGTGCTGAATAAGACATTGATAATGATGTATCAACTTCACTTTTAAGGATGATATTAAGGTCTAGAGGACTACTGACCTTCCCTATGTCCCTTTTTGGGTTATTTCCCTTCCAGAAGATGTGATTCAAACTTGACTATTGTGTTGAGATCTTTCATAAGAAATTTAAGATATTCCCTTGTGGTTTAGATATTATTCTATTTGCTGAGCACTCACAACTTTATTGGTAGCAGGGAATTGTCAGGATAGCAAAGCACACTTTCCACCTCTTCTTTAAAGCAGACATTTATTTTTAATACTACCCTCTCTGTTTATGCTTGTACTTGTACTTGTACATACTATTTGTATTTATTACCCAGTTAGAGGGTGATGGAGATTTTATGGGCTTCTAAACAAATATGTTTAGCTCATGCTCTGCAGAACACTAAATCAACTACTTAATGCTGAGTGACATTACCTACATGACCACATTTAAAGCCTCATAAAATGTGAGCATAACTGTCTTGTTGTACCAATGCCTTATTCAGTTTGGAATATGCATAACTACCCTCTATAGCAGTGTGTGGTTGATGACACTTACAGAAAATTAGATTCTCAAATGAAATTCTTTCAAATGGTCCAGCCTGTCAAATGGCACCAGTGAAATCAAGACCCTACAACTGACATTGGCTGAGAATTTAGACCAGGAAAAATAGACAATAAAACTACAAAATTATAATTCATTACTAACTTATTCTAGAAACTCAGCCCGTAATAGCAATCATTGCTATATGCACATCTGGGAATGAATAGGAAAGAAATAGCAAATCATCTGGAAACTTTTTTGTGGAAAGTGCTTACTAAGGAAAAATGAGGTTTACAGTAAGTCAAGCAAAAAATAAATACACATGAAAAGACACATGTGAGTAGGTAAAGTAAACAGCTTATTTTGGGTTTAGAGGTTTTTTTTAAGAACCAATCCTAAAATTCTGCAGCCCCTCTAAAGCCAGTGATTAAAAAATAATTCTTTGATTCAGGTGTATTTCTTTTCACTATTTCTTAATTGTGCTTTTGCTTCCAACTTTAAAAAAGAAAAGTGCACTGCAAGTTGGAAGCATGTGCTATTAACACTTAAACCAAGTTAGGAAAACTATTTATCCTTGCAGCTTTTCAGGTTATAACCCCTTTTCCTCCTTTTGCCCCATCACAAAATTTATTCTAGCTTTATATGAGCAACCATTCAGACTGAAGAGATAGCCAGTTATGACAGGGAGAAATCTGGGATGGTAGACACAGATGTCCAGTGGAATTTTAGGCACTTTAGGAAAGCCTGCTTGGGCTACAGCTGCCATTTCAGAAGGAGGTAACTTTCGTCCAGGTTGTGTGCCATAACTTCCAGCAGTGTGATATTTCAGACAGCATCAAGAGTATACAGATTAAGGCCTTGTTAGATAAGAGTTAAAATTAATCTCAAAGTTTAAAACCTTCTTGTAAAACTACTCTGCAATTAATCATGCAATGTGTCACTGAAAAAAAAATTGCATAACATCTGGTTCAACATCTGAGGAAATATTTGTGCCTTCCAAACTATATAGGGGTTTTATATTAAAATTAATATCTACACCCATTACTGGTAGTTAGTCAAGATTATATTTAATAAAGAAATGAATCTCTCCTACACAAAATGGACTGGGACCACTATAAAATTATCTGCATTTGGATAGAATAGCAGGTAGCTCTGCGTAAATGTGTATCTGAAACAAGAGATTGTAATTCACAAAGTACAGAATGGGATTAGCATAGTTTAGTCTTCTAATATAGCAGGATTATAACACTCTCTGTAAGTTCAGCAGTTTAAACTAATTCTATTTTCTTTTCTTTTTCCTTTGTCTCTTTCTTTTCCCCTTTGAAAGTATGAGACGATATATTCTTTATCAGAGTGGAATTTAATTTTTTTCAGAATATCCAAACACACCATCAACATGATACTACTAAAAGTGGGTTCAAAGGGCTAACTCTGGTAATGAGCTTGAAGAGAAAGCAATGTTGGACACTAAGACAGGAAGGGGAAAAAAATTTATCTTGTGGCAGTTTTAAGGTGGGATTGCCTACAATTTCTACAGTGGGCAATACAGCTACAATGACCTTAGTAAGAAAGACTGAATAATTCATTATCTATATGAATATATCTATATTTATATTCCATTATCTGTATTCATTATCTATATCATATCTATGTCTTTCACAGGTGATGATTTTTTTTTTGTCAGAAGAGATTCATGCTTTTCAAACCATATAATTAAAACAACAGAAGCTTTGACCAAAAAGCTCTAATTTGAAGATACTGTTTTTAATTAGAAATACATTTAGAAATCTCAAAGAAATAAGATATTTCAATATCTTAGAGAGAAGATATCGAGGAGAGGAGAGGAGAGGAGAGGAGAGGAGAGGGAGAGGAGAGGAGAGGGAGAGGAGGAGAGAGAGAGGAGAGGAGAGGAGAGAGGGAGAGGGAGAGGAGAGGAGAGAGGGGAGAGGAGAGAGAGGAGGAGAGGAGGAGAGGAGAGGAGAGGAGAGGAGAGGAGGAGAGGAGAGGGAGGAGAGAGGGAGAGAGGAGAGGAGAGGAGAGGAGAGGAGAGGAGAGGAGAGGAGAGGAGAGGAGAGGAGAGGAGAGGAGAGGAGAGGAGAGGAGAGGAGAGGAGAGGAGAGGAGAGGAGAGGAGAGGAGAGGAGAGGAGAGGAGAGGAGAGGAGAGGAGAGGAGAGGAGAGAAGAGAAGAGAAGAGAGAAGAGAAGAGAAGAGAAGAGAAGAGAAGAGAAGAGAAGAGAAGAGAAGAGAAGAGAAGAGAAGAGAAGAGAAGAGAAGAGAAGAGAAGAGAAGAGAAGAGAAGAGAAGAGAAGAGAAGAGAAGAGAAGAGAAGAGAAGAGAAGAGAAGAGGAGAAGAGAAGAGGTCTCACTATGGAGTTTCACTTGGTTGCCTTTAGATGTCTGAAACTAGTCAGGAGACTCAAATCAGCCTTCACTCAAAAGTTATCTTAATTCACCAAAACACAGTGCTACTATTTTTATCGTGCTGTACAACCTGATTCTGGCAGCCTAACACATTAATACACCAAAAAATTAACTTAGTTCACAGAACTGTTAATAGTTCTATTTGATCTTACAGAATAATTAGGTGTGAGGCAAATGGAAAGAACAAATTTCCCCATGTTTAGACATTTATTTTATTGTGTCTAGGTTACTTTGCAAGGAAGCTGTGTAAAACTATACTTTTTCTAACTTTCTCATGAACTCAAAAGTGTTTTGAATTTGCAAGTTTCTCTGATGCTAACTAGTTGAAACACTGAGATTAGTTCAACAATGTTGTCTGCAGAGTCTAAGGATGCTTGGATACATTTACACTGAATAAATGCAGCTGTTAAAAGCAATTTAAAGTAAAATGAAAATTAGGTCAACCATTTGTTATAGATTGAAATCTCCCACAGAAAAAGGGATATATTTTGATACGGAAGGAGATGATAGATATAGATATAGATAGATAGATATTTGTGTGTGAAACATATTTGCAAGAGTTATTTAGGAAAAAAAAAAAAAAAAAAAAAAGAGACAGATTTAACAGATTTATCCATCCCTTTACCAGAATGTACCAGCATCCTTTCAAAAGTAGCACAGAATTATTAAAAAAAATGCTGTGAAATGAAGGACCCATGGAAGCTCATCTCTTTCAGTTCACTGTCAAAAGGATCATAAAATCAACTATAATATATATTTATTTTTCTAATTTATGAACACTAGCCATGATGAAAAATACACCCAAATAAAACTCACCATGTACTGACCTATTGCTTGTAGCGATCAGAAAGCAATATCTCACATAATCATTAAAATTCAGTTCTAGGCATGAACATAAAAATATGCAATAATCAGAATAAAATGCTGTGAAGTGTTAGTAGTATTTCCATATGTGAAGGCAGCAAAATCTATTTAAGAGACCAATTATTAGCTGTATGAGGACAAATATGAATGAGTTAAATAGTTTATTTTTCAGAGTAGTACTGAGTACTTATTAAACTTATGAGCCATCAAAATAACTCTTAGAAAAGCTGATAAGAATGTGAGATAAAGCAAACCTTCTTTTTGCCTCTTTCATGTAGACTATTGCCATTAACATATAAATTAATAGTATACCTTAGTAATTTTAGTCCATGTCATTAAATCACTGTAGACCCTGATGCATGCTTGGCTTCCCTCCAAAAAGTCAGCAGAGTGAGTACACTTCATGCCATACTCTATTTGCCCAAACACCATTAAGACAGCAAAACTACTTCACCTCAGGTGCTGTGAAAAAGCTGAGTTTTAAAAGAGTTCATTCCTAACAGGCCTCTCCTTGTACGGGCCGGGCAGGCGGCGGGGCCGGGCCCGCGGCTCTCCTGCACTGCTCCCTCTTACACCTTATGGCACAGATTTTTGCAATTGTCTTACAGAAGGCTCTGATACGTCAATGGAGATGCTTCAGGCATTCTGAAGTTTTCAAGTTTTAAGGTTTTCTTCTGCTTGAAGAGGCGAGCTCCATCCCTCCCTACAGAAAATCCAAAGAATTCTGGTCCTGAAATTGCAGAAAGATAAAATTTGAAAGTGGGAGGCTGTGGTCTAACAAAAATCAAACAGAATTAGTAAAAACAAAGAGTTTCTCTTCAGGGAATATTTGAAGTGTCTGCACAGACAAAAATATTAAACACAATTGTGCATAACTTTATTTTGTGGTGTTACAAATGGTTATTGGATGTGTTCGATTTTGTCCAACTAGACAACAAAGTTAAATTTAGTAGTAATTTATTAAAAATAGCAATTGTATAGAAATGAATACAATCAAACTATATGAGTTACATAAATCTGAGTAAATTTTTCGTGTGATTTCCAGGCTTTTTGGGCCACTTCAAGTCGCATTTCCTCCGAATATTTTGGCCACTCACTTTCCCAGTTTTTTCCTCAGAAATTCCTGGAATCTCACTGGATTTTGGGGCCATTTTTTGGTTTTTTGTGCAGATGTTAGGAGTCTTTCTGGCCATTTTTTCTGCAATTTCTAGGGGATTTCTGTGTATTGCAGTGCAAATTTTAAAGGATTTTTCCTGTTTTTAAGGCAGAATTTATCCTGGATTTTTCCAGATGTTTTTCCCAATAACACCTGGAATTTTGACAGCTTTGGGATGTTCCAGTGAAAATTTTGCGAATTTTGGACTCATTTTGAACTTGATTCTTAGGGCATTTTTCGTTTCTTAGTGCCAATTTTCAGAGACTTTCCTGGTTTGCTAGGCTCAATTTTTCCTGGATTTTTCCTGATGCTTTTGCCAGCAATCCTTGGAATGTTGACTGACTTTAGGGGTTTTAGTATGGATTTCAGGAGTTTTTGGGCCCTTTTTCGTGTGATTTCCAGGCTTTTTGGGCCATTTTAAGTCGCATTTCCTCCAGATATTTTGCCCACTCACTTTCTCAGTTTTTCCCTCAGATATTCCTGGAATCTCACTGGATTTTGGGGCTATTTTTTGGTTTTTTGTGCAGATGTTAGGAGTTATTCTGGCCATTTTTTGGTGCAATTTCTAGGCGATTTTTGAGTTTGTCAGTGCAAAATTTAAAAGAATTTTCCTGTTTTTAAGGAAGAAATTTTCCTGGGTTTTCCTAGATGTTTTTCCCAGTAACGCCTGGAATTTTGAAAGCTTTGTTGTGTTCTAGTTCAAATGTTGGGAATTTTGGGTTCATTTGGGAAAAATGCTGCTGAGCCAAACTATGTGAAGGCAGGCAGAGTACAGGCTTGCTTCCTCCTTGCGTTCTCATAATGAAGTGGCAGATGGGGAGTTTTTGCAAATTGCAGATTCCATGAAGACCCTAATGTGTGATTGAAATGATCATGTTATTAGCTGTGCCAATGTCCGCCAGAGTAACTCCATACTTGTGCTTCTGCCTTGTGATACCCCAGGACGGTGGTTTTTTTTTTCCTCTGTGTCACTTGGGCAGGTTTTCATCTCACACCTGTTGGATATTCGTGTCTGGTAAAAAATTATTGTTGCTAATGAGACTTAACCCAGGCCCTTGTGTCAAGTATTACCAAATACATACCACTTCAGGAATTCCATGCATTAAATATATATTGGCTATTTTAGTCTTAAGAAAAAAGACAGTGGGGAAAAAAAAAAGAAACCAAAAAACAAAGGAAAAAAAAAAATCCACGAAGAAGAAGAAAAAGAAGATGAAGAAGAAAGGGCTGTTACTTGCTCCTGCAGATTGAATTTCTTCTTGCTGTCATTGGCATTTAGTTAGAATCCCTCCCTAGCTTGTTTTATTTTGCTGGTTTGCAGTTTCGTTCTGGGAACGTCTGAAAGCTGGCAGGGTTATTAAACAAGTTTTACTGTTTGTGTTGCAAAAGCGTTCAAGATTTTCATGGTGGATTTGGAGCCAGGTTCTCACTAAAGATCCTTGATGGGGCTTCAGCCTTGGTCTCATCTTTGCATAGATAGGCAAGCTGATCTTTCATGCAGTAATTACTTGTACAATCCAAACTAGTTAGAGAGGCTTCACCTCTTCTCTCTTGGTGGCTTCCCCCAGAAGGCTGTTCATGGCAAGGAGCAATGTGCTTGCTTGAATGCATCTATCCTTCTCTACTGATTACCGCTAGAGTCTCCTTGTTTTGCTAAATCAAGGTGCCTAGAAGTTTTGAAATTGGATTTTAGACAGGGATGTATGCTCTCCCAGATGTTGCTCCTCCAGATCATCAGGCTGCTTGTGCTTCCACGCTACCACACCAAATGCTTCACCTGCAGTCTAAGTGTAACTCTTGCTAAAACGCTTCCTGGGACATGGATGCTGGCAGTTCCAATGCTTTCTCTCTTTATTGCAGAATCCAAAGATGGCTTGGTATTTAAAAATTTATCTACAATCTGTGTCAGCTGTAAAAAAGGCAGAATTGGTTTTGCTGTTGCACTCTGCTGACAGGTTCCTGTAATAGTTGCTTAGTACATCCTTTGCAAGTAGCTTAAGCCTGAACCCTGAGCGACGGAGGATAACACTTGTCATTTGTGCATTTAGGAAAGAAAGAAGCCACAAGGTAGAGAGGACTGTTGTTTAGTTAACAAACTGATCTCAGGCTTAAGGCTTTTGTTTTGAGTCTTTAAATTCCTGTTTGGACAATGGTAGAAATGCTTAATTTCAAGAGTGCCACAGTTTCTGTGGAATTTAAATGGGAGTGGCAGCAGCACCCTAAATTGAGCTTAGATATTTGGATTCTTTGATATACATTTGGATGTCTAAATCTGGATTTCTAAGCCAGGGCAATCTGTCTCTCTGCTTTGAAGCTTTGCTGGATGCAAAGGTAAGTGTGAATGCGGGGGTGGTGTGTTCTCAGGTCAGCAGCGCTGTGTTTCCTTTGTTCTCTTCACCCTGGCCACCTTTATCCTTGTGACAGGGACAGCTTGTGAGGATGACTGGGAATCCCACAAGTCTCACTGCCCAAGAGCAGCAGAGTTCTGGCTTGGGGGCTCTAGCTTCCAACAACATGGGGTATATTTTTGGGCATGTTAGTGCAACATCACTGCAACCTACAATAGCACTCTGTTGCCATGTGGGTTTGGCTCCTTACTTACTTTTAATCCATAATTTGTTGGCTTTAGACTCTCTGCTGTGTTTCCAGAACAAACAAGTTCGACTCATGTTCCCATCAAGCAGTAAGAAGAAAGAGTGCAGTGACTCTCAGAAGCTCCAAAGACTGCTCAATTCCTTTCTTATTCCATTTCCAATTGTTTAAAGCAGGGCCTTGTTATTTGTGGGTAGGTGCTGGCTACTTGGGCCATTGCACCTTAGTCTCAGCTCTTACAGTTACTGGCATAGTACAAATTATCATTTTGATCTCGCCAGCCAGCTGTTTTTGAAATGTAAAATGTCTCTATTTCTTCTGCAGATGGGGCAGTGCAGGAGAGCCGTGGGCCCGGCCAGTACAAGGGGCGGCCCGCGCGGAAGATGCGCGGTAGCCCAGCAAGCCCGGGGGGAGGGGCGGGGCGGGGCGGACGTCGCCGGGCGCGGCGCGCGGTCTCTCGCTGAACATGGAGCGGCTGAACGAGACGAGGCACCGCCATCGCAGCGCCTCGGCCATCATCGGGAGCCCCGGGGCCGCGCACGCGCGCTGCGGCCCGCGGTGGGGAGGAGCCCGGACGGCGCGGGGGCGATTGCGGGTTATGCGGGCTGCAGTGTGCTCAGTCGCAAAAGCGCAGCAAGAGCTTGTTCACCAGCGCCGTCAGCTGGGGTCGCTCTTGCTCCACGAAAAAGAAACGCCCTGCTCTTGACTATGGCAGAACGTGGTGCTAGTCTTCTCCCTGCACTTTACTGTTCCAAGGCTGTTCAGAACACAAGGCGTTCTTAATGCACGTGTTCTCCAAAAAGCTTTGACACAGCATACCAGAGAGGTTTAGAAGAAAAGTGCACGTGCCAGGCGTGTTCTGTCAGCAGATAAACGTAGGAGCAGAGTGTTTTGTGAGAGGACGACCGACCAGGGCCTGGGGTTTTCATCGGGCAGGAGGATTTTGCCGAGGCTGCCAGGAACCACGTTCCTGAGGAGCTCTGCGAGAGCTGTGGCGTAAGAAAGCGGCCGGGGCGAGAGTGATGGCGAGTCGCAGGTAAGCCGAAAGAGTTGTGCGTGGTGGATGAGTGGTATATTTTCTGTATGCTGGATGTCTTTTGTCTTTCCTGTATAAATAAAACAAAGTGCAGTCAACAGTTCTGAAATAGGAGGATATATTGTGTTTAATATGTATTTGGCTTGCAGTCAATGGTATTGTTCTGAATTTGCTGCTGCATTTCCATGTATTGCTCTGTATGTAAGTTTGCCTTTAACAGCATGTATATGGATTGTATTTGTAAATCAATTTGTATCGGTACTTGCCTTTGTATACATTGTTTGGCTGTGTTTTGATGATGTGTAAATAAAAAAAAAAATTCATTCAATGCAGTTGAATCTAATAAAGATACCCTACCCCTTCTCCCCTCCAACCCCCCCCCCCAGCCTGTGTCTTTATTGCATGCAATTTATTAATTTTCTTCACTATCTGCCTTGCCTTGCTTCTCCCTTTACCTTTCAGTCTATTTCTCACTTTGCTTTTCTAACTGCCTGTCTCTCTGCTTCTCTAAGTCTGTCACTATACCCTTATTTCCCTCTACCAATCTTTCCCTCGAAGTCTGTTTCTTTTTCTCTGTTTCCTCTGACTGTATTTTACTGGTTTCCTCTAATCCCTAAGTCTTTCTCTGTCTTATCCTGTTTCTAACTCTCTCTGTGTTTATTTTTCTCTAAGTCTCTATTTTCATCTCCCTCTGCACTGTTTGTCTCAATTTCTCTTTCTCATCCTGTTTCTATTTCCCTCTTTTTTGCTAACTCTGTATTTCCCTCTCTTTCCTTCTCTCTCCCTCTGTTTCTCTCTCCTTCTGTTTCTCTGTTTCCTTCTCTCTTCCTCTGTTTCTCTAACTCTGTTTCTCTCTATTTCTTGCTCTCTAGCTCTTTCTTTCTGTGTCTTTCTCTCTCTTCTTTCTTTTTACTCTCTTCTTCTTTCTCTCTTCTTTCTCTCTCTGTTCTTTCTATTTCTCTCGCTCTTCTTTCAAACTTTCTTTTCCTTTCTAGCTTTAAAAAAGCAGCAGTAGAAAATTTCAGGCTACCTGAGAGTAAATTAAAAAATAAAAAAAACTTTAAAATATTTAAATAAAAAAAATTTCTCCCTGGAAGCCTGAAATTTTCTACAGCTGCACTGGACATATAGTTTTTATTCTTTTTATATATACCATATAGGGACCCTAATTACGCACTCTTCCACCTTGTCATATTGGGCTGCACATAGTCTAGGACTGCCCTTTCAATGGCAATCTAGCAGTTACCTGCAGTATCAGTGACACATTCCACTGTGGGAAACTGCAAGGAGCTCTTTTAAAATTAGACAAAATTAAGTCAAACAAGACAAACACTGAATCTAAGAATCATTTATTCATAATGAAAAACAAAATCAAAGGGAGTGACTCTGCTAAAGAGGGCTAGAAAAGATAGAGCAAGAGGAAGAAAAATGGGAAAGGAATGGGGTGGCGAGGAGGAAGAGTGAGAGAGAGAGAAAGAGAGGAGGCCGAGATAAAAAGATACCACTGGAGGTCGGGGAGTGCCATTGTCATCCACGGGGTGGGGCTGTGCCCACTGCTTGACAGGCGGCAGGACACGGGTGAGGGGATGGGGCAGGAGGACAGGGACTGGACACGGGTGAGGGGATGGGGCAGGAGGACTGGGACTGGACATGGGTGAGGGGATGGGGCAGGAGGACAGGGACTGGACATGGGTGAGGGGATGGGACAGGAGGACAGGGACACGGGTGAGGGGATGGGACAGGAGGACAGGGACTGGACAGGGTCATGGGGAGGATCTCAGTGGGCTGACTTGGCAGCGTTGGACCCCATTGGCTCAGTAGGGACACAGGGAGGCAGAACAGGCACTAGGATGAGTAAGAGCCAGCGAGGACAGGAGACCCTAAAGGTTGGCTGGGGTCAGGGCAAAGAAACAGGGGAAGGCCAGCAAGGCTGATATCCTGGTGGGAGTCTGTTATACATCACCCAACCAGGATGAAGAAGTAGATAACTTACTCTAAAAGCTGTTGGAGAATGTTTTAATATCAACAGCCCTTGTTCTTGTCGGTGAATTTAACTTGCCAGCTATCTGCTGAGAACTTAATACAGCAGAGAAGAGGCAGTCTAGGAGGTTCTTAGAGTGTGTGAAGGACAACTTTTTGTCATAGCTGGTGAGTGAGCCAGGGGAGGAACTAGGCTAGATCTGCTGTTTGCAAACACAGATGGGCTGGTGGGAGATGGGGTGGCTGGAGGCTGTCTGGGGCACAGTGATCATGTATAGAGTTCTTGATATTTGGTGAAGCAAAGACAGGCATCAGTAAAACTTCCATACTGGACTTCCAGAAAGCAGATTTTGGCCTATTCGAGAGACTTATTCAGAGAGTAGCTTGGAAGCAACCCTTAAAGACAAAGGAGTCCAGGAAGGATGACCATGCTTCAAAACAGAGATCTTGAGGGCACAGGAACAGACTGTGCCTCTGTGCCAGAAGATGAGCCTATGAGGAAAATGACTGGCCTGGATGGGCAAGAAGCTTTTGAAGGAACTAAGGAAAAAAACGAGGGTGTATCACCCTTGGATCCTCCTTGGAAGGAGGGTCAGGTATATCAGGAAATGCTTAAGGGAGTTGCTAGGTCATGTAGGAAAAAAATTAGAGAGGCCAAAGCCCAGTTAGAACTCAGTCTGGCCACTTCTGTAAAGGATCACACAAAATATTTTTATAAATACATTAATGGCAAAAGGAGACCAAGGACAACCGCTGTTCTCTATTAGATGAGGAAGGAATTTAGTAATTAAAGATGAGGAAAAGACAGAGGTGCTTAAGACCTTCTTTGCCTCAGTTTTCATTAGAAAGACAGGTTGTCCTCAGGACAACTGTCCTCCTGGTTGGTAGATGATGTCAGGGAGCAGAATGGTCCCCCTGTTATCCAGGAGGAGGCAGTCACAGAACTGCTGAGCTGCTTGGATGATCATAAATCTATGGGACCAGATGGGATCCATCCCAGGATGATGAGGGAGCTGGCAGATGAGCTTGTGAAGCCACTCTCTGTCATTTACCAACAGTCCTGGCCCACTGGGGAGGTTCCAGATGACTGGAAGTTGGCCAATGTGATGCCCATTCATAAAAAGGGTAGGAAGGAGGATCCTGGTAATTACAGGCCAGTTATCCTGACCCCAGTACTGGGTAAGGTAATGGAACAGTTTATACTGAGTGTCATCACACAGCCCTTACAAGTGGCCAGGGAATCAGACCCAGCCAGCCCAGGGGTTTAGGAGGGTAGGTTGTGTTTGACCAACCTGACCTACCTGATCAGTACCCGGCTACTGATTTCACCCCCAACTCAGGCTTACCACCCTTGGGCCTGCTTTCAGACAGCCCAGCTGCATCCCCTTCCTCTTTCAAACCTAGTTTGAAGCCCTCTCAACAAGGTCTGCCAATTCATGAGCTTAAAACCTTTTGTCCTTAACTGAGAGATGGAGCCCATCCAGTTCCAGCAGGGCAGGTGCCATAAAAATTGCCCCATGATCAAAAAATCCAAAATTTTGCCAATGACACTAACCCTTGAGCCACTTGTTAATGATAAAAGTTCTCCTATTCCTTTCACTGTTTATCTCAGCCACTAAGGGAACTGAGGAAAAGACTACCTGTCCTATCAACCACTTTACCCAGGGCCCTAAAGTCCCTTTTAATTGCCCCGACACTCCTCTTTTCAGTCTCATCACTGCCAGCCTGGAGTATCAGCAGTGGATAATATTCATTGGGCTGGATCAGCCCAGGGAGTCTCTCAGTGATATTTCGTACCCAGGCCCCAGGGAGGCAGCACACCTCCCTGTGGGATGAGTCCTGTTGACATATGGTGCCCTCTGTTCCCCTCAGAAGGGAGTCACCTCCTACTACTACCCTTCTTTTCTTTTTGATGAAGACGTGGTGATCTCTCCAACAGATAAACCATAATGAGGAGGCTCACTGGGCAGACAATTTTCTTCTAAAACATCTAAATCATCTGGCTGTCTCTCTAGATCCAAGGCCTCATAGCTATTCTGAAGTGGCACCTGGCTTATGGGTGGAATTTTTATTTTTTTATTTATTTTTATTTATATTTATTTTTATTTATTTATATTGATTTTTTTATTTTTAAATTTATTTATTACCTCCCTGAGCAGGGACCCTTCCACTGCCCTTCATCCACCAGGTACCCTTCTATTTCCTGACAGTGGGAGGTTGGGGAGTCCTCTAACTCCTGGTGGGCCTCCCTCAAGGATGGGAGGGCAGAACTCCATCAATCTGTTTCCCTTTCACTTTCCCTGATACTTCTTAGTCTTTCAACTTCCCCCTAAGTTCAGCCACTAGTGAAAGGAGATTGTTCACCTGTTCACACGGCAGGCAGGTTTCCTACACAACGCCCCTTGAAACCACTGATAAGTTCAAACACTCCAGGCAGGAATGGGTCTGTACAGACACATCCTTCTATGAGGGTTCCACTCAGTTACGTACACTTGTACTAACCACAGTTTTTGGTTCTGTAAAAACCATTACTAACAGAAACCCTAACACCAACCGGCCAACAGAAACACTGTAGACAACACACAGCAAATCTTACTAGCAAGAGACCTGCAGCCCTGCCCGCTTGACCTGGCTGCACACACTGCCTTGCCACGGCCCAGAGACGCGCCGCGCCCTGACCGCCCGCCCCGGGAAGCGGCGCTGCCCTGAGCCCTCTTACAAGCAGACAGTCAACCGGGCAGCAAGCCCCACCCGGGTCCTGCCTGGCTAACCCACCCACAAGTGCCAGGTAACCCACCTGGTGGATGCGGAGAGGGCTGTGGGTATTGTCTGTTTGGACTCCAGCGAGGCCTTTGGCACTGTCTCCCACAGCATTCCCTGGAAAAGCTGCAGCCCGCGGCTGGGACAGGAGCACTCTGTTCTCGGTTAAGAACTGGTTGGATGGTCAGGCCCAGAGAGTGGTGAATGGTGCTGCATCCAGTTGGGGATTAGTCACCAGTGGTGTTCCTCAGGGATCCGTGTTGGGCCCAGTCCTGTTCAAAAAGCCCCTTGAATCACAAAGCCTCAAAAGTACAGCCTCAAAAAAGCCCCAAAAGAAAAAAACGCACACTCAAAGAACAAGTTTCAAAAAGCCACTGGCGCTTGTTACACAGTTACTTTTTATGCCCCTGGTTCCTCCCAAAGCCTGCCTGCTGGCAGGAGACCATTGGCCCAGTCCAACCTGATTAGAAAAGCCCCTCTGGGGAGTTCAGTGTTTCCTACTGCCTATCCCATGCGAGGTGCTGCCATGCAAAATCCTCCCAGAGACAAGGCTTCTCCTAGTTGCCTCCTATACATACACCTTTTCTCCACATGCCTCCATCAACTATTGCTGAGCGATATCAAAACTAAATCGGCTCCTCACAATCAGGCATGCTGAAATTTAATGCTGAATTTTGACAAGTTAGGCTCATGTCACAGAAACACACAAATAAAACAAATTTCTACATGGGAGACAGGTCTCAGCCAGGCTCAATTGCACTCAAAAATTTTGAGCCATTTTAACAAGTTGCCACAGTTAAGTACTGTGTTTTCCAGATACAATTTACAGTAACATCTATTCTCAACACTTCTGCAGTCTTTGAAGCTCTTCTTAGGCAGAGCAGAGGGATAGGGAATGCACACTATCCAGGGAGCGTGGGTGGCTATGCTGAAAGGATAGTGCAGGAGGGAATATTTCCTAATGACTTGAAGCTGTACCGATTACCAAGGAGTGGAAACATCTGTGTCTGGCCAATCAGTTTGGAGGATATAAAGGAGTGGGATAACTAACAGGCACTTGCAGTTTGAGTTGGAGTATGAGGCTGAGAGTCTGCTGGAGTGAGAGAAGGAGGCTGCTGGGTGTGCTGTGAGGAGCTAAGGGACACATGGTCATGAAAGGGGCAGATATGGTGAGAAGATGTTGTGTGAGGGACAGTCAGAGTTATATGGCCAGGAAAGGGACAGCTTGAGTTTAGCCAGTCATGCACAGTGAAAAGAGGAGTCAGAGCTATGTGGAACTGCCTGTAAGATAAGGAACCAGTACTGTGTGAAGCTGCCTATAAGAAAAGGAGTCAGAGTTAAGTGAGAGAAGTCTATGGAAGAAGGACTAAGAGTTATGATGAAAGAAGTCTGTTAGAAGAAGAAGAATGTAGAGTTTGATACTAAAGGACTGGACCAACCATGTCCATCTTGCATAATAATTGCAACAGAGAGAAGTCATGGGCTTCCAGGATCTTCATTTCCATCTGATGGATATGGACATTTGAGCAAGTGTGGTCAGTTAAATAGCTAAAGTCTCCAATATATGGGTGAAGAATCTCTTCATATTTGCTGGCAGTGTACATAGCTATGACACCAACTAGCTGCACCTTCACCTTGGAATCAACATTGTCCTGTAGAAAGGAGCAGTAGAGATTTATCTAACAGACTTGGCTCAGAGCACAGGTTTTCAAGGTAGTCAGTGTAGGGTTTGTTACATGGCAGGATACTCATACCCACTCACACAGAATAACTACACATCCTCTGTTACCTCTACTGGCACCTGCAGGAGTATTAGACGGCCTTGAGTTCAAACCAGAGAGAGGAATAGTCAGTTTTGATACATCAACTCACTGTTCACACCCAAGAGCTTTGTGTAGTACATACAACAGAGAATCAAATGTTCTTGTTGGCCATCTGTGTTGTTAAGGGTATGTCCAGCCACCAAGGGTGTTACTGACCAGCATTCATGCTTTAACCAGGATAAAAGCCCCTTGTCAACTATACATCCAGTCACTTCTTGAACACTTTCAGAGGGTGACTGTACCACTTCCCTGGGCAGCCCATTCCAGTGTCTGACCACCCTTTCACTAATGAAATTTTTCCTGTTGTCGAACCTGAACCTCCTCTGGCACAGCTTGTGGCCGTTTCCTCTTCTTCTGTCCTTATCTGAGAGTTTGGTACAGACATAGCCCATGGGTGTAGACTACAGGGTGCAAGGTTTTCTAGACATGGGCTAGAAAGAGCATAGTACTACTATTACTAGTTGATTGGTTTAACAACTAGCATATCTTCAACTTATCAGCTGAGTTCAATCCTGTATTTTAAAGTTGAAGGAAGCTTACTAATGCCTCTGGTGAAATCACTGGTGAAAGTGAATATAAATTCCACAGCAAGCCATACCTACAAGGACAGGTTTACCGCAAATGTCATTAGATGCCTACCAACCTCCAGGTGTCTCAGATACTCGTAAATGTCCTTCACACAGTTTCTACACAGGTTTGGCTCATTGCCATCTTCCATGTCTGGGTCTTCAGACTTAAATAAGACACCAGAAAAAGCCTGACACAGTATGTGTCTTCTTCTAGATTACATATTTCCATGGGGTTTGGAGACTGATGCTCTGACTACAAGAAAATTCGGAAAATCAGTGCAGACAGCACCTCCTTCCATAGCCCAACGTGGGCCAAGCTGCAATGCTGCAGCATAGAGAGCACTGCAGGGGCTCACGCCCTATTTCAGGGCACCAGAGGAAGGCACTACTCTGCTGCAGGGGCAGCCAAACACTGTGTGGGGGAAGGGGCACACAGCACAAGGAGGCCCCAGATGGTACCCTGGAGGGCTTTAACTGGGGGTCACGGGCTGGCAGAGGCACGTTTTCCCTGGCGAAAGCCTCAGCAGCCTCCTGTATGCAACTCTGCATACAGATCAGGTGACTAGATTGAACCTCCCGACGCCCTCGCCCGTATCAAGATATGAATTAACTGGCCTGCACCTGTGGCTTGAAATCCTGCTCACACAGTTCCATTAGATCTTGTGGGGAATCTTGAACCCTTCTTTGGTGAATTATTATCGGACTAAACAAATTTAAGATGGATATTGTAAGATAGACAATGCTTATTGCCATTGTCTTCCTGCCAGGAGAGCCAGAAAGAACACTGTGCATGTGTGCTGGGTAACATGCAAAACCCTGCCAAATGCAAGCTGAGATGCAGGTTTGCACTTGCCTGTGAAATGTCCAGGTATGGCTCATCTTCACTGCCATTAGCACAGTGCCAGCCACCTCGATTTGTTTTGGGTTCTGCTGGTACCAGCTCTAGTAGGAAATTGCCATTTGCTCAGAGAAAGCTGTAGCAAGCACAAAAGCTTTACAATTATGTTAGGATAATGATTTAAAAGACAGAATCACTCCCCTTTTCATCATCTTCATCTCACAATTGGGTTTGCTGAAATACTGTCAAGCCTAGTACAAGCACCTCAAAACAGGAGTGGCACATGTAAACATTAACTGGAGCTTTTTGTTTGAAATTGGTTTCGAAACCAAAATATCACCCTAGCTCTAGACTGAGCATAACTGTAGCTTGTCACGTGATGAGCCTTCTGGAGGAGGCAAGGTAAGAAAACCAAATGTGCAAATGGACAGAAAACAGGATCCAGCTTTGAGGAGGAGTCTGAGTCTCCAGTGCTATCCCAAGACATGAGGGACTGCAATCTATGCACTTCATCACTTTACAGAAATGCAATGCTATGCAACTTCTAGACATTTTCTGACCAGAGTTTTCCAAGACAGTCTTGTAATGCAGATAGTGTTTTAACATAGCATGAGAGGAACTCCTTCAAGAGTAACAAAACAAACCACAGAAGCTGTATAAACAATCTTATCACAAGACAATCAGAATGGTTCAAGGACATCCCTAACTGCATTCCTGGTAAATCTGCTCCTATCATATAATTCCTTTATCACTATTCTGTCCTTCAATTTCACTAATATCAAGTCCATTCTTATTATTATGGTATTCAAGAACCACTGAATACCAGAAAAAAACCAGTACGACAAAAAAAAATGCTACGATACAAGGGATGATCAAAGATGTATTCGTTCTTGGTAACCACTGAATTAATTTCTTAAATTTCAAGGAAAAAATTGACATGCTACAGACAAGAAGAGGGGGCACTAGAAGCCTGCAAACAGATGCAAGCACAGCTACCTCAAAGATGTATTTTATTACCTCATTGATAGATTTTCACTAAACACATAGATTTGTTTCCTTCACAGTATTAAGTCCTCAACATCCATAATTCTTTCCTTAAAGGCACTGTTTCACTTTCCAGTCAAGAAGTCTCAATTTACTGTTCATTTCAGCAACTTGTCAAGTCGAAGACTACTGTCAAGTTTATCATTCTAAACCTAAGCTTCTTCCCTAGGTAATACATGGAGATACAGTTGGCTACAGTGAACCTGCAGCTGTCATGGTATTACTAAAAAAATTGAGTAAAGTACAGGATAACATATTTTGAAGAGATGAAGTTTAGTTGAGTGCTAGGATGCTTACT
This sequence comes from Muscicapa striata striata, assembly GCA_030060385.1. Lineage (NCBI taxonomy): Eukaryota > Metazoa > Chordata > Aves > Passeriformes > Muscicapidae > Muscicapa > Muscicapa striata. Next base: position 4,351,754 of record JAREIS010000093.1, on the reverse strand, counting down.
GATTTATTTCTAGACTTCAAATACTGCATTTGCAGTTATTCATACAAAAATTACAAAAAGTTTTATTTTACAGAGTGGTTTGAGTTACGATTCTGAGTCTTCCCAGGAAGAGGTGTTTTCATTTTTCGTCCCTTCCCTATTTTTCACTGGTAGATCTGTGGATTTTGCTTTTTAAAAAAAATACTTTGATACAAATGTAAAATGGTAACATATATTTGTTCTGGTGCATTAAATATAGAAATCAGATTTGTATGCTGAGACATAATATAAAAACTGTATATTTCTATTTTCTAACAAAGTATGCAAAACACAGGACTTGATGTTTTTTACTCCCCATAATAAAGTGGTTTTTTAATTCCAAGAATCTTCAAGCTATACTTGAAAGAAAGAAAAATAGAGTCCAGTTGATTATGTTTGCATTCCAATATAAACTACTTCTATTTTCCACTGTTAACAAGAAATTACAATCCAGATGTTCCCCACTTTAGAGAAAGCATGGAATATATCTGTGCTCATCTACAAGTTTCAAGACTTCTGTTTAATAAACACCTAGTAGATAAGATTTTGATTATTTTCACATTTACAGTAAGTACTCAAGTCCTCATTTCCTTTATAAAAGCATCTCAATCCAATTAACAAAGATAGTACACTTACAAAAATTCAAATATATAGTACATTTGTTTCTGTACATGTATGTGCAGGATCTCCTGGCAAAAATACACATATGGAATACAACAGCTTGACCATTTACATCTCCTTTGGCAAATACAACTTTGTATCACATGATGTAAGTACCATCTTTGTAGTATTTCATGGATTCTAGCTGCTGAGTCATTGCAAGGACATCCTGAAATCCTGTACTGAGTCCAGACATGTGTTGAAAATAAGCTTCCTTCTCCACTTGGACAGTTAAGTTGTTTACACCAGCATCTTTCAGAATTGCTGTGACCTGAACAGAATGGTACAAGTAACATTAGTACTGCACTTCACATGTATCTCACAGTAACTTGCCATATGCTGGCTCTGCAATGCTGTAAAAAACCCCCACATATCATTGTGAAGAATTCCATTCCCTGGAAAGCAAAGAGTAGCTTAAGAGGGTATGGCTTTGCAACTACTGCACACTGGGTGATTCTCAGTGTCTAACATAAGGAAATATGTACCTTTTTGAGGAAAAGAAAAACCCACGGCAGATAGGTAGTGGTAATCTAGTTTTAAGACATGTGATTTGCATCCAGATACCTGTCCTGCTTATTCCCTGTTTTGCAGGCCTGTTTTTACACTTCTCCTTTTCTCAGAGCAGATGTAGTGGCAGTTTCAGTCAGTGTTTTGGCAGATGTTCTACCAAACATCTCTTTACACAACTAATTTCAAGCTAGCAGGCAAGGGGCAGTACAGGGTTAGAGACAAGCTCTGAGCTCTACAGAGCTGAGACAGTAACGGACAGCTACAAAAAAAAATCATACATGTCTGCTTGAAACTTCAGTCTGTGACCAAAAGGGAGATGCCGAGTAGGAAATTAAGAAATTAAGAGTCTAAAAACCTTGCATTTTACCTGCTGTACAATTTTCTGTTCCATCACATCGGATACCACTTGCACATGTATTGTGCCTGCCACAACAGTTGCTGAGTGACACCAAAAATGAGGATCTCTGTATGATATAACTCCCTCTATTTTTTGAATCTGTAAAGAAATTTCATTAGCAAAAATTAAGTAATTTTAAAGTTGTACATGTACATGGCTATTGGTGGATAATATTTCACAAGGAAACAAAACTGTAGGACAGCAGCTTTTCAACTAAGCTATATTCAGAAATATCTTGTATTGAAATATTACCTTGCTACTACTGTAAAATTCTAGAAGGTAAAAGTCAAACTAAATGAAGACCTCAGAAGAGCAATGCTAAATAGGATGAGGAAAAAAATCCCTGGTTTAATGAGCAGATCACAGAAACATAAATGGATAGACTAACGAGAATACTGTTTTGGCATCTACCAGGGCACTTGTTACCTCATTGTTTAGCAGCTATATTTAGTTATCATAGCTGAACTTTATTCAGAGACATAATTTCTTTTCCATAATATATAATTTTTTCAAACTGATCATTGTTCTGGGTTGGCTGTGATGGCTTTTCAGAGCAGCTGATAAGGCGCTGTGTTTTGGATTTCTGCCTAAAACCATTCTGCTAACACACCTATGATTTGGCTCTTGCTGAACTGTTTAGGCTTTCTCTTTTCTACCAGGCAGTGGCAAGTTTTCTGTTTTTCTCACTTTGCTCTTGCCCTGGTGAGTAGGCTGGGAATGACCAAGAAGCAGGGAGGTGACACAGCCAGGGCAGCTGATCCAAGCTGTACAGAGGAATACTGCATGCCATTGTAACACCTTGCTCAGCAGTAAAAACTGAGGTAGAGGATGAAGGGAGGATTTTGCCTTCCAGGCTGGCTGTTGTTTGGGGACTGCCTGGGTATCAGTTTGCTTGTGGGATGTGGTACATTGCCTTTTTTTTTTTTCTTTTTTTTCACCACTCTTCCTTCACCTGTTATATTACTCCCAGAGTTTTCTTGCTTGTGTTCCCATCCCACTGGCAGTGGTGATGGTGGTAAAGGGAGTGAGCAAGTGGCTGTATGGATGCCTGGCTGCTGGACAGGATCAACCTACAGCAAGCATATGCAAGCATATACAGCAAGCGTATTGGAATCTAATTTTTAAAATGCTTTTGTTATTTCAATCAATTAGTCTTGGATTGCTCTCAAAAATACTTTCTTTCCCCCAGTCTCTCAGAATTACTGTCTTCCTCCATCAAAAAGTGAAACCACACTGTGCATGTCACTTTCCTTTCACTACATGAATCTCTCCCAGACAATTCCCACTTGTTCTGTTCTTTCTCATGCAGATAAGAACACATTTTCCCATCTAGTAACTGACAGGACACCATAAGTATAGTTTTCCTTGAAGCCTTTAGGTGATGGCACCCTCAAGGAACTTCTAACTCATTCTTTTATAGAGAGAAGTTCTCCACACGGAGGTCCACGATTCTGGGCAGGAACTTAAAATGAGGCAATAGCAAAGACTAGGTACAGCCTCAAAGCAGATGCCATACTGCAACAGACAGGAAGAGAACAGTCTAGAATAAGAAACTAATCAGAAAAAAAGCTTAAGTTTTGCCGTCCTACCTACTGTGAACCAGTATACCCTTCATGATATGGATAAATCAGAAAACTTTTATAAGCTCATGATATAATCCTGTAGCCTGAATGTTTGTAACAAGTTTAAAAAGGCTGCAGGTTTGGGGAACTGCCATATTACTTTCTCAGTACCACAGTGTGGTACATTTACCAAACTGTTACCATATGTGTCTGAAATTATGGGCTACCTATAAAAGCAAAAAACAGTGGAAGTCTTTTTAGCTGCAAACCAACTTATAGTTAGAACTCATCCTGTTATTTCTCGCAAAATAGACTTTAAACAACTTGAGACATGAAGTTGTCTAAGACAACAGAAGCTATCTGACTGAACTGCTTGAGTTTAATAGTCATTAAAAACTGTTACAGCTTTGTATATTTGCATACAAAACCATTTATAATTGTACCTTCTCTAAAGCAGCATGCAGATCTTTCTCCTGCTCTGGAGGTATCCTCAACAAAAGCACTTGACAGGCATCTTTCAACAGTGGGATAACACTAAGAAAAATCAGTGTAGCAATGAAGAGAGAGCAGAGCGGATCAGCTATGAGCCATCCAAATTGCTGAATAAATATCGTGGATACAATAACACCAACACTGCCAAGAGTGTCTGCTAACACATGCAGAAACACACCTAAAACCAAAACAAAGAGAGTGATTAACAATTCTGTCTAAAATGTATGTATATATTCAATAGCAGAAACTTAGTAAGGCTTACTAAATTTTCAAGCTAAACAGAGATGACTCTCTGCCCAGCCTGGAACAAAATACAGTAAATATTTAGCTCATCTAATGTTTAATTGCAAATTAATGCAAAAAACAATTTTTAAACTATGGGGCAATGATCTAGGTAGGCATCCACAGACTAAATTGTTAGTGGGATTTGTACAAAATAGCATAATCATTTAACTCTGTATGTAAGGACTCATTGATCCCTAACACAGAGTTAGAAGATCGGTGTACATGCACTGACTTGTTAATGTGGACACACATGAATGCACTGGTTGTTTTTCTGTATGCCAATTCTACTCCAATTTTACAAGAGAATCACTTTTGTTCTACTGCTATGAATTTTTTACTTTCTATTGCTTTAACTGTGGGCTCATTCTCAATGGGCATAGGAAAAATACTCTCCAACTTTAAGATTAGTGCTAGTAAGTGATTAGTGCTAGTTAAGGATTTTAAAGAATATTGAAACCTAAGTATAGGCAGACTTTAAAAAATTACAGACATAATTAATATGGAAAACCAGGATAACCAACTGAGTTAAGATATAAAATAACCTATGAAACATGAGACTATTCACCATATTCTGACAACCTTACATAGAAAACATTCTTTTAAAGGATTTTTTTTTTGTAATCCACACAGCCGGAAAATAACTGCTTTCTAACTACTAGAGAAAAAATTCTATGCTGAACTTTCATATACAGTGCCCTTCTCAGTTAGCTTATTATTTCAGATTTGAAAGGTTTTCTTTACCACTTTATCTTCTGAATCACAAAAAAAAGCATATTTTATTGCTGGTCTACATTTATTCTCCTGCTTCTTATCCCCTTCCTAGTGTTTTTACAATCTGCTGTGAAACGACATCTAGAAGCATGGTAGTATCTTTACAGATAGAGACCTTGTACTTTCACTTCCAGTTTGAACTTAGAAACAAGGACTTAAAGCTTTTTGAGTAAGGTTTACAGTGACCTTTATTAATGTTAGTGAGTACTATAGATTACTGCTTTTTAATGTTCCTTATGCATTACACACATATGCACAGAAACATTTCATGTTTCTTCAAGGTAAATTCATAAATGGTTTGAGCAATTCCTGTATAGGGCATTTAATATCTGTCAGACGACTCCTTGAGAGCATTTTTAGATTGAGGCATAATACTGCATAAATCTGATCCTGAAAATCTTCAGTCTCCTAGAAATCATGTACATCACTTGTGATTCAACAATGTGTACTTGCCTCTCATGTTGGTGTTCATGCCTCCTCCAGAAGATCCATGGGAATGTCCATGACTGTGGCCATGGTCAGTGTGCGAATGGCCGTGCCCGTGGCTGTGGCTGTGGCCGTGGTGAGAATGGCTGTGATCATGTGTGGGACAGCCTCCCCGAGAAGCCCCGTGCGAGTGCGCATGGCTGAAGGCACAGATACCAACAAGGTTTACAATCAGCCCTCCAACAGAGACCGGCTGTGACAGGGAGAAAAGTCTTTAACTTCACTGCATCCTCACAGGTATTCAAACTTATTTTCTAGAACATGGCAACCAAAAATACTGTGCACGTAATTAAGGAAAACTGTGGAAGCCCACAATTTCTCTGGGCAACCTGCTCCAGTGCCTTACACCTTCACAGTAAAGAATTCCTTCCTAATATCTAATTAATTCCTAATATCTAACCTATACCTACCCTGCTTCAGTTTGAAGCCATTTCCCCATGTCCACTAAATGCCCTGGCAAAAACCATAAATTAACCATTAGCTGCAAAACTACACTGAAACAGAAGGACAAAACTTACAGTTAGCATGTTTGTATCTATGTCTGGAGGATCTACCAGTCTTGCCACTGATTCCATGAAGACAAAGAAAGCAATCACCATCAGAAAGAGGCCATTAATAAATCCAGAGAGAATTTCTACTCGTCCATACCTGAAAATAATCATATGTATTTTTAAGAATGAAGAATGGGTACTCTGAACAAATGTCAAATTCATAATAAATAAATATATAATTCTTTCAATACAGCATTAAGATTGTTTTGATTTTTCTCCTCAATGTCACAGAATCGTGCCTCAATTTCTAAGTTATTTTTTTCTGATCAAGAGGTTGCCACTTTCCAACTGTCCAAGCTCCAAACTCCATTATAATAGAACAATATAGAAGTATTCTCATAAGAGAATATACTGCCCATTCAGGGCTTCAAACTGCTAAACAAGCATATAAAGTTTAATTGTATCAGCCAAATCTAAATCTTCATATGAACACTGATTTTTAACACAGATTTTTGTTTGACATAAATGCCTAGCATGAGGGAATTTCTAAAGAATATTCAGAGTGATAAAAGTTTTACTTGTAGAAATAAATGAAAATTACATTTCAGACACATTTTTTGCACAGGTAAGCAAAGAATAGCATGAACACAAATGGAAAAGAAGAGACACAGCAAAAACCCAACAGAAACATGCATTAGTAAAATATCCCATACATACAGGGACATTCTGAAAATGAGCAAGAAGAGTTAAGTTCTAAATGCTCCTTAAAGAACCCAAGGTACATACCCATATGAAAATATGCGAGTTGCTTTCCACCTTGTCATCAGAGCTGCAAAAAGCCCCATCACTAACGCAGAACAATCAAAAAGCATGTGAAATCCATCAGAAATAAGACCAAGGCTATTGGTCCATACTCCATAAAAAAGCTCCACAAAAGTGAAAGCCTAAAATAAAACAGAGTTTCAAATTTTCCTTAAATATCAACTTGTGTACTAATGTTTTGGTAGATAGAAGGATATTCTTTTCATAGAACACTATACAGTTTTCAAGGATATTGTTCTAAGTATTTCTAGACATTTTTTCTCTCCTTTCTTTGGTGATGCATTCCAAGTCTATAAAGAGACATTTTTGAACCTGCTGCTTTAAAGCCTCATACTTAAAAAAACAACTCTTTACAGGAGTAAATTTTTTGTTTTGAATTTTGAACTGACATTCTGCAGACAAAATTCCAGGCATTTTATCATTATAAATGTAAGAGCTCTGATCTGATACATTATTAGTTAAAAGTAATGCTGTCTATAAATCTGTTATGCCAACATTTTCTTCACCAGTAAGTTGACTGTTTAAATCTTAGGAATTAGCTCTGAGAAAGGTACACAGGGAAACATTTTTAATACCTACATTTACCCTGTACATTTTACCATTATAAATCCATCTGCCTAAAAACTTTTTTCCAATCTTTCATATTCCATCATGGAATTCCTTACAGTTAACATAGATACTTCAAGTTTCTCCCCTTATTTTCCTGGAGATATTTGCAAATGAGGTTCTATCAATTTTGCTTACTGCATCATCTTTTCCTAGTCAAGAAAGAGAGATGCTAAAAATAAAACTAACCTGCTCCAATATGACACTAATCAATCCCACACCTTCTATTTTGTTGTCCCAGTCCTTATCAGTTTAACTGAGGCCTTATCAGTTTTACCTTATCTGCTGGCAACATTGAGGTATCTCAACCTTAAACATACTATCACACAAGTATTCAATTCTTAGTATAACCCTTACACATAGAATCAGTGCTGCACTGTGACGACAAGTAAGTAGCAAACACTACTTAAATTGCTCTGGCAAAGGTCACTTTCAAACCAATTGATTATAGGAATCTTCTAAATAATAACTGTTCTTTCTATATTATATATGCACTATTGTGATTGGGTTTGAAGAAAAAAAACCATGCGCTTACCAGATTTAGGCACAAGAAATAGAAGATTTGCCGAGAGTCATACTCCTCAAGGATTTGTTTCAGTGACTCCTTAATAAACCGGGGCAATGACTGGGAGCTTTGCTGTAATGCATCACCCATGAAGTTATAGAGAGGAGTGCCTTCAGGGGAATAGCCAATAAGGGTACCCTTCTGCCCTTTCCTGGAGGGGGAGGACAGGATATTGGCAGCTGCAAGGAAAGTATTGAAGTTTTTGTTGCCGTTTCTAAGCTTCACAGCTATTTTTAAATGTTTTAATCAGCAGTCAAGGTTTAAATGAAATTTTCAGGCAGCAAATTGATTGTCAACTTAATCTTGAGGTTTATTATTAGATTTCATCGCTATGTAAAATTAGATCATCACTTCCACAACAGATCACATTCCTTTTTTTTTTTTTTTTTTTTTTTTCTGTAAACAGACAGTGGAAAAGGAAAAACCTACAGGCTGCCTTACTCAAAATAATCAATAAAAGCTCATCCAAAAGAATTCCACACACCTCAATTTTCTGATTGGCCTCCCAGTCACACAGACCACAGATTTACTACAGTTTAGACAAGAATACGTACATAAGACGAAGAAGACTGCACTCACTACCACCCCTCCTGAAAGAACATGCTCTGTGCTCTCATGGTGTGGTGGCTTGTTCATGGCTCGAAGCTGGTCTGTTATTGGATGTGTCCAAAAGTTTCCAAAAAGCAGTGCACTAATGAAAATAAGAAAGGATCCGTATCGAGCACATGTGGAAGCTTCCATCTTCACAGAGCATATGGACTCCACGTAGAAATCCAGGATCACAACAAAAAAGATGACTGTTATGAATGGCATGATGAGAGAAGACCAAGACTCCACTTTACTCTGCAACAAAAAACACATTTCAAACAGGACTGCTTACTAAAAGAGTGATTGTATTTACAGCATTAAATGTAGTTCACTTGAATTACAAGTGTTTTCACTAATCTATAAAACATAAATACTTTTATACTTTCAATTTATCATATAAACACATCATTCCAGATACGAAGAGACGTATATCTAAAATGCACTAAAATACTTTATTTTAAATACTTTCATGTTTGTAAAAGGAATTCCATATAAAATGCCATGGTTGCAATGGCCCACTATCCCTATGCATACAAGCATAAAGAGCATTTTTTAAAAATTACAATAAATTATCTACTTCTTAGGGATAAAAGAGCACTGTATTTATGTAGTCATTAACGCTTGTGCAATGTTAGTAGATGAATCCAAGATATAACATCTGAGCTAGAAAGATGAAATACAGTTATCACACAAAAGAGGAAATTAAATATCACACAGATTAAAAAAAATACAGAAGAAAAGCATAATGGAAAAATTTCAAACAAAGCTTACTACTATTTACGTACTACTATTTACAAAAATAAAGACAGCAACACTGGTAATTTTAGAGATATTTCAAAAGAAAAATTTAAGGTGCAATTCACAGGCATTACAGAAAAAGATTTATCTTCGTACTTATTATTATCTTATTATCTTACCTCTGTTGTCAGAGAGAGAACAATAACCCATGGGCACAACAGAAGGACAGAAACAAGATGAGACAAAGCTTGAAGACGCTTGGCTCCACCTACATCTACAGATAGTTTTCGGGATGCCATGTGGAAACCAATCTTGCAGCACAGTGCCAGTACCAGAAGCAGTACTCCACCCTGGAGATAGAAAGGGATTCCATTAGTGCTTCTTAAGTACTAAAAACCTAACTCCAAACACAATGACACTTAAAAGCAGAAAATATTAATGTGCTTTCCTTAAACTGTAAACAAAATTACAATGGGACTATCTCTCTGAGAAGTATCAGAATCTGTGTCTTCAAATACAATTCTAATGTAAAGGAGAGACTGGGGAAAGCTAAAGATGCAGAAACAAAACATCAGCCCCAAAAGTAAGAAGTGGTTGTAGGTAAAGCATTACAAACTCCCAGAACACTGATGACAAGAGTATTTGATGGTATTTTTAATGAGACTTGTTAAGCTATGCATTACAGCAAAGTCCTTATCAGCTATAGAGGTTGAATATTGTCTGGTTTGGCTTGCTGTACTGAAACTCCTCATACTCCAATCAGTGTGCAAAAATTACAGTGCTAGTTCAGTTCCAATATAGGGTGGGTATGTTCAACCTTTTGGTTTTGATTCAGACCAGGATTAGCTCTGAGGTGGTGAACTGGTGCTCTTACCTGCAAAACTTTATAAAGATTCTAAAATACATGTTATTTACCTTATGATCTGCAACACCCAGGAAAGCAATGATTGTGTACAGAACATGAGTAAGAGCACTGTCATGATGTCCCTCAGCTAAATTAAAAATTAAGGAAGAGCTTAATTGAATTTTATTTTATTTTTAAACCAAGAACAAGAACAGGCAAAGGGAGCAGAAAACAGAAAGCAGAGGTAAGCAAACTGAGCTTTATGGTGTGTTGGAATGCGCAGGACAACCAGGGGATCAGGCCCAGCCCTCAGCACAGATTTGTGAAAGGCAGGCTCTGCCTGACCAACCTGATCTTCTATGGTGGAGTGACCTGCCTAGTGAATGAAGGAAAAGCTCTGCATGCATGGACTCCAGGGCTGTTTAATATCTTTATCAGTGATCAGAATGAGGGAATCAAATGCATCTCAGTCAGTTCACAGGTGGCACCAAGCTGTGTGGGTTATTGATCTGCTGGAGGGCAGGAAGGCTCTGCAGAGGGATCTGGGCAGGCTGGATCATGGCCCAGGGCCAGTGGGGTGAGGTTCAACAGGGCCCAGGGCTGGGTCCTGCCCTTGGGTCACAACAGCCCCAGGCAGTGCCACAGGCTGGGACAGAGTGGCTGGAAAGGACCTGGGGGTGCTGTGCCAGCAGCTGAACATGAGCCAGGGTGTGCCCAGGGGGCCAAGAAGGCCAATGGCATCCTGGCCTGGATCAGCAATGGTGTGGCCAGCAGGAGCAGGGCAGGGATTGTCCCCCTGTCCTGGGCACTGCTGAGGCCACACCTTGAATCCTGTGTTAGTTTTGGGGCCCTAAGTACAAGAAGACACTGAGGTGCTGCACTGTGTTTAGAGAAGGGCAACAGAGCTGGGGAGCACTTACAGGGAGCAGCTGATGGAGGTGGGTATTTAGTCTGGTGAAAAGGAGGCTCAGGGCAGACCTTATTACTCTCTACAACTATCTGACAGGATGCTGAACCCAGGTAGGGATCAGTTCTTTCTGACAGGACAAGAAGAAATGGCCTGAAGTCACACCAAGTATTAGAATTAGCATTCAGTAGATTGAGTATTAGGAAGAATTTCTTCAGAAAGGATTTTCAAGTATTGAAACAGGCTACCCAAGGAAGTGGCTGAATGAACATGCCTGGTGGTTCATAAAAGACATACAGATGTAGGGATGTGATTTAGTGGTGGGTTTGGCAGTGCTGGGTAAACAGCTGAACTTGATCTTCTTAAAGTGCCTTCCAACCCAGGCCATTCCATGATTTATTTTAGGATTTTACTCACTGAAAATTAGGATTTTACTCACTGAAAACTAAGTAAATTCATCAATAAGGTTCCAGAATATACCATTTGCATCTGTAATTCCATGTTTTTATTCTTCCTTTGAAAAGTTTACTTTCATCTTGATCATTTTTACTGCCCATCTGTAAATGTACTACTTTTTGTCAGTACACTGTGATGAAGTGATCAATTGAAAATTTATTTCAAAATCACTTCTAATTATAATTTTATTCAGTACACTCAATTTCACATTTTCTCTGCTCCAGTACTAGGAGTCACTTGCTCTTTCACATAACAAGAAAGGATACGATGTTCCGCTACTTTAGCCATGAGGTCATCATTATCAAAAAGCAGTAAGCAGATGATAGCTATGATGAAAAATGCAGCACCTCTTGTCTGTAAAAAAATCCCAAATAAACAAACAATAAACAACCAAACATCAAAAAACCCCAAGTATTACTAAACTACTACAACAGATTACTGTAAAAAAATTCAGGAAATTATTCCTGTCCTTCCCTGCTTCCTGATCAGTGTACTTCAGTAAGAAAATAATGAAAGAAACCCCTATTATTTTAAAGAGTAACCTTGAAAATATAATTTCATATTTTTTCTGGTTTTCAGATTTACCAGATAACTCAGGACATACCACTACTGTAGCAAGCTAGATATCAGTATCTTATGTAACGAAAGTATGATTACTTTCTTCATAGTTTCTGCCTGCCTGCCAGAATGCACTGCTATTTCAGCCTGATGATTTAATATTTTGTAGCATCCATGAGCCACAAACGAGATCTGTACAAACGGTTTAATTTTGTCTTACAGGACCCTAAAGGCTAAAGAACTATGCAAAATATGAGAAAGAACAGCTCTGAAAGGTTTTTGTGGGCAAAGGACAGAGGTAGCTATGAAATCCCAGCTCTTAGAGCTTTCACTACCCAGACTTAAACCACTGCAATTTTTGGTATCCATCATCTTAGCTAGATATTGAGTTCTATGTCTGAAAAATACTATCACAACTTATCTTTTAAAGCCAAATAGACCTATCACATTCTTGTTGCAGAAAGTCAGCTGACCAGTTCATTTCATAAAGCTGCAACATTCAGAGGAAAGCATTATTGCTCCCTTGTTTCTGCCGATTTAAGATATGCAGCTTAATTGCCAAATGTGGCCCACTAAGATACAGACTGACAAAGAATCTCTCTAAAGATTTCTTTTTCTATCCTTTTGGAAATCTGTTGGAGAAAGTAACTTGTCTTCTTCAGCATGATCTTCATGCTGGATGCCCTAAGCTTCTCAATTTGCAAGGGGTGATCATAGAGTATCAGTACAGATGACTGATTGTGACTTTATTCCAAAGGCTGCCTGAAAGTGCTTAGGGGACTCCAGTGCAGTTATGAGACAGAGATTTCAGAACTCCCAGCCTGAGATGGCACCAAAGTGGGACTTCTCTTCTAGCTTCAGGTATATAACAGGTGACATTTTCCTCTACCTGTTACTCTTTTTGAGTGAAAGTGCTCAAGAGCACTAGGTACTGGGGTAAGTTCATTCCATTTAGGGCAGACTGGGCACATTTAGAGAACATCTTACAAAAGTTCGTGCAATGGGACTTGAGATGGAGCCTGCCTCAAGTATATATAGGTCTTCAATTAAATGAAAGGGCCTAAGTATTCAGCACACACAGGATCATACAGACATAGAAGTACTTAAACAACTTTCTGGCAGAAAGAAACAATGTATGTGAAAACCTAAATGCATTGAAGATTCTAGGCCAGGAACTGGAGACAGTGTTGCTGGACTTCCATGTCTGAGGTCAGAACCACGACAAGCGCAGATGTTCTTTTGCCAGTTTGAACCCAAAATCCCATTACAAAGAATGCTGAAGTGCAAAAATAACTCTCAAGGTTATTTTATGCCTACAAGCAGAAAAACTTCTCAGGTATCTGCCATGGATATCCAACAGCTTCATCTACTGTTTCTCCCTCTCAATGCCGTATTTATAATTTCTAGTTTTACATCTTACAATTTTACCACTAATTGAACTAAAAAAGCACATTTTCTCTGAATGTGGATCCAAAACACAGTTTTTCCAGGCAAAGAACTACTTGAGTTTATAGGATTCAGTATGTTTTACATTCGGTAAAACAGATTTTTAAATACCTTTGCTGGTCCTCCACCTGAGCTTGTGAACAAGACACTAAGGAGTGACAGCACAACCACATCACTGTGCTCAAACAGTAACAAGGTCCTATAAAAAAATGAAATAAATACTCCATTTACAATGAGCTTACCTAGAACCCTGATATAAACCGTTTCAGCTAAAACTAATGACACAACAAAGATTTATCCTGTGATTACAACACCAGAGTTAAACAATTTAAAAGAGAAAACACAAATCAATTTGCCTTCACCAGCAATAGATCTAGCTGTAGACAGCTATACATTACAAAACAAGAACTTCCTAATTCCAGGAACCAATTAAAATTATTCATTTATAGAAATCTTTAAACTGTATTTTCTTCTAGCAACACAACAAGATACCAACTTGCTCAAGATGGAGTTATTCCCACTACAATACCTCCTCCAAACCAGTTTCTGCTCCCAAAGAAAAAAAGATGTCGTGTTCTGTACTACAGCATCCTGTTCACTGAGGTGCTGATGACCAAGTAGCTTATGGCATTTCAGAACCTCTCAATTGCTGAAAACAAAAAATTAGAGCTTACATGTTACCTCCTTCAGACAGTAAAGGCTAACTAACAAGCTGTATTGACAGCTTTCCTGAGCAGAACATGAAAGTAATTATTGCTCTCAAGGTTACTAAATACTTTTGCAATCTTCTGCATAGCAATACAACATGCTAGGACCCATGTAACTGTTCTGTTTGGGAAGACTGCCAGCATCCAGAAATACACGAGAGAATAAACTACATTAATATAATTAATCATAGTATTATTACCCTCAGGTATGCCTTCTCCTGTGTAGATGATAAAAATTCACCTTCATAAAATGTATCATTTAAGGCTTTACTTTCCTCTCTCTAGTGAAACATGCTTTCCAATATATTAACCTTCATTTCTGGAAGTCTAACTACTTTGTTATAGTTACTCAGTGGGTAGTAGGAACACACAGCACAAATGGTTTTACCTGGATATGCACTAACATTACACAATTTCAACACAGAGCACACAGCCAACCAGAAAAGAAAGTACTCTGCAACAAGTGCAGAAATTGGTTCTAGTCACCTGTCAGAGGAATACCAACTGCTACCATTAGCCATCAAGCCATGGGCTTCAAACAGGTAAATAAACAGCTGGCATTACATTAATGAGAGTAGGGAAGCAAAAAACTACACTAAGTGACCCTGATGTATCACTCACATAAAGTCTTTAAGCACTATCAAGAATTCACTGGCATCTCATAAAAGTAGTTCTTCTGGTAGAAGAAAATTACTATTTCTACAGAAATTATATGTACTTTTTCCCAAGCACTAAAGATTTCATAGGAAAATTCATAAAGATTCAGTAAGTTTTTGGATACACATCAAGTGGCTAGCAGCATTGTCTGACAGACAGAAAATAAAAAACAAAGGATCAAGACGGGAGGATCACAAAAGAAAAACAGTATTTACAGTATATATGTATTTACCTCAGTGGTCCACAAAGAGTAAGGCCAAAAAACCACAAGAGTGAAATGATACATCCAACAACAGCATGCTTAAAAATTTTGATCCACTACAAAAGAAAGGTATTTCATTATAATTTTCTATTGAGTTTCAAAATAAACAGTCTATTACTAGCATTGTTTCAGTGCAATAGCTGAAGAAACTGAGGGGAAAGCATGTGCTTTTCAAGTTCTACAATTACAATTTAAAGTATGATTATCTTTCTAGATACTCTGCCAGGCATCTAAGATTTATTTTGACATACTATGACCCAGAATTTTTTTATACTGTAGTACTAGATTCTGTGTTCTCTTCAACGAAAAGCCTGAAAATGGTTGAAAAAATCAGGTCCATTTACGTATTTTGTAATCTATTGTATATATTGGATAAACATAAAAGGAACTGTACAAATTCAGGCAAAGACCTTATGCCTACAAATACTTATGCATTATATTCTTTTTTTCAGGAAGCAGGCTTTAATTCAGATATTCAATACATTATTAACTTCAGATGCAAGTTTTAGAAGAAATTATTTCTGGAAATAGGCTAAACAAGGTGCAGCACCTACAACAAACATCCTCAAAATCCAGAATAAGAAATTTTTTAGCAAAAGTAAAACCACACATATGGACAGATTTTTCTGAATTCAAATCAAAATGCCATTTATTCCTGTTCACATTTTTAAAATTCTGCCACACACATACAGGTCATGAAGGAATACTTCGAGGCTATCCTTCAGATTCTGTCTACTTACCACATGCACTGGATCAAGTTTTTGTGCACATAATTACATAAACCCAAGGTAAGTATGAAGCAAGTGAAGAAAATTTATTTCTTACGAATCAGCAGGTTCCAACCTGGCCCTACTCTAAACTCCTTGGGACACTAGAAACTCACAAAGGTCTGATGAGCAGTTAGATTAAGCCCTCATTAGGTGCAGAAGGGACTATTCTGTTCTGAGGCACAAGACTAGAGCATTTTGCCATTTTGGCAGTCCAGAAATTGCCCGTCTAACTGTCTAAGTCAGCTAAGTAGACTAAGCTGTTTTTAAAAATCCACTCCTTACAGCAGATGCTTGCTTGGCAATAAGGACCAGCCTCTTCACTATACTCTCAAAAGAAGCTGACAAAAAACTAAGAACACTGAATGTTTCAGCCCACAAGACACTGAGTTAGCTGCATACCTCTAGAACTGTAGCCACATCTTCTAACTGGCATAATCTTCGTTTGCCTTTCAATTCTGGCAAGAACCATATTGCCAATAATATTTACAAGGATGTGAATCAGTCTTTACCTATGTTGACTCACCTGACGCTTGGTTATCACTTTTCCAGAAGAAAATGGTTTTTGAAACAAAACCATAAAAAAAGCAGACCTGTCAAAATGAGAAAGTTTTCTCTGTTAGTTTATTACCAGTCAGCTTTTTATCCAAACCAGATCTAAACAACTAGGTATCTCATATCTGGTTCAGTTTACAAAATGGCTTCCTATCCATTTTATTCATTAACAGGCCACACTGACAACAGTCATTGGTTTACTTTACTGCATTACCAGTGTCAGATACCAGTACTACAGTGATAAAAAGTGAACTTCAAATGCCAGTACCTGAGAGAATGGCTAATGATAAGTTGATTTGTGATTTACAAAAATCAAAATAGGTGACCTCAGAATTTTTGAAGAGAAATAATGCTTGACTTTTATTAGCAAGATAGGTATACAAAAAGGCTTAGTCATATATAGAATGCTGAATACACAGTCCTGTAGGAATAGAAGACACAGCACACAACCTCTTCAAATGAGATCCAATGTGATGGGCAAAAAAATACTATGGGAACATGCTTGGGAACATGCAAGAGAGAAGTCCAGAAATGTACATGAATATGAAATAAAAGGAAAAAATGAAATTCCAAATGTTCCAACTCTGTCAAGTTCATTACATAAATGCTCTTCCATATCTCATCAGGTAAACACGAAGCAGGATTTTGTCTGCAAAGATTGTTTCTGTGTATTTGCTAGTGGTTTTCATAACTCACCCATCAATCTGGGAGAAACAACAGCTGAATCACACAAGAACTTCAGGAACACAAACTATAATGAAGAAAGCTTATCTTCTACACCCTTGTTAACAAAATTTGGACTTTTCTGAGCATCCTGGTTTCAGCTTGAAATGAGATAAATTTTTCTCAGTAGCTGCTACTCCAGCGCTACTGTTAGTGCAGTGCTGCTGTGGATTCAGAGTGAGAACAATGATGATAACACAGTTTTGGCCGTTCCCTAGTGCCACTAATCTGACGGCAAGGACTCTTCAGCTTCCCATGCTCTGGCAGCGAGCAGGTGCAGAAGAAGCTGGGAGGCAGAATGGGCAGGAGACCTGGCCTGAAGAGGCCAAAGGGATGATCCATACCAAAGTAACATATACTCAGTATATAAACTGGGTGAGCTGCCCAGAGGGGACTGATTGTGGTTTGGGGATGGGCCAGGTATCATTGTGTGTTGAGCAGCTGCACTGTGCATCACATGTTTTTATTGCATTCTCTCTCTCCCTTCCTTTTATTACTATATTTCGCTTATTAACTGGTTAATAATTTATTAGCTTACTAATTTCAATTATTAAACTCCTCTTATCTCAACCTGTGAGTTTTATTTTTTGTTTTCGTCCTCATTCTCCTGCCCAGCCCCCTGGGGTGGGGGAAGGTGAGAGCACATTTGTGTGGTACTGGATTGCCAGCTGGAGCAACAGTCACACCATGACCCAACAGCACTGTCAGAACAGGCCCAACTTTGAAGCTGGAAAAACATTGAAGTTTCTCGAGGGCAGAGAGGCCTTATAGAGACACGTGGAAAGATCAGAGCTGGACTACTGCCAATGATATGAAAAGAATAAGTGCTGGATTCTCCACCTGTTGTGGGGTAACCCTGCTTGTATGCACAAAGCAGGGGACAAAAGGTTGGATGGCAGCCCCACAGAAAGAAATCTGGAAATCTGGGTTGATGGAAAGTTGAATATGGCTCAACAAAAGGGGCCAGCTGTGTCCTGGGGTGCATTTGCATTCAAGCACAGCATCACCAGCTGCTCAAGAAAGGTGACTGTCCTGCTCTGCAATGCAGTGATGCAGCCTCAACTCAGGTCCTGTGTGCAGTTTTGGGTGCCTCTGTATCAGGATATCAAACTATTAGACTGTGTCTGGGGCAGGCAGCCAAGATGGTGTCAGGTCTCAAGGGCAAGAGGAGCATCTGAGGTTGCTTGGTTTGCTTAGCTTAGAGAAGGCTGAGGGGTGACCTCGTGTCACCGTCTTCAGTGGAGGAGCAGATGTTGGTACCTAGTGATCAGCGACAGGGCATGAGATGGAATGGCACTGCATCACAGTAAATTCACACTGTGCATTATAGAAAGGTTATTCACTAAGAGGGTAGCCAGCCACTGCAACTGGCTCCCTGAGATTGTCACAGCTCCAAGCCTGCCAATGCTCAAGGAGTATCTAGCCAACTCTCTTGATCATATGTTTCAGTTTCAGGTAGCTGTGTGAGAAGTGAAGAGTTGGACTCAATGGACCTTATGGGTCA
This sequence comes from Muscicapa striata striata, assembly GCA_030060385.1. Lineage (NCBI taxonomy): Eukaryota > Metazoa > Chordata > Aves > Passeriformes > Muscicapidae > Muscicapa > Muscicapa striata. The sequence goes on along the minus strand of JAREIS010000093.1, from coordinate 4,333,377 downwards.
CGTCCAACTTGAGACATTCCAAGATATTGAAATTACAGTGAACAGAAATGTGAAGCAAAAACACTGCTATGAACAGAGCACTTCCTGGATTCACTATTATGCCTTCTCCTCCTCGAGTAAACGATAACAACAACGAAGTGTTACAACCTTGACGCTGTCAAAGAACACCAAAATATTACGCGTGGGGGACAAGGCCACACTCACCCCAGCTGCACTACGAAGATAAACTGCACGAGGTGGACCACTTTCAGGAGATCATAGGATTCAAACAGCCCCACGGCTTTCAATACCTTGGCGAAGCACAGCAGCACGATGTAGCGAGTCAGCCTGCAGAAGGAGAGAGGCGGGTTCGCACCTGCCACGCCGCCGCCCGGTCCCAGCCCCGACGCCTCAGCGAAGGCCGCCGGCCCCTCCGCCCCCGGAAGGCCGCGGGACGATGCCCGCTGCCCCCGTGAAGAAGGGACGGCGACGGGCCGGAGGCAGCAGGGCGTCCGCTCCCCCCCGCCGCCGTTACCGGGCGCTGGGCACATCCACAGGCCCCAGCGCGCCGCCGCCGGCTAGGGCCTGCCCGCCGTACGGCTGCTCCATGGCGGGACGGAGGGAGGGAGCTCCTGCGGGGAACGGCTGCGAGCGCTCAGGAGCTCAGGCGCGACCCGCCTGCCCTGCGCCGGGAGCACCGCATCGCCCGCGGGCAGTCCGGCGGGGTGGGAACGGGGGGAACGGGAGCGGGAGCGGAGGAGCGGCACGGCACCAGGACCCGGGAACGGGAAGTACGCGAGGGAGAGCTCCCGCAGCGCGCGTGCGCGGGAGCAGTGCGCAGGCGCCGCGGGGCGGGGCCGGGGCTGTGAGGGGCGCGGCTCCCTCCCCTCGGGGCGGGGCGCGGGGCGGTCGTTGTGGAATTTTTTTTTTCCTCTCTTCTTTTTAATGCGAAGCAGTTTGCTTTGTGTTACTATGGCACAAAGCTCTCCGTTAGTATCAAATATCCGGAGACGGTTTCCCTGACGAAGGCATCAAATGTCCAGTTGAACTGATGGGAAAATTGAGGCGGAAGATAGGAAATGTTCGTATTGTGAGCCGGCTGCTTTCTTCCAGCCGTGTATCAAGCTCTCTGGTTTTGGTTCCCAGCACGTGATTTTGGCACATAGTTCGACACTGAGGCAGGAAAAAGAAATCAAGAATGTACTGATGGATTAGCTCAGTAATGGTCAGCTGCATGTTGGATTTCTTTGAAACAGACTTGGGTAGACTTTAACTAGGAAGAGATGGAGACATAGGAGGACAGAAGGGTATGACTGCTGGCAAATGAAATTTTCAGAATTCACTGGTCAAAAATCAAAGTTTTTATAAATTTATTTTCAGATTTTCAAATTACTCCCTGTGAGATGAAGACCTCAGCATGGCAAGCACAAACCTCTTAAGCGAACTGCCGTCTCTGTGTTCCAGCAGGCTTGTGAAGATCCCTTCGAAGTTTAATCCATAGGTCTTGTCTCCTGTCAGAAAAACCCCCCAGTTAACAGCTTGGAGTCCCTGAAGCCCTGAAGGTGTCGCTGGCGTTGGTGAGCAGGGGAGGGCGGCGAGCCGTGTGGCCGGGTGCCGTGTGCGCTGTGTCCGGGAGATGGAGGTGTTGGCCAGCGGCGGAGGGCCCGCGCCCGGGGCTGAGCAGGGCGGCTGCGGGCCCGGGAGCCGTGAGAGGGACCGGGGGCTGCGGCAGAGGGCAGGGGGTGAGAACCAGCACTCTGGGTAAGAAACGTGGGCAGAAGGGAAGAGAAAAAGGGTAGTAGCGCAGAAGGGAGCGCTTTCTGAGACCAAAACAGGGGGAAACACAAAAAGCGAGAAGGTGTGAGTTAAACGACAGCATTGCAAAGTCCAGAGGATGCAGACATGCATCCTCAGTGCTTTTTCAGGCTGGGTATATGTGGCATACCGGGGCAGGCTGCTGCCCTTCCGTGGCTCTCCTGCTCACACAAGCCCTGTGGTGTTAGAGTTCACTGAGCTGGTCCCCATTGAGTGCCTCCCCAACATATGACTCAAGCACCTATGCCAGGTGACATCCTCATGGCTGCTGGGGGATCCCAGGCTGGAGTGGTGGCATGACATCCCTGCCGAGGCTCTGCACGCCAGCAGGACCTCTCACTCAAAGGAAACTCCTGGAAGGACATGTGTCCTGCTGCATCAGCAGTCCTGTCTCACCTGTACATACATAAACATACCTCCAACATGAACTGGTGTAATTTTGACGTACCGGAAATCCACTCCTGGCTTGTCAGCCTGGTGCAGTTGTACTTGATTTGGCCAAGAGGTGTCTTGGTGTCAGGATGTGAACTCTGTTATGTGTGAAAACATATCATAACTTCTCTAGTTTTGAAAATACACCTGCCAGGGCCTATCAGATGTGCATGTTCATACATTCCAGTGAAGCACCACCGCACACTTAGGTGGTTACTATCCCACTGCAAAGATGGAGGGGCAGATACCTAAAAAAGAAAATTGCAGAATCAAAAACCACACGGAAAAACTGCTTAAGGTTGTTCAAGGGAATGGCAAACATAAGAGACTACTAAGGAGAGCAAAGTTGGTGTCTGCAGGAACAGCTGAGGGAGAGAGAAGCTAAAATCTCAGAATGAATAGACCTAAACCCACAGACTTCACGGTTGAAAAAGAAGACGTGCACAGTTTGGGGTTCTTGGATAGGATTTGAAAAGACTCTTATTTAAACCTTGCAAAACATGCAGAAAATGTGAGAAAGTCAAGACATAAAATCATGCATGCTCCCGAAGACTTAAATTGTGAAATCAGAGTATCTAAAAGGTTAGAAGTCTGTGGAAAAGAGAAGTTGAAGTGTTACTGGTCCTAAGGTGTCTGTGTTTCTCCTCAGTGAAAATGTCATGTTGTAAGGAGAGCACAGGCCTAACAGATGGCCCTGTGAAATGATAAACCTGATGGTTACTGCAACCTAATGAGACCAGGGGAAACTTGGAAGGAAGATTCAGAGAAATTTGGGAGGATAAATTTTGCTTTTTCTCCACTAAATGGGATCTTGGAGCAAAAATCCAAGGAAGCAAAAAAGGTCCACTTTCAAAGTAATGTACTTCTTTTTGCTACTTTGGGATGATAGTGAACTATAGGACATTAGGAGAAAGAAAATTCCCCTCCTTGTGAAAGCAAAAGTACTCAAACTTGTGCTCAATGAAGAGCTGTATTCATTTCAAGTTTGGACTTTTGGTCTGTCAAGAAACATCAAGCATTTTCCCTCTGCACTGAAAGAAATGATGTCTTAATTTGCCATCAAATGCAGGAGTTACCTGGATCTGGCTCTGGACTTAAGTCTATGAGGAGGCACACTCAGGACAGTGGCAAATGTCCTGGTGAGGGAGCTCTGGTAGAGCTGTGCTGCCAATGGGCATTTATTTCAAGTTGTGCTTTTATGAAGAGTTTTGTTTGGAAAATATCTTAATAGGCTTGTGTTTCTTGAGTAATGGTGGCACAGATATCTGTTCCAGGAAAAGCTCACTGGAATTAACTGAGTAATTGGAGTGGCAGAAAATGTCTTTTCTCTTTGACTCGGCATGGAAGAACAGTGACCTTGCTAAGACTTGCTTCTGCAATTCTTCCTTTTGATTCTAGTGTAAGCTGTAGTGCTTCATTTTTCAGCTAGCAGAGAACAACTAAGTAGAAAGTGGCATTATTGGGATGTGCACAGATATCCATGGTTCCCATCATCATATTAAACTGACACACATAATTTAGCAGAAAATTTCAGGTGTGTGAATTTTGTGTCTGAGAAAGTGAGGAGAGGAGTGCAACTGTCTCTGAAATAACGTTGTGACTCAGATTGCTGTGAATCTCTATCTCTTCTTGTGCTGCTGCTATTGTATATACATATTGCTATACAAATTAGTGAAATTACAGTGATAGAAGAGAAAGTAAAAAAAAAAATCCTCTGAGGATCCATTCAGAGGATGACATGGCAAGAAATCCTAATTGTGACTTAAAAGTGTCTTTTTTTCTGTTATAAAGCTCCAATATTAACTATGTAGCAGGCATGAAAAGGGAAAAGGGCTAGTAAAAAATCAGAAGTGCCTGAAAATCAGGGTCACTTTAGAGTCTTTTGTGATTTCCTGTAATGTGCCATAAACCACCTATTGTATTTTTGCTGGGAAATTTGTAGCTGAGGTCAATGTAGCAGAAAATAAAACCTGAGGAAACAGACACGAGTGCTAGAATGAGAGTTGTGTTCTTTATCAAACGATTCACAGAGGATGGTGCCTGTTCAAATTTGTATAAAGCATAGCAAAATATATGTTAGGCTGTATTCTATCATGTTTGCTGCTCCCTATCAGCAGGAAGAAGCAAAAGGTTTAATTTTGCATCATCCGAATGTTTGACTTTAGATATAAGCAGCCTTTTTTAATTGGACTTGTTAACACAGCTTACTACTCTGGCAGTAGTTCCCCTCTTCACCCTGTGCTTGCTGCAGCCTGACACCATCTTCCTGGTGTGGTTCAGGCAGTGCCATGCTTGGCACAGATGGAGCCACTGGTGGGGATCTGGCTGGTTCCAGCACTGCTGTGTTAGAGGGCAGTCAGCCTCCTCCTTCTAGCTCTGTGCTCAGGTGAGTAGCCCTTCTGCAGTTTGACCTGGATTCTCCCCTTGAAAAGCAGGAACCCCCAGAGATCAGACCTATCTTACGTGTTTCTCCCTTGAGGGTTTGTCTCTTTGGTAGTGGAGATGCATGCAGAGAGCTGAGCGTCTACCAAGGTCATGTGTGTGGTTTGATAAATGTTTAGTGAAAGGAACCCATATAGCAAGAGCCAGCTAAGTGATGTGGTTTCATAGGGATCTCATTTGATGACTGTACCTCCACTGTAGGCCAGTGATTTCACAAGGTCAATTCCTCATTCATTTAAACTTACTTAATAATAAATCTGAAATAAATACTTGAAATTGTCTTAGATAATTTTTTGCAACTTTCTGGTCTGAATTAATTAGGTGCTATGGGTCGAGCAACTGAATAATTAGAAATTATTCACTGCTTTCTCTTCTAAGGATGTAAGTTAGCACATGTTCTGTTTTACTGATGGAGTTTGTTCTGCTTTAGGAAACCCATGGAGTATGGCTAGTGTGTGTACAGACAAATACATGGTGCTTTCTGTCTAAAACCAGAAGCTTCAGTTAGCTCTCATTTTATACTGTCTTCCCAGTGCCAGATCTGAGTGATAAGAAACTTGTGTTGCTGAAAAAGTGAATAACATAAACATCCTTTAATGGCATTTTGCCTCAAATTTCCTCTTCTCCCAATGTGACTGAAAAGCATCAATATGGGCTCCCAATCTTGTGAACATTAGCAATAAAGCATTGTCTTCTTGAATCTCCAGGAGGATATAGAGGTATTAATGGTTATTTTCTGCCAGCTCACCTGTGTTTTCTAAAAATAGTAGAAAATTGAAGATAGCTGGAGATGCAGGCAGGGAGATGATGGAGATGTGGTAAGTTTATGGCAATAGATAATCCAAAACCTGTGACTTGCTTCACCAGCCTCCTGCCTTTCCCCAGAAACTACCAGGGGCTTAAAAAACAAGGTCTTGGACATGTGTTGCGAAAAAAAATATAATAAAACATGCTTTATATTTGGAGTTTGTACTGGTTGACTGTGCCTCACTGCATCTGACTTTGTTCTGGTGTCAGCCATATATGACCCACAAGTAACTGCTTGGACTTCCAGTTCCTGGCCACAGAGGGCTACAGATGTGTGGACTGGACATGATGTCGATGGTGTGCAAGCCCTGCCTTGAGAACAAGCCTCATAGCCTGCATAGCTCACAGTACAGGAATATTCAAAAAGCTATCCATACTGACGTAGATAAATGGAAGCTGTAGAAAAGTGATAGAAAGCAGAGTTCAGACTGTTCTCCTTGGGTGATATTCCTCTTCATGTTTTATTTCCAGTTATTTTAAAATTAAGCCATAAATCGCAGGCAGAATTCACATTGCACATTCATCTCCTCTTCTGCAGGCCCCAGGGGGACAGCTGGGCTACTTTATCAGAATGGAGAGTGGAAGGTATCTGACCATTGCTGGGCTCTTGTGTGAATGTATGTATACTACTTGAACTGGCAGGTATTTTATGTTTTACGTTGTCCTGGGATATACCATGCTTTCTTTTTTTCCATACTGTTACTAGTTAACATCCATCATGGTATTCATCAGGTCTTGTTTTACAAGCTGTATAGTAGGACTTGGTCTCTGGAGAACCAGGACTTAGGCTGAGGATGAATTTCTGTTCATATTGGAACATAGGGTTTTTTATTTTGTTTTATAGTAAAAACCAAATTATGACAGCAGGTAATGTGAAGAGAGGAGGGAAGAGCAATTAAAAAAAGCACTGTGAACAAAGAAACATTTTTATTGACAAAACCATGGTGAGTAATAACTAGCAGGTTATCTGGAATGACATTCTAACTACTAAATAATCAATTAACCCTGGATGGAACTTTATTTATTACTGAGGCATTTAGGATGGTCTTACTGTGTGTGGATTCTGTTTTGTCTGGTAGTTGGGGCAAACTCATAGTGAAGACTTTTCCCTGTGGGACACCAGTCTAGATGTCTCTCCTCCTCCTGGGTGCATATTTTCACAAAATGCTGGGAACTGAATGTCTCTAGGACCCCTGTTGCTCCATCAGTAGCAAAGGCTGGCCAACAAGTGAAAATATCTTAGGAGGAGATGAAAGCAAAGCCGCTGAAACTACCTGTAGACAGTACTTGGGAGAGCAGTCTGGTAGGAAAACACACAGAAGATCATAGATTGGATTGGGTTGGATTGGATTGGAAGAGACCTTAAAGGTCATCTTGTTCTAAGCCATAGGCAGGGACACTTTCCTCTAGATCAGGTCACCCCATCCAGCCTGGCTGTGAAGACTTTCAGGGACACAGCAACAGTGAAGCTAGCTGGGAAATCAGGCTGTGAGGTGGTTTTGCTGGCTTTTCACACATGTGGCCAGGCACTCTTGAAGTATGGGTTTGGCTCTAGCCTCAAGGGAACTCACCAACATGCCTGCTCAGAGCTAATTCACTCTGTGAGATCTCATAGGTTGGTATGATGGAGGGTGGCTGGATGGCTTGCTTAAGGGAGGGGGATGTGTGGAGCTGCTGGGGACCAAATGAGTTGTCTTCTCATAATGTTGAGGATGGAAGGGAGCCTGAGGGGTAAGTTCTTGTTGGAGAAACAATGGAAATGGAAACAAATAGAAGAAAGGCTGGGGGGTGGGAGATGTTGAGGAAATCAGCAGTTGAATTAAAATGGAGGTGCTCTGATGAACTACTTGCTTCCTTTTCTTTCATAATCTGATCCTGCCTACAGCTCTGAAAAAATGTTTTTGTACCTCTCAGTTTGCTTCTTCTGCTTCCACTTCTGCTCCCTTTCTGTTTGGCAAGGCTGAGTGTTTTCATGATTGGGCTACAGAGTACTAGTACTAGTACAGAGTACTCTTTGGAACAGCTGATGGCTGGGATCAAGGATTGCTTCCTATTCTGGCTTGGCAGGCCATGTTTCCTCTCACTGAAAATCCTTTTGGCTTTTGACACCCAGACTTGTTCCAACCTGTCTGAGTGTATCTCCCTCCACCAAGCTAATGATGCAGCATTATCCTTCCAGCAGCGAAACTTAGCCCTTGCAGGGCTCAACACTCTTCTCTCCCTAATGGACCAAGTGGGGCAAGCCTCTGTGGGGCCACAAACACATCCTTTTGTACTTGACAGTTGACAATCCTTCTCTAACAGAGCTTCCTTGACTTTTAGGGGAGTCTAAAGCACTGCAGCTGTATTTCACACAACTCTCTGTGGTACTCTCTTTGTTTCAGGCAGTAAAAACTATCAAGAAAGAGATATGGTCAGCCGGACAAAACCCCAGATAATTGTGGAAACCTGTTTAATTTTATATTGCTGTGAGACCGCTGTCTGTTTTTTGATGCCAGTTGTCAGAACATTTATCATAACTGCTCTGAAATATCTCAGTATGCCATCATGGCAGGCAGAGCAAGAGTCTCCCCTTGAAGTGATCTTTCTTTCAGTAGGTGGATTTAGCAAAGAAAGGAGAAAGGATTTTAGTAAGAATTAATGGAACAACCTGCTCACTCAGAGTGGATACTCCTGCTTGAACAGTTGCTTTGTGTGCAGTCAGAGAGCAGCAGATGATGGGTGGCCCTCTTGGATCATGGGTGATGAAGAGCAGGATCTGACACTGGCATCTGTAAGTGTGGGTCCTCTGAAACCAAAGGAGTGGCCTGTTGTGTCAAATTTGGATTTGGTAGTGAGTACAAAGACATATGGGATGTGGAAGAAGGAGATTACTAATTCAGGAAAAAGTACTGAGCTAAGTAGTTAGTCCACACTGGAGATGATCAAGCTTCTCTGTGTCTCCTGATAAACAGTAACTGGGGTTGTGAACCAAGGGAGATGGTGTGTCTCAGTCCTTCTAGAGCAGCGTATTAAGAAGACTCATTTTTCTCATGACTGAACCAGCTGGAAGCACTTAAAATCTGCCATGCCATGGAGAGCTTAAGTGTCAAGCTATAAAAAACACAGCCACAGGCAGGCTGTAGGGATGATGCTAGCTCTGCCTGTGCTCAGAGCTGGTTGGGCATCCAGCAGCTCAGCCTGAGCATGCTGTGGTCAGAGGCTCAGCCAGAGCAAGTGCATGTTGCATGGATGTAGAAGGATCCTTGCTCAGCTCAGCATCAGGCTACTGATACCACACCCTTCCCAACCTGATGTGGCCAAGGAAGATAAAGCAGGCCTGTTCCTCCCTTCCATCTACTCTGTAGAAATATCTGGGACAGTGCTGGTATGAAACAGGCTTCAGCCTTGCCAGCTGCTTCAGATTCTGCTGATGAAGGTGGTGACATCAGAGGTGTGATGGAATCTCACTAGGGAGATGTCTTGGCCCTGTAGACTCTGGAGATGCAGCTGCTGGAGAAACATGAAGCATCAGACGGGGTACAGTGATGAGGGTGGCAGAGGAGTACAGATATCTGAGCTGCCAAGAGAGAGATTTCAGCTCTGATGGCAGCCACATTGCACAAGATGATCTGAAGAAAAGCTGAGAATGTAACTGGGACAATTTGTATGTGTTGTAGCTTTGTATCCTCTGCAGCACCAAGACAGCAATGTTCCTCCCCCTGCATGTGTTCCTGTCAGGAACTTCGGTAGTGTTACCAATAATAGCCAAAACCAATACTTCTTGCTCCTTTTCCCCACAAAAATTGGCCTGTTATACCCATGCAGAGTGCATCAATATCTGTATGCTTGCACCTCTCTGGAATAATTTCAGCTGGAGATGTAGAAACATCTATTTAAAATAATTTTGCTAGAAATGACAGCCAGCATAGAGAGAGGAGATGCCATGGAGGGCACCTTTGAGGGGCCTGTGCTTCTCTGCATTCACCCTTTATTGAACTTCATGGAAAACCTACATGTGAAAGGTATATTTTAAGGTATTTCTTATAAAAGAAATCTTCACCTGGAGCTTGTGCTCGATTGGAAAACCCCAGCCTGAGAGGCAAAGCATCAGGAAACCAGACTCCAGTAGCTCAGTGATTTCCAGTGCTACTTCTCCCTTCCTCCCTCCCTTGTTCTCTTTAGTGGGCATGTGGAGCCGAGAGTTAGTTTGGCACAATTGTTAGGGATCCTGACACTGCAGGAGCTGAACTAGGCAGAGAAGCTCACCTCATCTGCAGTGCTGCCACACCAGGGATATGCTGTGAGCAGGGCTTGGAAGCAGCCAGGAGGGAGAGGAGGACCAGGAGTGAACCTGAGGGATGGAACAGGTTTTGTTTCTGAAGGCATGGTAGACCCGACCCCATCCTACATTCTTTAGGGTTGCACCTATAAAGTGTAGCTCAACTGAAGGGCATTGTTCCATTTGCCTGCATGTTTTGACAGTGTTAGTTGTTATCAGGTTTTATTGGTGCTCTTTGGGGTTTCATTGGTTCACAGAGACCAAGCCCTCAGGGCACATGACAAGGGGCATGAACTAGAAAGACAGGCAGCCTCATACTGCAAGAAGTCACGTTTCTTTATTGTAAACATGTGGAAATTCTATTCTAAAAACACGGTATTGGAAAAACAAACTTTGATGGAAACTAGATCAAGGAAGGACTGAGCCAATACAGTTCATATGAAAATAAAAAGTACTCAACCAAAGAAATACAAAAGCTTTCTTTGTTGTCATGCACTGTTTTGAAACATTTTAATTGTGAATATAATTGCAGTTTGTGTTTTTCCTGAGATTTGCAAAATTCTATGTAGTCTTCTTTTTTCTCCTTTTTTGTGTAACCTTATGTTTCTTGGATTCAGACATTACCACAGAAGAAGTCAAGAATTATGAGAAAGATTAGTGTTATTATATTTCTGGCCAAGCTGGAACAAGGTATTTTCATAATTTTTCCTGACAGAAAAGGCATGGGGTGATGTCATTTTTCTAAATTAGGTAGTTTTGGACACTTGAGAACTATGCTTCGGGTACTGTTTGCTCTGCAATAAAATGATAGGACTCTGTATGATGGAATATTGTACTACCTGCTTTTCTGAGCCATACATTGCACATGCAACTATTTAACATGGACTAAATTCCTGTTTACATGACAGCCTTTTTGCCACCTGGGCAGTGCAGGGCAACACTTAACACTGACATATAGACAGACACAGAGCTGCACCCACAGCTCACACAAATACATGCATTTATTCCTAAAATATATACATGATACATGTATATCTAGATATATATTTTACAAAGGAATTCAGACAAGTATGAAAGTTTTTTGTTACACAGGATCATTGTGGTGTTCTCTTGGCACCAATCAGAGAATGGTCAAGTGAAGAATCAAGGGTCAGCCCCTTTTTTTTCGTGTATGTACTGTTAATACAAACATCCTACTCTAAATGCTGATCATATGGAAATCAGTGCCAGTTCTGTCTTGACTCCAAAACAATGAGGAGTTTGCCCAAAATCACAATTTACACCACCTTCTTAATGCTTTTGTCTATTAAATTTAAATTGCTAGGGTCTATAACATAAACATGGGGGTAAAAAAGTGTAATAAAATGGTTTAATTTATTTCTGGGTCCATCAAACATTTGTGCTGATAGCAATTTGATGTTCTTAGTTTTCATTTAAAAATATAAAAAAAAAAAAAAACACTGTGATGGGTGATCTCCTAATTTCCTGTTAATAGAGTTTAAATTGAAAAGCATTTTTCAGTGGGAGAGCCGCTCATTAAAATTGTAGATAGCAATTTTGTTCCATTTTCAAGCTCTTCTCTTCTGGCTGGAGATCCTTGAGTCATAAGGCATTTATAGTTTCCTTAACAATACATAACAACAACAGAATTCACATTTCCACTTACAGCTGTAAAAATGTTAAAAGTATATTTTGTTGTAAAAAAGAAGAGCAAAATCAGCAGGTTACAAGAGAGAATCCCAAACACCTGCAGCCCCTCCCCAGCCTTGAAACCCATGTCTCTCTCTTCCCTGTGGTAGTTCACCTGTGTCAGTCCACAACCAGACAAGTAGAGGACTATTCAAAATGAGAGCCCCATCTGAGCCATGACTCTTGATAACAGGAATCATATTTGACCACAATTCTGTCCACATATCAGACCTGCAGCTTCTGCAGTCCACGTCCCACCTAATTTAAAGTAGGGGGAAGAGAAAACTTGGGGACCAGAAGATGACACCTCTCCAGTGTACTGGTGCTCCAGTATAACCTAGGCTGTACAGCTGGATTGCTGGGCAGGACAACTGTGTGAGCTTATAGAGCAGTGGGACCTATACATATTTGACATCTTTAATTTATCTGTATCTACTTCACCTTCCCTCCTTGGACTCATAGGTAAACATACACAGATATTTATGTACATGTATCTGTATCCATATACATACATGTATATGTAAATACATGTGCTCAGTAAGAGGCAGGAATTTCTTGCTGATGATGAAGCTGTGGAGCTATCTGGTAGACAGAGGGTTGGGATGGGGAGGTAGTGGGCATAGGTGCAGTACCCCTACAGGGTTATGGAAAGCCAGTAAAATCCTAGTGTGAGGTCCTGGCCCTCATAAATTGAACAGAGGCTCTGAAGCCAATTCTTCTCATGGTATGAGCAAGATATTAAAAATGAATTGATTAGAAAGTAGAAGCCCTGGTAAACAGTGACCATGGAAAGAAAAAAACAGGATGAGTAGATGACATTTTAATGGGGCTTTAGTTTAGCAACACATTTTGTTCTCTTAAGGAGTGATGCAGTGTAAAAGTGATTCCTTGATTCCAAATTTATCTGCTTTATTGGTTTTGTGTCACTGTCATAATTTTATCGATTTTTTCTTTTAACAGCGATTCCATTAGAGGCCTCTTAAGCTAAAACATATAGCAAGTAAAATCTTGTACATTCATTTCACTTTGCAAGTCAGCCTCCTGTGTTTAAATTTGTTGTTTTTGCCATACACTTTGAGGCTTATTGTAGCTGTATAAATGGCCATTATGTGGGAATAGAAGAGGGAGAATTCTGTCCTTGAGGCTCTTTTTTGATGTCTCTGATTTGAGATTATTACCATAGTGGGTTTCATCAGTCATTTGGATATGCAGTAAATGACCTCAACTATTTGGAAGCCATTAATCAACAAATCATCAACAAGATAAAAGTCTCCCTTTTTGTGTCTTTGAATGTGAGGGACAGTGCTTGATTGTTCCTGAGACAATATAATCAGAAGAAAATTGCTGCTGATTTTCTTAGGAGTTAGTGTGGTTTTGTTTTCTTGGTATGAAGCTTTCCTGGTGAGCATGTGAAGTCTTGTGGGCTGATATCAAAGGATGTTTTGTTGGCTGCTCATGCACTGCAAGGAAGTTCAGAGACTGGAGTATCTTGATTTTATGAATGTGAGCAAATTGTTTAGGAGATTTTGCCTGCAGCCTTGAACTGAAGCAATGCACCAGTGGTGTTGCTTGGAATTCTGATTGTTAAGCATGAAGAAACACAAAATCCCAAACATTGTGTGTACTTCTGCAAAAGCATTTGAATGTTATCCTATCTCCCATTCTGAAGAGGTGCAGGGAGCTAAGGAATGATGTTTTATCATGGGAGATAGGATCTGAGGGAATGACTGTGTCAGGATAGGTTTAGGTTTGATATTTTGGGAAAGCTTTTGTCCAGAAGGTTGGTGGACTTCCAGGGAAGTGGTCATGACAGGAGGCTGGCCAGATTCAAGATGCATTTGTAAAACACTGTCAGGAGTGTGGTTGGATTCTTGGAGGTGTCCTGTGCAAGGCCTGGAATTGAATGCCTTTGTAGGTCCCTTCCTAGTCAGGATTCTGTGATCCTAAAATGTGATTTAGAGTCCATCGGTTTTTGTTGTTGCTGGTGCAAAGCACTGACTGCTTCAGAGATTCCTTTCATTAGGCCTTCCAAGCTCAGCTCAATTTTCCTAGTGTATATACATGTATTTTACCTTTAGTAGAGTTAGGTATTAGTATCTTTTAGATCTTAAAACAGTAATTTGCAATAGGCTTTTGTAATGTGTCTGCTGCTTATGAAAATGTTTTAGTTAGCACAGCAATTTTGTTTGATAGAAGAGGAATATAGTATCTGGAAAACTTGATGTGAACCATCTTGAAATGTGGTGCCCACATCTGTAACACGACTCAGTGGGCACTCACTCTGGTGGATTTTAAAACACTTGAAAGTCAAACTCTCAACCAGTGCAACTTTGTGCAGCTCTTTCTTGCATTTCCAGTATTTATTCCATAAATACCTACTCATCTGTGCCAAACTTCAAAGAAGTCTTATCCATTCCTCCTGAAATCTCTGGATTTCATTCAGTATTGTATACTGTAGAAGTGGGCCTTAATCCCTGGCTTGCTATCAGTTTTGCTTTCTAAGTACCTTTATCTCACTTCCTTTATGGAGTTAAATGATCTACAGTGAATGATATGTGTAAACCACTTTATCTGCTATTGAGTGATGCATTGCAAATGAGTTAGCAAGTTTTAGGGAAGGGAGTGTTGAACATGTAGGCGTGTGCATGTACTATGTGACAGGATGAGCATGGTTTTTAAAGGTTACCACAGAAGCTGTGCATTCCCCATGCCTGGTAAAGCTGGGTCTCAAATAATAATACAGTGATACAGCACCACATCCACAGTTCTCTAGTTGGAGACTTCTGAAAGAAAGTACACAGCACTGGCAGAGGAAGTATACTAATAAATAAAGTGGTTTTCATTATACATGTTAAAATCATGACATACCCACCCATGAAGTTCGGTGATAAACAAAGAGAGGGACAATTAAGATTTCTGATGGTAATTTTGGAAACCAGCTGCTAATTCAGCTGAATTAGTAGTTTTGCTAATGCATTCTGTGGCTGATGGAATTCTGCTGTATGTTACTGAATACATACACCTGTAAGTGCATGCATTGAAACCATAAATAGTATTATTGGGTTGTCCTACAGAAAGGTAGATGTGCTTCCTTCACTGGCTGACATGGGAACTCAAGATCAGTAGAAGACCATAAAGTCTTGGTCTTCCAATCACTGCTGCATGTGCTCTGCTTTAGGGCTGTGTCTGTCTATTGCTGTTAATGGCACTTCTGAAGTGCTTAGAGGTGAATTGTTTAAAAAAGTTTGCAGGTATTTAGACTAATAGCATCCCAGTATTGGACCTTGGAAGAAGAAGGAAAAAAGTTAATCCAAAAATGTACCATATTAATTCAACAAATGTATTTAAGTTTTAATTATTTATAATATTTCAGAGTATATTAGTAACTGTTCTGTAACATATTGATAATAGTAATGAAGTCTGAGTAATTCTCAAGATCTGATTACATCATCTTGCTGTTAGGTTGTGCTTAGAATAGAAGAGAGAGCACTAATATAAGTTTAAACAACAAAATATGATTCAGCAAAAAAGTGCCAGTTGCACTAGCTTTCTAAAACATATAGGAATATTGAGTAGCAAGTATGTTTGCTTGTCTTAATAGAGGGGGTCATTTAAATTAAATGGATAACCTGGAGTCTTGATTTACTTGCAGTATTTGTGGTAAGAAGAGCAGACCATCTTGCAGTTTGTATTTATTGTATTCAGAACCCACAAAAATCTCCCAGATTTGCTCCCCATCGCTTTCTTCATGAATGAGTTTTTGCTTCCCTATGTTGACCAGGTTGGAGCAGCATAAACTGGACCTGGCGTACACATGGTGTTGTGGCATGATCATCACAGCTGTGAAGGCTAGTGCTAGCAGCAGTTGTGGTTTTGACAGCCACACTGATGGCAAGTCCACGGATTTGTCTTGACTGGTCTGGGTGGTGAGCACCAGGAAGAAAAGATTTCTGTCACAGCAAGCAAGGGCCAGATTCCCAGGAAGTGCTGAAGTACCAGGGTGGGGAAGAAGGCTCTTGTGGCTGATGGGTAGCTGATGGGTGTCTTAGATAGCCTCCCTTGCTTGTCTTGTGTTGTCTACTTTGTAGTGCTCTCCTTTACCTCTTCCCTAGTGCTCTCATGAAGAGATCACCAATATGTATCCTTTACAAACACATCAATAGACCAAAAAAGTTGGTCATTAGGAAGATAAGACTGCCCTAGCACATTGCCAGTTGTTTTAAGATGTTTCTGATTAATGATTCTATTTTAGCCATTTCAGTGCTCAGCAGTCTCCATTTGTTAATGTTGATAGTGGGAGTCCATGCCTTGCCTGAATCTGAGTTATTTTGACCAACAAACGTGGGTCAATTCAAATCAATAGAAATATCATTAGCATCCCAGTACTATGAAAGATAATATGAACATTTCTCATGCATTCAGTTTATTAAAATTTGCTAAAGTGTGAAATATGTATGACAAGTAATGATGTTTTAATCTTTCACCAAGGTAACAATTGAAAGCTGATTGATTCCATTCAGTAATTATAAAATCAAAATGATGGAAGATTGTAATCAAGAAGGATTCTGTCTCATACTTTGTCATGCCTCCATGCAAAATAAAATTCTTATTTGTAACATCTCTTTTATGCAAAAAGAAATCAAACTCCTATTTTCCCCGTTTAAATCTCATAGCTGGTTGAACAACAAACTTTTTTTTTTAGATTCTGATGAGAAGAAAAAACCAGCCTGCATCCAACAAAGTTGCCAGTTTTCCAGGTGAATGCCATGGGAAACAGTATCAAAGGCTTTACTAAAGTCCAGGTAGATAATATCTATTTCCCTTAACCACCAGGCAGGTCATCCGGTTGTGTATGGAGATCAGGTTGGTCAGGTAGGACCTGCCTTTCACAACCTACTGCTGGCTGGACATGATCCCTTGGTTGTCCTCTATGTGCTGTATGATCACCTACAAGAGGATCTTTTTTCCATAACCTACACCAGCAACAGGGTCAGGCTGACAGGCTGGATTCCCCAGATCCTCCTTCTGGCCCTTCTTGTGGATTGGCATCACACACCGCCCTGGTTAGCCAGGACTGATAAATGATGGAGAGCTTGACGAGATCTTCTACCATCTCCCTCAGTATCCCTAGATGAATTTCATCTGGTACCTCACACTTACGAACGTCTGAATAGCTCACTATTCAAAGCAGGTCACTAACTACTCATTCCTGGATTTCAGGGGTCTTTTCTGCTCCCTGTCCCTGCCTACCACCTATGGGACTGGCTGCCCTGAGAATATCTGATCTTTCTGTAAAAGACTGAGGCAAAGAAGGCATCAAGTATCTCAGGCTTTTTCTCATTCTTGGTGAAAATGTTGCCCCCCTGTCTAATAAAGGATGGAGATCTTCCTCATACCTCTTTTTGTTTGAAGGATTTATAAAAGCATTTTATCATGTTTCAAAGCAGTGACCAGACTGAGTTCTAGCTGAGCTTTCATCTTTCTAAGTTTCTATCTACCTGACCTAAAAACACCCTTATACTCTTCCAGAGTTGCCTTCAACTTCTTCCAAAGGTCTAAAGTTCTCTTTATTTCCCTGAATTAATGCAAAAGCTCACTGTTCAGCTAGGCTGGTCTTCCTCCCAACTAGCTTGTCTTTTGGCACATAGGGATGGCCTGCTCCTGCACCTTTAAGATTTCCTCCTAAAGTATGTCCAACCATCCTGGACCCATTTGTTATTAAGGATTCTTTGCCAGGCGACTCTATGACCCAATGTTTGAACAGGTTAAAGTCTAAGGTAGAGGATTTTTTACCCTTCCTTACTTAAACCTAGTTATTTAATGATCTTTGAAATGATACACATCTCCCACCAGCCCTTCTTTGTTTGCAAACAGCACGTCTGTCAGGGCACTGCCCCTGATAGGCTCACTTATAAAGTCAGGAAATTATCTTCCACACACTCAGGAATCTCCTAGACTGCAGCCTCTCAGCTTTGTAGAGTTTCCAACAGACGTCCAGCAAAGTAAAATCTCCCACAAGAGCAAAGGCTAGTGCTCATGGAACCTCAGTTAGCCACTCATGGAATACTTCATCTTCCTCTTCATTCTGGTTGTGTAATCTATAGCAGACTCCCACCAATATATCTGCATTGTCAGCCTTCCCTCTCATTCTTACCCATAGCCACTCCACCTTGTCATCACTGTCCTTGGGCTCTGTGCAGTGAAACATTCCCTAATACACAAAGACAGTTCACTGCCTCTGCGTCCCCACTGTCCCGTCTGAAGAACCATTATAACCATCGTGGCAGCACTCCAGCCATGTGAGTCATCCCACCACCTTTCAGTGATGGTGACTGTCACAGCTTTCCTCCTGCCAATGGCTTTCTCCTGTTTGTGGCTTTGTTACCTGTGCTGTGTGCACGGCTGTGGATGCTCTTCAGCTGGGCTACTGATTTCAATCTCAATGCTGCCATGCCCACTCTATGCTCATATCTGCTTAGTCTGGTTTTATCATATTCCCCCGTCAAACAGTTTAAAACCCTCTCAATCAGCCCTGCCAACTCGCAGGCTAAAATCCTTTTCCCTGTTTTGGACAGGCAAGCCCTATCTCTTTCCAGCACACCTGGCATCATATAAAACACCTCATGAGGAAAAACAGCCAGAATTCCACCAGTGGCACCAGTCCTTAAGCCATGTGTTGATCAGGTGGTTGTTCCTTTTGGCAGTCTTCCCTGCTACTGAAGGAATTAAGGAAAACAACATCTACGCTCCTGTCCTTACAACCAGTTATCCCAGTGACCTGAAGTCCTTTCTGATTGCCCTAGAACTTATCTCCTCAGTGCCATTACTGCCAACCGGGGCAACAACAGTGGATAATAATCAGTGTGTTGACTCACAGAAGTTCAGGGAATCTTCTAGTAACATCTCTCACCCAGGCTCCAGGGAGGCAGCAGATTTCCTTGTGGAATTGGTCCTTTTGGTACATGGGAGCCTCAGTTCCCCTGAGAAAGAAGTCACCTCGGAAACGCCAGGGATTTGCCTTTTATATGTCCAAGGGGGAGACACCATTTAAAATTCCAAGAAATAGATTTTTTTAAAAAAATTAAAATCAAGTTTTTTTGTTGTTTTCCACTGACTCAGCAAAAGCAAAATCTGGCTCTGTGTTGTTAGGAAGAAGAAAATTTTAATTTCTTTTCAACTGCAGCTTCTCACTGCAACATTTTGCTTGACGCAAGTTAGTAGGTGCAAAAAACGAGGATTTCTCTGTTTCAGTTGTCTAAGGGGGTTTTTGGCAAGCTGCTTGTTAGAAAGATTATTTTCTTTAACAATATTGCTGTAGGAATGCGTCTTCTAAATAGTCTGCTACATTATTTTGACATGACCTTCATATCTTTTGAACTTCCAGTTTCTGGAATTCTTTTTCTCCTGTTAAGAAGTAATGTTGTTGGATGTGCTTTTTCTAATAAATCTTGATGGATGTTCAAGAATAAAAGCTGGTGTGTCCAATGGCTTGATGCTTTCAGGGTCAAAACAGATTTTATGTGTTGATCTTTCACTTGCTGTTGTGTCTGTTTAACCAAGCAGCTGGTGCATAAGATCTAGCTGGGAGAACACAGAACACATTAGGAGAACAAAGGGAATGCAAGATTAAATGAAAAAGAGGCAAGAACAGCATTTCCTCACTGTTCTGCATGAAGGCAGGAGCTGCTCCGAGGATGCAAACTCAATTTTCTTATTGGACTTATGGCCTCTTCCCCCCGTCAGATTATTCAAAGGTAAATTTGCTTTTCACTCTCTCAGAAAGACCATTTTCCCTTCACTGCTATATTTATTTATTAGTAACATTATTTGTAAAATGCTAACTTCATTGGCTGCACTGTTATGATGTTATCTCTAGCTGCTTCTGTGAGAATGTAACAATGTCATGAAGAAAAATGATGTAAAAATGATGCGGATACATAAAATGGGATTGACAAAATGTAATAAATCACTGCTGGGCTGAGGAACAGACCTGCATGTGTAATGAAATACTTCAGCATTACATCATCGTTTATGTAACATCTGGCAGAGCCTTGTATTTCAGTGCTGCTTTGAATCAGGATCATTTTTTCTCTCCTATAAAAGAGAAAAAAAAGCCTTTATGTTTTGCACATAGAAAACAGTAAAGAAAAAATATAGAAAAAAACAATGCTTAAAATACCCATGTTAGTTTCCGCCTGAGAAGTTCTGCCATCTCCAACTGCATCTAAATAATATAATGACTGAGATGCATAAAAATAGTTAGCATCCTAGAGGATGTTTTCAGTTTTTTAAGAAACACATATTTTTAATATGAAGGGCATTTTTTGAGATTGTTTCATCCAAACAGAGTTTCTTCTAATTTACATCATTTTACATGCCTTGGAACCAGATTTTTAGCAAAAAAAAAAAAAAAAAAAAATGCAGGCGCGAATTCTATGTACTTCACTGTTTTCAACTTTGTGGTTTTTTTCCTTTTAAAGGAGAATTGAATAATCTTTATTGTGGAATTCTGATCTTGTCTCATGCAGACATGTGGGTACTAATTCAGTGTGGATTCCATCCCAGGCTGCCAGCAGAATCTTCCTCATCCCTAGGGTGGATTACTCTGCCCTGTTCACCTGTGGTGCCAGGCAGGACAACATGATGTGCTGGTGGGGTGAGGTTTAGTTGAAATATGTTGAAATAGGTGAAGTCAGAAATATGAGAAATCAGAAATGTCTGCTGCAAAAGTGTCTGGATGATACACATGCTCACCTGTATGAAATCAGTATAAATTTTGCCAATAATTTCTAGGGTTCTTGTCAGCTGCCTTGTGCCTCTTGCCCTTGGGAGGTCCTGGTGTGGTGGTGGTGGTGCTGTGAGGGTGCTGCAGGGATCCAGGCTGCCAGCTCTCTCGGCAGCTGACTCTCCTCCCAAACTTCTGGCGAGTGGCAGCTGCCCAGAACGCAGTGCTGGGGCATTGACGTTTAAACTTGATGTATCTAAAAATAGGCTTTTTGCTTTCTTTTTTTAAGTACTAGGAGGAAATAGATAGTAAAAAAGAAATCACTGTTATTTAGTTACTTTTTGTTCATCAAATACCATACAGATAAGCCATGGTTGCTGCATTCTCTCATCTCCCAGGGATTTTATAAGGTGTATTTATCCAGCAGTGTAGGGCTGGCTGCTACCTACATAAAGCTAGTCATTACAACTATTTTACTTCACCTCTGTATTTCACCAAGGCTGGTACAGAATGGTAGATCTTGATACACATCAAGTAAAGTATTATATCTCAGTTTTTTTTCTGATGAGGCAAAGGGAAGAGGACAAGTCCCAAAACAGCACTTACTAAAAGCCTGATGTAGTGCAGGTGTCTGGAGTGCTTTTTTTGCTTTCTGAGCAATTGTTAGAGTTACTGAAAATATTGTTTCCTTAATTTTTTAAACCAGCAGTGACTTCTATTGATTTCATTTGGAGAAGTGCTGAAGAGCATTGAAAGTAGTAGTCTATAAAACTGGCAAAGACAGAAGAGGCATGCAATGGCCATATGATTGAAGTGTAAGATTGAGAGTCAGGATGTCTAATTCCTATTTCTGATTTTCCAGCAGGTGACTTTGGGAAAAACATTAGCTATCAAGGATGAAAACTGGCCATGTGCAGGGCCACAATGACTCTCTTTGGCGGCTAAGGCAACAGTGGGATGGTCTAGGATGGAAACCGTTCTTTCTGCCACCTGAGGATTTTGGATAAACATGTTTTTCCCTTATAGAAGTGTCATGGCAATGTACCAATGACCTATGGATTTCCAAGGGCAAGGAGAAACATTTTTACATCTCAAAGGATAACCATGGCGTTTTTGATCCTGGACATTGCAAGAGCGGAAGCAGACTGTCAGGGTAGTGTAAGCTTAGAGAACAAGTGGAAGCTGGTGGAAGCTAAGACCATCTTGAGGTGAAAATTGAGTTGTGCTAATGCCATCTCAACCAACTCCCTCTGCATGACAAATCTTTGCATGACATGATATCTTCCCACAGGACTTTCTGTGGAAAGAAAGTGAGACCTGCAGTGAGTTTAGCAGCTCCTTTGCATCTGCAGTTTGTACCCTCATGCTGTGGAATGGCCACAGTTTGAGCAGGTTAGTAGAAGATGCAATTATCTAATGCTAGTAAGATCATCTCAGTCCCCTGGGAAGGATGAGCTGACAACGCAAGAATATCTATAGGGGTCATTGAGAACTGGCTTTCAAGGGGAAAATCCTTTGCTAAATATTGTCTGAATGGAAGGTAATTTTTTCAGTCTCTAGTTGCTTTGATTTCAGCAACCTTGTCTGTGAAGAAACCTTGCACCTCTCCTGGCTTGAGAAGTCCAAGGAAAGGCAGGTAGGCAGCTTGCTTTCTCCTCCTTACATTCCTCCCATGGTTTGATCAGCAGGATCTTTGGTCCTTAGCTTCATCCCTGTCCTCAGCAGACCAGAGCCTCAGTATTAAGGTGTGACTCCATGTCTGAGCAGTATGTTACTAAAAGAGAATGAAGAGACACTCTCCCTTGCTGTTCTTTACTTTGCCCATGGCAAGGGCAGGAGATGGTGAGCTGTTACTACAAGAATAATTGCTTTCCTGAAAAGTCAGAGTTGGATCTGCCTCTTGCATAGGATTACCTTACCCACCTAAAAAGTATATGGGCACTAGACTATATGGTCAAAGACCATGTCTAATTCAGTGTATGGCAAGGATTTTGGGCAGTCCATTACTGCGCCAAGCAGGACAGAGGATTTTACTCTGTCATGGACCAGTAGTGTGTTCAGGATTTAGTCAAGCACTGCAGCAGGTACTAATACAGTGGGAGAAGAAAATGAGGATGCCAGCCTGTCAAGAAGATGAGAGCAATTGTGGAGAAGTGAAAGCAGACACTCAGTGGGGTAAAGGGCTGAAATGGTGCCTGTGTGGCCACAGGCCACACAGTTGGTTCACTACTGCTGCTGGCCAAGGCACCCCATTCCCCACAATCCCTAATATCCTTTGACTTCACAGCAAGGGCAGGATGCCCTTGTGATTTCACTCTATATATGAGGAGATAAAGCATGTTTTTTTTTTCCATTTCTATCAATTTCTATCTATAATAACTTTGCAATCATGCTACCTGTTGGGATGTATGACTCCCTTATTCACATTTGCTTGTGTGAAGACTTGGTTGAAATTAACGGTGAATTGATGCTAGGATCCAGGAACTTCCAGGCTGCAATTCCTAAAATGGATCCTACTCTCCCAAGTCCAGGGAGTGGCTTGAGGTTCCCCTCACCTGTGCCTGCTCCTTCACTGAGCATGAGCAGCTGTCCACCATCACTGCCAGTGCTGCCCAGCTGGACAAAGGGCTGTCAGCAATTGCTGTGGCCACACCAGCCTTTGGAATTGAGGATAGTGACCAATCAGCCTTTGACCATTGCTCAGCAATCAAAGCTTTGAATAATCATTCCGAGTTAATCCACCACCTAGCAAATCTTTTCCTGCTAGTGTTAATAGTTAAAGGAGCAGTAATTGTTAAGGGGAATGAATTTTGTGTGAGGATGTATAACAGTGGCATTTCAGATTTGTTTCTTTTCACTTCTTGACAGCTGTTTAGCATTTCACAGATGCATGTATTGATAATTTTTCCTGTCATTTCTACATCATGAAGCTGCACTTATATCCCAGATCTTCTATTTAATTCAGCCAAGCAATATTCAGTTACCTATTTAAAGAGGAGATTGCAGACAAACAAGGCTAGGCTGGAAGAAGAATTGATTGGTTAAATCAAAGCTGACTGTGGAAAGGTGCCTCCATCAGGCTGTGCTCTCTGCTTCCCTTCCTCATAATTTTGTGGAGCTGTAGGGACAGGGGAAAGCAGAAGGGAGGCAAATCCTTCATCTCCTAACCTGGCCTGTGCCCATGCTCCCCTGTTCACACTAGATTGAGAGGATTCTTCTGGCAGGAGAAGTATTAAAGTGAATGGCTATCTTGATGAGTTGTTAGGCTAAAGATTAACACCAGCACACCATATCAGGTTCATACAAAATATTCAGAGAATTTCTGCTGCCTAAGGTTGTTTCTTCCTTTTTTCTTCCCTGTGCTGATCACTCAGGATAACCTTTATTAAAACTACTGGGCTGCTCCTGATTGTTCTTACATTGTGTTTTGTTTCCTTTGAGTTGGTGGTGTCCACATGCCAAATTATTCCAAATTTATTGCAGATGAGGTCAGAATCAGAATTATTTGAAAACAATATATTTTGGTTATATAGTTTGGTCATTTTTTTCACTTTGTTGTCTGCTATTTGATGGTTTGCTTCCAATGTTCCATCCTACTGACTTTCAATAGAGGTTTCTTGCTTTATAAACAACTGGATTGATTTCCAATACAGACTTTTACTTCCTTGAAAACAGATCTTCTCAGGGAAATTGGCAGTTCTCTCTATATATATTTTCTTATTTGTATTTACTTGGAGGGGTTTGAAGCCCAAAGACAAGATTTATGTCAACAAATCCCTCTTCCCCTTATCCAATTTAGTTGTTTTAACATAATGCAATCATTTTCTAAATCAAACTGATGGAGCCCTTCCTAAAGGCATTACACCAACTGTATATCTGGAATCATGTTTGCCTTCTTTTATTGCATTAGCACTAGGCTTGAACTTTTCAAATTTGCATTGTGCTTTGCAGAAGTTCTCAGGATATTTGAAGCAGTTTATAGCTACAATCTGGCATGTTTTAAACAGAGACTGGAGAGTGAATTGTAGAGCAAAGCACAGGTAGAAATGAAATTTTAGATTCATGCAGCAAGTAGAAACTGGTATGAGTAAGCAAGAGGAATATCGCATTTTCTGGGTACATTTGGAGGCACTGCAAAGGGGTGGCACTGCTGTGTTACAACTAGATCCTAGGTGTCTCACAAGGCTTTCATTCTTGCTCTTCAGCAGCTCTCACCAGGGCTTTCTAAGAGGTTTCACTTATCACCTGGGATATAATGTGATGAGGCCTCTGCACTGGCTTTTGTTAAATACATCTCTTGTTATTTGAATGTTGTCTTTCTTTTCACCATATGATCTGACACTGACAGGCGTCCTTCTCAAGACAGGCTTGTAATACTAATGAGGGAAATTTTCAAAGCCACAAACAAGATTCTCATGTCATCTGTGCTCTTGATATCTCTTCTCTTGTTCTTGTGTGGATATTTCAGTGATAATCCTTGGTCACACAGAGCAGTGGGTAGTTTGGAACAAGCTGGCTAAAATAAGATCAAGAACATGCAGTGAAAGGGAAAAAGAAAGCTCAAATGAAATTGGTTCAGGTGCAGAAGTGAGTTCCCCAAGCTGTGGGATGGAGAGGTATGTCAGTGCAACAACCCTTTGTTTGAGCAGGACCAAGTACCTCCAGCTCTTAGGAGGCTTGTGTGAAACCCTTCCAGTTTCTCAGTTCTTGGAGCATAGTTAAACCACAGCTCTGCTAACACATTGCATGTTACTGTGATGTCACTGAGATGATGAAAATCCCATCAGAGCTCTAGGGTACTGCTGAAGGCTTGTGGAAGTAACCTGTTCCAGTCTGGTGTCTTTTGGTAACTCATCTCATCTTCCAGAGCAGAGGCCAGGTAATCATTTCATAAGTTCTGTCCCTTTCACAAGCACATGTAGGCAAATGGGTGAAAGTGAGGTTCTTGAGGTAAGGCTGGGCCCAGTAAATCACATTGCAGAAGAGAAGTAGGCCAGCAGTAAGGAGCAGTGAGGGTCCTTGCAATTGCAATTCCTGTACTCTAAGTCTGAGCCTTTTCCAAAAGCATTGTTTTTCCATTCCCCACCCTCCCAAAATATCACAATCAGCTGTTGGGCAATAGCTTAACATCGAAAAAATTAATATCAGATTATGAATAATAAATTGGCAGAAGATAGCTGACAGCTTGGGAGCATTCTCTATTTTAAGTGCAAACTTTGGATTTCAATAAATATATAAAATTACACTGATAAAACTCACTTTGAGGTCTCTACTGCAATTCTAGGAATAAGATTACTTTAAAAAATGGTAGTCCACTGCCTGCAAATGGCGCTTAGATGAACATCTGGGCTGCCAGTGTTGGCAATTGAAAGGAGGCCCATGGTATTTTCCTGCAGCACAGATCCTGTCAAGTGTGGCAGACCTTCCTGGAAGACATGAAAACAGCCTTGTGCCTAATTGAAGGATCAAAGAAAACTTGTGTGCTGGCCCCTGGCAGGGATTTTTCATGGTCAGGGGATAATTTCTGATGGTTTGGTGATCTCTTCACAAATCCACTGAAGGGAAAGGTGTGGTTAATGGAGGATGATCAGGAAAGGTACTCAGTGTAAGTCCAGCTGGCAATGAATATTCATGATGTGAGTGGTTTGAGGTCCATTGACACTTTTGCCTCTTTTGCCCTATCCTCTCTACAGTGTGAATTAGCTCCTCTCTCTGGAATAAGCACTGGGGCAAAGGAAGTTAACCACTGCTGAATTCATATCTAGTGCACTACATTTTCTGAAAAACCAAGAAGTGGTGCTGTTGTGGTGTTGCAGAAGTGTGTGACCTAACTGATACTGTTCCTGCTGACATTGCATTAAACCAGCCCCACTGATGGCTGCAACACCCTCTCTGAGATATTAGTTGTTACTAAGATATTTTAAACATCCTCTCAGTCTATTGACTACCCACATGAGCAATTTACTTACAGTCCTTTACTATTGATTATGTTTGGAAAGATGAAAAATAGGAAACTAGCATTGCAGAGAATAGGTCAATTTATAAAGGCTCCCTCTCCAAATTAACTGTTTTAAAATTCAATATATGAACATGAAAGTCTGGTTGTAGTGACAAAAAAGTCTTCACACAGTTTATTCTCACTTTTTATTGTTGAGCTTTACAAGGAAACCATGAAGCTCTAGAGTGCTTGACGTCTTGCCAAATGATTAATAACATATTTTTACCTCAGATAATTACATTTTGTAACAGTTTCAAACTGGAACAAATTGTCAGTATGTCCCATATGGACTTCCCCTTGCTGTATATCAACAATATACTGTTTCTCTGTGTGTTTTTTTTATATTTGTGTTGTCTTGTTAGAGAAAGCTAATAGAAATACCTGAAGTGCAGTATCCTTCACTCGTTTTCATGCTTTTCCCTTTCTGTGTCATATGTCATGGATAACTGAATGACCATATTGATGGGAAAATCCCAGAGAGGATTATGATAAAGCTGTACTGGGTATGATCCTACTTCCTCTGATTACCTTCCAGCCACACACCATTGCCAAACTACATCTAATTGTCTGTGTGTTGTCCCCTGTGTTTATTTCAATACTAAATTTTGAAAGGTGGTATTATTTTCTTAAAGGGATGTGCACACTGCTATGTGCACTGAAATAGGACTGAAATGCAGACTGGGGAAAGCAGTGTTCATACCCAACACTTGGGTGACAGTGTGTGTGGCACAAATGGCAGCTCAGATTCATGTCTTGTGTGTGAATTTGCTATTCATCATTTACACAATGCTCCTGGACACTCAGTGTGTGGGCAGGGAATGGGAAACTTGTCCTCTCCTCTGTTCCCTAGCCTCTTGCAGCACCTTCAAGTGACTTACATTTTAATGTCACCTCTGATGTCAGTGGGTTTTAACTCAACAGTTGAATCTGCCACAGGAAATCAGTAACAACTGTCCTAACTTGGTTTTCCTAACCTGGGGGACCTCCTTCACCACTGTCTTCCCAGCACATAGCTTTTCAGATGTCGTTTTTCCCCTAATATGGTTATGAAGGGGTACTGTTTTGTATGACCTTACAGATCTGCTGACATGGTAAAGAAACCTAAGTCAAATTTTGTTTTTTTTTTCCTTCAGCTAGAAATTTATCTACCATCAGGGGTCTCCCTCATGATTATGATTGGGAGTTTTCCTCTACCAATGTTATCATGAGGTTTAAAGTAAAGGATAGAAAATGTATCAAGAGGTGCATAGTCCCAGAATTTAGGGCAGCTGTGGGCTCGAAGTGCACTTTGCCTCTCTGAGTGTGTGTGGATTTTGTTTCTCTGTGTTGGGAAGCTCAGGGAGGCAGGGGGCTGTGCTTGGTCATGGGATCTGTGCTCTCTTCATCTTTTACCTGCCTGGGATGAGCAGCTTTTGAGATTGCTGTTGGGATAGAGAGCAGGATTTTGGAAAACCCTCTGTGGGAAAAATCTTTCCAAAGCCGACCTGGATTCCAGCCAGCATACTGGGAGAAAGCCCAAGTGCCTTGAGCACTGAAGGAAGCATGAGAGGGAGAGGTGGCTGCTGGCAGTGGCTCATCTGCTGGAGCCCAGTGACTCAGTGAGCAGCCAGGGGGGCTGGGGGCAGTGGGAGCAGGACTGTCCCCTGGAGCCCCTGAGCCTTGGCCCCAGTGATCCTCAGCCTCCCCCTTGACAGCTGGCAGGGCACTGAAGTTGTCATGTGGTCTTCTCTCTCTTTCCTACCCTGGAAACTCAACAGGTGGTGCCTCCAGCCCTTCAATTGGTACAGCTTGGACACAACACTTGCACTGTCACAGCAACTACTAATGCTAACACAGAGCAAACATTGCATACTGAACGGATGGGACTGCTGCAGTATGCACCTTGAGCTGTTTATTTTCCAGCATCAGTCTCATTACGTGGTTGGGACAATGGGAAGATGCCAGGAGCTCGTGTCCTCAGCAGCAGCCACAGAGTGTGATGTTACAATGCACTTTGAAAGTTTTTCGATCAATTCCAAAAAGCAAAAGCCTATTGACAGTTATCCAACCACTATAAGTACACGTACCTTTGGTTAAAACAATGCTTACTTATTTCAAATACAATACCTGCTTGTAAGCCCTAAAATATAATGCAAAGAGCTCCATTATTAAGCTTAGACTTTCCTAATATCTTGCTAGATATACTTTTCTGCAGCTTAGGGAGTTATTCTAGCCAAGCTTGAATACACAGACCATTGTTTTATTTGTCCTTGCTTTCTACATCTCATATAACTTTTCTGCTGACAAATCTCTGTTGCTGCTTAGCTCTAAATGCAGTTCTGCTTTTTCTGAGGTCTGCTTTTTTGCAGACTTTCCCAAAATCTTCTGATTCTTGCACTTACCTTGCTTCTGACTACCTTTCATACTCTCTTCTGCTGTTGAGATACACTGTTTATGGTATATAAGGCATTTAAAGTAGTTTTGGTCTAATGGTACATTCTAAAAATCTCATGAGTAATGGCCCCTGGGATACTGTTGTAATCCAGCTGTTGTCATTTTTAAACTTAATAATTTCCATTTGCTAATAATGTATATACTGAAAGAAATTTTTGCTCACAGGCACACTTACATGAGTAGTTTTCTGCAGCTAACTGATAGCAAACCCTGCATATGCCCCCTTTTCCCCATGTCCCTGCCCCTCAAGGATAGCTGCACCATCAGCTCCTGCTCCAACTCCTGCCCCACCAGGACACATCTGCTCTGCATCTTAAATATCCATCTTTACAAGCACAAGCTGGAGAGGGTGATACCAGGGGGCAGAGCTGCTGTGGGCTGTGGAGTGATGGCTGCTGGGAGCAGGACAACAGCAGGGCATGGGAATCTGGGAACAATGTGATTACTATGGCCACCTAGCTGCTAAATGTTATGATGATTATTAAATAATGTTTGAAATTGGGTCCTGCAGAATCCTCAGCTTCTCCGGTGTAGCTGTACATAATATGGGAGGTAACTAATTTTATATTAGTCTTGGTTGTGTTGTGTGGACATTTGGTTTTAAAAATGAATGACGGTTGTCAGTGTGGGAACCAGGCCAGATCTTGGAGGTGGCAATGCCAAAACCAAGTCTCTTAGAACAAAATTTGGGATCAGTGCATGTAAGCAGATAGTGTTGACATCTTGGAATTAACTGAACATCGACATCACCTTAATCTCCTCCAGGCACATCTACTCTTTCTGTAGTGGTTTTGTGACTCTGCCCTTGTGCATACTGACACTATAGATGGGACAAGATAAGGACTTTTCAAGTGACACCTGCCTTAAGCAAAAAAAGGAAGTGACAAATGAAGACCAAATCACTCTGTTTTCAGAGATGTCACTGGATGTAAGTTTATTCTGGTCAGAGTGTCTCCACAGGTCTGCAGCAACATTTCACAGGCCTGTTGGCGGGAATGGAATGTGGGCTTTGGATGTTTCATCCAGCTAATATTGGTCTTCATTGTGGCATTTACAGTGTCTTAAAGGAAAATTCTAGTGATTTTTCAAAATCCTAGCAGTTATTGAAAGCAGTTGAATTGCTTTTGAAAAAAACCCAGAATGTTGTATTTATGAGACCAATCATCAATCAGGCAATGAAAGAAAGAAAACCCAACAACCCAAGAAGGCAAATGGTGATAAAGATCCCAGATGAAGTCACTCTTCTCAGCAGGCAGGAAGCCTGATGAACTGAAATAGAAAGTCCCTCTCATTGATTTCACTGGGAAAAGTAATCAACTTTGAACTCTTTGAATAAGTTGCAATCTGTATTTAATTTCTTGTCCAAGAAAGAGAATGTAACTTTTTCTTGTGGCTGCTATTAGCCTTAATGTCAGTTGCACAGCTGAATCTCTTGCATCAAGCTCCAAATTTACCCCTGATGTCAGTGTGCATAGGAATGAAGCAAAAATCAGCCTTTCATCTCTCAGTTGCTTAAAGGATCATGCTATAATACCACATTTATTAATTCAAAATCTCTCTTGTCTGTACATGCACAAATGGAGCTAAGTAGTCTGAGGAAAGGCAGAGAAAGTGTAAAGACTACAATTTAACTTTTAGACATTAATGCAACCTGCTAACTGAAAATATTCTGAGAGCTTTAGCAAACATATACATTTTTGCCCTCGGACTGCCTGAATGGAGAGATTCATCACTTCAAGCTGTCTATGTGGCAGATATGAACTGCTGGTTTTCTTGCAGGGCCACATTAACTTTTGAATGACATGCATACAGTGCTAAGTTTGTTGTCATCAGTTCCAACATGGACACAGAGATCTGCATCGGATCCCGGTGGAGCCACAAAGCAGTTTCCTCATGCAGACGTATTTAGGTAAGATCAGGCCAGTTCTGATTGGGACAGCCATCTGAGGGCAGAGGAGCTGTGCTTGAGTTGTGCACCATGTCTTGCCTGTTCCTGTATGAAGCACCTGATCCTGCAGATCTTCCTGACATAAAAGTCTTACATGAGTGCTTGCTGTCCACATTACCTGGGTATGTACAATCTGTAAAAGCTCCCATCTTCTTCACCTGTCACATTGACTTGTTTAGCCAAAGTTTATGAGGAGGAGAAAACAGTTTTGATAATTAAACCTTAATGATTTACACAGGCAGACTGGGGACATTATGCTTTCAATCACCAACACAAACAAGATCAGAAAGCTCATCTAGAGGAACATCTTTATAGAGGAATAATGAGTCTTTTTAAGGCTCCAGATAGCAATGTGTGCTGTAAAGGCAGCAAATGTTAAATACCAACCCACTTAAAAGAGCCTTTAAAATTACAGAAAAATGTAAACAGAGCATTCTGTGAATTGAGGATTGGGGGTTATTCGTTTGCATTTATCAGTCCTTATTGTAAAAATTAAGGGAAAAAAGCAGTCCAGATTGTCTTTTAAGAGCTCTGATAGGGAGAAGCCATGAACTTGAGGCATGGGTGAGTGAGGTGGCCATGCCTGGGTCTCTGAAAAGGAACCTTCTTTACCCAGGACAAAACATCCCTCCTATGCACGTATTTTCACAAATAAAGAAGTCTAAGGGAAACTGGAAAAACAGATGACAAATATATTTTAAAATGGTGCTAAGCTGTTTTAAATGCCTCTTTTCTCAAAGAAAGGAAAAAAAAATGTGATCCAAATACATCTGCTTCCCAAGAGAATATATGTTCCTGTGTGCAGAGTAGAAAATCAGGAAAAAAACTTTGCTTTTCCCGCAAGTGTTGTTGTTTGTCTGATACTTTCTTGCATTTTTCAGGTAAAAACAGAAGATGAGCAAAAGTATTTCTTTACACAATCTATAATGTGAGACTAGTATATTCCAAGGAGCCTCAAGCTGCAGGAACAGTCTGGATGTGGATGTTCATGTCTGTCTGTATGAAGTCCAGTGTTCTGTGCTGTTACTCACTGTGTTTGTTTACCTTTTGTTTTCCATGACAATCAGTATACAGACTTGCTCCACAAATTCTGACAGCTTAATGTTCTTCCTGCAAGGACAGTTTTGTACCAGTGGAATACCAGTTGTGGTCTTGTTTTTTACCTTTTTCTCATATACTTTTATTACTGTTTGCAAAGTTCATTGAACTTTGTCATCATGTTTATCTCAAAATTCTTTTTGTCTATTTTCATGGGCTTATACTAAGAATATTTTATAGGAACTTCTAAGAATTTACCTTCTGTAGCCCCTGAAAATTACTTTGCATCAAGCTCTGCTATGAAATTTTGCTTCTCCTTATTAACAGAATTTTCATTTATCTATTGTTTGTATGTGCTGTACAGGCTGTTTTGTTTGAGAACATGACTCTTATCCCCAATCATGACAACAATTTTCCTATCAGTATTAAAATCCTGTGAATATCAGAGCAAATAGGACAATCTGGGAAACTGTGGAATAGCTCCACTGTAAAGGTCAAACCTATAGACACTGCACTGTTTGAATGATGTACAACACTGCAAGGACTCAGGATAACCTAAGTCAATGAGTAATGAAATAAACCCAGAAGTAATTTTTGGACAAAAAGATGGTGATGCACCTGAGATTGTTTTTACCAGCATTACCAATTTTACCTGCATATCATGAAGGCTGCCTGGAACTCCATGTCTTTCCAGCATCTCTTGTCATTCAAAACATGCCCAAAATATTTCTGTAGCTAAGGCAAACACAGACCCAGCCATTATGGTAAGCCAGAAGTCTTCTTGCCAGAAGACTTGCCTTAATGCTGTGTCTGGGTAATCCTCTCCTCCACCACAAAGGCCCTCTCCTGACTCTGAAGTTTCATGAGGTCGTAATATACAGCTGGTTCTGTGATAAGTAATTCTCTGTGCACCATTGCTTCTGTGTAACAGGTTTTACTACTGTTTCTTAGTTAAGATCTTCTTTGAAGCTTTTGAGGCTATTGACTGGGCACTGTTGCTTTGATGGCAATCAGGTGATGTGAGTAAGCCACATTAAGTCCATTCATGGCAGTAACAGAATAAGCTGAAGGAACATTGTTAGACTGACATATGTTGTTCCTTGAAGTTTTACCTATTTTTCTCTCTTCTTCAGTGTGCTCATGAGACATTTCCTTTTCATGGCACATATGCTATTGTGGAATCTCAGCACTTCAGCATCTTAGCTGTGTTTATCCTTACAATATACCATGACTAAAGCAGTGTTTTTTATCCTAACATTTTTTAAAGAGTGAAAAATTTCCTGGAAGTTAATAAGTAGGTTGATGAAGATCACAGAGCTATTGTGGGCCAGGAAATCCTAAATTCAAAATTCATGGTAAATTATACCATTCTTTCTCCATGACTGTGTGAAGAGACACTTTCTAGACATAAGGGAAAGCCTTACCAACAGGCTGATAACACATGAATATTTTTGCCATGTGGGTCTAGTGTGAGCTGGCAGAGCCCTTGGGCAGTGCTTCCAGCTGGAAGCATGTGAGGACTGCTGTCTTTGGAAACTTTACTCTGAAAGAGAGCCATTTGGTGGAATGGAACTTGTATTTTCTTCTGGTTTCTATTTCTGAGGAAATGTGGATTGAAGCAACATGCAGCAAGAAGGGCTTTGGTGTATTTTCACCAGATTATTTGTATATATAGGAATGGAATGTAGGCATTTTCTGTGCATTGCATCCTAATTTCTGGGTGGATTTTAATTATCTTCTGGTGAACCTGAAGCAGCAAAGAAAGATGCACTTGTTCACTCCTCTCTTGTTGGGAAGCAGAGAAAATGGTCATTAAAATGGTCACAGACACTTAATTTCCAAAGATGACTTCAGATTAACATATCTCTAGTTAAGATTTTCTGAGATTCTCTTTGGATGAAAAGAGATGTACTTCTGTATGGCCTGCACTGAAGATGTAGGTGATTGACTTCACACTCCATCGAAGTCTTCAAATCCATCTGTCTTTTTGGAAAAAAAAATGGATAGTTCATGAATGGGGTTGTACTGAGTGGTCTGAAAGAATGGTTGGTCATGGGGAAGCATTACAGAATTGGGGTGGCTGTAATGCTTATGTCTGTCCTAAACCTCATATTACTCAGCACTGCTATTAGAATCCTTTTTACGTAAGATTTAGTTTATGAAAATTAAGTCATTGCCCAAAACCAGCCAATTTCTGTCCTTCCTCCACTAAATGGGACACATTGGACACCAGATTTGACCTGAGAAAACTTGAGGTAGTGATTCCCATCCAAGGGGCTTATCAAAAGAATGTTATGGAAAAGCTGCTCCCACTAAGCTCACCTCACTTCAATGTGTGCAGAATATGGGATCAAAGAATTTGCCCTCTTGTTATCTCTCAGAGAGGTCACTTGCTTGTGGGGAGAGAGTAATAGCTATTAAAAGAGAATTTAATGTGGTGGAGAAAGGCATAACTGGTTCGAGCTGTAGTGCAGGGAGGGTGATATTTCTGGGGTAAACCTTGGGGGCAGAAGACAGAGTTTCTATTTCCTAATGTTTTCATAACAAGACTGGATGTCCAGACAGACTGAAACATCTCAGTCAGGCCAAAACCGGCTGTTCTCAGGTCAGGTGCAAGTGCAGGCTCTCTCTATCCTGGGCATCTCAGGCACTCAGTAGGTAATGGATGTAATCCTGCCCAGCATCCTCTGTTGAAAAGATGGTCCAAGTTAAGTTGGTGCAATGTTTTTCACAAATTGATAAACTGAACTATCCCTGATGCTACTCAAAGACGTCCTCTGAAGGACCATGGCTCAATTTGCACCTCAATAACTGCTCAGATACCCCCCTCCTCCTGATGTGGTCGTCAGACAGCCAGGTGTCCTACAGAGACCTGCTTCCCAGCCCCTGTGTTCAGCAAGGGAAACATTTTGCTGGTCTGCTGCAGCTGCTGTACCACTTCCAGTTTTGAAGGAACCCTTCTTTATGGTTTTTGTTTAGAAATAAATTTGTAGTTTTACCAATTACACTTATGTTTCTGAGTTAATGAACCATTTTGAGACTGACATGTATGAAGTTACTTTCTTTGCCTGTTATTATTTCTAAGAAACATAAGTAACATAAGTAACACCAAATATGAGATTTCTTTAAAACTTGCCCTTATACATGGATGGGTAGAAAACAATAAAATCTAGGGAAAAAAAAAGTATAGACAATGCAAACTAAAATTACACTGCTGGCA
This sequence comes from Muscicapa striata striata, assembly GCA_030060385.1. Lineage (NCBI taxonomy): Eukaryota > Metazoa > Chordata > Aves > Passeriformes > Muscicapidae > Muscicapa > Muscicapa striata. Next base: position 4,298,590 of record JAREIS010000093.1, on the reverse strand, counting down.
AAGAAACAATCATAAAAGGAATGGTTTAAATGTTCCACTTCCTAGCAATTAGAGATTTCTAAGCATGTAGTGGGGCAGTCCATCAGCTGGTAATGAGTGAGACCTCCTAGAAACTTCCTAAAGGGAACAACTGGATATGTGAATGGAATCTCTGGTGAGGGAAGATGGCTGTGTGCAGTTGTGAGGTTGGCTTGGTGTACAGGTCGGATAGGCTCACTGCCCTTTGCAAGGAAGAAGGTTGCCAGCATGTGGCAACATCGGCTGCTGAGACATTTGACAGGAGCTAGAGACAAGACAGGCACATAATTCACAACTTTAGCCTGATATTTGTGGAAGTAATTTACTTTTTGCACTTATGCCCTATGCTGTTGGTCATCTGGAGCCATGTGTGAGGCTGATGATGTTGAAGTCCTTGGGGAGGCCATCAGACATCAGAATATTTGCTTTTTAACTGCAGGCCAGGGAGCACAGCAGGTAAAAGCAGAGCTGTCCACGTAGGTGGGTGGGAGGTGCCAGGGGCTCTCAGGGTGCAGGGCTCACAACTGTGATGGCTGTGGGGAGCACTGATGGGGCTGGGAAAAAAACCCTACCCTGCTGCCCTGTCAGCAACTGAGAGGGTCACCAGCTGAGTGCCAGGAGGAGATTCCTGTTCTCCTGGAGCATCTTTCTCCTGGAGGTAATTTTTTCACTGATAAGAAGTTTCATTTAGCTGTCACTTCCCCCAAAGTTTTAATGACATCTAGTGCAGACAGTTGTTCTTGATCACAAGATAGTATTTAAATTTTTGTTGGTGTGACAACTTCACTCTCTTGCTCACATTTCTAAGCAAATCTTGTCCTGCCTTCTTTCTGAATTTGGCTTTGTCAGTGGCTGATTGCTGTCTGTTGAATGTTCCTCTCACTCCTCCCAACAGATTTGCAAATGGACAGTGAGGAGGTCTCCAAGCATTTGAAATTGCTGTAGACAATTTATTTGTTCTTATAGACTCTCTGGAGAGTTTTTTTTCCCTGGAGAAGTTATCCAATGAATGATTACACACAGACAGAGCCGTTATTGGCACATCCTTTCTGATGCAATGATAGCCTGGAACGTTCCTGCTTCCTTCCCCGAAATGAAGCAGTGCAGGTGTGACAAGAGGTACAGTGTACCTCTGTACTGCAGGACCACCCATGGAGCTCATGAAAGGGCTCTTGCCCAGCCCCTGGCCAAAGCATGAGAGCAGATTTGCCACCTCTGCAAACCACCCAAGAAGTGCCTGCTCCTGCCCAAGGCACTGAGAGGCTGGCAGGGAGTGTTGCAGCAGCTTTACAGCAGTGGCCCATGGATATGGCACTGCATCTCTTTGTGGGGCAAAGCAGAGCAGGACCCTGAGGGCTCTCTGCCTTTTGAATAAGGCTTATCAAGCATTTCATAATGGACATTCCCATCTGCATAAAGAAAGGAGAGATATTGATTCTCTTTTTACTAGTTTACTTTAACTTCTAAATAGAACAGAAGAGAAATTTGTTTAATATGGATTCTTTCACTCTTCCATATTCCAAAGCACTTTTACAGATTGGTTAAGTTAGGATATAGTGCTGGTAATGCAGCGACTCTGGGCAAACAGGGCAGTCTGAACTGCACCAAGTATCGTGGCACCCACCTCTGCTGGATGTGATGGGCATGCTGTTTGATTTTTAAAATAGCTATTCCATCCATATCTGACTAAATCCAAGCTATTAAATCTGTGCCTCAGTATGTCGTTAAAGCACCTTTTAAAAATTATGTTTTAGCACTTGTAAATGTTGCCAGATCAAGGTAGGTTTGTGGAATACACAGTTTTATCCCTCAATCACCATGTCAAAACATTCAAATATTCAAGGGGATTGTAAGAAGCATCAAATCAGCAGCTGAACTCTGTTGAGCTTTGTCTATCTGTAGGGAAGACTGTCCTGTACTTTTACTATAAAAAGTTCTCTTCCCAGTGATAAAGAAAAGGGCTTTTTCCATGCAGGCAATAACTCTTGAAAATGAAGGAAAACTCTCTTTTCTTGTTAATATCTTTATTTACCTGTGGTTCCTCTGCTTTGGTGGCCAGTGGGGATGTTGACATCAACAGCAGAGAGCACAGCACAGCTGCTCAGTTGTGGGAGCTGCCTCAACCAGCCAGCCTTGGAAGAAACTAGTGCTGTTTTACCAGATTTTAAACCTGATTAGTGCTGCAGAGCAGCAGGTGGGTCTTTCTCAGTAAATCTGAGCCAAGGCTGTGGCGGTTGCAGGAAGCTTTGAGATATTATTATTCATACTGAAATACTGGCATAAGAATTTATTAATAGACATATACTCCTGAACACACTGCACCAGACCAGCTTGTAACTCTTGTGATCATTCATTTTTTGTTCTCTTCTAAAGTGAAATACTAAATAATTATTTCTGTGCCCCAGAATCTTCCCATTCATCTTCATTAATGATTATTTCTGTCATTTTCAAGCTGGTTCTCTAAAAAATTGTGCTTGTATAATTGACCAAATCCCTCTCTCATTTTCTATTAGGCTATATTATTGATGCCAAATGAGAATAGAATACTCCTGAAGTGGAGGACTTGAATCTCAAGACTATGCTATACTAGAAGTTTTCCTGTCGTATTATAGGTTGTATCCAGTGTTTTTACTGGAAGAAATAATGAACTACATAGAATCTTTTGTCTGAAAAATTATCAGGAGAACACATCACAGATATAGTTGAAAGAAAAATTAATTAGGATTTAAAAGAAAACAAAACAAAACTGAAACCTTTAGGACTGATATAAAATGGCAAGCACACTGTATTCCAGGGCAAATGGTTAAATTCTTTTTTCAGACCCACATAAATCAGAGTAGTCTCATAGACTTTAATAGAGTCATGCCAAAATTACACTGGTTTAGTCAGCTCATTTTGGCCTTACATACTTGGCATGTGTCACTGCAGATCTAATCCAAACTCTATGGAACCTCTTGGGAATCTTTACATTCAGATAATGGGATTTGGATTGGACGTATAAGTTTAACATGAATCATAATTAGCTCAGCTTGGTATTTTTATGGCTCATAATATGAAAGAGAGGCACATGAGCCAGCTGAAACACTGATCTTGTTGCTTAGGAATGGAAGTGAAACCATTAAGTGTTTCCCTTAGTCCACCTAATTTAAATCAGATGGTACCTAAGTAATTACCAAATCAGAACAATCTTCAGCCCTGACATCGTATCATGGATTCTGTCTTCTGGTGCCAGGTCTCCAGTGAAGTGATTTTCCTCTTTTATTTCTCATGAGTCTTGGCCACTCATAACACTCATCTCATAATGTTGATGTCGTTAATTGCATTAGTATTTAATATTCTACAGGGATAGAATTATCTTGTCTACTATGTTTGCTTAGTTCATTATGTTCTGTGAATAGTGGACAAAAAGACCCAGAGGTCACAAAGACTTTTTCTGATCTCATTTACACTGGAGATGCATCAACAGAATTTGCTGAACTTCAATGAAATTATTCTTGGTATATAGTAGTGCAGCACAAGTGCCAGTCTGAGGTCTACTGTTATTCTGTTAATCTGCTAGAATGACATTGCTCATGCTGAGGATAAGAGGGAGCTGTAGTTAACATGTATATATGTATATTTATATAATGATTCTTTAAAATGGCTGTTCATACTCAAAAAGAAAAAAACATTCTCTGTTCATTGGGGATTTTCTGGAGATATTAGACTGGTGTTAACAGCAGCAAAATTTAGCCAAATATTTTGTGTCCTTGGAATCAAAATTCCACACAACCAGCACATGCATCCCTTGTTCAAAACTATGAGGTAGTAGAAAATGTCTGTCACCTTCTGTACTGATGAAAGGACAACACCTTACTGCCAATTGGTATGAAGAGAAGAAGCCTTTCTTCTAGTCTTCATCAAGCAGATGGATGGAAAGGATGCTTTTGTATCAATATCGCATAAAGGGTAATGAAATTGGAAACAGATGAATGATTTATTGTTCTTCCAGCAGCTCTCTTAGGTATATGGGAAAATTGGCTTTCAGTATTTACAGTAGCTGCTTATATGGCATGACTAAAGAAAGACCCTGTGAATATGAAAGATCTCAGATGAATGAGTCCTGAAATGGAAAACCTGTTTCTACAGTGGGCAGGATTGCTTGGCTTTCACATGCCTTACCAGTAATTTGCCAATGTTTACATTTGATCTTTGGCTTTCAGATGCATTGATTTAGTAGGTTGTAAAGATCCCTCTTCTCACCTGCCATTTGCACCAATAAAAATTATATTATAGCCATCCATTTTTCTAGGTGTCAAGCAGGAAAGCCATCACCTGGGAAAAGGGGAGAAGTGGTGGTGTAAATCCTGTGCAAGGTTCCACATCACTTGCTACACTGAAGAAAACGTGAGGTGTGTGTCTTGGATTCAGGACAACCATTTCACCATGGGGAGGAGGAAGAAGTCCAAAGTAGTCAGGAGCAAGAGAGTGTTTGCTAGCAGAGATCTTGACCAGGAGGGCATAAAGAGGCAACAGCCCCTTTTTTGAGTGTTGCCTGGTGTCATCCCCACTGGACCTGCCGTGCCTCTGCAAGAACTAGTTAGTACCCCTTTCTGAGTGAATGATCTAACTACTGGGGTCTCTTTGTTAAGGTGGGTGGCAACCAGTTTCCTAGGACCTTGGTGCTTGTGACTTAGAACAGGAAAGCAGATGAAATCTTGAAATGCTGTTCAGGTATGGAAACTGGTTTCTAAACCAGATTTGAAGCAGCACGAACCTGCTCGGGTGTTGTCTCTATGCCAGCATGTGTGATGGAGGAGCAGGCTTGGGTACAAAAGGCAGATATGCTCTTTGTGAGGCCCCAGCTAGTAAGGAGGTATGCAGTCCAGTTTCTTTTCTGGATTAATATTCCTTGAGCAGGCCATGGGACTGTATCAGTTTCCTAGATCTCTCCAATTAATGGAATGGAGCCAAACAAATTGTCTTGCAATGGAACTGCACTTCAGGAATACAAACAAAAAGACACTAATTTACATTTGTGCTAATACCATTAATGTAAATTGGTTATTAGCTATTTATGCTAAAAGGCTGTAATAAAAATCATAAAGGTAATTTTATTAACTACATTTTGCTTTGCTAGAAGGCATGCTTTGCAATCAGTTGCAATCAGGCAATATGGCATTTGCTCCACCTAACGTATTTAGAAACAAATTACTCCCCCTTTTTCTTTACTTTGCATTTTATAACACATCACTTCTATGAAGTTAATAGGACAATGCTTTTGCTATGCTTTTGTAATTCAATTGCAATGTTGTATTGTTCTTTATCCTATCATTCTCATGCATATGTAGGAAGGGGTAATTAAAGAAAAAATGGCATTTACAAACAATTATAATGCAGAAATATCAAGGATAGTAATGTGTTTCAATCCTTGCTTTTAAATAGGGATGTGGGGAAGACTGACTATAGCAGAAAATTGGAGAAGCACATGATCTGCCCTTTTGGTTTTAATCTCATCATGCACCTGTGGGAATATTTTCTAAGTTGCATGGGTCGGATTTTCCCTTATGTAGTGCTGTTATACCCATGCTGATGGAAGGAAGTGCCTGTGACCTCCTTGATTTCTAGTACAGCCATTCCAGTGCTGTGTCACCTGAGCCTTTCTGCAGCACTTGGGTACTGGGTCCCCAAGTCAAGCATGCAGGCAGTAATGGCAAGAGAAAGCGAAGAGGCTGGAATGATGAGAAAGTGTGTTGGAAATGGCATGCTCTTGTAGAGAAGTCCAGAAGTACAGTATATGCACACAAATGGGTGTGAAGTGACAGAGAAGATTAAAATATTGCATGAGGCTCCTGGTCCCAGACACGTGAGTTCATGATGTCACTGAGGTCAGACTTAGACATGGCTTTCTTCTGGCAACAGAACCATAGACAGCACTGACCTCCTGCTCTTGGCTCCCTTGGCCAGCAGGGTGTCACAAAACCCAACCCAGGAGAACGATCCAGCTTGACTCAGGTTGGTGCCACAATCCAACCAGGTGGCCTGGTGCAGCTGATGGGTTTGTATGGAAACCTTCCCTGTGGCAGGACAAATTGCCTGTGTGTGATTCCTGCTTCCTGCCCTGCCCATCGCTGCATCAGGCATTTGGGGCTGAGGCTCTGTTCTGTTTCTCTCCCAGGAGGAGCTGCATTTGAAAATTTGATGTCTGTTCTTCAGCATGAAACTCCAGGATGTTTTGGAGCTGAGAAGCCATTTTGAGCAAACAAAAGGCACTGCAGTGTGGTTTGAGGTTATGAGATGAACCTGTCTCAGCCACCTGTCCCTTTCAGGGCTAGTGCTTTGGGCATCCAGACCACACCTTCTGATTTGGCTTCACCACCATGCAGATGCAGTTTCAGCCAGGCATTTTGGTTCCTTGCTTATTCTTTTGACTGATGCTTCTTTGGGGAAGGTGGTATGAGAGAGGTGAGGGTTCATGCTTTTCCTTTTCCAGAAATTAAGGGTTTTTAATTCAGACAAGATTGTAATATCCCTGATAACAACTGTAAATTTGGAAGTTGGTTTCTTATTTCTGTAAAGAATGTATTCTGATGGATGAAAGTATCTTCTGTTTAATGAATTCACTTATCCAGTGGAATTTCAATCTTTCACATTGGAATAAGAAGTTCACATTAAATTATATTTTTAAATTATAGTGTCATCTAATCCAGCTATGTCTGATCTCTAATAGGCTGATGTTAGTTATTTTATGGGAAATGGCTAATTTGGAAAAGGGGGGGGGTAAACCTATTTTTTGTGCAAAAAGGTTTATGAAGTTGTGATAACTAATAGATAGCAACTTGCTCTGTGTGTAGGAATACTTTTACCCCATGTACATTGCCATTCTCTGTGTAAGGATGTATAGGAGACTCTGAGCATATACATTCCATGACACAAAATAGTCAGCTGCTCCTTTTATTCTGGTAAGGAAGATCAGTAGACTGTTCTTGGGGTGAGCTGATATCAGAGGCTTTTCAGCTGTCTGCATTCAATGACCCTACTGTATATTGTTTTCTGAGGGTTTGTGTTGGTAGCAGGGAAGGGAGTGCCATGCTCTCTTCTGGCCACTTGCTTGGGAGTCAGCCCTGGTGGCTCTGGCTGCAGGGTAAAGCATGAAAAACAAGTTAATGATTGACCTATTGTCCTTGTTTTTCATTCTCAGGACTACAGACATAGAAATGATAACATCTGTTTTTTCAAAAACTTCTTATAACTAATAGAATGTTTTTACATCTCATGTTAAAAACAACAGACATGGTAGGTCAAGGAATGAGTGATTTGCTGTCTCTTTTTAACGAGCGTTCTTTAAAGAAGGAGAGATCAGATACTGCTAGGGAGGATCATGCAGCATTCAGAAAACTTTGTGAATCAACCACAATAGGCTGAGACTGCCATTTTTGTATGGCTTTTCAAGTTCACAGAAAGGTTACATGGCTACCAAGATGAAAAGTGCTCATCTGTTTTTTTTTTTTCCTACCACAGCCTTTTCCTATTACTAAAGATGAGGATTGTGATGAATCATGTCTTCAGATGAACATCAAACACAAGTCTATAGTCTTCAGTGAACATTAAATATAGATGTGAATATAAATAGAGAAGAGGAGGTTATTATGTAGGAAGAAGGAGGATAATAGCTAGGCACAAGTCAGATATTTAACATATGCTTTCTGTTCTCTAGGTATCCTACATTCTTTTATTTGGGGAGAAGAGGACAATGGGTTAGCATGACCCTGTTGTAGACTATAGGCTTTCTGCAGAAAATTAGGATGAATAGTTACTATTATCTGTGAAGCAATTGTGATTCTGTTCTATCTCTGTAAATATCAGAATGGATATTTCATCCTGCTTTGTACTTACATGTCTTCATCTAGCAGTATTTTGTGTCGTGACACAGAGGAATCCCAGGGTTTAAATTTTCCTCATTCATCAAGGGGCCTGCTTGCAGAGAGCCTGCAATGGAACCTGATCTTACCATCCTCATCTCTGCTCAAGACCTCCAGGCTCTGCTCTTGCCTTCAATCCCAGTGCAAGCAGCTGCAAGCAGTGCTCTGCTCTTCCTCATTTCACACACAGTACAAGCAGGTCATGTCTCCGATGCAGATTTGTTTAATCATGTTTGTTTAGCATGTTGCCACTACAATGCAGCTTTTGCCATGCAGGGCGACTCCTGGCTGGGTGTTATTTGAAGACTGTCTCCAAAGGCCTCAGTGCTCAGCTCACATATTGGACTTCGATACTAATATCACAACCAAAATCAGTGATTTTTCTCTCTCTGTTATATCCAAAAGATTCTGGATATAAATGCTGAGATCACTGCCTGCCTTGGCTGTGATATCCAGCTAGCACTACCTGCAACTATCTGTCTTCTTGCAGACAGACTACAGACTGGAAATGGGATGGGCTATTGATCCTGTATATCAGGTTTAGGGTAGAACCTAGGAAATGCGTTACAGAAGGTAAATGAAGAGCTGCAGTGTGCAGGAAACCATTTCAACTAGGCTAAGCTCAAGCTTATCACCAGCCAGCGCCTCTTGGAAAGATGGAAGGTAAAACAAAGGAGTCACCCAATCACTCTTGGAATCTGATGGATCTTAGTGTATTTAAATGCATATCAAATCACTGTTATTTGTTTCATGTGCCATTTCAATTGTCCTTCTCTTCTTCTATTGAGAAAATACCAAATAACCTTGTTCATGAAACTATCCATGTTAGTCACCTTTTCTCAACACTTGACCCAAAACTATTTTGCACTGAATTAGCAACACATTTGTACTTTTTTGAGGATGGAGTTTGGAAAATTTTTCTTGTGATTTTGTGGAGTTCTGATGTACAAAGTTTTAAAGACCTGGTTCATCTAGTTAGTCAAAGTTAGAAACTTAACTCTGAGATATAATGTAACAGCCTTCAATGATTTAAAGTATACTTGTAACTCTATGTTGTCAGAAAACATTTTCCAAACCCATTTAACACTTCAGAAAGAGAATCAAAAGTCATAATTCAAATACAGCCCCTTTAGTTCAGTCTTGCAAAGATAAAAACAGTCCTCTAGAAAGTGTATGATAATCTTTCTAGCAGAAAAAAGTCATACTGACTTTTCATATCCATGTCTTCAGTGGATGACTTTGATGATGTTGGAGGGTTGGGTTTCTTTCTTTTTACTTACAGAATTTTTCCCCCTAAGTTGCAAGGATGCTAACTACTGAGTACTTATTGGTACTTATGGGTACTTAAAAAACCCAGAAGTAGTGGCTAGGGAGACAAATGTAGCATTTGGCTACACTATTTTTATCTCTGGGAATTTTTCTCAGGGGGACAGATACCGAGAGACAGGGGGGCAGCTGAGCTCTCTCTCTCGCCCTGGGCTTTGCAGGATGGTGGTTGGGCTGCTGTCTGGGGAGAAGAGCTGTCAGCCACAGCCAGGAGCTGCCTTTCTTCTGCTTCTGCACCCCCGCCTTGCCAGACATCCCGCGGTTCCGGCTATGGCCGTGGAGCTTCTGATACATCTTATCCCTTATCCACTGCCCCAGGATTTCTGCTCATTCCTACGGCCCAGCTTGTTTCTGAGAGTCCTGCAGGGGCACCAGGCTTGGTGAAGCAAAGCCTCTCTCCCATCCCTTCCCCTCTGGGCACCGGCACCGACACTGCCCCAGGGGATTTTAGAACCAAAGCCTCTCTCCCATCCCTTCCCGTCCGGGCCCAGCTGCCGTTCCCGTGCCCTGCCCGAGCTCGCCCCACAGCGCCCCCTGCAGGCGCGGGGGAATCACCGCACCTGCCCTGCCCGGCCAGGAGCCAGCAGCGCCCCTGCTGGCCGTGCCCGGAACTGCACCCAGGGGAAGGTGCCCGTGGCCGAGAGGGGTCCCTGGGCTCCTGCTCTGGTTGTGGTTAATGCTGCGGTTGTTGTTTGTTTGCTTTGTTACACACCAGTAAAGAACTGTTTTCCTATCTTTATATCTTTCCCTGAGAGCCCCTTAATTTCAAAATCATAATAATTTGGAGGGAAGGGGTTTACATTTTCCATTCCAAGGGAGATTCCTGCCTTTCTTAGCAGACATCCGTCTTTCAAACTGAGACAGCTGGAGATCAGAAGAGCCCTTAACGATTGTGCTTAATTGTTACTCATCAACACCACTGCACCATCTGTCCTGAAGTGGTAATTTTCTGTGATAGCTGCATAATACCACAACAGCAATTCTCTTCAAATATCTTAATCATGAAGGGCTTTTCATCAGCACTGGGAAATACTGCCCCAATTTAAAAGACTTAACAAAATATCTGGTCAAGGATCATTTCAACTTTTCAAGGAAGCTTAAATGCATATGATAAACTCAGCAAGGCTGCTGTGCCCTATGCTGGTCCTGGTCCCTCTGGTTCTAATCTTTCCCTGGTTCTTCTTGCTTTAAACTGCTCATTTTCTCCTGCTTAGAGTAGGACACAGCATTTTTTAGACTCTTTACTTGTCTTTAGTTACTTCAGAAAATCTGTCACCAAAAAGAAACACTAGTAGGGTTTTGAGGTGTCTTCTAAACTGTAGAGGAATACAGAGTCCAGGCAAAAAATTTGCCAGTTGTCTTCAATGCCTGCCAAAAGCAAGCTCATTGGAGCTTTTGCACACAAAGAAAAGCAGGTAGGATAGACCTGGTAACTCCATGGAGAAAAGGGTTATTTCAGCACACAGCAGGTACAAATAGAACACAATCATTGCAAGTATGCAGCCATTCAAGGTATGTGGAAGTCAAGCATGCACAGCCTGGGAAACTTCTCTGAAACAGAATTTCTGTTTCTGATTTGACTAAAAGAAGTTATGTGTAACTATCAACATAGTATAATTCCGGCATCTATAGGATTTCACTACCCATGAAATACATGACAACTTGAAAGTCTGGAAAGACCCTCAAGAGTGCTCCATGCCTATCTGCTTTGATTGTGACTGAACGGGTTACTTTTGTTACCATCCCTCTGCACAAGGTTTTGCAGGCTGCCTTGCAGGTGGATTGTTCCACGGCTTCATTACACTCACTCCTGGGGAGCTTCTCATGAAGCTTGTATCTAGCTACCCTTGCATCTAACTACAGCTGCAGTAGGCCCACTCAGTCTGGTCTGTTCCACCATGGCCCCTGGGACAGCTGGTTTCTTTCCTCTTTGCCGGAATCTTTTTTGTATTTGTAGTTGAATTCCCTGCCAACACATTCTTGATCAGTGCTTTGGAGATAACATACTCTACAAGTGTGGGTCCTCAAAGCTTTCAGAAAAATGTTGGAAAGCAACAGCTGTCTAAACTCTTCCAGCTGCTGCTAATAAATGTCCTACTCTTGGCTTTGAGCTGTCTGATGGCACATGCTGTGAAATGTCAGGAAAGGAGAGCCCCTTTGGCACAGAGCCTGTCTTTTCCTTGCATGGATGAGAAGGACCATGAACCTGTCTGGGCTGCTGTAATCAGTGCGGCTCTTCATACTGCTACCCAACCAGCAGTCAATGCAAGCCTGCAATTGTCCTCTTACTCATTATCTGAAGACTTGATTGCTAATCCTGTCCAAAATGCCTATTTATGGTCTAGGTATCACTCCCTGTTGGGCATTACAGATACTATTGAGAGTCAGCTATCGGCATTTTGAGTTCCAGTTTGCCCAGGAATTAAAATACATAATTTTTTCATTCTTGTCTTTTCTTTCATGTGGTGGGAGATGTGACAGTTTTTCCTGCACAGAGCCAGAAAAAGTCAGCACTGTTACAAAGTGTGCTAAAGCAGTCAGGGCACCTTGTGAGCACTTACAAGCTCCAGGATGATGTCTTAGCATCACCAATACACAAATGACCTTATCACAATTATTCCTTATTTAAATGCTTAATTTTTAAATGCTTCTTTGTCCCATAGCTGAAATTTCTTACACTAACAGTATGAGCCAATTGCTTCCACCCTACTGATGAGACCAGTAGATGAATCCAGGAATAACTTCATGGGAAGTGGGATCACAGACCTACTGACAGATTTAGTAACAATATTTGTGTTATATGTGGGGAAGATCCTGGAATAAAAAGTGTGTCTCTATGTATCCCTACCACCTTATCCTTAAAGCCACTAAGAATGAAGAGTGACTTCACACTTCTGCCTTAGCTTTTCAGATTCACTATCTGTCGTCTTCAAGAAAAAAGGATCTTGAGCTTTTACAAGCTCTAATAAATATTTGGAGATTTAAAACCATGCCAAGTCAGTACCTATAGAATTAAAATGTCAATAACACTGAATAAAAGTAGGATTTCATGTATGGCCTCATTCATTTCAGCATGTAATGCTAAATAGAAAAAATTACCCTGTAGAGCCTTCCCTGAAAGATGCTTAGTTTCCAGTTGCTGAAGAAGATATCATAGAGACCAGTATAGAGTGGGAATCCTTGGGATATGAGCATATGATGCTGTCCTGGCCTGCAAGAGGCCTGTTCCCAATGCCTTACTGAAAATACTTTCAAACATGTGCAACAACAGAAATATGCATTCCATGTGTAAGTCCTGTTCCTGCAATGCTACCAGTGAAGGTGAATCACTTCTGATCTTCCTATGTCAGGAGCACCAAATGGGCACCCCTTAACCCACACCTTGTTCTGCTTTAGGGAGCAGGACTGTGAGGGTGCGTATTTCCTGTGTCACCACCCCTGGGTTCAGCTTCTTCTGCATCTCTGAAGCTGTGTGGGAAATATTAGAAAAAGTCTGCTTGTCTCTTGTTTTTACCGGTCTGAGAAGCTCCATGTAGACTTATAGTGCACCATAGAGAAAAAAAATAGTAAGGAATTTGCATAGGTTTTGGTGTGACTTTTTGACTTCTGCTTCATATTAGTGAGAAATGTCTCGGGGATTGGTTCTTGGAGGAAACAAATAACTTGTGTCTTGCTCTAAGAAGTTAAGACAGGGCAAGGAAGAGGAGAAAATGTGATTATTTCCAGAGTCCCTACCTATGTGTTTGGTGTGAGTCAGTAAGGCCTCTTGCTGATTCACTACCAGTGGAGATCATGGGAAGGAATGAGAACAGAAAAACAGAAATGAAAGTAAACATTCTATTTTTTTTTTTCTTTTTAAAAATTTTTTTCTTTTATTTCCCTCCATGCATTAATACATACTGATATTGGAACTGCTGTGCTCTGGAACAGACATAGATTGATTCAACCTCTTTCCTAGCATTTCTCGTCCTACAGGATAACACAAAATACTCTGTGGGGCAAGGAAACCTGAAAGCAGGTGTGCTGGCTGGGTGGCCTTTCTAGTACAGAGTAAAGCAGTGGGAAGATGAAGAACCAAGGACAGTGTGGAAGGAGAAGGCACAAGTCAGAGACAAGCCCAGACCTAAATTATAACTACAACTAGTGCAAGCCATTTGATGGAGTCTGAGTCTGAACTTAGGCATGGCTACCAATGACCTTACAGGGCACTGCTGGCCTGTTATTTTGGGGTATTTTTTCAACTGCAGTAATTTTTTCTTTCTTTGTGGACCCAAGGAAATACAAAATTTTGCCTGGCTGATAATATCACTGCTGGGATATATTCTGAACATTTAAAGAATCACTCTGTGCAATAGGGATCAGAATGTTTTTCATCTTGGCTGCTGCTATGTTCTTGATCTCTTAATATTCATTCTTTATGAGTGTCAATGAAGAATGGGCCTAGTGCCCAGTGAATCCTCATGGCCAATCTGGCACATAACACAATGCACTGAAGTGACATTTTTATCTTTCAAAGTGTACTTCATTTTTGCTAGAGGCATAATAACAAAACACCCCCACATGATACAATTTCTAATACTTGCCCTGAAACTTCCACTTTACTGAGACTCGTGCAATATTTTTTTCTGCATTGCAGCTCACACTGTCAGCTCTAAAGTTTGAGTTTTAAGAAGTAGAATGTTAAGAAACATAGTCATACTTTGATCTGCTCTTTGACTAATCTGAAGTGGAGTTTCCAGTGGAGACTCTTTTGTCTGACCTCAGACTCACTCACTACCCAATTCAACTTGAAAAGGTGGTATAGCTCTTGTTAATTTGTCAGGTAACTGGGATAAGATTTGTGGCTGTAATCACATTTGTGGAGCCATGGTAATATATTCTGCAAATGCTCAGAAGCTTAAATTTAGCTGTTCTTTTCAGTGAAGCTATTCGGGTATTTGAAGTTCAGCAGAAGCTGATGAGTTTTCCAGACCTAGATCCTAATTAGCATTTGAATTTGGTACAGTTCAAATAATGCCTGAAATAGTAAGCAAAAAGCATCTGTATATCATGTTCTAAATGAAAATACACCTTTAAGTTTTCATCTAGCAGGATTCTGTGATACAAAACAGTCACATCTGTCTTTACTGGCATTCTCCATGATATCTTAATGAAAATTAAGAGATGCATGTTTCCTGTGCCAGCACTACCCTGGCATTTATTAACTGGCTGAGCTGAAAACTAGCCTTAGATAGAAATAATGAAAACATGAATCCAATGTGACTTGATGATCTCTATAGTTAATAGTCTCATTAGTGATGTAACAGTTTTAAATGATGGCAGAATAACTCAATATGCACATTAATGTAACATATTGATAGATTATTAATTATCCAAATGCTGAAATAAATTAGTCCTTTATATAATTCCAGAGAAGTCACATCATGGCAGAAATAAAATTGATCCATATTATTCTTGGTATGATTGTTATGGCTAAATTAATGCTAGTTTACTATTTAAATAGCCAATGAAAGCCCAGACAGACTTCCCATACAATCAGAAAACCATGAAATGAATATCAGTTTCTTTTTAGAGTCGTAGAGCTGGATGGCCTCAAGAGGCTGTGAAACCCATTTCTTGCTGAACTCAGAAGCCAGCTATGCCCAGGTTACTCCTGACAGATGTTTGTCTAATCTTGAATGATAGATATTCCGCAACCTTTCACAGCAATATATTCCCCTGCTTGACATCTGTAATGTACATAAATCAGAAAAAATTCAGAGATGCTGAAAGGCAGCCAGATGCTTGCCTCTTCTAACAATCAAAATATATTACTTAGATAATTGTATGATTTGGGTATTTGTGACCTTGATTTTTATTTGTTACATGTTTGCAGGTCTATTTGCTAATCAGATACATTGAGATAAAACTAAAATCAGATTGTCTAGAATTACAGTCTGGATAACAATGTTATTGTATTAATATACAAGTCCATCCAGAGGGTTGTTCTGTATTTTAACTTCTTATTAGGCAGGTATGTGTTGGGTCTTGTGTGAATGACTTTTACACAACACCGCTGACATTGCTGAAGAACTCTCACCCCCAAAAAAAACCCTTTATCCAGCTAAAAATGAAGATTCAGAGGTCTGAATTTATCTTAATTCCATAGTTGGAACAAGTTAATTTTCTCAGTACCCATTAGGGAACTAGTATTGTGGTGCTTTAATGCTATCAATGTTTTATACAGAATTGCCTTAACTGTCACAAATATCGAGAGAGTGCCTAACTGATTGTCAGACTCCTCAAGTAGCATTGATTTCACTGCTGCAATATTCAGAGGATGAGGTAATTGCACCTTATCAGCTTATTGAAAACGTCTTGTGAAGCAGTCAATGGTCATGGACTTACCTAGCTTCCTCATTTCTCTTTTTGTTTCTGTTCTGGATTTTTTTTTTTTTTTTTTTTTTTTTTGTTCATTGCATCTGAGTTCTGGAAGGTGGGATAGAGGTCATGATGTTGCTCTGTGTCCACAAATATCACAAGGTAACCACTATTGCTTTCTGTTCTGGGAAAGATGTCAGTCTGGGGTAAGGTGCTGACAAATGTGGGTCATCCATGGCGCTCACCATGTCAGGCAGAGGAAGACAACAGGAGAGTTTAGCTCTGGAGAGAACTTCCACTTACAGACACTTGCACTCTGCACACATGTGAAGTGATATGGTACCTGCCTGAGGTATTTATGCCGATGGGCTTTGCAATGAAGATGGGAGTTCTGGTAGTCACTACGGTGTGAAAACAGAGGTTTCTCCATGCTGTGAAACTGCACTGTCTTCTGGTGCTTGTCTTGGCAGAAATGTTATTAAAGGACAAATTGCCCATGCTGATTCACAGTGCTCACAGCCATCTGATGGCACCCACAACACTGCATTGCACGCAATCCGTTAGACCTTCACCCCAATCTGAGCTGTATATTCACAAGAACCTCCTGTATTTTTGGCAATCACCTATTTATCACCAACTGCCAGAAACTTTAATCTGATTACAACAATAAAACTGTTTTCTATCTCTGGCGCCTGACTCAGGTTTCAGAGCAAAGTAAAAAGTATGACATCATCCCTGCTTGCATCTGTGCTGGGTAGCTAATGAAATTACGTGAAGGGTTTGAAGACCATTAAAGTCAATGTTGATCCTTATTATTATTAAGAGCACTTTCCAATTTACTGCACCACAGGGCAAGCTTGAAAGCATCATTTTTCAAAGGTGTGTGCATTGCACTGGATTGCAGCAAAGAGTCCTGCTGGTGGTAGAGGATGCTGGCAAATGAGAGAATCAATTGTAAAATTAATGGGGTAAAAGTCTGCATAACTCCTTTCCTGCACAGATCCACACCTCCCATTATTTGGTGATAATAGGCAGAATAGTGACCTTGGCAAAAGAAAGCCCCAGGTTAGCTTTTGTGTCTGAGGAGTTGGTGGACTGCAGAAATTCCTTCTTGCAGCCTGCTGTGGCTCTGGGGCTGCATTAGGCATGGCTGAGCTCTGTACAGGTGCACAAATGCCTGCCATTACTCCCAGCACAAGCCTGTGAGTCCTCCCTCCACCTGCTCCAGCAAATTGGTTGGGATTTTTTTCTTCCAAAAATTGATATTGACATTTTGAGGCTCAGACTAAAGATACTTAGAATGCTTGATGTCTACTCACATGAAATGCCTCTGATGCTAAGTACTTTCACTTCTGTAGCTGCCTGGGCATCTCTATTTTATGTGAAGGTGAATTCAAGCTGAGTATTATAAATACCGATACTACCAAAAACCTGAGATATTTTGTGTCAAAGTCTTTGTTCTCTTAAATGACTTAAAATGTATTGCAAAAAAATAACCTAAGGCACTCCCTAGAATATTTTGTTATCTGAATATTTATTGCATTTCATGACATTGTTTCTTCAGTCCACCAGATAAAGAAGTGTTTTACTCCTTCTGGTGGTGTAGATTTTTCATGAGCTTTATGAGCAGGTAAAACAGTTCTTTGTATTTTAGAACTATGAAAAGTGGAAGGAAGAAGTCTTTGCATTGGTTATGGTATGAACAGGATGAGCCTCTAGAGAGCCCTGGATTTTGCTTAAGAGATGGTGTCTCTAGTTAGGCTCAAAAGAGTTTGTGTTGGTTGTGCTTTTGATTGGCACCTGGGGGAGGGATTCACGGAGGTTTTGTTTGTTTTGTTTGTTTTTTTTCTCCCTGAGAACTACCTCTGTGAGTTGATAAGACCCATTGGAGGCTGGTTTAGTTGTCGATAGCCTGAGAAACCAATTAGAGAATTCAGTCCGGCTCCGTGAGTTCCCATTTTGAAGCCAGTGATGCCCGGGAGAGCTCTCTTTCGTTTCCAGCCTTTCACAAGGTGACATCGCCCGGCCCAGGCCCTTTCCCCTCCTGCTCAGGACGCCGCCGGGCCCCGTTTCCAACCTGGCCCCGACAGCCAGGGAGAGGAGAGGCCTTTGCCAAGATCCCAGTCCCCCCTGCTCCCAGCGTGGCCACGGCTCGGCAGAACCTGCCCTGTCACCGGCTCGGGGCAGCCGCGGGTGGCCGGGCCCGTCCCGCCCACACGGCCTGGGGGAGGCAGCTGGGCCCTGCTCTGGCAGAGCCCCTCCATGGCCCGATTTGCTGGGCAAGGCAGAGGGAGACAAGCGCCGGAGGGCAGCCCTCACCCCCTCCATGGCCCGATGTGCTGGGCAAGGCAGAGGGACACAAGCGCCGGAGGGCAGCCCTCACCCCCTCCATGGCCCGAGGGTCCTGGGATCCTGGCACCGCTCCAGCACGGCCGCCACAGCCTCTGCATCGGCTGTGTGAGACTGTAACCCTTCCAATGCTCAGATAAGGCTTGCAGAACTTCAATCCTCCCTTGGGTGAGAGGAAAACCATAAGAGGATACAGCAAAGTCAGTGAAGCAGGAGCCGAGTTCTAGATGGAAGGAGAATGAGATGCCGTGAATTTAGGCTGAAAATCCTTTTACAAGCTACAGGGATGGACTGTACTACACTAAAAATTCCTATAAACTGTGGGAAAATGACATGGAGGGGTTGGATTGTTCAACTTAATAGATCATTAAGTAAATGCGTTGAGGATCCTTTGTGCTGAGTGAAAAAGGGGATCTCTGTCCTGGGGATGAAGTATGAACAGAGGAAAGAGAGATGAAGAGAACTTTTGCTTTTGAACAGTTCATTCTTAAAAGTAAACATCCCATGAGTTTAATGGCCTATACACAGAGTTTGGGACAGCTGTGAAGATGGGAGGAGTTAGTGGAAAATAAGGCCATGAACTGTTTTTTTTCCTTCTTGTGGAAAAAAATCCCTGTAGCTGAACAAGAAGAGACTCCTCTCCCTAAAGTGAACTGAAAAAGATTATTTAACTTGGCAACTGACTGAAGTGTTTCTGTATGAGTTGTTAAAAAGGCAAAGAAGGTGTGGGAGGGGGGAAGAGGTGGTCTGAAGGTTTTATTCTGAATTTATTACTTCTTTATGTTGTTAATAAAGTTTTCCTTTATACCCTTTAAGTTTTAGGCCTGCCTTGCTTTTGCTCCTAATTCTATCTCACAGAAAAAAAAGAGTATATTGAAATTGGCAAATCTAAACTACTACAGGGTTTTACAGGCAATGACGAATATAGAAACTGCTTAAGTCACATGTGAGCTTTCAAAACCAGCCTACGAAGATGGCTTAAAAACTTGAGCAAGCACACAAAGGCTTCTTTAGCTCAAGAGCTGTCAGGCAGATAGAGGCAGGGAAGGATGCAGATGCCTTCTCTGCAGGAGTTTTTAGGGTGGGTCTGGCCAGTAGTGTGACTGTTCCAGGGCCCAAACTGCCTGCTGTGTTAGGCAGTGCTGGCAGCAGGACTGCAGTCATCTTTGCTCCTCCAGTAAGTTTACTACATAGTTTGCTACCCCAGCAGAGAGGAACAACCAGGAGCAGACTAGATACACCTCTACCATATCCTGGACTTGTTGCTTCATTTCCTCAAGGAATGAGGAAAGCGCAGAGCAAAGCTGCGTTATGTCTTTTCAACAGGATCATTTTAGTCATATGAAGGAGTTCCCAAGTTCAGTGAGAGGAAAACTGGGGAGAAGTCTCAAAGATGCCGTCCTGCTAGCCTGGTCATCATACTAATGTTGTGAACTTCTCTAAGAATCTTTGTAGCTCTGCCAGGCATATTCTGAAGAGGAATCATCCCTGGCACATACACACTCATAAACTGCTAATACACTGCTGCAGGTCTGAGGTAAGCACACAGGACCACTGGAACTTGGAGAAAAACCTTTTATTTCACTCTATCAACTGCTTATTGGTGAAGCTGAAATGCCCATCCATGCATTTCTTTCCTGCCTCCTCATGTATTTATGAGGAGAGGGGAGACATATCCACAGGAATCCTCATGAAGATTATTTCTGCTTTTCAGTTTTGCACTGCCTTGTCCCACCAGGCTCATAAAACCATTGTAATGGTCCATACTGTCTAAAGAGTGGCTGGGGAAATGTTGTCCTCCTAGAGTAAATAATGGTGCCTAGTTTTCCAGAGAGGCCTTTTATGATAGTGGAAATAGCATAATCTGAACAAATGTGTCATTTGAATATCTTCTAAGCTTTCTCCTATAAAATTTTTATTTTATTTGAAAGATGTATAACACCAGCCTTAGCACAACAGAGCAGCATCAATTAATGCTGGCCAGATAAGGAACTGCATAAAGAGATTGCACAAGGAGAGATGGTCCTGAATAAAGAGAATGGAACTACCAAGAGGTCTGCCTCTCATGGAAAAAAAATATCTGCCTTCTGCAGCGTCACAACCTCAAAGTTGCTAAATACAAAAAGGATAGATACAAAAAAGGAAGGATAGATACAAAGATTTGAAATAATATGTGCTGCCCCTCAAGAGCATTTTTGCTGTCTGTAACATCCTTCCTAAATGTGAATTTTTATGGAGAAGACACTTGCTTACGATAGGTTTTCTTATTAGGTACTTGTCATACTGGAGCCTGGAGGCTCTGTCCTGAGGACAGGTGGGTGTAACTCCTAAAGCAGTCACAGTCAGCATGGTCAAAAGCAATGAGGTATACTTTCCTAGCTAGAAGCTGTAGATTTTATTTTTTTTAATGCTGGAATTCCACTATGGAGATACTAAATATTATGACTGAATTAATATTAGAACCAATGTTCTGAAAATCAGAAAGTTCAGTGAAATGATGCACTATACAAGATATTCTTCAGCCCTTTGCACCGCCATTGAAATCTTCCATATATTTTGTTCGCTCGTTTTCATATTGCCCATCAGCGTGTTGTCAAGTGCTCCAAACCAGTAGGAGTTAGCGGTGTTCTGCTTGGAGGCAAAGATCAGACTACAAGCATTTGTAGTGCTTGAACCTTGTCTCTTTGGAGTTGGAAAGTGCACTTTGAAAACTGCAAATGCTAATATTCCCATTTTAGGCAAATGTCTGTTGAGGTACTGGCCTGTTTGCCCATATACTAGGACTTCAGTTATGCCTGCAGTTCTAGAGGAAAGCCAGTCACTCAACTAAGAAATCAAGAATATCTCTTCAGGGGAAAAAACCCATTCCTTCCCTTAAAAAAAAAAGAAAAAAATCCATAATCTGCAAGGTCCTTAGGTTAGAGAAAGCACATGTCACTGTAATGAAATAATGAATATGTCTCTAGAGCTGTAGCATGTAACAGTTGCCTGAAAACTTGGGCAAATTTCTGACAAGCCTGACTAAAGTCCGTAGAGGCAAGCACGACAGGAAGGTAATAACAAGAACAGTAGCTGGTAGCTGAAAGCCCACGTAAGTATAGCCTGATAGCTAAGTCTTTTTAGGCTTTGACTGTAGAGGGACCCTTGGATGCCACAATAGTGTTAGGCAAAGCTCATGGCTATACTTCCCTGTGGAAAAGATCTTTCTGGGTGGTACAGGAAGGTAAGGGGCTTTGTGATTCCATTTTGGTGATTCCTCTTCTCACCTTCCCTAAATAGGGAGGAATGGAAGAACTTAGCTGTTGTTTGGCAGCCTCCTCAAGTGAGCAGCTGCAACATCTTGCTTTGCCCTTGCCAAGACACTACATTTGTCAAGGGCAAAAATCCTGATCAAAGACCCAGCTGAGGTTGGGTGAAGTAGCTGAAAGGTCTTAGCTTAGAACTGTCTTTCTCTGTCAGTTGTACTTGTGTTCAGTGAAGATCAATGGATCAGACGTCCCAACACAGCCTTAGGGACAGCAGCCTTCATTGTGCATAGAATGAAAAATTAAAACTGTTGAATAGAACTTATGAGTTTACTCCAGAATCAGGCTTCTTGGACAGGGATACGTGAATTACACAACCTGGTGCAGAGTTAACTTATGTGTCTACCCCAGCTGCTGCTCCCTATAGCTGCCACTGTTGGCTGTGGTATCCAGCAGAAATTTTTAGGAAATTGCTTTAAAACTGCATCTATAGCAGGAAACAGCCATCCAAAAGTCAGTTTGGAGTCACTGAGGGAGCTCATGAACATTAGCTTTAGGAGACCCTGTTAACAACCTGTATTTTAGAGTCTAGAGGCTCTGCTCCCAGAAGACTTTGAGATATTAAGGTGGGTTTTCATAGGAGCCAATGTGAAGGTATCTTGTTTGAGGCTTGAACAGAAAGGTACAATCTGTGATTCAATCACTTTTGATAGTCAGCAATTTGATGTTAGCTAAGAAACAGCCTGCTATTTTATCTTCTTCCCTCCCTCTTTCCTCACATGTGTGTTCAACTACCCGTTCACCTACCTATCATTAATCATAAATTCAATACTAGGCCCCTGCTAGGTGGCAAGATTTCACTGATGTGGGTTTGTTTCAAAGAGCTAGTTCAATAAACCTCTATCAGGACCTATTTTTTTTTAATTGCCAGCTGGCCCCTTTTCAAAATGCAAGAAATTTTCCTTCCCACATCATTGTTGCACCTTAGTTGAGTGGAAAAAGACAAAAAAAAAAAAAAAAAAGAAGGATATTTCATAGAAATGCATGGATATACATTGGAATGGAAAACACAATTCCTTCCTCTGGACTGATGCTGTTTGCATTTCAAGGTTTTGGAGTCAGGTTCCTCCTTCATTTCCATCAACCTGTGGGTTGTAGAACTATGCTTCAATCACAGTCCAACAAGATGCAAATTTTGTCACAAGTTAAATAAAAGAGCTTCAACTAATTTACAAGCTGAACTGTGATGTATTTCACTGGCTTACCATATTTTGACATTCACTTCAGAATAATTTACTGCCTATATATTGGGTGTTCTATCTATACAAAACCATATTGCTGGCTGTTAACTTATAAAAAATAGGAGAGTGAGAAAACATTCTAATTTCTTATCAGTATAAGAAAAGATTAAAAAAAACCCCACATTGGATAATAGCTTTCTGAATAGAATTGGATGAGTTTGCCAGAAAGGAGTCCTAGGCACTGATCCTAGCCTCTCTTAGAAGCTGGAGTCAGTGTAACATATTATTCCCAATTTTGGGAATAATACTCTTTTTAAGAAGCAGGCAATATAGAGCAGATTCTACATTGGTCTTCATAGCATGATCTGGTATAATGCCATTAATGTTAGTGGTGTTGTGTAAGTGTCATTGGTTCACAGTCAGTGGGCTCCACATTTGGTTGCACAGTACAGTGAGAGCTGAGGAACTAGTGAAAATCAACATATGGCCAGTACAGAAAGCTGTACTTGCGCTGGGAAGTGAACAGTGGCTTGTTCAGAAACTGGTTCAGCAAATCTCCTGGGAAACAATCCTTAATAACAAAGGGCTCCGTGGAAGCTAGACATATTTTAAAGAGGAAAACTTAAAGGTGCAGGAGTGTCCCTATGTACTGAAAGACGAGCCAATGGACAAGAAAACTGGCCCAGCTGAACAAAGAGCTTTTGAGTGAATTCAGTGAAATAAAGACAACTTTTGATCTTTGGAAGTAGGGGTAGGCAATTTTGGAAAAGTGTAAAGATGCTGTTAGGTCATGTAGATAGGAATTTAGAAAGGTGAAAGCTCAACTAGAACTCCATCTGGTCACTGCTTTGAAACATAATAAAAAGTGTTTTTAAAAGTATTTCAGCAGCTAAAGGAGGTCCAAGGAAGATCTCCATCCTTTATTGGACATGGGATGAGGAAAAGGCTGAGATACTTGATGCTCTCTTTGCCTCGGTCTTTTACAGAAAAACCTGGTATCCTCAAGGCAGTCAGTCCCCTGATCTGGTAGACTGGGACAGGGAGCAGAAAAGACCACTTGAAATCCAGGAGGAAGCAATTAGTGGCCTTCTATTTCACTTAGATACTCACAAACCTCTGGGACCAGATGGAATCCAAGGATACAGAGAAAACTGGCAGAAGAGGTTGCCAAGCTGCTCTCCATCATTCATCGTCAGCCCAGGCTTATCAGGTGAGTGGAAATTGGCCAATTTAATGCTCCTCTACAGAAGGATCGAATAGGATCTGGTAAACTACAGGTTGTCAAGCTGACCTTGGTGCTGGGGAGGGTTATGAAAACCATCATCTTGAGCATGAACAGGAGAGCCAGGGAATCATGTCCAGCCAGCACGGGTGTGTGAAAGGCAGGCCCTGCCTGACCAGATGACCTGCCTGGTGGATGAAGGAAAGCCTGTAGATATTGTCTACCTGGACGTTAGTAAATGTTTTGATACAGTCTCCCATGACATTAATCTGAAAATCTGTCAAGATGATGTCTTAGACAGGTGCACTGTTCTCTAGGAAAAAACTGCCTGGGTGGCCAGGTCCACAGAGTGGTGGCGAGTGGAGTTACATCCAGCTGGTGATCAGCCACCAGCGATGTTCCCCAGGGCTCAGCATTGAGGACAAATTCTCTTTAATGTCTTTATTGGTGACTTGGATGAAGGAATTGAGCATGCTTTCTTTCAGTCAGGAGAGCTCTGCAGAGGAATCTGGACATTGATGGGCTGAGGACACTGATAAAATGTTCAACAGGGCCCAGGGCTGGGTCCTGCCCTTGGGTCACAACAGCCCCAGGCAGTGCCACAGGCGGGGACAGAGTGGCTGGAAAGGACCTGGGGGTGCTGTGCCAGCAGCTGAACATGAGCCAGGGTGTGCCCAGGGGGCCAAGAAGGCCAATGGCATCCTGGCCTGGATCAGCAATGGTGTGGCCAGCAGGAGCAGGGCAGGGATAGGCCCTGGGTACCCAGTTCTGGTGAGGCCACACCTTGAATCCTGTGTGCAGTTTTTAAGGAAACTTCCCTGCCCAGCCATCCAGGAGCCACTGTGTCCATCACTCTCACACCACCTGAGCTGGGACTGACACTCCACACCCACACAGCCAGGTGTGCTGTGCTCGGCCCCAGGTTTCTCTTGGCAGAGTGTCAGATATCCAAATCCTTTAAACAATTTAATCTTGGTGTAGTAACAAAATAACAGCTTGGGCTGTTATTGACCTGGGGAGGAACCCAAAGCAAGGGAACCCATAGGCTTTTATACCATCACAGTGTAAACGCAGGAAAGTCCAGGCGTCATCAGCTCCTGCCATGTCTCCATGTCCCCTCACCTGGCAGGGCCACAGGTCCCTGAGCCCTTGTTCTGCAGAGTTCATGCCTCTTGCCTGGGGCTCTTGCCAGAGCTCAATCCAGAGCTCAACCTGCAGCTCCCACTGCAGCTGCACCCTGAGCTGCCTGCACTGAATGTATTCCTCAACGCTGTTTATTTGTGTTATGAGAAGCAGGACATGGAAGAGCTGGAGTGTGTCCAGAGAAGGACAATGGAGCTGACGAAGGACCGGGAACACAAGTCCTGTGAGGAACAGCTGAGGGAGCTGGGGTAGTTTGTCCTGGAGAATAGGAGGCTCAGAGTACACCTTATTGCTCCTACAAGTGCCTGAAAACCATTCTTCACTGGAAGGGTGGTTAAGCATTGGAACAGGCTGCCCAGGGAGGTGGAAGTGTTCAAGTGTTCAATGGGCATGGCATTTAGTGAACATGGTGATCATCAGTCAAAAGTTGGATTCAGTGATCTCGGAGGTCTTTTTCAGCTTCAATGATTGTGTGATTCTTTGATTCTATTCATTGCCATAATCCTTCTGTGGTAGAGAAACTCTTACCAAAATTTTACAGAGATGCTGAAGAAAAGACGTACCAAGACTATGATTTTTAAATCATGGAAAGTTTGGTTTTGTATTAAATCTGCATGGGGATGTTTCAGTTTTGAACTTTTTCAGAGATAGCAGGGAAACTCAGCTGAAATAACTCAGAGTTGCATCTTTAATTTAACCAACTCAAATCTTCAATTTTGAGTTAATTTAATTTTAATATTTTAATTAATCAAATCTTTAGTTTTGTCTTTTTAATGAGAAGGATGTTTGTCCTTTATATTTCTTGGTCAATTCAAAGGTGAGAAAAGCCCCTACAGGAAACCTTGTAGGCATCTTCCTAGCTTTGGCCAAATCTGGAAGTTTTTGCAGCCTAAAACAGAATTACATCAATACACTATAGCCAAAGCAGGCACCACTGCAGCAGAAATGTGAAAATAGCCAGTTAATACCCTGCATGGGTCCTTCTGTCCCACTGCCCCTTTGTAACACTGGTTGTTGGCAAGGCCTGGTTCAATCCCCAGCTGACAGAACAGTGTATAACAGATGATGAAAGAAGTCTAGGTGGAAAAGTGTCCTCCTCCCTTACCTTCTTTCTTTCTCTACAAAAAAACAAACCCACAACCAAAAACAAAAGAGAGGAAGTTGGTTGGTTTGTTTTTTTCACCCAGCCACTTTCCGCTGTATGCTTTTCGAGCATTTTGAAATCTCTGGCACTTTTTATCTTTGAATTCAGAGAATTTTTGTCTGAGGTAGTAAAATCACTGGATAGCTAAGCCTATTATCTAGTGGAAGAGGATTAGTTTTCTTTTGATTATGAGAATGACCTTATATAGAACATTTGACAGAGACATGTTTTTCCTGCCATCAGCCGTGTTTGCCACCATTAATCTGCTTAACCACAAGATGAGATTTTATTTACTTGTTTGCTCATAAGATAAATGAAAAGGATTTTAGAACTTGGTTCTCCTTGAGTTTGTATTAAAAGCTTCCCTAGAAATTTAGAATGTTGGACAGACACTTTTGGTTTAGCCTGAGCATGCAGGAAGGTGGCAACTTTACCAAAAAAGGAAGGGAAAGTGACAGTTTCTTACTAGAGTAAAATGTGCCCTCTGAGTTGATTTCTGACCCCTTCCACTCCAGATTAATCACCCCAGGTCTTCTGATGAGTCTCTTTGAATTTTTATGTGTGTGGAGGATTTTCTTCCCCTCACCTTAAAAAATGCAAATTATCTTTCTAACTCGGTTTGTCATAAATTGAATCGAGAGAGTTGGCAACTTCTTACCTGTCTATGATTTCCCAAACTTGGACACTCTAGTGCAGATGCCCCTGTCTGTGTGGTTTGCTTGCAGCTCATGCATGACCAAAGGAGGCAAGATGGACTCCCAGGAATGTGATTAATTTTGTCTTGAAGCACAAGCATAGATTAGCTCAGATGAATCGCAGCCTGAGTCTCTGCTTGAACCACACTGGTAACTTCAATTGTTTGGTTCAAATGTTGGTGTCACACCACAGAAGTCCTTGGAGGGTGTCCTGATGTCCTTGGGGACCCAGGGCGTCCCCACACCCCACTGCCCAGAACAGCATCTCAGCCCTGAAAGGTGCTGGGAGGGTGAGGAAGGGGTTCCAGCCATCCTCTCTGGTGAGAGCAGGGGCTGGGGACACATGGACTGGCAAGTGTGCCTGTTAGGAGCTGGAAGAGGGAGGGTATCACAGCTCATCCTGTGGTCAGGTGCTGCTGTCCTGACAGTGCAGCCAGTGCCTGAGCTGCAGCAGTGAGAACTCCTCTTTCCTATACCTAGAAGGCTGCCAGCCTTCCTCAGGGTAGTTGCAGGAGCCTGGATCCAAGACTATGGCTGTCAGGACAGCCAGAGAAGAAATGCCTGAGCAGCTCAGAACTGCATTTCTGGTACAGTACCAGAAAACCTGTAAATACCTAATTTGAAGGAGGAACCTGAATATCCTTTTATAGCCCTGTCTATTTAAACTGCTTTTCCATTGCCCCTAATTCTTGTGGAGATGTGGTATAACCTATTACAGCATCTCCAGTTTCACACTGTGCAGAGCATTCTCATACCTTGAGCATAAAAGATGACTTAAAAATGTAAGTATATTTTATATCTTCTGTTAGTATCTTATTCTTTCTCCTAATGGAGGATTTTACAGTGCTCATTTCATCTCCCAGAAGTTAACTTACTAGACAAATTTAGCTATGGTACAAAGGTTTTTTGTTGAGAAGTATTTTTCCTTTTAATTTCTTCCTGTTCTCCCTTTGCACCAGGAGGCCTATTCTGTAGTGTACATTGTTCTTTGGAATATTCTCACTCCAGGCTATTGATAACTGTAGACAAAGAAATGACCATTTTCTCAAGAGTTCGTTGTTTGCAGAGATTTTGAGATTTGTTTGCAGTGCATTGCTTGAAATGTATTTAGCCAGTTGTTAAGTTTATTTTAAATTTATTTCAAGAATTAGCAAGCATTTACCTACTCTGCCTTGACCGTCTGAGGGCAGTGTCCCCTAATACTTGCTGGAAGTGATATGCCTGGTCACTGCAAGCTGTCTGCACTGCACCCATCCTCTAAGCCTGTTATCTAAAACTTAGAGACATCAAAAAGAGCCTTTCCATGCATCTTAACCATGTCTTGGACTTGGGTATATTTCACTCACTCTCTGGGCCACAGTGACTATTACTATATATCTTTATTGGCACTAAATCAATTTTGGGGTATTCTACCTGATTCTCCCATCTAGATCTTGATCAAGATGGAGCCATGACTGACCTTCAGGTCAGAGTACTCATAGACATCCATTATAAATTACTTTTTGCATGAGGCAGTTTATGCTTGGGTAGAGCATGACCCTGAGAAGAATATCCTATTTTAAAGACCTTGAATGATGAAGAATCTACAGCAGTCTTTGATAAATAGTTCCATAGGCAATCAATCTTGCTGTCACAAAATTCCATCTTATCTTGTTTACTAACTAATATGTTAGTATTAGACTAATAGATAACATATTAGACTAAATATGTTTAATAAGTTCACATTTCACTGGATAATGAGTTAGTCTGCATAAATTGTTCTTCAGTTAGTCTTCTCTTTGTTATTAATGCTAATTGTATGTTGTGGAGCACGGCAAACCACCAGACCTTCTTTTGGAGGTTTCTATTAACTACATGCATGCAGGCATCTCTCTCTTTTCCTTTAGTTCTATCTCATTAGGCCTAAAACAAAGCCTTCTGTACGTGGTGATAATAGGAGTTTTGGATAGGAAGGAATGAGAAATCCTGTGGAAGCAGCATCAGTGAGAAAGGAATATGGGGATTCTGCAATGGGTAGTAGACACTTTCCAGATTTCCTCCTCTGGACTAAAGGTGCTGAGGGTGGGGATGATGGCAAAACATAAAAGACAACTGAATGGTGGTGGTTTGTAGCAGTTAAGAAAGAACCTGACCTTGTGGTCATGCTTTATTCCGCCTAGTTGTGGGCAACTGAAGAGTGGCATGGTTTTGTTTCAACACACATACATAGGTGATGATGTAAAACAGAAGATACATTTATACTGACATGCCTCATAGCACTCCCTGTCTTGCTTGGAGTACTTACATGAACATGCAGTTACAATTTCTTTTTACGTTATGATGGAATTCTTTGCAATTTGTGATTTATTCTGGAGGAAAATGGCAGGTTATATTGATTTTGGGGAGGTTAAAACAGAGATAAAGTAATGAGGCAGTTCCCCTTGATCTTCATCTCGCAACAGAGGTATTAGGTGTCCAAGTTCTAGATAAATGTCAAGTAATCAAAGATAATTTTGGCAGAAATGTGTAAAAATCCCTAAAGGTTACCATGATCAGCACAGTAATCCCAGTATATTAGGAGTTTGTTCTTCACTTTAAAGCATTAAATGTAAGGATTCTTTCTTTCATGATTGGCACTGAGAAAGCTGAATATTGACAGTAGAATACAGAGGTCACTGAAATTCAGGCATTCGATTAAACATCAGTGTACCAAATGAGTGTTAAATGTTTTTTAGGCACTAGTAACCAGCTCTGGGCATAAAGGGTGATTCTGAACACACTGAAGAACAATTTTGAAAATGTAAATTCGGTAGCGTTTCTGTTACTGCCATGATCTCATTCCAGTTACAGAGACATGGTGGGATAGCTTGCATTACTGGAATGCTGTGGGCAGCTACATGCTTTTTTAAGGAAAGGTAGGCCAGCAAGGCAAGTTGGTGGATCTGTTCTTTTTATGAGCTCTGCCAAGGGGTGGATGAAGAGTGGGTTAAGAGCTTATAGGTAAAAGCTAACATGGGTGACACTGCTGTGTTTGTTACAGGCCATCTGATCATGAGGAAGAAGTAGATGAGGCCTTCTACAGACAGCTGGAAGCAGCCTCACAGTCAGAAGCCCTTGCTGTTGTGAGGGAATTCAACCACTCTGCTCTAAAACAACACAGTGAGGCACACACAGCCCAGGAGGTTCCTGCAGAGCATTGATGGTAACACTTTGGCACAGATAGTGGAGGAGACAGTAAGGAAAAGTGGGCTGCTGGACCTTGCACTAGCAAACAGGGACTCACTGGGGATGTGGAGGATGGGGGCAGCCTTGACTGCAGTGATCATGAGATGTGGAGCTGTCTGGGTCTCCACATCTGACTGAGCTTTGTTTCATGCTAGTAGTCTCATCACTAAGCAGACCTCCTTCCACAGCATCTCTCTTGATTAGCCCGTTGTTTAGGTATTGTGCTGCCCAATTCAGTGCTCCACAAAGACTCTCCCAAACACTGATGTCTCACTCCCCTTTCCCTCACATTTCCCACTGCAGTGGGCTTGAGTTGAGAATTGGGGGCACAAAAGGTGAAGATGAGACGCTGAGATAAAAAAACAATTTACTGGAAACAGCAATGAGATAAGGAAATGAACAGTAACAGCAATAATATTAATTACAGAAGTATGACTGAAGAGAGGGTGATTCACATGCAAAAATGCTCACAACAGACCCTAAGAAACGTGAACAATGACGTATAGCTTTCCCCCTTCCATCATGTTTTTTCTGACTGGAAGCCACACCCTTCTTTTCAGAAAGCAGGGAGAATCCCTTTTCCCTGCCCCTGGCAATGATGTGAGGTGGTATCAAACAACATTATGATTGTGGATGGCTAGTTACTGATGATTTTCCTCCCTCATAACTTTTTGCGTTTCCTACCACAGTTCTGATGCTCTTATCATTTGGCCTATCTTCTGGGATGTGAGAAGTCAGATGCAGTATTGGCTCAGAAAGGGGAATGTTTTTAATCTTATTACCGAGTTATGATCCATGCCAGCCATAAAAAGGTGAAGATGAAGAAAACCTCAGATGATGGTATCCTTGCAACAGATGATCTATGTTTTTTTTTTTAAAGAAAGAAAATAAACAGAAAGTTAAGAAGGAAGCATCTTCCCGAAGGACATGCTGAAATACTTCACACAGAGCATGTGACCTGCACATAGAATAGGATGTGTACAGTGATATAAACCACTGTGTTCTTGTGACTTCACACCATCCTGCAAGTTTTTGTATTGTCTGGAAGAGAAACAGAAGAAGGTGGAGGACATGTTAGACAGAGACTCAGCACAAGAGACAGAAAGCTCGGACACTGTGCTGGAGCGAGACAGCAGTGCAGTCTTTCTTCTGTGACCATCATGGAGAGTTTCAAACCAGAAATTGTGGAATGGAGTCATTAATTTACCAGGTAGGTTGATGTTTTCACTCCTTGGAAAAAAAGTTAATCACGTTCTGTCCTTACTGTTAGATGTTCTTGGCAACTTAAGCCATATCCTGGAAAGTGTGGAGGGGAGAAAGTGCAGAGTGGAGCCAGCAGACAAGTGTGTCACAGGGTTTGGCTTGTACATGCTTAAGGAAGCTGGTCAGCTGCACAGGAAAATATTTGATTGCTGACAAAGAGCATACAATATCATTATGCTTATATGTTTATTTTTTAAAAACTTATCTCCACTTCTCAGTATTTCTTCTATTAGACTTTTTCTTCAGATAATAGTGACAATAATCTTTCCTTCCTTCCTGGTATAATGGTTGCAGCTTGATTTGTCACCTATTTATGTGGTAGGTGGGGCTAACTAAACAGTTAGGAAAGAGAACTGCTTTCCTGATTGGGGTTAGAAGGTAAAACACAATAAACTCTATTTTTGGCTTTACAGGTCTTTGTTTTTATTGCTGTTTATAGACATAGTTGCTCCCCAAAGTAACTTTGGCTTATTTAAAATTTCTTTTTTTTTTTTTTTTTTTTTTTTTACTGGTACACAGTATTTAGCTATTCAATTCTCTGATATTCCAGCAAATAGACAGGCATTTTTCAAAATAAATGTTCTCTTAGACTGTGCATATTTTTCTTTCTGTTCATTTCTGGATCTGTGAAATGGAAAGAGATTTCAGGAGCAGCAAAAATTTATTTTGCAATGACAAATACTTTTGCCATTCTTTTTTTTCTTTCTTCATGTACCAGAGTATTGTTTCCTTAATTTTATTGTCTCAGAACTGATGTTAAATGTGATTATTTTTAGGGTATGCTTTAATTTTTCAGTATTTCTTAAGCATTTTTTCTGCATTATAGAAGTAAAGATTTACTGCCAGATGACTGATATTCACCCATGTTACTTAGCTGGGTGGTTACTAGATGCTACATGTATTTAATCTGTAGTATCCTAGAAAAACCTTTCTTGTCTCTGTCTCATTCCTCATTTTCATGTCTTGTTTCTTACACAGCCTCAGCTTCTGTCAGTCACACTGATGACTTTTGAACCAGTTTGTCAATTTAAATTAAATTAGCAGGAGGTCAAGAGGAGGGAGGTTCCAGCACATTTCATGAAAATAGGAGATCTGTTAGCAGATGGCTGCACTGACAGTATTGGCCACGCTCCCGTGTCCTCCTGCATGCCCTGTGCAGCTTCAGGCACAAGGAGCAGTTGCTGTCCTCAGACCCGAATTCTGTGGTGATTCCGAGCTGGCTGAAATGCAGCAGTGATGCCCTCATGCTCTGTCCTGTGCTGTCAATGCAATTGTCATGTCTTGCCTTGGGCTGTAGCTTTCACAGAGAAGAAGCACTGTGCAGGAGGAAAGAAATCCTTGGGGAGAAAATGCAGAACTCCACCAGCTGGCATTGTGCTGGGTCTGAGTGGACGAGGGATGTCACTGTCGCCGTGTCCATGCTAGCTTTCAAACTACTGACAGATGTAGCACAGCCTCCCTCATGGAGCAGTCTGTTGTTCCTAGAGAAACTGCAAGGATCATATGACATTACACAGAGACTTTTCAAAAAGAGAATTGCAAGAGCGTCTACCTAGAAAGCTAATCAGCCCATGTATCAGAGAAGTGTTTGG
Organism: Muscicapa striata striata; assembly: GCA_030060385.1. Taxonomy (NCBI): domain Eukaryota; kingdom Metazoa; phylum Chordata; class Aves; order Passeriformes; family Muscicapidae; genus Muscicapa; species Muscicapa striata. Next base: position 4,265,887 of record JAREIS010000093.1, on the reverse strand, counting down.
GCCAGTTTGGTGCAGAATATGGCACTCTGCATACCATTGGTACAGCATCACAGATACACTAATGCACCTTCAGCTTGAGGCTCAGATGGCTGGAATTGCCATATGCAAAATGACTCTGTGCTCCTCTGTTCTTGAGTCTTGAATGGGCTCTGAAGCCTCTAGGTCTCCCAAAAGCCTTTAAAGAAACAGTCTCAGGTGTGTGTGCTTGCTTGATAGAGCATGGGTCTTTTCTACTTGATTCTGCTTTCTGAGGCACCTTATAGTTGAGGGGCTGGTGGGTTGGGAGGTTTGGGTGCTTGGATGTCTTAGTTCAAGCATTGTTTTGCAGACTAACAGTTATGGGCAGGACCGCGTGCACGTGGCTACAGAGGGACACCTCAACACAGTACGTGCACCGCTGAAGGCACACCTGTAGGTTTGTCTGAAATGTGCCCTCTCATCACAGGCACTTCCCCCATCACCTCTCCTGAAGACATGCCTTTGCTGGGGTGTAAGGAAGCCTTCAATATCTTGACTCAACACAAAGTCTATTAAATAAAAAGAAAGCTGTGCACACTTGTGTGGCTCCAGATACGACTAGCAGGATGGTAGCTGCTCAGGTTTCATTTAATCCTAAAGAGTAGGAATGAGTTGGAATTTCTAGCCAATTGATTTTCTTATTTTAGAAAGCATTGCACCAATATGAACAAGAGGTGCTGAAAAAGCAGATATAAATAGCAGTGAGATTTGCTTATTTCTGCTATTCTGGCTAAGATTTTATGATGTGGTTTTTAGTCTTGATTATATGCCTCAAGGTAGAAAACAGGCTAATGCAGATTTTTTTATCAATTGTGTAAAGAACTTTACATTATTTCCTTGGTTGTATTGTTGTTTTCCAGAAGAAATTAAAAAGGAAAAAAAAAAACAAAAACCAAACCCTTTTTGGCACTGCCACTTAGCAGATAGCCTCTCTTAGTAAAATGGTTTTATCTGCTGTGTTTTCTAATGTTAGGCATTCACTGCTGGAAATAATACCGTTGTTTTTCATTCTGAATCTCTCTTACCAAAAAAGTCAAAGCATACCCTATTTATTTATTGTCCAATTTTGAAAAGTCATGGATTCACAAATTAATGTATGAACTTATATGTCTACTTAATTTTTTGATTTTGTTCCCCTTTTATCAATCACAAGACTTAATTTAACTGTGCTTATTTAATGTATTTGTAGATACTGCAGTTTGATGAATACATAATGAATAAAGTCACAAGCAGACCTTCATGTTTCATGTCACCTGACAAACAGAAAAAACTCCAACCCTGACAAAGTAGTTTTAGGCAGTATTTTTTTGAGGTTGGTGAGGTGAGTGAGTCTGTGTAAAAATCATAAGCTACTGAAAACCTGAAACCATAAATTATATTGTGGTTTAGACTGTACAAAATCCTAAATACTGAGGGAAAAATAAATAACTAGATTATCTTACAAGAGTACCTGTTAGTTGATGTCTGTAAAATATGTTTTAATAAAGAAGTATGAATCAAAATTTAATTATAGCATTTTTTTTTTTTAAATTTTAAAAATCTTTTTATTGGGCCAGCAAAAAACTATGACAAAACAAAAAGTAGACTAGAATCCAGAATTAATCTTATAGAAACAATAGGTCAATGAACCATAAAAAGAGTATTACCTAAGACCCTCTACTTGTGAAAATCAAGCAAAGGTTTCCTTCTGGAAGGCAATGATCAAGAAGATCGGAACATGAGGATATTCTGACTAGCTTAAATTTTTACTGGGTTTACAAGTAAATATCTTCACAGGGAGTAGTACCTTCCTGTATTCTGCATTTCTTACTGCATATTCAGTATATGAAAGGTCTGAGTAATTCAAATGCCTTAACTTCTGAGTTTTACAAAAGCTCCAAAATATACTCAGAGTGGAACCCAGTCCATCGAGAAAAATACCTTCCATTTTGGTCTTTGGATCAATTCACTGACATTGAGAAGTCAAAATGCAAGGAAACAATCCCTAGATAAGGAATAGAATGAATATGTTTGTTTTGGTTTGGTTTGATTTGTTGTATTGTAGTCCTGCACACTGTTGCCCTCTTCAATTGCACAGGAAGCAGCAACATTTGGGAAGCATTAAACAGACCTATCCTGAAAGTAAACTCAGGCTCCATCATGCACAATGAAAAATGAAGGGTAAGGACATATGCAAAAGGAATGCCGGGCACAGGTCAGGAGAAAGCTACTTAGTAAATATTTGTAAGTGGGACAGCTCTTGAAGATGCATAAAAATTATTATGATCTCTGGGCCTGCTGTCTTTTCAGATAAGAGGCTGAAAATTCACCATTTGTTCAATATGTCTCTATCTCAAATATATCTTCAGACATCAGAAAAGAGGAAAAGCTTTGGAAGTAGGGTGTAACAGATGACATGTACTCAATAGTGATAAATAGGAAAGGGGAAAAATGGAGCAATACAAAGATTACACTTAAAACCTACTGTGTTAATTGGAATCAAGTCATGGTGCTTTTTTTCTTGGAAAAATAGCAATTTGTCTTCAAGTTTGGCAGAAGAGCAACATGCATAAGAGCAAATAATATTTGAAAGTAGAACAAGCCGACACGGCACCAAGTGAGATAAATGCTTAGCTCATAATCATTAACTCCTGGCCTAGTTACTGCTTTGCATTGCCAAAAAATCAGGATTTGGAGATGAATTATATGGGCTATAAATAATAGTTCCAAGATGCAGCACCAGAAAATAGTTGTAACTTTATTTGCCCATGATCATTAAAGTGCTATAAAAACAGAGAAAAAAAGAGCATCTCCTCTTGGGAGCCTTAAATCACAGATTTGTTCTGGTAGCTGCTAATTTTTGCTGCAAAAGTAGCTAATGTCCTTGTTATTCATGAACTGAGGGCCTGCCTCTGTTGGCAGTCTTTTCCATCACTACCTGTCTGAACAGAAAAGCCCTGCTGTTCTTAGAAGGGAAGGAAAGTGGTTGCGGCATTGTCTAGATGACAGATCAAAAGTATTCTGGACTTCTGCCTCAGCATGAAGCCGATCCACTGTGCAAGGCCATGCATTTAGCAAGATATCCATCTGGCTAGAGTAGGTTTGATGAGATAATGATTTTATTAATTTCTTGTAGTAAGTAAGATGAGTAGACAAGGCTGCCTACAGCATTCAGATATGAGTATTTCATCTTTACAAAATCACCTACCTTCCTTTCTGGTGCAAAATCTGAATATTTTCAGTGTATTAAGGGAGTTTCCTGGCCCTTCACAGTGAGCATGGGAAGGACCAAACTTGCTTTTCACATTTACAGAAAAGTCACTTTTGAATTATCAAGACTGAAGCAAGAAAAGGCTATTTGCTCCAGACTCCTCTATTTTCCTACGCTGGAGGACTTTGCATGCTATCTGCATGTTCTTCTAACTTTGCTGAAGATAAAGATTTGCTGCTCTTGATCAGAAGAAGGTTTCGCATTCCTTGGCAGCTTGTCTGAAAGTTGTCCCCCACACTATTTAAAGAATGGTGACCTATTCCTTAGCTACATTTTCATCTTAAATTTCCATCTACTAGTTATACCTGTGCCTTTATCTTGAGCATAAAAGGGGGCTCAAGACTGAGCATCTTCACTGACTAAAGAAGCCACAGCAAATCACTTTGCTTTGCTGAGTGTGCTAATCAAACTCCCGAACCTTTCCCTGTGCTGCTCTTCTTCCAGTACTAAACTAATTTATAAAACTTTTACCTACAACATCTGCAAGTTTTCAATGTATTTTAGAAAAGAGGATGCCAAAGGATGCAGAGGATGGCAGAATTGCACTGTGAGCAAAGCTGCTTGCATTAATGGAACAACAAATTTTTAAATTTTGGAAGAGATTTTAAGGAAAATTCAGACTTCATAATAACCTAAGTAGCTAAGTAACACAAATTAAAGAAAAGGAGCTCATGTGCCTCTAAGGGCATGGGGGCCTTTCAAAGGTAGTAACTAAAAGATATGTGATCAATCATGGGCAGCATTTCTTTAATGTACATAAAATGGGAGGAATGTTGCAAAGGCTCTACCAATTATATAAGGGCATCCCCTTTTTCAATCTGCAAAAATAAACTCTAATAACAATGTTCAGTGTATCAAAGGATTATCTGATGGACATGGCTGCAGGTTCTGCAGTCTCTGACACAGAACGGCCAACACAAACATGGTCAGTAACATGAGTGTTTTGTCTGCTTCTGTGCTCGCTTTAGCTCCATCTCTTCATCACTTTAAGCTTTTCATAATAAGGCTTCATTTGCCCTTTCATTTTACTTCTCTGATCTTCCACTGGAGTTCATGTTGGAAAGCATCAAACCCAAATGAACAGCCCCAGGTAAGGAGTGAGCATTAACAAACACTGAATTTGAGAGGGACAGAAGTCCTCTTGGCCTCCAAAGAGCCCATCAGGTTGCTCCTGAAGGTCATCAGTAAATAATTGCTTCAGTATGTTCAGAGCTTGTCAGAGATAGGGCTGAGAAGCCATATGAGTGATCCTGATGTTGGTTATTCCTCTTTAATTCTGCCACCCAGTCTCAAAACCAGATGCTTTGATCCTTGTACATGGTGAAGGACTGTCTGCATGTTCCTTTGTACATGGTGAATGGCCTGTCTGAACCAGGACCTTCCTCTGCCTCTGCATGGGGTCTTCCTTAGTCTTGGGGTCCCACCCAGGCTGGCAGGACCCCAGACAAGCTGTGGCTGTGGACACTGTCCTGGTGACACACCAGGAACAAGAGGCATGCACATCCGTGTGTGCCACCCACAACCATCACCCCCTGACAAAACCATGGCAACCTCTGCTCGTGCCCAGGAGGGCACACTCAGCTTCAAGGCATGGAGGGATTCAAACCACCTTTGGGTATGTTGCAGTGGCTAGACCAAGGAAAGGAACACTTCCTGAGGGCAGGTTTTCCCAAATTTTCCTAAATACCTTCTGAACATACGGTTCATGCCCTACTCATGTGTTAAATTTAGAGCTGCTGAAACTCAATGCTTCCACAAAACTTGTTTCAGCACTCTCTGGGGAGACATTTCAGTTTGAATGGAGAAAAGGAACAAAGGAAGGATTATCCAGACAAACACATGGCAGAAAGAGTTGTAAGAAAGTCATAGCCTGTTGTTCGCCACTGCAGCCAGAGGAGTGAAAGAGCTGGGGCCAGCATCATAAAGGCAGCATGGCACAGTTACGTGCTTTTTCTCACAATAGGGACCTTCTCCTGGAACAGCCAAAAACTTTAATGGTGGTAGAAAGGATGGGCACAACTTGGAAAAGCTATTTAAAAAGACAATATGGCAAACCAGCACTTGTTGGCAAGTGCTGAACAAGCTGACAGAGAAAAGGGACTTAAAGCTGTTATGGCAAAGTATCCAGTGTATTGTATTGCCATGGTCAGTTATGGGATAAGGAGAAATTTTTGAGTCTCTCTCAGGAACCAGTGAGGTAAGCTGCCATGCAGGTGTCCCCATGTGTTGCTACAGGTGCAGCGTACTCTGGAGGATGTCTGTGTGGAAGCAAGGCTTGCCTCAGGAGGGTGTGCACCCTACAGCAGTGGGAAGGTGGGAATTGCATTTGCTTTTAGAGCGTGTCCTGTGGGAGTCTCTGACATGAGAGAGGAGTCAGTGACAGGAGCAAATGGTGTACCACTTTCCAGCTGCTTGGTCCTAGAAGGCTGAATTCCCCAATAATGACATCCTGCCTCTCCAAACCCTCCTTGGCCTTAAAGAGGTTGGATACTCCTTTTCTTCCCTCCCTCCCTCCGCTACTTTTCCAAGGATCTGCTTTTCACAGTTCTGTATGTAGACTTACACAGCCCTCTTGAAAAGATCACATTCCTCAGAAATGAAGAAGGCCACTGTGCATGTGTGCCATGCTTCACTGCTGAGCAAATGCTTTGGAGCTTTCTATTAAAAGCTTTTATCCATGGAAAAGCATATATTGCTTATGTGGTCACACTGAGGAGAGGCAGGGCACGCACAAAATAGTATGGACTGCTTGCAAATAAATACCCCTCAGTGTGTAGCTAGTAGTAGTGTAAACATTCTTCCTAGGGGCAACTTGAGAAGAGGACCTGGCATAATGTACGTCCCTTGGTATATGCCAGGATCCTTGGAGCTGGTCAGTCATGTCGCTGCCTCTCTTACTGAACATTTTTCTGGCAGTTTCTTGAGGAAACCGGGTTGTAGACCCACACTTACCACTTCCCGTACCAGCCTTTGAATTTCTCCTTTCCATGTGCCTGTGGCCTTCCCTGACTTTGTTTCCTCTATGTGTGAAGAAGAAGCCATCCTTGGGTGGTGGCTGAGCTTCTCTGCCTCTTGCCTCAAAGGCAGTAGGGTGGGCATGTACCTCCCATTAAACATCTCATGGAGGCTGTGATGGAGAATATCAGCTCAACTTCTGTATCTGCTTAAATTCAACAGTGACATCTCTGTTTGCCCTCAGTGCCTTTGCTTCCTGCAGAGATGGGACAGCCTAGACAGCCCTGTGGGATGGCCCAGGGTGGAGAGGGGTGTCCAGATTGCCTGGAGCCACTGGGGTCTGTGCTGGGACAGCCAGGTGTGCTGGGCAGCGTGGCAGGTGAGCCCTGGCAGTGCAGGGACTGTCTTACAGGCGTTGGGCACCCAGCAGCCACCCTCAGACGCCTCAGATGCTGAACAGGGTCAGCTAATGGCAGAAATGTCTTGGGCTGGCTTACATCTCGGGCTGTGGGATATCTGATCCGTCCTCTCATGTTTCCCTGCTGGAACCAGCACACACACACCAGCCTCAGTCTCGCCTGTGCTGCCGGATGGCAGCAGCAGCAGAGAGGAGCTACTCTGTAATCACAGACAGAAACACAGATGGGGCTGACCTCCCCAGTGCCTGGTTTTAATCCAAATCACATGCAGCTCTCTGCAGCCCTAAGGATACTTTTATTTTTTCATTTATATATATATATATTTTTTTTTTTTTTTTTTTTTTGAAGTGCGAAAAAAGGGACAATGTTCCTGTAGCTCTTCTTCAAAATGGAAACTTTGTGAATTAGTTGCAGAATCCATGCATGCTTGCAAAAGTTGAAACAGTTTAAAAATAGCACAGGTCAGTTCTTGGGGGTGCAATTACAAATACCTCATCAAAACTTCCAGGCAAAACCCTGAGAAATGGAATTGACCAAATTTTTTTTCCCTTTAGAAGTTTCTGAAAAATGCTACTTTTCTTTCAAAGGATATTTCAGTCCTATTTTTAGTCTGCTTTTTATAAAAGAACTTCTAACCTACAAATTCTGAATTTGCTATATTGCAGAGCCTTTGAAAGACAGGACCTAATTGCTTGATTTCTGGAGGGAGATGGCTATTTTATCTGTAGATGACAGAATGGATCTAATTGTAATATCACATTTGGGCTATGAATTTTTTGTTCCAAGTTTTAATGGTCTTCTGTAGCTATTGCTTGTGATATAATTCTATTAGAAATTAGTTTTTGTAAAATATTTGGAATATTATGGAGCTGGAAGAAATAATGTGAAGGAGGTTCCATGAAACCCCACTCTGACCCTACATCTTTGGGAGGATTTTGATTGGCTGCTGTTTCTAAAAATGAGCATAACAACAACCAGATTATGGGCAAGGAAGAAATTTATCTGTTCAGTAGATCACTACTTAAATAATTTACAAGACAAAAGCGCACATGATTGGTAGAATACCCAAACAAGAAGAGATAGAGATATTATTATTGAAAAAAAAATAAAATATATATCCTTTTTTTTTTTTTTTTTTTTTTTTTTTTTTTTTTTTAAATATGAAAGTAAAATTTTGATCTGAGTGATGTTAAGTCAGCCTGCTCCAGCTGGGAATCTGCCCCATCTAGTCATACTCAGAGGGATGGACATTAATCTGTTATTCAACTGCACAAAGTTCAGTGGAATAACTGTTCTCACTAATTGCTAATTGGCAAAATTGCTGGTGCTTATAGGAGATATTCTGGTAACAGATAATTAAGCAACTAAGTAGTTGAAAATGTCAGGAGAGAAAAATGATCTTTTCACCTCACTGAGTTCATTTTTCAAACTGTGTCAGCTGATCTCAAGTGGCTCTACAGCCAGCCTGTAGCTCTGCTGGGGAGGGGTGCTATGGCCACCAAGCACACAGACAGAGGGCAAAACAAGGGAAAACCCAATTTTTAGATTCTGCTTCAGCAGCTGCCATTCATGCTCAGGAAGAAAGTAGAAATCTACAACTGCTGTATGTAGGTCTTGCTTTGACCTACAATGGCTTTGACCGCCATTTGCTTCCTGGCTGAGAAATGTTCCCTCCCATAAACCATATCCCTGTGCTACTGAATCTGGAAAACCTCTTCTGTTTCTGTCATCCAGATATAGTCCTAGAGCCTCTCCTTTTTTGGGAGGTGCCAGAGCAAGGGTGGACAGGTTGTTGACGGTAAAGAGGAAGAGAAAGCACTTCTCAGCCTTTGCAACATGCATTGGAGGGAGAAGAAAGTTCAGACAGCAAATGAGGACAGGAGCCACAACACGTTATTTTGACTCCCCACCATGTTTGCAATTCATCTCTTGGTGTTTCTGAGGAAAGCAAGGGAGCAATCCCTGACCCCTTGGAGCCTTGGGGCAAGGCAGACAGTACCTCACCTCCTGGTGTTTCAGCAGCCTCTGGGACAGCAGTGTGCACCCAGGCGTCAGGGCAAGGTGGTCCCAAGCAGCATTTTGAAAGCTGACATATCACCCCAAAGCCTTGGCACCTGCTTCAAATCTGTCACCCTTTTTGGGATAGAGTACTGTTGTGGATTTCTTCTGCTACCTCTACTCCCCCGTGGCAGCCCCAAGAACACTGTGCATTTGAATGACTGGATACCCTCCAAGCTCACATCTTTACTGGCAGTGTCAGAGTGCTTTGGTAGCTGTTTCTGCACATCAGGAGGATGCCCTGAATGGTTCTGTCCCTCAGGTCCAAGTCTATTTCTGTTTGGACCTGTTTGTGGTATCATCCAACATCCCCTTGCACTTCCATGTAATCCAGATAGGGAAGAATGGAGAGTACTTGATATATTTTGCTGCTGCTCTTTCTTATTGTGTATTAATGAGTTTCCAATGAAGAGAGCAAGGCTCCCAATGAATAAACCTTGTATCTTTGGCTCCCAGATACTATCCTTGTGGATATTACTGAAATTCACCTTCCCCTGCAAACCTGGCTTTCCCCCGATGCAAGAAGGAGCATATGTCTACTTAACAGTAACTGTTGCAGTGAAATGTGATATTGCATCAACATTTGTCTCCAGGATGGCCACAGAAATATTAGCATGCCCTTTCTTGGACACTCCTGTTGTACTGAGGGCAGTGCCACTCAGAACCTTATACTGGGATTTGAAAGGTCAATCTGGATGACCACTGACATTTAGTTGGAGTGAATTTTCATCAAGAGTTTGGAAGCTAAAAGTCTTTCAAGTTGCAAGGTTATAAAATAGAGTGATGGGTGTAGTATATTACAGGTACACTTAACATTTTAAAACTTAAAATTAAAAATACACTTTTTTTCTAAAATTTATGTTAAAATTAATGTTATTTTTAAAAAGCTTAATTTTAAAATTTAAAATTAAAATTACACTTTTTCTGTTTTGCTCACATAAAGTCAATTCAAATATCACCCTCACTAAGGGTAAAAAAACTCATTAAAAAGGAGTCCTCTGCCAAAACTCCTGTCTCAAATAATGTGTCAGAAGGGCAGATGAGAGTCTGCTGGCTGAGTCCAGCAAAAAGGCTGCAATGGGGTTTAAGTCAGACCCATATTGATTCTCCTGTGAGTAAGACACAAGACAGTTTTCTCCAGGATGACCACAGCGACTTTACACAGCTCCTCTATTCAATCAGGGCTAACTACATGGAAGCAGAATTTCTTCTATAAACAGAATTCTTTGAAAATAAATTAATAGGCTAAGAGGATAACATGCAAGTCGGTGGACAAAGGAACTAGACTGCCATGCTGGGACATGGCAGAAAATTTAAAGAATTACCTAAATACATATATGTTCAGTAGATGAAAACAGTTCAGTAGTCAGAGATAATTTTACTTGACTTCTTACACTAGGTAGAGGATGAATGAACATGCAGAACCCTCAGGATCCAGGACATGGCATGCTCAGTCATGGTTGGACAGACCAAAAGCTGTGGGTACATGAAAAACAGGATTTCTGTGCTGACTTTGAAGTAAATGGCAAGTTCAGGTGTCCCTGTTTGGGCTCATGTCATGTCCCACCACTTTTTGCCCAGAGTGGGTGTGCTAAATGTGTTGAACTGATACGTGCTGGCCATGACCAGTGCAGTACAGCTGAGTGAAAAGCAGACCTTGTAATTGTGTGGTTAATTAAAAAAAAAAAAAATTATGGGAAAACCAAGAGATAAAATACAAGAAAATTTAGAGAATTTAATTAAAATAATGCCCAAATGCTGGCTGACACATAAAATATATTCAAGTTTAACATTGCTTAATACTCTCAAAATAGTTGGCTGGTTTTTTTTTTTCTTCATTTTAAAGAAGGAGACACCTGGATCAGTTTTGAAGTGGAGCACATTGTTCCCAAAGAAAAAGTAAAATAGTTATAACTCTCCTTCTGAACACAGTGGCACCTTTCACTAGGTCAGGTTGCTCTGAGTTCCCTTCAACCTGGCCTTGAACACTTCCAGGACTGGTGCATCCACAACTTCTCTGGGCAACTTGTGCCAATGCTTTACAACCCTCCCAGTAAAGAATTTTTTTCTAATATATGATTTCCTAATATACCCTCTTTCAGTTTCAGTTTGAATCCATCCCCCTTGTCTTGCCACTACATGCTCTCGTAAAAAGTCTCTCTGCATCTTTCTTGTAGGCTTCCTTCAGCTACTGGAAGGCCACAATTAGGTCACCCTTAAGCCTTCTCTTTTTCAGGCTGAGCAAATCCAGTTCTCTCAGCCTTTCCTGACAGGAGAGGTGCTCCATCCCTCTGATCATCTTGGAGGCCTCCTGTGGCCTCCCTCCAGCAGGTCCATGTCCTTCCTGTGCTGGGACCCCAGAGCTGGGTGCAGCACTGCAGGTGGGGTCTCAGCAGAGCAGAGCAGAGCAGAGGGGCAGAATCCCCTCCCTGCCCTGCTGCCCACTCTGCACTGGATGCACCCAGCACACGTTTGGCTCTCTGGGCTGGCAGTGCCCATGGCTGGGTCATGTCCAACCTCTCACCCACCAGCACCCCCAAGTCCTTCTGGGCAGGGCTGCTCTGATCTGTCCATCCCCAGCCTGTGTTGGTACCAGGGCTGCTCTGACCCTGGTGCAGCACCTTGTACTTGGTCTTGTTAAACCTCATGAGAATGAGACCTAGAGCTTAACCAAGTCCCCCTGGATGGCATTCCATTCTTCAGATGTGTCAGCTGCAGCACTCAGCTTTGTGTCATCTGCAAACAGTGCAGCATTTCCAAAACAAATTCCCAAGTGTTAAAACTCAGAAAAATTTGAGCTTTGATATATTGTGTCATTTTTTCCCCCTTGGAAACTTATCAAGTTTGACCCAATTCTTTCAAAAATACATATTTAAGCATTTCACTTGTTGACAAAAAAGACTCCTTTCCCATCTAAATTAAAGCTGTAAGCTGCAGCCCCATAAGTTAAGGCTCTCTTACTGGGTCTGGAGCAGGCTGGAGCAGACTGGTGTCTTCTCATGACATAAATTCACCAGTGATCCTCATAACTCAAGGAGGTACAAAATTGCTTGAGCTACACAGCTGTGCAGTGGGGAATCAGGCATAGGCTGCTAATTCACACCAATGGGGGAAGAAAAATAGGAGTTTAAAGTTAATTAAAATGAAAGGAATCCCTCTAAATTATGTCTGAAGATGTTGGAATGAAAAGAACAAAACCTGAAGGAAATATTTAAGGCCTTCTGTACAAGGGAGTTGAACCAGGTCTGGTAGAGGATGGAAAGGCTTGTCTTTGGCCTCACAGTTTTTCTTGCTGCTGGGGAGACTTATTCATGCAGGGTCTGCTCCCAAGATACAGACATGGTCTGGAGCCCTGACCTCAGCAATTCTGGCTGAGTTTGTGCATTCCCTGGGGCTGGGTACTGGAGAGGTCCCCTGAATGTTCTTTGCTGCTTGACAACCTACTGGCAAGGGGAAAGCCCCAAGCTGGCACCTCAGGTTCTCCAGGCGTCCAGAGGCCCTCGAGGAGGAATGTGCTGTGGAGTTACTGCTGCAAACATGGGCACAGGGAGCTGGAGATGGAAGGGCATGTGGAATCCATAGGATGTGAGACCACACCAACACCTGCCACAGAAAGGGATCCCACTGCTAGCAGGGCATGAAGGCAGAGGGAGCTGCTGGAAAGGGAAGGGGAAACCTCCACCTGCAGGATGGGGAACCTTCCACTTGCAGGGAAGCTGTGGGGTAGAACATCCTTTCTTCTGTTCCCCCAGCACACAGGTGTTATTTTTCTGCACAGGCAGTGCCCTCTGGCAACAGCCTTCACTCAGTGGCTTCTGCCAGAAGGGGCTTTCTTTGCCCAGGCTGGAGAACACATGAAATTTGCACAAGTCCTTCCTAAGGAGCTCAATTTGTTATTACTCCATTGCTTGGCACCATTTGCCAAGTTATACTTTAATTTATACCTGCATAAAAACTCTGCTAGAGTCCCACAAATAATGCGGGTTTATACTCTGCTAATCTGAAAGTATTTGATCCTATTGTTTTATGCTATTACTTCAGTTTTGCAAGTTCTTGGGGGAAAGAGCGAAAGTATTTGTAGTTACTTGGTCTGAGTTTTAAGTGCATTTTGCTGTGGTACCTTAAAGGGAGCATCTTTCTGAAATGTTGATCTCTCAGATCAACATATTCCATTCTGCCTGGGAATTGTGACCTAGCGTCCTGAGCCAAGCAAGACCCATAAAGCACTAGTCTGTAACAGCATTTCAACTCAGTGAATCTAGCAGCTCTTACTGTGTTATATACCACATCACTCCTGACCTTCCAAAGGGCTCAGCAGCCAGTCTGCCCACCTGTTTGTGGGCTGCCTTGCTGACACTTCAATCAGTGGTTAATTTGCTGCCTTGCCATGACATCTGTTTTCTTCAGGTGAGGCATTACAGATCATCATCTTCTTTTTTTGGTGCAAGGAATCCTTGCCAAAATCCCATGAGTATATTTTCAGTGAAAATTTCTGGAAACACACTTTTTTTCCAGCTCTTATGAATGGCTCTTTAATAAAACAAGGTGATTTTTTTTCTCCTGTGTGTAGCAGTTTTACATCTAACATGGTGTCACAACAGCAAAGTGTAGCAGGATGGAGACTTGTCACATGCATCTCTTTGGGAACATTAAGAATTAAAAGCCCTTGAACCCTAAACCATAAAACTTCTGCCTGTGCAAGTAGACTGCTGGGACCAGAAAATTCACCTTGCAAATATGGAGATGAGGATAGTAGGCATCAAGTACACATGAAAACTTGTTCTTCTTCCTAATGCTCAATTTTTCCAGCTCAGCAATCTAAAAGGAAAAGAAGGAAAGAATAATCTTTTACTCCAAGTGAGAAAGAGATGTTTGGAAGGATTAAAGGATGTCCTGCCTCCGAGTTCTGGTTATGCCACTAAGCACACATTTGTGATGAATGGAGCTGCTGTTGCAATCTCTCTAAAAAATATGCTACAGCTGTAGCACAGAGCCTTACAGCACCAAGCACAATATAAGTAAAAAATGGAGCAGGGAAATAAAAGCTCTCTACTGAAAAGAATTAGTTTATAACAAGAGATGGAGTTGAAATTTAGTCATGGTTGAATGTTTCCCATTTCCTCTTAGCACCTGCAACTCCTTTTTCTAATTGTGCTTTTGTGGAGAGAGGAATTGGAATTCTCCAAGGTTTTGGAATTATCTTTGCTTTATCTTGAAAGCATTTGTCTGGTCCCTTCATGATACAACCTCTAACCTTGCTCTGGACGCACTGAGATGGAATGGGCAACTAATTTCATGGCTGAAGTCAGAAGAGATACTATCTGCTCAGTTCCCTGCGTAAAAATTGCTCTCTAATGTGAATCTCCCAAAATTCAGCTTCTGTGTCCTCAAAAGGATTGGGATGTGAAGATCCATATGGGTGTGCATGATCTCTGTAGGGGCTGAAAAACAGAATACTAGAATTGCTTTTTGCTATAAAAATTTTTAATAAGAGTTTGAGTCACATAAAGCTTTTCACTGCCTTCCCCTTTTGCTCTTAATATGTGTTCCAGACGTGTCTGTGGAATCTAGCTTGTCAGGGTATGTAAGTACAATCTGATTCGTGCTGACATCTTGTAAAGATCAGGAGGTGTTTTTCGGGCAGCTGCAAGGGCAATTCTCAGGGAGTGGGAAGGAACACTGTATTATGCCCCCTCTAAAGCGAGCTTTTAAAGGTTGCTTCGTTTGTGCAGCATGTCCAAAACATCAAACCCAAGTGCCAGTAAGAAGCAGAGCCAAGAGAGGGTTAAGGAAGTCAGTGATGCCTGATGTTAACATCTTTCCTCTTTTTTCAGCTTTTTAAAAGATAAACGTTTCAGATTTCAATCTGTGTTTCCCAGCAGTGCTTTGGAAACACTGCAGTAGGCCTGCAAAAATCGCTAATGCTGGGCCAAGCTGAGATAATGCGTCTCAGCAGGAATGACATAATGTCCTAAAAGAAGACTATGATGTAATGCATATCTCACAAATCAGAGCCAATTTCCTTTAGAAAGCCTTGAAGTCTAGCATTAATACTGCAGTATGCAAAACTTTGGGGGTTTAGATATTTTTCCCTTTCTATTTTTTAAGAATGATTTTGTCAGGCTTACAGCACTCAGGCAGTCTGTCTAAATTACTAGAGGAGCTTCTCTCTTGTTCCACCCTTTCTTGCTATTCAGGTGCTTACTGAAAGCCATTAAGCATTTCACCTTGGTTGAGGTGCCTGCGATACATTAATATGAACATGGTAATTTATAGCATTAACATGGCTGTTTATGCAGGTGAGGCATAAAGCGCATATAGCATATTACAGTAAATCCCACTTAATGAAGGTGTTATGCAGGGATTTATTAGACTCAGTAATGTCTCACATAGAAGTTAAGCAGTATTTCTGCAAAGCTCAGCTTGGGTTTCAGACAGTGCAACTCCTTGGTGGCGTTGCCCCTGTGGGTGAGCCATTTCTGGACCCATGCATTTTATAAACAGTCATGGTTAGTTTTCCTGTCTTTTATTGATTAACATGATCCTGTGAGGCCTGAACCAGTGAGACCAGAGTGCTGGGAGCTGCTGCAGGGCTTATTTCCAGGCAGGGCATCCCCAAGCAAGCCTGCTGGGGTTGCACACCTGCCCTGACCCAGCCCCTCACAAAGTGGTGTGATGTCCTGGAGGGTCTCACTGTCCCGTTTGGCCCACCCACTGTTTGTAACAAGGAGACCACTATTATTCCTAGGCACTCAGCTGCCCTTGGGGCCATGGCCCTGTGCCCTTTGTGCACCCTTTTGTGCATAAGGGCAGGAGCTGCTTCCACTGCCTGGCCCTGTTCTTTGGGGGCAGGGCAGAGCTAGGAGTCTGAGTCTACAGCCAGGAGAAAGGCCCCATAGTTCCTGGCACTGGAGGGAATGACAGCAGCTCATGTGGGATAGGATGTGGCCTTGGCTACCTGTGTGGCCACCACATCCCCCTGCAGTTGTAATGTGGCAATGTACACCCCTTTACTGTGCCTTTATCTTATTATTGTCATGGCATTGAAGCTGGACCTCCATGCCTTCAAAATATCTCAGTTTCTCCAGAATGGAGAAATTGATCCTGATCAGGGCTGCATCCAGTTCCTGGGATGGGACCAGGGACTTTTCAGAATCCTACCCCTGTGGGAACAGGAGTCACTGGCCCAGAACCTGTTTCCCAGGAAAAGAGAACTATATTGCAACCCCTTGCTTCTACTGGTAGAGATATTTCCAAAGGTGAATCATCCTGACCATCAGAGTCACTTTAAGAGTGTTTGCAATGGAAATCATGGTCTTTAAAAAACAACCCTTGAGGTAGCTCATGCATGTCAGCCCTCCACCATGGCAGGCAGCTGTCAGCATGGTTTTGACTACCATGGTCTCTGTGACAGAGAGCTGATCTGTGCTTATCAAACCATCCCATTTCAAGCAACTGAGGTATTAATATGTAACCTCTGCTGGCTTTTGCAAATTCGAGGTTTACATTTTTGCTTCTGTGTGTTAAGAAACATCAGAAGTGTCAGATTCTGAAGGCTTATGTTTACTTGCCTACGAGATGTGAGGTTGCTAACTGAGATTCAGCAGGCAAATAAACTTCTGACCTTGTTCTAAAAATTAATAAACCACCATCAGCACCTCAAAGGGAGGGGGAAGCTGGCATCTGCTCCTGTTAGTTCAAGCCTGGACCTGCTTTTCATTCAGAACAGCCTGACTGCAGATGGAGACTGCTGTATTTTATGTTACAGACTGCCTTCTAAAGGAAACTGACCCATGACACATGGCACCATTAAACTGGGAATGATGCTGGACATGTACCCCAATCACACAAGTGAAAGGTGAGTTGCTGTCTCAGATTGTTTTGAAAACTCGTTAGCATTAATAAATACCAAGCTGTGTTACATGCACCATTTCATTAAAAGAACATTGCCAGAAGGAGAGCTTAATTATCTAGCTTTAGCAAAAAGCTCTAGAGCCAGATGGGAAATGTATAATTATAGTGTTAATATGGCCTGCTGGCCTGCTGGTGGACTGGTGAGATGGGGACCCAACTCTCTAAACCTGACCTCACCTCTGCTGTATGGAACTGTTGGGACAAGTAATTTAACCTTCTTTCTGACATGGGGGCTCTCATGCTTCCAGAAGCAAGTAATGAAAGTGCCTTGCAGACTAATTTTTGCGTAAGGACTTGAGCGTTTTTAACCCATTTTGACATTTACAGTTTGCATTTATGTGTACTTAAATACCTACTCACCTTCTTCCAGCTAACTTGAACTCAGCAAACAAGATTACACTGGCTGAGAAGGCACTGCAAGATCTAAGACAATGGCAGCCAGTGCTCAGCCACATCATGAAAACTGAGTACTAAGTGAAGCATATAATCTGATGGAGAAGCACTTTGGGTTCATGAAAGATCCTTGGGAACTTTCAGAGGGATTGGTATGGTACAGTGGAGAGGGTTGCCTTCTGCTGTGACCTTTGATGGAGGATAATCTCTGTCAGGCTAGCAGATGATGGAAAATAATAATATATCCTTGGTGCAGTACAGCACTAGTGCAATGAACTGCCCAGCCTTGGGTAAGTTAATTCAGGAGAGGCCGTGCAGCAGCATTCCTGGTGTCTCTGGGTCAAGGGCTTGCTTTGAGCTACCTGCAGAGTTTCTGTGCCACTGGTGCAGAGATGTGCTGTGTGGCTTTGCTCTTCTGGCATAAATGTCTGAAGGACTGGGTGCTCTGTCTGGCCATCCTGTTTTTCTTCCTGAACAGTTAATATGCCTTTAAAACTTCTCATTTTTGCCTTTCAAAGTCTGCCAATTATTGAATATCTTATTTCCACTTGGCAGGGTATTAAGACCTTTAAGCACGTAATCCTGTTTTAAAGGTACAGTGAGATCTACTAAGGAAAAAGAACTGGTCTACTTGGATGTCCCAGTGGACAAGAAATTGACAAACCTATGACCAGAATAGCCCCTCCCTAGCTGAAAAAGGAACTGAGTTAAAAAGCATTTGAGTGAGATATTTCCAATTCTGAAGGGCAGAGAGAGCACTCATCAGTTCCCTGCTTCTGACCCTATCCCAGAGTATGAAAACAATAGGTCTTATTGACATTGAAGGCAATAAATTTAGAAGTAATTACAAAGGATATTGTTTTGCACTCTGAATAGAGAGGCTGTAGTCTTCACTAATGCAGGCATTTAATGTCAAGCATGTGTGGATGGACTTTTGAAAAGTGTTGGTTAATTTAATCATCAGTGGCTACTACATGTTGTGCTAAAATAATCCAGTGTTGAATTTCATTCTGTACTGTTGCAACTGATTGCCTCTGGGGTACCTGTGTACCTGTGGGGAAGAACTGCACCACTGGCTATGGATAAATTGTTTTCTTCTTCTGGGTATTTATTTATAATATCTCCAGAAATGTAATGCCAAAGAAAATGGAGTAATATCGGAATGAGAATGTTCCAAAGCTGTAAATCAGATCCCAAAGAGAATCTATGTGTCAAGATCTTCCTTGTTTGTATATCCAGTATGGCTTTGAACTTAGTAGGAAATCAGTACCTAAATGTCTTGACAGGTCTCATCCTCTGGGCTGAGGTAGCAGTTGTGAAATGCATGGAGTCTACACAACTGAGAGAGGAAGGAAAGTGATTCCTGTCATCTTTGCTCACAAGGAACTCAGAACACCCTCTACTATAATTTTGAAAGCACCTTAAGAGAGTTGCTTCCAGTTGCTTCCAGCGTAATGACCATGCAGCTGAAATCTCTAGTCTTTTGTTAGTTGTGCCCAAGCATCCAGTTGACTTTGCTGCACCATATGGCTTGAACAGATTGTGTCCCTGCTGCTGGGAACATGGAGGCTCAAGTTTGGGCCATCCCACACTGTGCTTGGGCTTCCTCCTTCAGGACCTCTTGAATCCTGAGGTGGTCTTCAGAGCGAGGCAGCTGTGAAACAACAGATGGCATAGGCGTCCTCTTAGAAAGGTGAAGGAGAGCTGGGGTGCAGAGCAGGCTGTTTCCTGCCTCTCCACACACATGGCATCATGTGGACTGCGGCAGTGGGGTGATCTTGGGGTCTTGCTTTGTCAGGAGATCCTTTGTACTTTTGAACTTCAGGGAGCCTGGCTCCTGAACATAACTTGCTGTAGCAGTAGTGCAACCCACCCACCCTCCCTTTCCAGAGAGCAAGGCCCCTCAGAGGCCACCACAGAGAGCCTTGGGAGTTCTGTGCCCTTGCATGCAGAGTCTCTGTAAATTCAGCAGGCTGCAATGTGTCTCTCTGTTGCTATCAGTGTCCCTGTGACTTGCAGTTTCCTGCTGCTGAGGCAAGACTGATTCACACTTGAGCACTCTGTGCAGTCAGAGCCCCTGCAGAAGGCTGCCTGCTGAACAGCTGCCTATTCACTCTTGCAGGGCACTGAAAGCGTGCCTTCTGGCTGCTGGTGGAGTGCCTGAAAGCGGTGGAGACCTCCTGGGAATACCTGGGCACAGCTGAGCATGGGCCTGCCCTCTCAATCCTCTGCTGCTTTGCAGTATGACTCACCTACCCCAAGCTCTGTAGAAAAAAATGTATCACAGCTGCAGCTACAAATTATGCCAAGGGCAGCAGCACCAGCACTGAGCACAGCACACCCTCCTGACACATGCTGTGCTGGGCAGGCAGGATTCAGTGACAGAAGCTGCTCAAGATGCCTTTGGGTGCCTCTTTAATTTCACAAAGCAAAATCTGTTCCCAGTCCCGCAGCAATGGTCTTACAAGCAATGTTGTCATTTCACATCTCTGGGTGCTTGGAGGAGATGAATGTACCCAAGCCGCAGTATGCTGCAGCTGCAGGTGAAGCAGAAGATGTGTCAACTCTGGTGTACAACAGCAAGGAGAAACACATGTTCAGAGTCCCTGGCACAGACTGGAGCCTCTGAGGATATGATGACTCTCAGCAGCATGTCAATAACCAAGTAAATACTCTGGATGTCTTCAGCTGAGGCAAAGCTGTGTGTCTCAGTGTGCTGTGTGCTGGAGAGGTTTCTGGCTGCAGCAGCCAGCCCTTGGGTGGTGCCACCAGGACAGGGCTGCCCAGAGCTCCCCATCCAAAAGCCCTGCTTGGTGACCGGGTGCCCTGGCACCCCATCAAAACATCCACTGCCTGCCCATTCCCATCAGGCATGGTACTGCCAGTCCTGTGAAGATCACATGGGATGCAAAGGCAGAGAGGGTAATTCATAACCTCCGACAAAACTGGTGGCACCTCCTTTAAAAGGTCTGCACAGTATTTTCCATTATAAGGGTCCGTTCCTAGTTGCTTCTCTTTTTGACAAGTGCATCAGCCTAAAGATGATGTTTTCTTTAAATCTAACCCAGAACAATGCATCTGTTTCTAAAAGTGAATAGCAAGTACTTTTTAAAAGTCAATACACAACTGGATACATATATATATGTGGAAAATCTGCAGGCAATCAGCACAGAGAATTTCACCTTGTGTGTGCAAAGCTGCCCACACTGCAAGCCCTGTTCACCCTGTCTGAGTGGGGATCTGCTGGAGCTACAACTGGACCTAGCTTTCCCAGCTGCAGCTAGCTTTTCCTAGCTCCAGCTGCAGTGAACCCACCAGCCCATGGCTCATCAGGAAAGGTGGGGAGCATGGCCCAGCATTTTCCACCCCCCTCTCTCTCCCTCCCCACCATTCATCTGATCCAGCTGATGCTGCTTCTGCCCTTGTTTTCCCTTTTTCTTGTCCTACTGTGAGAACTTGGTCATACATCCTTCCTCCCCCAGACACAGCCACAGACTGGGTTTCTGCCAGTCCATCTGGGGATGGGGCACTGGCATGGACTGAAAGCAGAGGAGGATATTTTGAAAGAGAGCTAAAATCAGGGGAAAAAGCATGACTGAGGCTTTGCTGCCAGATGTCTGCCCATGAATTCTAACCAGGTCTTGTGGATTCTGCAGCTTGCAGACCAGTTTCTTGAAAAGCAGGACATGAATTTTCCCTTTGGCTGAGCAGTGTGGAAGCAGAAGAGCACTACAAGGAATGTGAGAGCATGACTAAAAGAGGAGAGGATGGAAAGAAAACAAAGCTGTCTCCTCTACTTCTGAAAAATCACTAGTGCAAGGATATTTGCTTAGGTCAATTGTCAGCATTCAAGTGTTTGGGTTTACAGGAACAGGTTTTGTTTGACAAGAATGATTTTAAGTGATGTCTGCTGTAAGAGATGTGTGCTGCCTAGGGTTTCTGTGCTAAGAAACTCTCAGACATCACACTGGAGGGTGCATGCAGGAGCAGTTGGCCAGAAATCTATTTTTGAAGATAGTCTCCAAACACAGATCTTTTCTCTGCCATGTTGCTGCTTAATCTATGTTTCACCTGAAGCCTATAGCATATCTTGTATGTGTGCCACATCTGCATGACCAAAAGACAGCTGTCTCTGGGGTCTGGAAATGAGGGATAAACCGGGATATCTGGGCAATAGGGCCACCAGTGCAATATGCTTGGAATATGCTGCTCCCTGCAGCCCTAGCTTTTCCTAGATCTAGTTTGCCTCTTGTGACTCTGGAAACCTTATTGGACTTGCCTTATTCTGCAGGCAATCTTCAGTCCTTCGTTTATTGCATCATTTTGTGCAACCTTGCATCTATTTTGTCATGTTCTCTGCAGTATGGGCTGTCTCCCTGTAATGGTTTTGGAATCAAAACCAGTGAGAGACTCCACGTCAGAAGTATAATTTAATAGGAAAAAAAAAAAAGAGAGAAAAATAAAATACATGCAATAGTACCACAGAAAGACCACGGACAGAGTCAGAATACAACCTGACATCGTGCTAGTTAGCGTGGTGATAGCAGTCCGGATGAAGTGGCCTTCTCGAAGCAGTCATCCTCTAGAAATCCTGGCAGTGATCCTGGTAGCTCTTGTCCTCTGGAAACCAGTGGGTAAGGGCTGCTTTGGTGTTCCAAATCTCTTTTTATCTAGGCGGGAAATGCTTGGTTCCTCCCCCTGGGTGGAGCATCTCGCAATGGGTTGATGTAATTTTATGACTCATGCAATGGGACTCAATGGCCCATTAACAGATGATATCTGGAGGAAGGATGGGTCATGGGAAAGATAAAGAACATTGCCCCATCTGTTTTTTAAGAGATGGCCCATTAGCAGAGGATATCTCCCACAGAGATTAGCATCACTGCCCCACCTGGTTTCAACAGATGGCGATAGAATACATCCCTTTGGGCATATCTTTACATTGTAACCTAGGACACTCCCCCTGTGCTGTTCGAACACCTACAACAAAAGAGGTCCAGACCTTGTGGGCTTTTGTATTCCAAAAATACAGTTTGTACATTCTGCTTGCTTCTGCAAATTAAAATATATTGACTTCAGAGGAAACATGCTGCCTAAGGAATGAGGCAGTAAGGAAAGGTCTTACTGGACTGCATTGAAGTTTAGTGAAAACAATGCTTTGTTTTAGTGAGGACTGGGTGCTCAGCGTGCAGTGATAAAGTGGTACTTTTTGCACTTTTGTCTTCCCAATTGGTATCCTTTGTTGACATATATATACCAGCCTAATCTTAAAAGTAGCATTTATGTTAGCTTTTAGGCTACTTCTTGCCATGGAAATAGCAAGCAAGTTGGTGTGCTTCTCTTCCAACACACTCCCAGCATGAAGCGAAAGGGAGACCTGTAATGGAGGCAGACTTGGGACATTTAATGGAGAGCCTAATGTGGGATAGGAAGCTCTGGACACTTAACAGTGCCACAGTGTTTGTGCTCCTCTGTGTGGCAGGGGACGTTAGGCAGCTGAGAACCTCACTAGGCAAGTTGCTGAGGAAGTCTATCCCATGCCAGGACAGCTGTTGAATTGTGACATCCTTCCTCTACTAAACGCTTGCCTGGGGCTATGGCTGGCCTACTTACACAGAACTAAAATGTCATATTGGCACTTCCACACAGTTCAGTCAGGATGCTGTGGTGTGGCAGAATGAATGGCAGGGGTCACAACAGCATCTTTATTTTCTCTTTGGGGAAAGGTGCATGAAAAGCTGTGCTCCAGTGCTTCCTCACTATTGAATTTGTAAGTCCTTGGCTGGACTTCCCTTGGTCCTTTGGGGACAGAGCACTTTCTCATCTAGGTAAATGTTGGTCTGTTTTTCATTTAAATATTAATTTGGGCTGTCACAATGTCATGTGTAATATTGCCACTCTCTGTGAGGATTAGAGTGATTAGGAGTCTCAGAATACACTTTAATCAGGCAGTTCAATACCGCTGAGATTTGCAGTCTACTCTCTCCCATGCAGCAGCCAGTCTTTCGACACGCTAACAAAATTGAAATGAGTTCCTTCATCTTAGACAAGGATAATTAATCTTCAAACACTGTTTATCTTAGCCCAAAAATCCCCAGAATTCAGAACTAAATTAATTTAAAGTCTAAATCTGCTTTAACTAGTAATTGGTTAATCAACGGGCTCGATGTGTAATTATATTCTTTGTTCACACTCCTTACAGGCTTGAAAAGACCATCTAATTCTTATGTTGCTTTCATTCCTATAATCAGCCCATGTGACATACAACGCTGTATGTTAGTGAACAAATTTTTCCTAGGAATAATTTTCCTGAGATTGTTCCCCACAGATGAATTTGGTGGTGGTTTTTTTGTTGTTTTTTTGTTGTTGTTGTTTTTATTTTTTATTTGTAACTGAAGAAAGCTTTTATAAGATTTCTTTGTTATTTTGGATTTCTGTGACTCATTTAGATATTGTGCAAAGAATTTTATGGTTTGAATCTTTGCTGTCTGCCTGTAGATGAAGAAATCTACACTTTGTTTTAATTTTTCTTACTGACATATGATACAACTTGAATTGTTAAGGGATTCTTGCTCCCTCTGAATCCAGATAGTATGTGGAAAATTCATGATATGGTCATTCTCACTGTCTTTCAGAAGAGACCAGCTGCAAAATCTATTAGCTGGTGTTATTCTTGTGGACAGGAATTATCATTGCTATTAGGAATTGGAGGTCTGAGAATAAATCAGAGAAGGAAACTGTGGTCTTTTTAACACAGAGTTGTGGATCTTCTTTACTTAGTGGATTATGTTATAACCTCATTGTGGTCAGTGGTCTGGTCAATGGTTTTCATATTTCTGTTCACAGGAATTTCCACCAGCTTCATGAGTGCTTATATACCAGTATGTATTAATATCCTCTCTTCAATAATCTTCTTGCCGAAACCTATTAAAGCCCAGCATTTAACTCTATTTAAATTATTTAATCTACTTAAACTCAGTTTAACTCTCTTTATAATTAAATGTATTCCATCTTTCATTCTTGTTAATACCACATAGATTACAGCTCCAAGAAACAAATCAAACCCTTCTCCTTCTGATGAACGAGATGCAAGAGAGTTTGACTGCCAACACCTTAGTGATATGAGTTCTTAGAGGACAGGGGATTATCAGCTTTAGAAGTGTTTGGGCCCAAACTTCTGTAGATGTGTGGATTCATCATGCCATTTTGCACTGCTCTTAAAAGGGGAGAATTTGGGTCATCTGCAAAGCATTTAGAGCCTGTGGGTAGTTTCTTATAGCTAGATAGGAACTTCAGCATCAGAGAGGAAATATTAAAGGGGGACAGTGTTGAAAAACTTCAGATGAACTGCACTGGATGTGATGATGGGGGGTGGCAGGGGGGCCTTTTCTCTTGTTATTGACCCGACAGCTCTAGCACACACACATCTGTCCTCAGAAGTGTGGGGCATGTGAGATGACTGGGGCTCTGAGAGAGAGGTGGAGGGCAGTGAGTAGCCTGGAGCAGCAATCCCCACTGTGTGGGTTGAGATGTTACTGAAGTAACCAGTAGTCCCTGCATCATGATATGATGTGAAGTTGAGCTGATGAACCAGCAAGATGTTCCTTGAAATTTCAAATTCTCTTCAGCATCAGACTGAGAAATAAGCAGTGAGCTGTAGTCTGGGGGTTGTTATTCTACGTGTTATTCTACCCATCTCTGGTGGGTCAGGGACTGAGTCATCTTCCTCTAGGAGAAAAACAAGATCAGGCATATCAGAGGCACTGCCAGAAAGAGTTCTACCCTTCAGGAAGTAATATTTTAAAAGATATTTACCTATTTAAAGTTTTCCTTGAGATAGATTTCCAAAGATAATGTCAAAGCATGGAACAAATCAATAAAACTATTGCAGCAGCCATACAGTCCAAGAGGCTTCCCACCCTCTCTACCAGCCCCAGTGAATACTTTTCTGACTATCTACTATCTCATTATTTTTGCTAAACAGACAGTTCTTGTTTGCACTCACTGTTCTGTATCTCCTTGCTCCTGAACTCTGGTGTGTGTTAGAGTCTAGGTTTCTTCCACCTGCTCATCTTTGCTGAAAACCATAACCATCAGAGAATCTCTCACCTCCTTGCCTACAGAGGTGGTACTTCTGCCCTGAGGCTGAGATTGATCCAAGTCCCTGGAAAAAGCTTTCCTGGGCTTGCAATAAGCCACCCCTTTAATCTTTCTCCCAAGCAGTGTCTCAACTCGGAGCTCAGAGTTTTAGGTGGAGAGGCAAGTCTGTCCTTCCCTGAGGTCTCCTTTGCAGCCAAAGGGTGGAAACAAGGAATACCCAGTAACACCTAGGAGCCCTGAGTTAGCCCTGGCCAGCATGTGGCTGAGCCCCTGAGCCTCCCTCCCTGAGGTGTCTTCACTCTGCAGTGGTGAGGCTACAGCATGTTTGAGAGCTGCAGGATAATGAAAAGCAGGGAAAGTCTGTTTTAAAGTGTGTAAAGACTGCAGAAACAAGTCTTTGCTTTTCTGAGCACAGAGCAGAGTTTTCTGCTTGTTTATGGCACCGAAAAATGTAATATGGAGAAAAAAATACTAAAAGGTCTCTTTGGAAGTGCTTTGCTCAGCTGTGGTCCCTTTCAGCTTTGGGAGCCCTAGGCAAAAATCTGAGGACATACTTGTCCTTGCCCTGGACTGTGAAGCAATATCCCAACTAGAGCTTCTGCATGCAAAAATTGTATCAACCTCTTCTCGTCTTTGAAATTATTGAGCTGTAAATTTGTATTTCCTTTTATTCAGTTGCCAGCTTCTGAACCTCTATGAGTCACATTCTCAAGCTTTTTGTAATAAACACAGGGATAAAAATCATTCTTGAAATGTTCTTGAAAAGACTAAACAAAGCAAAATCCAGATGACAATTGCAATTCTCCTGTAATTTTCTGCATTTAGGATAGAGTGACTCTAAGAACATAAAGCATAGGAGAATGTGCTAAGATTCTGGAAGCTGGAGATGGCAAAGAAATTATGTTTTACTTGAGCTTTGTAAATATGGAGCAGTCCCATTCAAGCCATAAGAAACATCTTGAAATTTCTATGTTGTTTCTGTAAGAAAGCACTTGAAAGAAACTTGGTTTGAAATTTTCATAATTTCATTTTTAAAAGAAGATGTTACTAGCACATTTCTAAGGGTGTAAATCCTTTATTCTGGCACCTAAACAAGTTACCAAGAAAGCCAGTAGTGTCTTCGTATTTATGCAGCACAGAATATTGACAAAACATTTCACTTAATCTTTGTGAAGAGGAAAAGGTGTCTCTCTTCTCTTCATTTTGAAAGAAAGTAATGGCTTGACTCAAGAACACTTCCAGCTTGAAAATTTGTGTCCAGAGTTCCTCTAGTTTTTGTCTCCTGGGAGATTAGGATTTTATTATCCAGTTTTCACTATGTGCCTTTACAGATAGCCACAGAGGAGCTGAGGAAGACTTCCTAATTTTGACTTACAGTACAACTTCTAGGTAGAGCTGCAAGCTTCACTTTGTTTGTTGTGATATAGAAGGTAGAGAAAAGGAGAAAAGAAAGTTAACACAAGCTCTCATTACAGGAGGTTACACTCACCGGACAAGACTGTTCAAATATCCTTGGTCTGTGTAGGACACTATATGTCATGGAAAGATACACTTTGTAGATTTAATCCCATTCCCATGCAATTAATAGAGCAAGGAGAGCTGAAACAGGACAGATGAATGTAGAATGAAGCCTCTCAGTGAGGGACAGGGTGAAGGAAACTCTTGATGTTCCATTAGTGGTCTAGTAGATACCAGGGTCCTTTATTCCACTGTGCCCTGGCCACTCAAAAATTAAAATATTTCTGTAATGCACAAGGAGCTTGAGTTACTCGGAGTTTCTCAAAGTCTCAGCTCATCCTTGCTAACATGGGGATACTAACATTAAAACTCCTTGGAAAAGGCTGTTTTTCCAGGCTCCCTGCATTGGGCAGGAAGGTGCTCTGAGGTGTTCCTCTTCCTCTGCCCTACCTAGTCATGGCTGGGAAGCTACAAGCTCTCCCCATAGGCAGCACCACAGCAGCTTTAGACAGGTTTGTGAATCTCAGAGCATGGCTTCCTGCCATTTCTTAGCTCTGGTACTCAGAAGTCAATCCTCCCTTCCCAAAACAGCTGTAGCATCTCCTGAGGAGCCAGCTCTTGGGTTCAGTTTGAAACTCTGTTCCTTGCTTAACTCTTCTCCCCACTGCATGGTAATGCTTTGAGAGGTTGGGCCCTGCTGTGCCCTACCAGTTTGACTCATGCAGGCACCTCCACTGCCCTTGCTTTGAGACCCCTCTCCTTTACAGGTCTGGTTTTGAGGGGCTCACACCAGGCAAGGCAGTGGTGTTACCTTTGGAGTGACAGCTACTGGAGAGAATGTATCTGCAGGACCTCTGCAAAGTAATGGTGTCCTTACAGTAGGCAAAAAACCTGCAGGAGAATTTGGATACAAAATAGTAAATTTAATCCTGAGAAAGAATCATGCTAGATTTTTATTAACAGCCACTGAGTGTCTGTTAAACCATATTCCTTGAGGATCCTTACATTTATGGTATTGCTGAAATACCTTAGCCTTCAGGCTTTTGTTGGCCTCTGCACAACTCAGAATTGCAGAGATCTTTCAGCTTAATTATACAAAAATATTCTGCAGAGTGCAGTTTTTTCCCTTGCAAGTTCAGCCTCATCATAGGTCTAAATCTGCAGATAGAGGTAAGTACATTACAGTGGCGATGACTGATAGCTGAAGATTTTTTGTGTTCACAGTGTTCCCTAATGTAGGCCATTTTTCATCATCTAGAGTTGCCTGATAATGATGTCATTTCCATTGCTTGAATGTTGAAGGAGCAGCCACATATCATGGAGTTAAAATGACTGTTTATGGGGAAGCTAAATTGTGTTGTTATCAGTTTAAGGCAGTGTTTGCTTTGCTTCTGGGGACAAAATGACAGTTGGACTTTCCTAAAACTCATCAAACAGGGATGAGAGTGCCAAGAATACAAATCTGCACTGTAGTCAAGCTGGGGGGAAGAGAAGGGAGAGAAGAAAAAAGGAGAGCTATTTTTGTGTGAAGATGTGATGACCATCAGATAAAAATGACAAAGTTGTACTTGTCAGAAAATAAGTTACATTGCTGATCACTGGATAGCTTTGATGTAATATTCCACAGTCATTTAACTGAGATTTCATGGCAAGATTAATGGTAAAGATTTTAAAACATGCATGAAGAAGAACTTTCTTCTAATATCCCGCTGTCAGACAGTCCTTATCTGAGGCTTATGTTGACTGATTATGATTGGGAACGATCTAGAACATGACCTTTAAATAAATAAGAAAATTATGCAGATTTGGAAGTGAACCTCCAAGCTTTTGGGTCTTTTCCTTAAGATTTCAAGTCCTCAGATGATTGTATATACATATGGATGATATATGCCTATGTGTCTTCTCAGACTCAGTCCCACTAACATGAAAAATCAGCCAGAAAACTCAACAAATTTCTGTCTTCTGTATAACAAAATACCATTAATTAGGTTTAATATATAATTTCCAACATACAGGACTCACACTGGAACAAGTTGTTTATGAGACACTATATGACTGTAAGCAGAGCACGTATTTTTAGTGAACACAGACCAATTTGCTTGGAAAAATAAGTGCTAGTTTCTAGTGTATGGCATTGAATGAATTGTTATACATACCTGAGAATTTATGGTGAGCATAAATCTCTCTTTGGATATTACATAAAATATTTGCAGCATATTTTAAACTAGTGATGCCAGTTCTTCTGTAGTGTTCACTCCTACCTTGTGTTTTCACAGGGGACTTCAGCAATGAAGGCAAGTATGGGCTGTGCTGGCCAGCCACAGTGCCTGCCAAACTGCAGCCAGCTGGAGACACCTTTTTGCTCCAAAGCCTCTCTTCTGCAGCTGAACACTGAGGAAATGCACTGAAGACAGGACTTTGCAGTTTTGCCCTCCATTAATTCCCTCCAAAACTGAAGGATGTTCACAGCTCGGTTGTGTTTTTTTTACTTGATCAGCCACTGAAAATGGACTCAGATTATAGAAAGCATCTGGAAGATCCTAAATTTTCTGAGGCCACCTCAACCTGAGCAAAGTGATGAGGTCAGGTAGAAGATGCTATTCACTTCCATACTGTATGGCCTTTCACAGCATAGCCAGACAGGACTGGCTGAGGTGGCTGAGGTGGATGATGCACAGAGGTCACAGCATGCCTGCAAATTGATGGGACCAGCTGGCACAGGTGCTGCCCTTAATCTACCCTGTCCAGCACTGCATTCTTTTGTACATTGCCCTCTCCATGTTTTGATTAAAAGAGACTTTTCTACCCTTCTATAATTCAGTAGGAATTAATGGAGCTTGCTTGGACCTGGGTGAAGTCCTGCACAACTACATTAATCCCCTAATTGACAGTCATAGCCAGGTGAGAAAGATGAAACAGGAGACAAACAGGGCTGCTCTGTGAGAAGCTGGCTTGGTGCTCCAAGAAGGAAAAAGCAAGGGTGGACTCTTTCCCTGTGGAGGGAAGCTTCTGATGTCTCCAAGCCCCTGGTTGAGTTGAGCTGGGTTAGATAGCAGAGGCAATTCTGAAGGGTGGCCATGCCTCATCTGTCACATCTGTGTTTCAAAAACTGTTCAGACAACAATTGCAAGAAAAAAAAGCTCTGAATCAATCCAGAGATGTTCCTCTCTCTCTAAAATAGAGGGGACAATCAAGGAGGAATATGATAGCATTCAAAATGCAAAATTAATTTGCAAAGGAAAATCAATGTGGCAATGTCCAATCAGGTGGCCAGTGGTTTATTTCTTTTTTCCCTGTGCTTCTTCCCAGCTTGTTTCAAACACCTGTGCTGCAACCTGCCTATGCTGAACTCTGTGGCATGAGGAAATGTTCCACAAGATGTTTGTCTTAAAGAACTAGGTTATATTTTCATGTGAAATTCTGCTCCTCACATATTTTTTTCAGTGTTCAGTTATAGAAACAGAAAAGAAAATGGAGAAGTAATAGAAATATTTTCCCATTTTGTCCCTAAGAAGAAAAGGCATGAGTAATGAAAGCAGATTTCCCCCCTGACTTTTAAAACTTTTTCTCTCTCTTCAGGCACAATGGATTTGGGGGTACCAGTTTTCTTTCCTATCCATAAGAAATCCTGAAATTCTTAAAAGGCTGCATTTATTACAAAAAAAAAAAAAAAAAAAAAGGATTTGTCAGTCCAACAAAATTTTTAGGGAAATGCTTTCAAAACAGAGAAAAATATATTTATTTTTTGTTCTTTCTCCTGGATTGTGTATAGATTTCTCTCTCTCTCTCTCTTTTTTTCTTATTTGAGCTAAGTGTAAAAAAGGTATATAAGATGGCTAATAAGACTTTAGGGTTTGTAGCTGAGAAGCATGTAAGTGGGAAATACTGCAAGAGCTTGATTTTCAAATGGTAATTCAAGGGAAATGGGAGTGAAGCCCTGACATCTCCTTGAGATCCTGGAAGGAGAGGCTGTGCTGCAGCTTAAGTTACTTTTATGTAGGACCCATGTAAATCTGGTGCAATTCAGATCCAAATGGCTGAGCTTCATAGATTCTGACATGGATAAGGCAGTTCATGCCACTCACTCTCAAAAGTTTTATGAATCATACTGTAGGCCCTTGGAATTGCGCAAAAGAATCTGGCTTGAAAAAAAATTAAGTTATGTTCAATCATTTAAAATGGGAACTTGTTTTTCAAAGTTAAATATCTAAAACCCAGAATCATAATGTATGCAGTCTAGGAAAACTTGAAAACAGGAGTGAACATCCCTTTACAGGGATGTTTACCCTTTACAGGGATCCCTTTGCAGCAATATCTGCAGTTTAGTTTGGAAATGGTAAACGATGTTGTAACAAGGGTGCAATGAGTTCTGATGGCACAAGAGAGCATGATAGCATGGATTTATATCAAAGTCTATTATAGCAGAGAGTCTTGTAACAAGAGCAGAATGTATTTTTGTCATACTCAAAATGTCATCTCAGTCACAGACAAGACTGATGAGGAAAAATTATTAGATGCAGAGATTTCATTTATCTTTCTTTTCCAGAATAGGAACTTTTGATGGTCTCCCTTTAGGTTTCAACGCTTAAACCCCAAATTTCCAGCTGCCATTGTTATACAAAGGAGATACGTCTCTGCATGCATATTTTTCCTTTCATTTTTAAACTAACTGCTGGAAATCAGTAAAGTTTCACTAGTAAAGCAAAATCTCTTTTCTTTTATTTTCTTGTAGAGAAGTTGAAAAATATCCATGTCCTAAAACAGTACCACATTTTCCCGCTTAATTATGGCCTGAACATGGAAGGAAATCCTCTTACCCTCAGCCCTGCAGATGAGAGGTTTTTTGTGAGAGTCTCCCTTGGTCCAGCTCTTCAGACTCTAAATCCTTGTCCTGCACCATTGTGAGCAGCTAGCAGCACTGCCAAGACCTATAGACTCCATATTCCTAGGGATTTTAAGAACTACAGAGCAGCCTTCAGAGGTATTAATCTGTTATTAACACTTGTTGCAGTCACCAAAGAAATTCAAATGTTTCAAACTCCATATTATTATCTTATTTCATAAAACTCTGGAAGAAATTTTGACACACAAATTAAAAGATTGTTGAGTATTCCTAAAGAGACTTTTAGACTCTACAGGTAATATTCAGATGCTGCTCTTTTTTTAGTGAGCCTATAATTGTTATGGGCAAATTACTCTCACAATTTTATTAAAATGGAAAACAAAACAGCTGTAACTTATGTTATGTTTGCTCATGGATAAAAAGAACAAAATTTAACCATTTTGCTTTCCTTCAATTTGATTAATGCAGAGCATGGGGAAAATAATGAATTTCTTTGATTTGAATATCAGAACTAAGTGCTTGGAGTAGCAAAAAACTCTACAAGCCCACACCCCAAAGCCTAAACGAAATGACCATAATCTAAACCCAAGCTATTGCAACTGGTTGGATTTACCTTGTCCAACTTTGTATGTGCATTTTTATTTCTTTCCAAAAGAGGCTATACACAGTCTCTTGATTGTTAGTGATTGTCCCATCCCTTCTATTTTTCTAAAGAGATACTTTGCCACTGTGTCCTGAGGTGGTCTCATGATTCCTGTATAGGCATCAGAACTGCACAGATTTTCTCTACTGAGGCTCCCTGGGTAGGAGAAAATGCCCATCTCCTAATTTTTCAGTGACTGACAATTTTGGGGGGTGGTGGTGTTGAAAATCAGGGTACAATCATGCCATATGTTTTTAACATTGCTAACAAAGTCATAGCATGGGAAATGCTTATTTCTATCTTCTGTCCAGCTTCTCTCATTTACCTTGTACCCATATGCAGGTCCATCAAGCTCAGGGTATGAGCCAGAGAGAATGCTGTCCTATAATTTAAAGTCCAGGTGCACTCCAGGTGGAGTTTCAGAGAAATAGAAAAGAAGCTTCACTCCTTCATCACTCATCACTGTCTTCCTGCTGTTCAGAGACTAAACATGCACAAAACCAGTAGGAGGCTGTTATGTTCCTGTTAGCAACTGCTGTATGGAAAAAGACAAAATTCCTGACATGAATTGTGCAGTCTGTCAAACATCGCACAGTCCTGACAGCCCTCCTCTGCCTTAAATTCAAACATCTACAGCTGTGAGGTGCAGAAGCTGCAGTGCTAACAGCAGCTCAGGAGTCAAAAAGGTAAAACCCAGCATTACTGTCAACACAGCCACATGGCACAGATGTAATGTGTTGTAATACTCCCTCTTTATATCATCCAGTTCAGTGTGCACTATGAGGTTTTCCCATCATCTGTATGTATTATAAGAAATTAGGCTGGAAATTTTTCATCTTTATGCCACACATGTGCCAGTGAAGACCAACATTCTGTGTCATCAAAGGAGTTACTTCTCTTTCAGAGTTATTCTAATCCTGTAGAGCGTGGTAAAAAGATACAAAAAGATGCTTGGGTGGTTTCTTCAAAAATCTTAGGCCCTTTTGTCTACTGATCACAGCATAAATCAAAAATATCTTTAATTAGACAGAGCCTCCTGCCTGGTGGTGCTTAGTGTAGCGAACAGTAATAGAAGCAGAGAACTTGAACTGGCAAGTGCAAACAAGCACTATTCAGTCTAACCTGGTTTGAGAGAAAGAAACATCCTCTTGGTTCAGAAGAAGGCTGATAAAATTTCAGGGCAGCCAGAAAAGTTCTCTTATACTACAGCCAAAGGCCACATGGTTTAAAATGTGCAAGGGGAGAATCGGAAAGAAATTGTGTAGGTGGCAAAGGAGGAGTAGGAGAGATGTGCAGTACCTTGAAGGAGACACAGCTAAGATCAAATTTAATGCAGCTCAAGAACAGCAGGTTGAATAAACCATTCCTGAAGGTCTCTGTGTGCAGCAGGATGCAGAGATTTTCTGTTGATGCTAGTACGAAACACATATGTTTCCTCTATGCAGCATAAAATGAGGAAATACTCATTTTAATAGGCACAGCAGGGGTCTGAACTTATGGTCTTCTCATGTAGGATTGATGAGCTTGGATAATTGGCATTGCCAGGGAAGGTCATGAAAGCGCAATTACTCTGTATTGTACCTAGGGATTTAAGAGTCCTATTAATTCCAAACTATAATATAGTAATAATACAAAATGCTCTTTAAAGACAACAGAGCTAGCAATTTTATTTTTCTTTTTGCTGGGGGAAGGCTTCAATTGACAGCAGCTATGTGAATGTGGGACAGCATCAGCTACTTTCAAACTTCTGTGTAAGCTGGGTTTGCAGATCCAGTTAAGTTTATTAAAATGTTTTTTTGTATAGTAGTTTCTACTTCTAAGTTTTTTTACAAACCATATATATATAACAGTAGACCTAATACTGTTGCGTAGGATTATTGTAAATTTCCAAGCAACTCATTTGGTGGCACAGTTGCTCCTACCAAATGCAAACCTTTAATGTGTATGTGGCTGTTAATACTGAAGGTACCAGGATAAAACACTTTTAGAAATACAGGTATGTTATTAGGGCTGGCTTCTGAATCCCTTTAAATTATATCTAAATGCTAAAGATATTTAGAAGAATGAACTAGTAAGGAATTTAGGATACACAGGAAAGCATCTGACTATGATTTAGAGCGGAAAATTTTGAAACTCAGATAATTTAATCCAATACATCCTGGTTTTATTTTTGCACAGCAACATACGTATGTGGAAATACTGGTGTTTATTTTCCTCTTAAGACTATGTCTCCTTGGAGTGGAGGGAAATATTATGACTTACATACGAAATAGTGTGATCCATACACTGTAAACTGTATTAAAAAAGCTTTTTCTTAGTGTTTCATCCACTTGATTTCCTCAGTGGCCCCTATTTTCACTAAGAGGACATGTCTTGAGGTAGCTATAGTGAAAAGAGCCTTTTTTTGTAAACCTGACTATTCATGTTAAGGAAAGTCCTCCCCCAAAAATGCAACCTTGCCAAAGGTAGTTTAAAATGAGTGTCCCCTCAAATTCTGCTGGGAGATGGAAGAAATCTCTTTAAAAGTGATGGTAAGTTTCCCAGTACAGTCTGTTTAGCAATAAATGTTAAGGTTTTGAACAATAGGGTTTATTTTGTTTGGGAATTTAAAGAACCTCAGTGAACTCTTAGTTTCTTTTCTCAATACAGTTAGTTAAAAGCCAGTGGGATGTGGAGTTGTGACTGAATGGATTAATGACTGAATACTTTTGGAAACCTCATTCCAGCAACATAACAGCAAATATTTTTTTTCTTTCAGAAGCTGAAACATGTTTAGAAGCTGAACAATGATAGTGGTGAATCCATTAAGCCATATATCACAGACAGACAGCTTGGAAAGACACTGTAAATTCACCTTTGATCAGTACCGGTTAAACCTCCTGTTAAATGGAGAAAGTCAAGGCTAGTGCTTGTCTTCTTTCATTCCCTTCTCAAGACATTCAACTTATGATGACTGCAAGAAGAAGAACAGACCTCTGACATGTCTACTGGCCTCAGGGCAGTGGAATGGCATGACAGGGCTGCCAGCCCCATGTCTTTAAATGGCCTCCCCTCTTTTCACCTCCTCAATGTCTATTTAAAAGTTGCATGAGATTTTTTAAACAAGTGCCTAAATTAACTGGCCCAAATCAGCTTTCCCAGCTGAACACCCAAGTGAAATACTTTATTTTTACATACCCAGCACATTTAAATGCTATTTGAAGACCTGGGCAGCACACAGGCTGAGTATTCAGGAAGCACAATTTTCTTCATTTAGTTTACTGTTTACCAGCTAGCCCAGGCTGGTAGGACTGACACTCCTTGGTGCTTTGTGACAGTGTATGTTTATGCAGCAGCAGATCTTAAGTGAGTATCAGTATCAAAACAATCAATCAATATTGGCAACAAGTGGTGGCTTTACTGCAAATCCTCCAAGCAGAAAGACTAAAACTAGGGGAATGCATTGAACTACTTATCAGCATGGCTCAAAGGCTGGGCCACGACGGCAGCCTGGAGTTTGGTGGTTGATAGCAGTAGCTGCATTCCAGAAGCTCTTCCCTCCTGGCTGGGCTGTGGGGGGCTCAATGGCCTTACCCACAGCAGGGCAGCATGCCCACCTCTGCTGCCACACCAGGAGTGAGAAAGGACAACTTTATCAAAAGAGGCAGTGACATTTTTAAGGAAGAAGAGAAAAAATAATATGATTTCTTGAATGTGAACAGTATAAGTGCAGATGGAAGAGACATTTAAGGGAAGACATGCATGAGCTATGTCTTTCAAAACCTGATAGTCATTTGTAGATGTAGACAGGTCTGTCAAAGCAGCTAAACTTTGAAACTACTTTAATACTACTAGTAATTAAACAGCTATGCCAGGCAAAAGCTACAGGGAAAAGATGCTTTTTTAAGAAAGAAACTGGTAATATAGCACATGACCTTGGAACGTTTATTAAGTAAGAATCAAGTAAAAAGGTGCCTAGACAAACGAAACCACTAAAGCTTGTGACTATTTGAATTAATAGGGTAAGACCTCAGGCAAAGACAACAGAGGACGATTACTTCAGATTTAATAGGTAGTGTTTGCAGATGTACAATACATCTTGGAAAACACTATGTTACTTGTTCAGGTTTCTGAAAAATTTAAATGTCAATAATAAAATACAAATTGTTATAAAGACTGATAACATAAAAATGAAAAGCCGCAAGTCAGAGGAGCTGTTAGGTCAGCTTATAAAATCACAGAGATGCTCTTATATTCTTTCATGCATGTTTGCACTATTGGTTTTTATAGCATTGGTTCCCAAGAGGATTAAAGAAACTAATGTTTGAGTAAAAGGATATAGGATTTTTAAAACATTCCTTGAAGTAATAAACAAATAGGTGATGCTGTGAGCAACATGACTTTATCCTGTTGTACCATTGTGAAAGACATTTGTCTAAAAAAAACTATAAATGGTATAACAATGACGACGACATGAATAGCAAGACAAGTTGTGAATCTACGGCATTTTTCTACCATAAATTGATTTAAATATCTTTTGAACAGACGTATTTTTAACTACACAATAGAAGTTCCGGTGTAGTACTACAGTATTACAGTACAATATCACAATACGATATCTTGTACAGATTGTGCTCACCAGGGTTTGAATTCGGGGTGAAATGAGAGGGGAGGAGGAGAAGGAAAATTCCAGCATGTGCTACAAAGTGTACAGCAAGTTATTTTGAGGAATAGCCTCAAACGTCTTTGACACACAGCAAAAAACCCAACCAACCAAAATATTTTGCATTTTACAATTTGACGACGTTGTGGCTAAAGTTTCCACTTGTGCTATGTCCTGTGATTTGTTTGGGGGAACATTTCTCTTCCAGACAACATTAGCAGGAAGATGTTCTTCCATTTGCATGGGAAAGTGAGACATTTGTTCTGGCTTATTAAACTACTTCAGCAAAGGGTTTCCTAGCATCATAGAGATATGAAATGTCAAACATTTACATACTGCACTCCATCCTTATGCTAATGCCTAACTGTCCCTGGTACTATGCAAAATGTGTTGTAAGCCAAGGGACAGGGCTTGACATAGTATCAACTGATTATCTTTTTCTGGTGTTCAGTCTCCATTTATTTCTTCTCTATGCTCTTGAACATGAAGTTGCCCCTCCTGGGTGAAGCCTCCTTGCCCAGCTCAACTCTCACATCATTAGCACATGCTTAGTGTAAAAGCCTTCCTACCTTTAAAAACCAATAATCTTGAATTAATGAAGAAAACAAATTCACCTGGAAATGGAAATGAAAATGAGTTCTGTTTGAACATGGGGAGAAGTGTATGTGCCTGCTGTGGGGAAAAGTGGCAGGGCCAGAGCCGGCATGGAGCATCTCCAACCTTCTCCAATGGAACAGAAACACCAATTCACACCTCCTGTTGACTTGTGGCCCGGGTTGGTGTTATGTCTACTCCTCTCCCTGTCCCCCTCGCCGTCTGCGCGAGCTGCCGCCGTGGCTGCTGCCCCTCGCCCCGGGGTTTTCTGCTCGCTGCCTGCTTAGCGCGCTGCTAGCTAGCCCCCTTAGTTGCTTGCTTGCTCGCTTTTTTTCACTTGTTTCCCCTTCCCTTCTTTCCCTTTTTCCTCCCAAAGAACATCAGCACCGGCTTCAGACGGAAAATCATCAGGAATTTCCCTACGGAGCCTGCCAAAGAAGCTTTTCGCCCTTCCGAGAAGAGACCGTCTGAGCTCGTCCATCCTCGCTCATCTTGGTGAAAACGTTTTTTGTCATCTGGGACTGTTCTTTCCTTGTGCTGGGGAGTGTTTTTCTTGTGTTTGTTAATAAATAGGTTTTTTTCCACTTTTCCCCCTAAGGAAAATTCTTTCTGAGCCCGGTGGAGGAAGGAATTGTTGGGGGGGTTATTCTCTGGGGGGGAGGGGCTCCTTTGGAGGTCTTCCCCCAATTTTGTCCTAAACTTGGACAACTTGTAAAAGTCCAAGTAAACCACAAATATGTCAATATGCTTATTATCAAAGTAATTGCTTTGTCTGAGAGAAATAATTCTTTTAAATGGTAATTTCATTGGAAAAATATATAAATATCCTTTGGGTCAAGACAGATGTAAATACTTTCTTGACC
This sequence comes from Muscicapa striata striata, assembly GCA_030060385.1. NCBI lineage: Eukaryota > Metazoa > Chordata > Aves > Passeriformes > Muscicapidae > Muscicapa > Muscicapa striata. Next base: position 4,227,737 of record JAREIS010000093.1, on the reverse strand, counting down.
AATGAACCACAAAACTGGTTCCTCCTGTACTCCCATTTAAACTCCAATATACTTCGGATGTTGGCTTATTCCCTGGTGTTCTTCCCAAAAATCTCCATGTGATCAGTGTTTCTTCCTTTATTCAGTCCTTTATTGTCTGTGTCTGAAGAGAAATGAAATAGCAGCACTATGTCTGACCCAAGATTTCTTATTCTGGTGAATATCAGACAAACAAAGCTCTCAGAAATTATGGTTTTGAAGAAAGTTCTAATTTCAAAAATAATTGAATTCAAATTGTTGCAGTTTGAAAAGGTTTGGCTAATGGGTCTAAGAGCTGAAAGAGTTTTTCTGGCAGTCTTATTTAATTTTGATTGACTAATGCACAACTTGGAGCACAAAATTTATTTTACTAATTAGTGAAAATGGCAACTAAATTGATAAGGTTTAAAGCATGTCAACATATTGCTCTCTTGCCTCAGAAAATTAACTCTTTGGAAGCTGACATATCTTGAACAGAGCTTTGTTGTGATTTATTTTCTTTTTTTGAAGACCTAATTTGTTCATGGACTGCTGGTCAGGAGGAAGAGACATGTGTCATATGTTGTGTCACACCTCCAGGTATGAGGACTCCTAAATTAATACCAGGGTGTTTATTATAAAGTCCCTGACTTGATTCTACATTGCTAAAATATGAAAAGGGGCTTTGCAATTCCTGAATTGAAACTAGGCAGGACCAGGGGAGATTCAAGGTGATATTAAGGGGATTCAAGCTGTTTCACCAGGTGAAGGAACTTAAGAAACAGAGCAAGAGATTGACAGGTTGTCTTGGTTTAATTTAGGTTTGCCAATTTTAATATACTCAATTTCTCTATGAGGTAGGATTTAGGAGCAAAAACAAGGCAGGCCTAAAACTTAAAAGGTATAAAGAAGAAATTTATTAATAACACAAAGAAGAAATTCAGAATAAGATTTCCAGATCACTCCCTCCACCCCTCCACACCTTCCATATTTCTTAACAACAACATACAGAGACACTTCAGTCAGTCTGTCATTTAAATAATCATTTCAATTCACTCTGGAGAGAGAAGTTCCTTCTTGTTTTGGCCACAGGGTTCTTTTCCAAGAGAAGAATAAAGTGTGTCTTCACCTTCACAGTTTGCATTTTCTCGGGAAAATCTGCAAATTATGAAACTCCTCCCATCTTCACAGTCTTTCCAGACCGGTGTTATGGGTTATGTCTAACACATGGGGTATTACTTTTAAGAGCAAACTGTTCAAAGCCAGAAGTTATCTTCATCCTTTTTTTTCCATCAAATGTCTCTGCTCATTTTTCCATTCTCCCGAACAGAGACCCCCATTCCCTCGGGGCAAAGGATCCTTTGCTCAAACAATTCAGCTTCCCCATGTATTCTCTCCACAATTTATAGGAATTTTCAGTGTAGTCCACTCCACCTCATAGCTTACAAAAAGGTTTTTTCAGCCAATATATTCACGGCATCTCCTCAATCTCTTCCCACCTGGAAACTTGGCTCTTACTTCACTTGAACTTTAGTATACTTTCTGCTTTTTTCCTCTCATTCAAGGGAGATCAGGAAACCTGCAGTCTTATGCGAGCATTGCAGACAGAAGGTGAAGGAGCTGGGCCAGGCCATCTTGGAGCTGTACCAGTGTGGGAGAAGCCACATGAAACAGCAAATCCCGGCCAGTGAATGTGTGTGTGACTCCAAGTGAATGTGTCTGTGTGTGTGTGTGTGTGTGTGTGAGGGGCTTGGCTGGAACAGAGCCCGGCTGCATTTCCCCCAAGCTGTGTGGACGGCTGGGGGGCTTCACCTCCCCATGGCTGCTCCCCATGGCGGCAGGGCCTCGACTGTGCTGTGGCCACACGGGGGGAAACTAGGATCTTCGCACAGGTTTCTCTTTGCCCTGGCCATCAGGGCCCAAGCTGAAAAGGGGGGCCCTCGGTGGCTCCCCCACCCCTGCCCGGCCAGGCCGCATGGGCATGGGGACTGGGCCGGGCCAGCCAAGCCTTACCTCCTCAAAAGCTGGAAGCCAAAAGAGGAAAATTTCACTTTCACCAATGTGATTCATGGAGGTGAAGCAACTTTTCGATTGGTTTCCCAGACTGTCAATTATTAAATTAGCTTTCTGATTGGTCCCAGAAACTCACAGAGGAAGTTCTCATCAGAGAGAGATTAAAAAAAACCCGTGTGTGTGTGTCTGTGCTCTGTGCTCCTCCCTTTAGGTGGCTTTCATGCAAAACCAGCACACAGGTTATTCTCAGAGACACTACCATCACAGGAATATTGAATTTCCTTTGTAGTTAAGAGCCAGGTGGACCCAGAATCCTGTCAAGTAGTTAGGTGAAAGTGTGTTGAACAGGTAAGTTGGAAACTGGCCAGTGCCCATACTAGGAGGAAGGATCCTCCTTCTAAAAAATTAATAGTAACAAGTAGGAGTGGTACTTTTTACTAGAGGTATAAAGCCCTGGAACCAGAAGGACACCTACTGATGATGAGGACCAAGGTCCTGCTGGATAGAAGAGCTGCCTATGGCAACACAACCCTGCACTGGAATCTCATGTGTGAAGGGAAAAAAAAGGGCAGTTGTCATATGTAACTCCCTTCTAAGGAGAGGAGAAGACCTGATATGCTGACTGGGCCCACCCACAGGGTATCTGCTGCTGTCCCCCAGGGATTCCAGTAAGGAGCATTACTAGAAAACTGTCCAGTCTAGTAAGGCCCTTTGATTATTATCCATCAATGATTCTTCAAGTTGGTAATAATGAGATAGCAAAGAGAAGTCCAAGGGCAATAAAAAAGGATTTCAGGGCCTTGGTACAATTGGTTGTTGGATCAGGAGCACAGGTAGTATTTTTTTCAATCCCTTCAGTAGCAAGGAAAGATATTGGTAGGAATATGCAGATCCATCAGATTGACATGTGGCTCTGAGGTTGGTGCCATCAGAAAAGCTTTGGGGTCTTTGGCCATGGAACAATTTAATACTTGTTCTACCGACACGTGATGGGCTGCACCTTTCTCAGAGTGGAAAAAGAGCTCTAGCACAGGAGCTAGCAGGGTTCATTGACAGAGCTTTAAACTGGCTTGGAAGGGAGAAAAGGAAAATTCCCTGCTCGCCAGTGATGAGCAGAAGGATGGTGTGTCAAAACCCGAGAAAATGAACACTAATGGGCTACCTCAATCTGCCTCCTGAGGTGCTGGCTACAAAGTACAACACCTGAGAGTTGTACTCTCACTAGGAGAGACAACTAGGAAAGATGTCTTCCTTAATTTGCTCCTTGACAAAGGAGTGGATATTGAAAATGAAGTGATTATTGGCACCTGTCTTGGCCACAGTGACCATGAAGTGATCAAGTTAAACACCTCTGCTGACAGGAAGAAAGTACCAGCAAAACTTAAAATCTGGACACAAGGAGAGCAGGCTTCAGAGTGCTCAGGGAACAAGTGGAAAAGTCCATCAGGAAAATTCTTTTGAAGTTGCTGGGGTCCATCAGGGTTTGTCACTTCCTAAACACCACCTTCTTAGGGCACTGGAGTAGGCAATTCCTAAATGTCTGAAGTCAAGCAAATGAGGAAGAAGACTGGCTTGGCTTAGTAGAAGTTTTCTATGCCCAGTGGAAGCAGAGTCAGGTCACTTGGGAAGAGTACAGAGATGCTGCTTGCCACTGTAGGGAGAAAATTCATGTGGCCAAAGCTCAACAAGAACTGAAACCACACAGAAATGTGGGAGATGACAAAAATACTGCTTTTTGAATAGTGGCAAAAGGCAGGGCAGAGATAACATCAACCTGTTACAGGGTGAGGATGGTCCCCTCACAAGCAGGGACCAGGCAGAGGAATTTAATGCATTCTTTGCTGCTGTCTTCAAAACAAATGGTGAACTAAGGGGGTCCCAGTCCCCTGAGCAGGAGAAACATGATTGTAGAATAATAAACTCCCAGATGGCCCTGATGTTCCAGCTGGATCCCTATTAGTCTATGGTGCTTAATGGTATTCAACTGAGAATACTTATGGAGCTATCTGATGTTGTCATGAGGCCTCTCTTGATCATTTTTTGTGATCTTGGAATCTGGAAAGGTCCCAGCTGGCTGGAAACTAAAAGACTAAAAAGGGCAAGGAAGATGACTCTGGAAACCACAGGCCCATTAGTCTCACTTCAGTGCCTGGCAAGGTTATGCAGAAGATTCTGGAAGGTATTGAAAAACATCTGGAGTACAATGTAGTAGTTGGTCACAGCCAGCACAGCTTCATGAGAGGAAATCCGAAATCCCTGTTTATCATACCTGATCTTCTTTTATGACAAGGTAACCCACCTATTTGAGCAAGAGGAAGCCTGTTGATGTGATCTTTGTGGATGTCAGTAAATCTTTTGATACTATGTCTTGCAGGATCCTCCTGGAAAAAATGTCCAGCACATATTGTGTGATGGGCGAGCAGCTGGCGCATGAGTCAGACACAAGGGGTGACAGTGAATGGGGTGACATCAGCATGGGGACCTGTCACTAGGGGGTTCACGGGGCCCCACCTCAGGCTCTGTGCTTCATAAATGATTGGGTGCAGGACTGGGAGGGATACTAAGTCAGTTTGCAGATGATAAAAGACTGAGAGGAGCTGTTGACTCTCTTGTGAGCAGGGAAGCCCTGCAGAGACCTCGACAAATTAGAGGGCTGGGCAATCATCAACCATATGAAATTCAGCTGGGGTGTTTTGGTTTGAAAAGACAGGTGTTTGCTAAGGAAGGCAGGAGCCTCTCTTGAAATGGAAAATGTAAACCCCTTCTCTCTGAATTATTATAATTTTGAAATTAAGGAGATTTCAGGCAAAGATACGGGAATAGGAATAACAGTTCTTTACTAGGAAAATTAAAATAAAAAATCCAGTAATACAAAAATCCAAAACACTGATAGAATACAATGTATTCTGACTGAGTCAGCATACAACCTGACACCCTATTGGTCAGGGTGTTGGTAGCAGTCTGTTTAAATGGTGGCTGTAATCTTCCTGGTGTGACAGATGTGGTTCTGTTGGAGCAATGATCCTGGAGAAGCATGTAGTTTTTTTTTCTGAAGGTCTAGTGGTGATGAAGATGAGCCTGGTCTTCCTCTTGAATCCAGTGGAAAAAGGCTGTTCTGATGTCCCAGTTTTAGATTTTATTTAGGTAGGAAATGCTTGGCTCCTCCCCCTGGGTGGAGCATCTCACAATGAGTTGATGTAATGTTATCAATGGGACTCAGTGGCCCATTAACAGAAGATATCTCCCGGGAGGGAGGATGGGTGGTGGAAAAGATAAAGAACACTGCCCCACCTGGTTTTAACAGCTGGTCCATTAACAGAGTATATCTCCCTCGAATTATGAGGGATGGGTCATGGAAGAGACTTGGTTTCAGCAGATGGTGATAGAATATGTATTTCTGGTTACGTCTTGCATTGCAACCTAAGACAAGGGGAAAGTGACAGATTCTGCACCTGGGATGGGGCAGCCCTGGCTGTACAGACAGACGGGAAGGAGAGGCTGGAGAGCAGTGCCATGGAAAGGACCTGGGGCTCTGGGCCATGGCAAGGTGAGCATGAGCCAGCAGTGCCCTGGCAGCCAGGAGGGCCACCCATGTCCTGGGGGCACCAGGCACAGCATCACAGCCAGGCAAGGGAGGGGATTGTCCTGCTCTGCTCTGAGCTGGGGCAGCCTCACCTCCAGTGCTGGGGGCAGTTTCCAGTGATGCAACATAAGAAGAACCTTAAACTGCTGGAAAGCATCTGAAGGAGGACAACAGAGATAGTGAAGGGCCTTGAGGGGAAGGCATATGAGGAGAGGCTGAGGTCACTTGGTTTGTTCAGCCTGGAGAAGAGGAGACTGAGGGAGACCTCATTGCTGTCTGCAACTTCCTCATGAGGGGAAGCAGAGGGCAGACACTGATCTCTTCTTTTTTGTGAACAGCAGCAGGACCTGAGGGAGTGGCTTAAAGTTCTACCAGGGAGGATATCAGGAAAAGGTTCTTCACCCAGAGTGTGGTTGGGCACTGGAACAGTCTCCCTACAGGGAAGTGGTCACAGCACCAGCCTGATAGAGTTCAAGAAATGTTCAATGTTGATTTGAGCAATAGATTTGGGCACATGCTATGACTTTTGGGGTGTCCTGTGCTGGGCCAGGAACTGGAGTCTGTCATCTTTGTGCTGCTTCAGAGACATGATTTGATTTTCTAAATGCTGAATGACAAGAGAACGATGCTAGCAAAAAGTCATGAATTCTGAGGCAATTATCATTTGCTCCGGAGACTGCTATGAGATCATCATAAATGCTGAATGTTCTGTCTGGAGATCTAGGCTGCAGGGGACAAAACCCATCTGATTTACTGGAAAACCTAATAGAAGAGTAATATGTGGGAGGAGAAGAGAGGAAGGAGATGAAAAGTCTAAGGATGTTATCTTGTCATTTCAATCTCATGTTTGTTTTATTTATTTTTCAATCCCAATGAGACCTGTTGTCTCAGTTTTTCCCTGTGACACAGCATGACCTCCCTAGAGGTCACAACATTTGGCCTGTGGAAGGACAAGGACGGTAAGAGGACACTGATTCCAAATGCAGTGTCACTTTCTCATCCCAGGAAATCCCCCAACAATGGAGAAAAAAGACAATCTTCTTTCCTACCTCCTGATCCCAGCAGTACAAGAGTACTGCCTGGGACTGTGGGAAATCATCCAGCAGTTGCAAAAATGACCTTGGGGTTTCCCTATCTCCAAAACCTTTTTTTTCTAGCTGGAGGCATTGCAGGGAGTTTTCAGTCCCAGAGGATGGTGTGGGATGCCCATTGGGTGCCATCTGTAGGCACCAGTGTGGCTGCCAGGTACAGGTTATCAGGCCCATTAGTGACAATGTGACAAACATTTTTCTTGGCTTTCCAAGTCAGATGTTTTTGCCTTCTTTCCACTCTTTCTCTTGCTCATCATATGCTGCCTACAGCTGAGGCACCATGTATTTCAAGTAGTAATACTGAGATACTCTTTCGGGGTTTAGAAAAAAAGAATATGATTCAGAAAAATGTGGCTAAGAAATAAAGTGGAGAAAAGCAATGTTTGTGTAGTCGCAATGGGATCAGAGGCAAGTCAGAGGTCATTTAAAAATATGAATAATTAGAATTAATGAAAAATGTGTGCTACTGTGGAAGGGAATGGAGAAAAGCATAGGAAGTTTGTCCTCACTTCAAGAAAATGGAATGCATGAGGCATTATCTGGCAAGCAATGGATGGTCCTGCTACTGGCATGGCCAGGGCTGAGGGAGATGTGAGAATTGTGGGGCACTTCCAGTGCCAGTAGCGAGGGTTAGAGCCAACTTCTTCCAGCCAGAGTGAGTTGGAAAAGACAGGTGAGGCACCAAATTCAGCTGGAGTGTTGTCATGCACCAAACTCCTCATATCTCAAGCAGCAGCATCCACTAGGCAGCATCCTGCTTGACACTGCTTCCCACCGTCCCAGGCCCTTTGAGTACTGTTTGGAGGCTGGTTGTATGTGGCAGGGTTAGGACCTGGATTTCCAGGATATAGTAGCACATTCACACGAGCAGACAGAGTTCCAAGGGCACCCAGCAGTGTTGCAACAGGTGAAGCAGAATGGTGACCATGGGCACTTGTGTGGTGTCCCCTCAGGTAAATCAAAGTGAGAAGATGCAGGGCTATATATGCTCCCATTCTGTCAGTACTAGGGGAGCTTTGAGTTTAACTGCTGCCTGTATAGATCAGAGCAGCATTGGTTTGAACAGCTTGTCCTTTTGGTCTCTTTTAGGAGAATCAACATACATAACTGCTTCCTCCCACATCACAGCCGTCATCACTCACACCGCATTAAAAATGGCTCCCTATTTAGCTGCATTACTCAGAGGGAGGATCTGCAGCCTTGTCTTGGGTGAGGATTTAGCTCACCAGAATAGCAAGTTCTAGCAAGAGAGGAGCATTGAAAACCTTCCACAAGAACCTACTGTCACCAATGTGAGGGAAAAGCCATGGTTTCAAAACAGGGGATTAGACGATCAGGGCTGTAGTAAGAGAAGCAGAAGTTCATTTTTTGCCTCCCCCAGTGTCTCATGGCACAATCACAAGCAGGAGACAAAACCCAGTTCTTCTGCTCCAGCTAACTACATAATATGTCCTGGTAGGTGTCACAAGGGAGTTCCGGTATGATTAAGCTTGAAACAATTATTAAAAGAATAATAGCTAACTAAATATATATAATTAAAAAAAAAAAAAAAAAAAAAAGTGGGGGGCTTTTGATGTAGTGCAGTGCAGAGAAGCCTAAGCTAGGCTCTGCCAATGGTTACCTTCATAAGCTTGGCTTGCAATTATAAAGAAACCAGAGGTATTAAAGACCTGCTATGTACTGAGGTCTCCACTTCAGAGGTGGCAGATCCCCACCCTCTTGGTCAGTAATTCTTAGAGTGAGCCCTTCCTTTCCTGAGACAACCCCACAGTATCCACCTCTCCATTAGTCTACACAACTCTGTTCCTGAACAGTGCCTTTTTAGACCCACTCTAAACACCCCTCTTTTATTCCCCTCACCTGCAGCTCTGGATGTAATGAGCTCTGATGTATTACAAGAAATGAAGGTAGGACTTGCAAAGGCTGAGATGAAATCAGATGAGTGTCATGGCACTTCTGACACCAGATTTGGGTGCACCTTCAGCAGGGAACGCAGCTTCTGGCTGGATGCTGACAGGACCAAGGCCTCTTCTTGCTGAAGATTTGGGAATTGAGATTAAGCAGTGCCTGGCGCTTACATCGATGTCTATGAATGTAGGAAGCTCCTTTACCCATTCTGCTCTACAAATAAGCCTTGCAGAAAATGAGCTGCCTCCTGTCCTTTGAGCAGATGCAGGCAGGTAGCTGATACTCCTGTGGGAATGCTAAAGGTGTTCTATGTGCTACTATCCTCCTCCTGAAGCTGGGTAGCCCTTTATGCACAAGCAGTCTTTTCACATAATTTTCTCCAGTGGCTGAGTTTTCCACATATTCTCCAAATATGCATGGGCCTGGGGTAGAGCAGGCTGCCTCACAGTTAGTGAACTGCTGCAATTGCTGTACATCTGGTGGGCTTGTCCACCAACCACTCTGTTCGAGTAAAGAAGGCTGAAGTGGCTGCTCTGCCATCATAAAATGCTGATCTCCTGCAGCATTCTCCATATTAATAATGCAGAATATGAATTCATGGCCCAAATTAACAGCCTTCCACCTTCCTTTCCTTCGAGTTACAGCTGGCAAGTAGGTGAAGGTTCACAAAGCATCTCCCTGAGTCATTCCATCTGCCCGTGCTGTTTAGCAGCTGGCAGAGTTTGGGAAGTGGGCGGCGATGTCTGGCATGCCTGCCCCGACCCTGTGGAATGCCCCAATCCAGGCCGTGTGCCTGAACATGGAGCAGCTGTGAGCCCACAGCCTTGCAGGGGGCACAAAGCCACCCACAGCTGTAGGAAAACCTGTCAGAGAGGAGCAGCTCTTGGTCAGCCCTTTCCTGCTGTTTTTTGATCCGTATCACACTGACCGCAGAATAGTCTGGGTTGGAAGGCAGCTTAGAGATCAACTAGCTTCAGCCCCCTCACCATGAGAAGGGACATCCCCCACGAGGCTGCACACTTCTGAATTTTGGTATGGAATTAAAACCCTACAGCAATAATCTTACACTGTAATAAATTCCGACACTTCTGAGTCTTCATGATTCTGTATTGTGAGACCAAGCTGAAATTTAACTAGTAGGAGAAATGTTGGGAGGCAAAAATGTGCTGCAAAAAGACCAAAGCAACTGATGGAGATAGAAATCAGTAAAATTACACAAACAGTGATAAACAAAAGCTTCAATCAGAAATTGCAGCTTTGAACTTTGTTACTTCAAGTCTGGAACCAATAATATGGAGGTTCCACAGCAGGTAAGTGAGAATGAAACAGAGAGGGATTAAAAGGTAAATAAAAAATGCAGTGGAAAAAAACAGTGATTTTTTTTTTTTTTTTAATTTTCAATACTGCACCTTCCCCTTATTGCTTGAAATGGTCATTAAATAAATTTTGGCTTGGCAGAAAATTCAGGGCTTTTTGAAGACTCCCAACATAACCTGACACGTAGCTCTATATTATCTATTTTAAAAAGAGATTTTCCTATGAAGCATCTTGTCAAAGTTAGAGTCCAGGGGACAATTCACAGTGAATAATTTATTCAGCATATTTTGCCTTGTTTTCTGCTCCCAGATTGTCCAGGAGGCAATTGTATATATTGAATATATTTGAGTTGATTGAATATGATACCTGCTACTTGATCTCTGTTGGTCAGTCATTATTGTAGTCAAGCAACTATTCACAGTTGAACTGGACACAACTTATTTTAAAAATGCCATCTCTTTCTGTTTGCAAATTATCCCAAATAAAATAAATTTTTTTGTGGGACTGTTTATGTTTCACCACATATGATCTGGTAATATAATATATATTTGGTATTAATTTCTTCTCATCTGTACAGTTCTGTACTGTGTCAGCTTCCTGGCCAGATGATGAAAATCACATATAGTCTGTTTAAATTCATGAGTTATCAGCCAATGTTCATAAATGTTCAATTAATCTGCAATTCAGATAACAAACAGGAGACCACTTCGGAGCAAATGCTCCTGCAAACTTTTACTTTTCATCAACATCTTGTGAACAACCCTAGGAATATGATTCATTTATTGACATGGTTTCCACCATTGTCATGAAAGGAGGGTTGGATAACAACTGGTGAATCAAAAAGTTTTGCAGAAAATGCTTCTGGTCTTTACTGGGCCATGCCATTTTGATATGATATGTAGCTGTGGTTGCCCATGTAAAGTGAGGTATTGCTCCTATTCCCTGGCCAGTCAGTAGGGGCTTTATCATATTTGGAAAGTTGCAGAGGAATGTTTCTACCTGCCGACGTTGCAGTTCTCCCAGCTCTACTCCAGGACTTTCTTGTGCCAAGTGAAAGCCTCTCATGGGGTCCTTAATCCCTGTTCATTACCTGAGGATCAGGTGCTGTGCTGGGAGAAGATCAGTATCAACTGCATTGCCTTCAGGTGAATTTGTGGCCTCGAGTAAGGATTGTGAAAGTTGTTTTTTTCTCCTAGCTCTCAGCTTTTCTGCTCTTCACATTTGTCCAAGCTATTTCAGAAGTAAATATCTTCCCTGGAATATCTTTTACTACAATTCTGAAAAACGATGGAACACATTTGGAAAAAATCCTCATTAGCTTACAGAATAGCAGTAAAAGCTGGCAGGAATAGATGTTCCAGTCTGGCAGTGCTCAGAACATCAAGGACAGAGTTCTTTGTTGGAAGGAACAAGTGTAAAAAAAAAGGCAGACTCATAGAAATACAAAGGATGTCAGCTCTCTTCAGATGCTGCATGTAGTCTGTAGGACACCCAAAGCTTTCAGCCTCAGGTGATGCTGCAGCTGCAGCTGATGTTATTCTGTCCATGCGCAGAGAAGCAGTGGATGGCCCCACCTGACATGGCATTGCTGGTATTTCCAGAGAGGCTTCTCATGCACCTTGTCCAGCTGGCCAAACTTGACCCAGGTATTCAGGTGGCTGTAGACAATACCTTGTTGCTGAAGAGAAACAGGTGGCTTATCTTGCCATTGGGAAGCAGAGAAAAATGCTTGCTGGCTTGATTTAGGAGGGAAGTTCACCAAGTGTCATAATTTATGGAAGTTCTCATTTCAGAACAATATTGAGAGGTTGTATCTGCCAAGTCCTCATGAAAACGAGTCCATGCTATTACTTGCAATGGGGCACTACCTAAGGGTGTGTTCACACCACATATCTTCATCAGCAGGTGAGACAGTGGGGGGCGGCCAGTGTATCCACCCACAGCTTCACCACCTGAGTCTTGAAAACAGGAGAACAAATATTAATATGTTCAAGGAAATAATTATCCATATTTGCCTATCTCTTTTATTTACAAAGAAACTCAGCTGCTCAGTCAAATGATGTAAATGAGACAATGCCTCATTTATTAGTGTGGTTGTTTGTAAAAAGAGTAAATTTCACATTCAATTCAAACAACACTTAATGATGAGTTCAGTAAACATAAAGCAGTCTTCCATTTGCATTTTTTTCCCCCAGGTGCCCATGCTTTATATAGGCTACAGCTACAATAGCTTTGTTAAAATGCTTGACTTAGTCTCTATTAATGTAATTATCATTGTTGCAGTCATGGCTTGGTTTCCTATATCTTTTATAAATGCAGAAACATGTTTACATCTGTCATACATCTTTCCACGTGGTAATTAGAGGGTGAAAATGAGAGTTTCACCTTGCTGTCCTCTGAAAACGTTCACAAATTTCATGGTAGCTCAGTTTTACAAACTGCATTACACAAACCCAGCATTTCTAATAAATACTGTTATTTCTCAAAGAGAAACATTCTTAGTAGGACAACAATAAAACCCCAGTCAAACAACCCAGGATGAGGGATGTCCATTTGTGGTCATGGCTGATCTCCTGCTGTGATTGCACCCAGGCATTTTAATGAAAGACTTGAATTAATCTGAATCTTAGCCAAAATATGAATTAGTACTTCTGACTGAATTCTTTCAATATTTGTCCTAATGTCCCCTGTGTCCTTCTGCCCTGGTCTCCATGGCACAGAGCAACGAGCTAGAGTCATGGGCTGAGATATGGGGTCAGGTACTCAGGTCCCCAGCTGCTGGTTCCCAAGCCAGTCCCTCCAGCTTGTGAGTACCCTGTTTGTCCCAAACTGCCTGAAGCTACTGCAATACCCAAATTATTCACTGGAACACTTTGCCTTGAGGGAACCACAAGCTCTATTTCTTTAATGATTTTAATGGTCAGAATAGTGCCAGGTCAAGTAATTTAATTGTGTATTTAATTAGTCATCTGTATGCATGAAACTTAAAGGTGTTCAGCTGTGCTATTTTATAGGGATTAACTAAGTGGGCAGTAAATCATCTATGCCAGCAATAAAAGTATTTATAGCAGTACTCCTTTATTCCTTTTTTTTTGGTTTGTTTGTTTTGTTTTTTGTTTTTATTACTGCTGCATTGTTTGTACTGGTAGAAGTCTGTATAAGAATAGTTCTGCTCTAAGAGATGGGAGAAATACAGTTTAAGATTTTGTCTGACATCACATAAAAAAAAAAAACAGTGGACAACCCAGAAAAACTGAAATGTGAAGTTCATAGCCAGATGACCCAAAAAGCTATTGCCAGCTGCAGGCTTGCTGTGTAACAGAAAATAAACACGCAAGCAACTTGGCCCTGTGGAAACTCATAATTTAAAGAAGAGCAGGACAGGAAATATGATCTGAACTTCTAGGTAGTTGTTCTCTGTCTTGAATAAATCTTAAGAGTATTTGGCTGCTAACAGTTTACAAGTTTGCACTGGCAAATATTTCCTGGAGTCAGCCTCCCAGTCTTGCTTGTTCTGTGAGCGAACAAACTATTTTCTGTGTAAGTGCCATTTAAATGCTGCACAGAATTATGGGACCATGATTTGCATAGATAAAATGTGTCTTTTAAAGCAGGGAAATTTTTTTGCACCTACATCACATGGATAGTCCCTCATAAACAGAACCAATGTGCTCGCTATTATTTTTGCCCCAATGTTTTCCATGCTGTGTTTCACAATAAATCTTTCAGGAGAACACTGGCAGTTTGTATGGAGCACTGACCTGTGAAACAGAGGAAAATAGATATTGTTAAAAGTCTTGGCTTGCTTGCTTGGAGATCACATGGTGGAGCCAGGTAACTTTTGAAGTGGTGCATAGGGAGTTACATGAGCAGTAAATGCTGCAATAACAACACCACTGACCTGAGTGTGTAAGCCTCTTTGCACACTTGGCATGTTTAGCCTGACAAATAACATCACGAGACGCCCATTCCCATCATGTTGTTATTCCCGTGTGACCTAGACGGGCAGCCAAAGGCCCTCCATATGTGTGGTTTGCTCTCAGAGAGAACAGGCTGTGGAGTCAGGTGCTGCTGAATAACTGCTGTTTACCACAGTCCTGCTGGCCTCAGCTTGGGGGAAGCAAACAGGTTGAGACATCCTTTTCATTCACAACTTCCAAGCAGTTCTTGACCTCTAAACTTTTCCTTTGTCTTTCAGTCAGATCAAGTGCTTGCTTGCTGCCTTCTCTCTTGCTTTCCTGCTCTTCCTGCTACAGACACCCAGACACATGTATGCCACTATCTATAAGTACATAATGTAGCCCAAAGCCATGTAGATTAGCTTCTGTTCAGGCACAGCTTCCAAGGTGCCCTTCACGGATGCTGTGCCTCTGGGAGGTGCCCGTGGGAGTGAGAGCTGCGGACAGGGTGAAGATCTGACAGAGGTGCTGAAAATCACTTCTGTCTTCCTTAGCTGCTGAGAGCTTATACTGACTGCCTGCTCTGGCAGGAGGAATGGGACCTGGACCTGTGCTATTGTGGGAGATGGATGGATCCAAATCTCCCACAGGCCTGATGCGAAGCTAAACAGGGAGATTATTTCTGCCCTTTAGTTATAAACTTTACAAAAATATTCAGGTGTAGATAGGATAGAATGCTTGATAAATTCAAGTCATGTTCAGCAAACAGTTGTATTCAAATGTCTAATCCTGACTGTGGAGAGAGAATTTATGAAAGTGTGGGTTTTTTTTATTCTTTATTTAAAAAAATGAAGGCAGTCATTCAGGAGTTTCAGGCAGTCCATTTTGAACCAAAATGATGTTTGGTTGAACAAACCATTTTCTTTGTCCTGAAATAAATGAAGCCATTAATTGGGGCAGAAGTCACTTCCCAGCAGCCCCAGATAAGCACCTCAGGAAGGTGGGCATCTGCCTGTGAGTGACACCTTCTTCCCTCATATTCTGCTCTTCATCTTCCTTTCTGGTTCTGTTCTCACAATTTTCCCACTCTTCTCAGTTGAACCATTTTTCCCTGAGTTTGCTCTTCCTCCCTGTTAAAAATTAGTCAGCTGAATAAATCTGCTGTTCTTCCAAGGGGAGGGCTGCCCTTTCCCTCCCCATTCTGCAGTCACCTGGCTCAGCCTCTGGTTCAGAAGGTGTCCCTGGTTGTGAGAGGGGGAGCTTGGGGGCACATAGCTGTTGGCTAGGAGGAGCACACTGGCCTTTACTGCGCTGTTGCAAGCCATCTGGGATAGGAAAATGCTCTTAGACAGATTCATGGACATGCTGCTCCACTGGGGGCTCCCAGACAGATTCAGATGCCTGCTGTACCCCTTTTTCCCTGACCAGACAGATGATCTTCCTTTGGATTTGTCAGCCTCTTTTCTCAACTCAATGCAAGTGAGCTCTTCTGTCCTTCTGCACAACCACACAGGATCAAACCAGAAAGGATAAGAGTTTTCCACTTCCCCCAAAGCCCTTGGAAGCTCTTGCTGGCTTTCCCTGTGCTTACTTGTTGCCAGCCCCCGCAGGAGCTCTGTTTGCTCTTCCTGAGACTGCAATTACCAGCACTCCCCTTGGCAGCTCTCCTGCCCTGTTACATTCCTTTTTGTTATGCTAATAGACTTATGACCAACTCCAGCTTCTGAGACTGTAATACAGCCCTTTTGATTCTCTAATCTACTTCTCTCCATGCATTACAGCACAGAGCAGTTTGCCAAGGGCCCGGCAGAACGTGTTTAGCTGACTGATTCTGATTGTTCCTATTAGATCCTGGCATGCTTCTGAGATTTGTCACTTCCACACAAATCACACTCCTAATCCTGGGGTTTAGTAAAATTTGAATGGATTTGGATTCTACTATGTCTTTTTTTTAGTGGAGATGATAATGCTCTTTGATGAAAGATCTCTGGATGGAAAATGTCTGTGCCAAGTACGAGCATGAGAAAAATCTGCTTTCAGTCCACTATTTTACCACTGTTTTTTTAGTATAAGTGTAGGTGATCATGTCAAGATGGCAGTGTGAGCACATTAGGGCTCAAACTTGTACTCAATACCTTTGGGGGTGTGATGATGTCATCTATGGCTGCCATAGTGGCATGTACAAATGTGGACTTAACTTAGATCTTGAATTCTGCAATATGTCCCTCACAGAGCTGATCACTCAAATTACATTTCCAAGGAGCTGTGCTTCCTGGTGGAAACCTTTGGAAGCTTTCAAGTCTTATGGGACTGTCTCTTCTCAGAACAAAATCAGTATTTTCATAAATTTTAACAAGGCTATATGATTAAAAAGACTGTAAGCTGATTTTGTACCCATTTTCCTCTGTCATTGATTGTGAAGATGTCCTTTGAAGTACCAGTCTTTAGCACCTGTACTACCATACTGTTTCATGACTGCTTCTTTTTTTTTTTTTAATTTATTTTTCCCTCACTGATGCAGGAGGAGTGCTTGGACTTAGGTCAATGTATCTAATGATCATGTATCAGCCAGTTGACTCTATGAAGTTTGGACTGCAATATTATGTGACAATTGCTGATGGGACTATGGTTTGATCCTCACTGAGAAACCATTTGAGAGATGAAGAAGGAAAAGACTGCTGTAAAGTGTCTAACTTTGAAAGCACAGACAGGAACAAAAATTCATACATACAGGCACACACACACAAACGTGTGTGTGTGTGTGTGTGTGTGTGTATAAAATTACTTTTTCTGTCAGAAGTTGTCTGTGGTGACTAGTATAAACAGCTGCACACCAGAGCATCACATGTAAACACATGGGAGGGAGGAAAGATGGTTTTTAGTGGGATGAGCAGGGATGAAATAGCATAGCTGGCATGGGATTTCTTCTTAAAGACAGACTGCTGCTGCCTCTGCACAGATTGTCAGATTTTCCCTAGGGTTAATTTGTTTGTTTAACCTCTCTCACAGTAAATAAGACTTGGAAGAGCTTCACACAAGCTTTGACTTCACACAAAATGTGACACCTTTCAGTGTGCCAGGGTCGACCAGATAAACAACCAAAGCTGAAGACCCCTTCCACAAAGTAGCTCTTTCCAGATACCTCTCAGGATATCAGCACCAATGTTGAGCTTATCCTGCTCTCAAGGGGATATTTTTTTCTGTAGGAAATCCTCTTCATTTCTGTCTAAAAGGAAAATCTGGGCACTGCTGCCTTCTGAAAACTGCAGCAAGAAGCTGCTTTCACTGCCTTCCCTGCTTTCCTATTGCTCCCCTGTTAAATTTCACATGGATTTCATTTATTGTGCTTGATGGCTTAGCAAGAAATTATTACTGCAAGGGAATTAACTGTATGTCATGTCTGGAAATCCCTTTTGTTTTGTTGCTGTGTTGATCCTAGCTTGTCTCTGAGAATGCAAGGAGCAGCTGATCCCTGCTCCTGTCCTTGACACAGAGGAGGTCTGCTTTCTGCCAACTGCTACAGCACTTCATTCATCCAGGGGAGAAAAATGGAGCCTGACAGACTATCGGCAGGACATGACTTTCTTCCTCGGCAACCTGCCCCCACTATTTAATGGGGACACAGCAATTAAAATTTTGTAATAAAAAAAAGATCAGCACAAAAAATAAGCCAGAAAAAATGGCAGTAAAAGGTCCCAATATGTGATCAGAAATCAGAGAGTGATTAATGTGGTTTCTGTGCCCCAGGCCTCAGTAACCCCCTAAGAAGTATTTAAATATTAGTGTAATGAGGCAGGCAGTAAGTTAAGTTTTGAGAAATACTCATTTGAGCAATGGAGAACCCTTTGCCAGAGTAGTCCTGCTGCACCATGCAGGTCAGCTGTCCAAAACTGGAGGGCCCTGCCAGGCCCTCAGCTTTCCAGCTCTGCTTCTCACTTTTACAGGGATGAAACTGGGACAATGCACAAGGTGTTGAGATTCCAGCTTCTCCCTGCCCTGCCCCGTGGGCCCCTGGCTCTCCACAGCCCTGTTTTGTTTCTCTGACAATGAAATTCTCTGTGGCAATTGTTGTCCTGATTTGGGCATGGAATCAATTCCTTCAGAGGGCAAGAACAGGGTGTCCATGTGCACGTGATGGGCATCATCACCACTCATTGCTGGACCTCCTCCAGTTGGTGCTCAGCTGTTGGTTACACCACGCCGTGGATTTTATGCCAAAGTCAGGCTGTGTGCAGGTGAGGCTCAGGTTTGTAGCAGTCCTCTCCTTTTGACAATGGTAGCATTAGCAATTCCAAGATTTTAAGACATGGTAGATGCAATGGGCAGAGGAATCCAACTCAGAACATTCAGAAAGCTAACAGCACCAGGGAAAGGTAAACCATGCTTTATTTGATCTTCTGAGGAGCCTCTGCTTGGCCTGGTGAGAAGCAGCCCCGACCATGAGCTGCTTCCAGCACAAATGAGGGGTGATTGCAGCAGTACAAAGCCCCCTCCTGTAGTTTTCTAAAACTCTGTTGGAGGCTGTGTGGAGGGAGGGAGGGAGGGGAGAGGAGGAAGGTGCACCAGGAACCCTACAGTGCAAGGACATAGAGAATAGAGGGTCATTTTATTTCTCTGTCGGGATAAAAAGCACAGTCATGATGACATAAAATCCTGCACTTTAGACACTTCATTTGCAACAGAGCATCTCTTCAAGGAACAGATGTCTTCAAGGAAGACAAAAATTGAGAATATGGCATAAGCCATGATGACCTCATGAGCCATTAAAACTAAGGAATGGACCTAATTCCCTTCTGTCATGAATCATGAATTGATCTTCCATTTTCATCCTCTTTTTAAAAACAGCAGTGTGGCTACACTGGGACCATGAAATGATTGTTGCATGGATGGTAATTGTGTTGCTGTTTCTGCACTTCATTTGGGGAGCAGCCAAAATTCCCTCTCTATGTCCCTTCCCAGCCCAGTGCCCTGTGCCTTGATGCCGACACAGAGCAGCCAAGCACCGTGTCCTGCCCTGTGGCTGTGGTTTGGAGCAGCTCTGACCGCCGAGTGCCCAAACTGAGCAGGGGAGAGAGCCTGGGCAGGAAGGGTCTTGAGGGAGCGGCAGCTCTCCATGCTTGAGAGTGTCCATTTGCTGCAGGGTGCGGGCAGTGCCGTGCCCAGGGCAGCGGGACCCTCCCGTGGCTCCGGCGGAGCGGTGGCGATGCCGTGACCCGGTGCGCAGTGAGCCCGCTGGGCTCAGGTGCGGACAGCACCAGCACCGCCGGCTTGCCTGGCATTGCTTCCAGGCTCTGCACTCACAGGGTGTCTGGAAACCCTCCCAGCAGCTCCTGTTCCTGCAGCCGGGGCCACTGGCTTCCTGAAGCCCTGTGCTGGTGCTCCCGTGCCCACAAACGAGGTGGCACATCAGCAGCAGCAGAGCAGGGCTGATGGCAGGCAAGACCTCAGCAGAGCGTGATAGCTGTGTGCCCTTCGTCCTGAGCCTCCCTGCAGCTGTGCTGAGGGAACACGCTCTCCAGGGCAGCTCGGAGCAAGGACAGCCCTGCCTCGCCTTTGGCTGTGGGACCTTACAGCCACAGACGCTGTGTGAGCTCCCAGACAGGGGCCCTGGACAGGGTTGCACTGCCCAGCATCAGCCAGTGCAGAGGGAGCCCAGCTGAACCAGAGAGCGGAGACCCAGAGAAGGATGCAGCTGGAGACACAGCAGGGACCGGCTGGAATGCCAGGCAGCACTGCCAGTGTGTGCAGCTGCAGGAGCTGCAGAGTGGGGCCAAAGAGCTCTGTTTTCTCTTTAGCCTCATGAAAGAAAGCTTCAATAAAGATTTAAAGAACAATAGATGAGCCTTGAGTGTAACTTCTTATCAGTCTGAATGGGGCTTTGAGCAATGTGGTCTAGTAGAAGAAGTATGCCTGCTCATGGCAGCAGTTGGAAGTAGATGATCTTTAATGTCCCTTCCAATGCAAAACTTTCTGTTTTTCAGTTTATTGCATGTTCCTGCCAAGATTAAATGCAGCAGGTGAGAAAGCATGGGAAGGCCTGCAAGGCAGGCAATTAAGTCAAACATCACTGACACCTCAGAGATGAATGCACCTGTGCTGAATAGGTAGTGATGAGACTAGGAAGAAGGGTAAAACTCTATTCCCTCCTAAACCACTCTCCCAGGATTATGCAATGAGAACTACATTAACCCACAGAGTTGTTGCAAACTTCCTTGTGGAATGTCACAGGCTTCCTTGTAACCCTTCAAACTGACATTAAAGGGGTCCTGAGAGAATGACACAGGCCCAAAAATGCAGGTTTGTTCAAACACTATTTTTACTGGCAATATACTATTTCAATGGGTAACAACATCTACCAAACAGGAGTCTGTGTCAAAATGCCTAAGAAACCTTGGTTTTTATTCTCTGCATTGCAAGTGGGTGATATTACAAACCAAGACGGAAGACCCAGGCACATGGGAACTTGAACACTGGAGGAAAATTTTGGCATTGCTACAGTCAAGTCATGCACTGACCATGCTGAGGTGGGAATTTTTTGCAAATCTCTAATGAATAAGTGGGACAAATGCAGTTTTCAGCCTTTACTCAGACTAACATTAATCATTTAAAGATTCCAGTTACTTTTAGATGGAACTCAGACAAATAAAGTGCTGATGTAGCCAACTAATGAAATACAGTCTTAATTTTACTTGTGGGTTAAAATCAGTGCAATCATTAACCAGTTTGAAATGCTTTGCTGAGTTAGAATCTAAGACTTTGTAAGAAGATGAATGTAGATTGAATTCCAATAGCATTTTGCATAAACTTGATAGGGCTTGGAAAAGTAGCTTTTTGAGTTGACATTAGTGTCCACAGTCTTGTGGAATAAAAGCAATGCTTGGAATATCTATGTAAGTAATTCTATATTATTTGGAAGACATGCTTTAATGTTCTTTCTTTCACATGATGGGGCAGGATGAAATCTGGGAAAGTGCTGAGCAAAGCAGAGCAACAGCACCCAATAATTCAGGAAAGAAAATAAAGACGAAAGACTGCAAAGAACTCTAAGCCTTTTCTGAATATAATAGTCAAGATAGGGATTTTTTTCTGGACACTTTGATTAATGTCTCTTGCTTTCACGTAAGGTACCATGGGACCTTTTAAAGAGCACTTTCTTTTACAGATCCTCTAACAGCATAGCTCTTCCTAATCACGTGTGGGAGTAGGATTTCAGTATTGACTTGGAAAAATATTATATACTAAATCACTAAAATGATTTTCTGGAACAACTGGCTTTTGTTTTGGTGGTCTTCTATTCAAATAGTAGCACAGGCCAACATTTTATGACAATAGTCTTTTTTTTTTTTTTTTTCTCTATTCAGTTTTGTTCCTAATGTAATTGTAGTTTTGCCATCCAAGCAGATTAATTTGCACTGCTCCTGGCTCACTGGCATAGGCATTCCATTACACCACACAGGAAACTCTGTATGTGTCTCTGGGAGAGCTCATGTAAGGGTGTGCACAGCTGAGCTAATAAAGAAGTGTCCCATTTGCCTGCTTATGGTTTTAGTGAAAAATATGCCATCTTTAATTTGCTCTTGATTTCTCTCTCAAGCTGTTGTGCAAGCTCAGATAGCAGCTGCTCGTGATCTAAAGGCCACTGCTCCCATTTTCAATCTTTCTGTGGACACCAGCCTGTTTCTCATCCTGCTGACACACTGCCTCATGCTCGAATTGTGTGCTGCAAGGAGGCCATGAGCAGAGGAGGCAGAGCACAGGGACACTGCCAGAAACAGAAATCTCCAGTAGCATATGGCCCCAACACCAGTGGACAGGATCAGTAACAGTTAGTGGTGCAGCTGCCACCTTATAACTGGATATTCTGCAACAACTCTTCATTTCAGTAAATGATTAGAGTATTAAAGTCTGTGGAAGCCAGCAATAAAATTGCTCCATATACAATATACCCAAAATAGGCTGTATGAGGCTTCTGATTTTAATTCTGTGTCTTTTATTCTCTATTCTGATTGGACAGGAGAAATCTGATTTCTCCTTTTACTGATTTTGGGTACTTATGTACCTTTTTTTCTAGTGGATTAACCCCATTCTCCATCTGGAGGCCTGGGGTTGCACCATATTTTCTTTGCTTTTACAACCAGCTGGAAAATCTCTAGCCCTGAATGGGGCTGTGTCCTTGGCTTTGACATTTGGTTTCTAGTCTCCACTAATAATCAGGGTTAATTCCTTTGCTTGTCACCATTTTTTGTGGGTTTTGAATTGCCCTAATTTGTAGATTGATTCTGTCTCTACAACAGCCCCCCCATTCTATGTCTGGCACTCCAGCAGCATCTCATTCTGAGCTGGGAATGTGAGAAATACATACTAGAAAAGGTACCTCTCCAATTTTCTTTTCTCTTCTATGGGGAGAATGAGAACATACCATATGTAGGCACACTTATTACCCAGTTTTATATCTTTTATTCCTCCAGAATTCACCCTCTCTCATCACTGTCCTCAAATTTGACTTAGACTTTTAAAGTGAAAACAGAGGGATATACTGACACCATCTTTTACTGTGTATATGGCTTTCTTTTCATAGAATGATAGAATGGTCTTTGTTGGAAGGGCCCTTAAAGACCATCTAGTTCCAATCCCCCTGCCATGAGCAGCAGCACTTTCCACTGACCTGGTTGCTCAAAGCCCCATCCAACCTGGCCTGGAACTCTTTCAGGAATGGGGCAATTCTTGGCAATATGTTCCAGTACCTCATCACCCTCACAATAAAGACTTTTTTTCCTAATATCTAATCTAAACCTACTCTTGTTCAGTTGGAAGCTATTGTCCCTTGTCCTATCATTACATGCCCTTCCAAGAAGTCCCTTTCCAGCTCTCTTGTAAGCTTCCTTCAGGTATTAGAAGGTGCTATAAGGTCTTCCTGGAGCTTTCTCTTCTCTGGCTTAAACAGTCCTAACTTCCCCAGCCTGTCTTCACAGGAGAGGTGCTCCATCTCTCTGATTAATTTTGTGGCCCTTCTCTGGACTCTCTCTGACAGGTCCATGTTTTTCTTTTGCCACCCAGAGCCCCCACAGCTGCCCTGCAGATTCTGGGCAAAGTTTGTACGATCAAGCAGCATCCCAAAGTTTTATTAAGTCTCAAACTGCCATTTTCCCCTCAAATGTCCTTCATATTTACAAATAAACACACATCCCAGTACAGCAATTACCTTGGAATGGAGCAGACGTTGCCACGTTAGACATAAAGGAGAAATTGAAAGGTCAAAGACATGAGTTTTAGAGAGCCAGAGATATTAGGGTAAATAATAGCTACAAATTACTTCAGTCTCTAAGAAGCAAGAGGGATTGTGTTGCCCTTGCCAAGTTGACCATTTAAGAAGCATAACAAAACAAAAAAGGGAGCTGTATCAGGGTAAACTGAGGAGAACAATATGGAAAGACATCTTTTAGGCCTCTTTTACAGGAGATCAGATGACTGATACCAGCTGATATGTCACAGAGCTACTTGAAAAATGCAGTGGATAGTAGATCCTCCAGATCTCCTTTAGAGGCTTCTGCCTCTAAAGAGGACAGACATTACTCATTCAGCAGCCCTAAAATAAATGAAATAGATTATAGACTTAAAGCAAGACATAATTCTCATATTAACTTGTGTTACTTTGTAAGAAGACCCCAGAACAGCTGTAAATTATTTTTAAAACCTTTTATTCTGACAGCACCCTCTCAGACTATGTTTTTATAAATGAGGATAGGTGCATGCATAGCATTCTGTAGAGGACAGGACTGAGGCAAACTGAGGCAGTGGGGTACAGCAGGCAGTCCCATGGATAGGGATATTGTATCTACTGAGAAATCACCAAAACGTCACTTACACTGTGGTCTGTGCAGCCCAATGCACCTGACCAAACAAGCACTTTGAAAGCAGTCAAGGCTTGCTAGAATAAGAATAATTGTTTGCTTAGATTCTTAGTGACCTTTTGGTAAGACCCTGAAAGAGGGATACATGGAAGCAAATCACAGGACAAATGCAGTCTTTTGCCATTTAATATCTGAGTAAGCAATGGGAAAAAATCCTAGGATTTGATATTAGTTGTGATGAAATATTTCAGCTGAGGGATGACACAGAGAGGTATGGCTATTTGGAGCTACAAGATTTAATGTACTTATGCTGTAAAAGGGGTGACTCCTTCAGTATTTCTTACATATGTGAGAAATTATATATTCCACTGAAGATGGTATTTATATCTAAGGATGAAGTGAGAGAAGAGTGCAATGCCACCCAAGTTAAATGGCAATTTATCTAGTTGGTGGTACCCATGGAGTCAAGGGAATGCCAGAAGGAAGAAAAAGGCCAAGGACTGGTACATTTTTTGACCAGTTTTTGACAGCAAAAGACTTAGAGAGACAAATGGGGAAGTGCCCCACAGCAATGTGGGGAAAGTAGGACATTTGTCACTGCTTCATAAGAAAAGTCATACTGTGTTAGACAGAGTCTTGAATGAAATATCTATTTTGCTTCCTCTTAGAAGCAATCTGCAGCATCCAGAATTGAGGTTAAGCATTTGTACTAATCACTTTGCAATATCCTACTGAGCTGGGAGAATTAAATTGGTGAGCTGGGGAAGCTGGCTGGAAACATTAGTTTGTTTTAAGCAGTAGCAATACTATGCCACAATATTTTTTTTCCCTTTTACCTCTTATTTCAAGCTTCCAGTTTGTACCCATCTGGAATAGCATGCCAGCAAGAATATAGAAGGAAAGTCTCTTTATGAAAGGGCTTGTATAGTGCCACTGTCTCTGGTGGACCATATTCTTCAAGACAGAAAGGTTTTTTCCCAGTCTTTGCTCCTACATGAAACCCTCTAAAAATATAGCTTTTGGTAAGCTGGCCACTGTCTAAAAACTTTTAGTTTAAATGAGCAAGAGTAAAACAGATTTGCTCCCTCATGTCCACAGCCTAGGGCAGGGCAGTGGCTGAGCACTAAACACATTTTACTTGAAGGAAGGCAACTGACCAAACAAGTAATTATTAGTGCTTTTGAAATGTTTAATAGCAAAATTTACATGTGTTTTCTATGAATTTTAATTGGGAGAAGGGACAAATGAATGCCTTGCCATAGATTAATTCAGCAAGTCCCATCATGGTTTAAATATGCAAGTATATTTGGGAAAAGAAGGAGAAAACCCCAGCTGTCAAGCCAGAGGTTTGAAGTAGAACGGCTGCTCTGCCCAAAGGCAAAAATAATCTCACTTTTTTTTTTTTTTCTCTGACTGTTCACAGAGGTTTTGTGTGGTTGTTCATTTGTGTATTCAATAAACAACAGCACCTCCTCATGCAGTGCACATCACTTGTGCAACTGCCTGGGTGCCAAAGAACTTTCCCAACAGGCAAGTGTGGTCACCACAGCTACAGCAGTTGGTAAATTGTCATAAGTCTCTTTGGTCAGACATCCCTTTCCTTTGGCAACACAGGTTGAAAAGACCAGAATTGGTCCCCAGAGATACAGCTTGTTCTTTCTCTTCTCTTCTTACAGAGAAGCATTTTAATTCCATAATCAATAGATCAAAATGGAGTGGTCTCTGGGTAAATGAGAATGGATGAGCTATGCCACTTAAATGTTTAAAGCACAAGCTATTAAAAATTCATCGAGTTCGCTTTTGAGCAATGGCAGAACTGGCTTTTCTAAAGCAGAAGAGAACATTTGCCTGAAGTTCTAGCTGGTTTTGAGTGTAAAAAAGTTCAGTTTATTTTCCATTCCAACTTCTGAAGCCTTCATACTGTTCTAGATACTGAGTTACCTATTTTTACCACTTAATGAATTAAACTCCCCAAATATCTTAAGAAGAACCTCAGAACTTCGATTTACTGTTTGCTTTTGTTATTAAGTATTTTCTATTTTCTGTCTCATAAACTAGAGTTTTAAGTTCCTGGCACCAGGCAGCTACAGCCAGAAAATAGCAACGGCCCTGTCAAACACCTCTTGTTTCTGAGACTCACTCTTTATTTTTAGGTTCCTTGAATACATGATGGAGGCCCAAAGGTTGATTTTGCCAGATTTGCCCAAGGCCAGCTGATATGAGAAGGCTGCTTAAGCAGTGCTGTAACATTTACCCTTGTTCCCCACTAGCACTTAATACCATAGATTATAAATAGCATCTTGCCCTGAGATCAGCCTGACACACAGCTGGGAACTCCCCAGGAGCTTATAGTTAAGATCTCTAAAAGCTTCTTCTACAGAAAACTGAAATTATTGCCTCTATGGTCAGGGGGGAGGGGCTCATGGAGTGTCTATGACTGTGTTGGGGGGGGCTTCTTGTGACAAGTGCCAGTGCAGGAGGACACAGTGGGCCCTCTCCTAGCAGGGCACTGCCTGTGTCCTGCCATGCTCCCTCTGAAACATGTGGCTCCTCCTCTGGCATTTTTCTAAGAAGGCTTACAAACCAGAGAATAGTGCTGTAACAGCTGGGGCATACCTGGGAAATGCAAACTTGGCACAGGGAGAGCAGCAAAACATTTCTTTGTCTAGGAGAGGCATGGAAGTAACTGGCTTTGGGTTCCAAACAGTCTTTGGTAGGTCCTCCTGCCTCCCTCACTTATGAATGGCAGGGGAATTTCTGGGAATGGATATAGGGTAGGTGTTCTTCAGCAGGGGCAGTCCTGTCCTTTTCCTAGAACCATGAGAGTTCCAGGGCAAGGGAGCCTTTCCTCAGGGTAAAGCCTAGGCTGCAAGCTCCTGTGCCTACCCCACCTGGGTTGCCTTTGCTTTTTGCCTCACCTGCCTGGGCTTTAAGCACGTACAGAAAACTCCCACAAATCCCCGTGGGTAAACAATCCCCGTGCCAGAAGGATTTTCCTGCTCTGGCCCCATAGCACTGCTCATCCCAGCACCTGGAGTCATAGTTCAATCCACTATGAAGCCTGTAAAAAATTATTTTTCAGACCCAAAAGTCACTGCCTCATCAGTCACTGACACTCCACTGAACAGCTTTGGATAATTTAAACAAAGACATATTTTGTGGGAGTTAATATGCAGAAGAAAGCCAGGAATGCATGCAAATGCATTTTGGCCAGGCTCTCACACCTTGTCCTGCTCCAGACTCTCTATTTTTCTGAGAGAACCCTCAGCCAGCTGCCCTGTCTGCAGGCAGCAGAGACTGCCGAGATGTACACTGGCTACATGCCATCAGCTGGTACCTTTCATGGATTAGAAAAGCCAGGAGGGCTAAGGGCCCTACACCTTACATGTCTCTGAGTACTTTCTACAGTGAGCACAGTCCTGGGACATGTCCCAGGGCGTAGTCTGAGCTGTTCCCAAAAGTGGGTTCAAATTGGACCATGCTGTTTTGTAGAGACATGCATCTCTGAGCTGTGCTATGAGAACCAGAGAAGAACACAGTAATAGTTTTTATTTATTCCTTCTTTTTTTTTATTAAGACCTACATAGCTACAGGGACCAGGAGAGCCCCATGAAGCATTCCAAAACAGACTTCATGTGTGTGGGAAGGAACAATTTGTCCAGGCAACAGGGGACACTTGGTAACTACAGACCTTGGGGGCTTTGTCCTGACAGAGGAGGAGGTAGGCAGATCCCACTGCTGCTGCTGTGGGAGTAAGGAGTCCAGCATGGCTGGATTATCTGGAGGAGACCGGGTGGAATTTTCCTAGGAGTTAGGCAGCATAACACACTGGGACAGCAAATGGCTAGAGGCAAATGATTCATTGTGTTAAGCACCATAAAGCCAAGAAAACAGATGTCTTGGCTGGACTGAGGACAGAACAACATATTGTATTAAGCAGATCTATCAATAGGATAATGAATATTTTGTTCAGATTGTTGTAAGGGTGGGGAGAGTTTTTTTGTCCTAAAACATTATAACTAGATAAAGCATAAAATCCTCTAGCAGGAGTCACCAAAATTCTTTCTGAGACTAAAACTTTAACAGCATAAAAACAAGACTTTTGAATATACAGAAATTATTGCCCAGTCCTGTGCAGCTGGTTTATACCCATACATTTCTATTGATACCAGTAGGATTGCATGGATCTGAGTAAGTCAAATATACAGACCAGTGATTTTGTATTGACATACCAACAGAGGGCTAAATTTAAAGTTAATGCTGACTGAAACAAGAGCCTCTTTTTTAATGTTATAGGTAGAAAAGGTACCATATGCCTAGGGAGGGTGTAATATTTGTGTTGATGATTTTTCTTTAAAGCTGGACTGGCCTGCCTACACACATGGACATCACGTGCCCAGAAAATTTACAGCCCCACTAAAGTTTATGAGAGGGCACCTGCCCCCTGCTGAACACCACCCCATTGGCATAGGAAGGTTTTCTGATGAGGAAGCTGGACCTTTCCTCCGAGTAGCATGGAGCATGACAGTGTATGTAGGGGCAAACAAAGCTATGCAGACATAGCCTAGGTTGTCTGCAGGTGGCCAGTAAGGAGCCTGCTTGGCTTCTACAGCAGGAAGGGTTAAGGAGGTTGATGAGGTAGCTGTGGAGGTATTTCACATCTACTTTCTTCTGGGAAGTGTTCAAGACAGACACAAGAATTGGCTGCAAACCAAATGCCATTTACCCATTGGAAACCAGATAGAATGTTTTCTCTAGGTGTTTTTCCCAAGGATCTGGGTTGATCAAGAAAGCTAGTGGCATCCTGGTGTGTACCAGAAATAGTGTGGCCAGAAAGACCAGGACAGGCATTTTTCCCTGGTGAAAATTCAGCACTGGTGAGGCCACACCTCGAGTCCTTTGTCCAGTTGTGGGCCTCTCACCACAGAAAGGACATTTAGGTGGCAATGGAGAAGGCCAACAGAGCAGGTGAAGTGTCTGGATGACAAACTCTGTGAGGACCAGCTGTGGGAGCTGTGGTTGTTTATCCTGGGGAAAAGGAGGCTTAGGGGAGACCTTATCACTCCTTACAACTGCCTGACAGGAGGCTCTAGCCAGGTGGGGATCGTCCCTTTCTCCAGGCAGCAAGTACCAGGAGAAGAGGAAATGGCTTTGAGCTTCACCAAAAGAGGTTCTGATTGGATATTAGGAAAAACCAGCTGTCCAAGGATCTCAAGGATGTCAAAGTTGGAGGTATTTAGGAGATATGTAGGTGTGGCACTTACAGATGTGGTCAAGTGGTGGACTTGGCAGTGCTGGGTTAACTGTTGGACTTGATGATTCCATAGGTCTTTTCCAAGCTAAGCGATTCTGTGATTCTATAACTTTATTAATATCCCACAGAATCCCTGGAAACCTTCATTTTTTGAGTACGATTACATGCTCAAGTTCTTTCTTCCAGGACCTTCTCTCCTACTCAAATGCCCACCTCTCCAGTCAGGGTACAGAGTTGTCTTGGATGGGCCACTAAAGCCTTTTTTTACTCCTTTGAAACTACCAGGCACTCTCAAAATGCTGGGACACTAGATGTTTTGGTTATACACATGAAGCTCTTGAGGCAGTTTCCTAATGGCCCATGTGATCCCACAGACAATACCTATCACTCATTTGATTACCTCTTGCTGACCAAATCAAAAATATATTCTCTGAGGAAAGAAGTGCATGCTCCTAACTTTATTTTAAAGCAGCAAGCAGTGACAAAGCTTCCCATACAGTGAATATGTTCCACATATTCTAACAAGAATAGAAATGCAAGCCTGTGAAGCTTGCTTTTGTCTTGAGTAGATAGTTATTTTAATTGCACAGCACATCCTGACTCCAGTCCTGTCCTTTCTGCTCATGCTGATCCATTACTCCACAGCTGGCAGGTCTGTCTGAACACAGGCGTGATGGCTGTGCTCTTTCTCTGGTCAGAAGCTGCAGTCAAATCAGTATAGTGATAACAATCTTAAAATAATAAAAATAAAAGGAAGAAATGATCAAGTTTTTGGGGTGTGGGTGAAGGAAGTAATGATGGCTAAAGAAGACTGCATTAATCACTCTCCATAATACTCCCCAAAGTATCTTGCCAAGACATTAATTTTAATCTTTGCAAGTTGAATGATTGCTGCAGGGTGCATTTAACTTTTCACCTCTGATGGAGCAGCCCATTCTGGGAGTTAAAGATCTCTCTGTTTATCCCTTCTGTGGAATCTCACTCCATTTCATCTGTGCAGTGTTCTATGTACTCTGCTGGGAAAAGAGTAAAAAAAAAGAGGGGGGAAAAAGTCACTGTTAGTATCATGATTTGTTTTCTTTTCTGAAAACAACTGTTTCTGAAAAGGAATCTTTGCTCCTTTCATGACGCAATGTGTTTTATGAATCCCATCCTCTAGACAGAGCATTCCGGCTTCAACAAAGGAGCTGCAGCTCTCACCAAACAAGGACAACTTGTTTTAAAGCTTCTCTGTCCTGCAGAAACGTGTCTCTTGTGACTGCCACAAGATATGCCAAATTGGGTTAACTGCTGTCTCGTTATTATTGTAAACTGCACTGTCTGATAATAAGACTGGTTGAGATAAGCCAGTCTGCTGAACAGGCATAACACTGTGAAATCCCACTCTGGGACAGATTATAGCAAAGCAGGGCATTCTTTAAATGAACGTCTCCATATGGAATATTGGCAACTGTGGGGAATTTGACTGGCAATACCCAAGATGGTCTGATCATCAACATCATATGACATAGTTTTCTGCCTTTCTTGAGGGCTTCTGGATGTATCTGCCAATCCTTTCCTTGAGAGGTGTGGCAAGCAGTTACCACCAGATTTGGGAGATTAGGATCTGCCAATGACAAGCCACTTTACTTGCCTTTCAGGCTGACCAAAGCACAGACACCATGCAGATGCCCAAGTTCCTGTGGCCCAAAATAGTGCACAGATTCTGGGTTAGGATTAGCATTGCTCTGACTGCACGTTACAGCTAATGCATTTGGGGAATTGATTCTTCTTTCTCCTTTCTCTCTCAACCCTCACTTGGGCTGAACATTTAGGATTGCTTTGCTGTCATTTGAGATGGCCAAGGAGGAGATCAGGTTTCTGATAGAGCTCATTCAAGTTTGTGTAGTCTCTGCCACTTGCCTCTGAAAATTCTTCTGGGATATGTGGTCCACAAAATATGGAGCAGCACATGTAGAGAGTGGCAACTTGAATGGATTTGGGATAAAGGATATGTGAGGACCTACTTCTTTCATTCCTGTTTAAAAACCATTCTATCTGTGACAAGATGGATGATTTCTTCTGAAAAAAAAAAAAAAATCCCGCTTCAAAGACAGCAACAAGAAAAGACAACCTGAGCCACAAACCTATGTAATTTTTTTGTGCTTAGGGAATAAAAAACTTTTTCCAGCGGCACCTATAATATTATTGTGGAAACGATTTCTGTCAACTGGACTGCCTCTCTTTATGTCCTCTACAGTGAGTAGGAAAAAGATGTAGAGCAGCATTATACCCCTTCTCTGGCCTTACTGTGCCAACAGATCCTTCTCTGGTTGCTGTAGTATTGGGTGGGTAGGATCTGTTCAGGCCTCTTTTTTGTTCAGACATCCCTCAGGTGGTCTTCTGTCACCTTTGAAAGCCTGCCTGGATACCTACCCAGATTCTTGAGCAAAAAACCAAAACCCAAATGCTTAATAGCTTTACCACTGCATTCAAGGATCTGGCTACTCTTGAAGTGGAGAGTCTAGCAGAGTACAGGCTGAATGGATTGCAGCAGGGTACACCTGCACCTCCCATGTGCAGAGTTCCTCACTGTCCTTTTGATGCCTTCCATCCTGTCTGTGACATTGAGATGCCTGGAGTAGGTTCTGAAGGTGATGGAGAGCTGTTTTGTGCTCCTGGTGGTCTCAGCTTCCTGACCATCAGACATACATGTGGTCAGCAGAGCTGGCAAAATTTTGCATTACTTCCCATCTTCATATGGTTTAGCTGCCTTCCTGGTGTGCAGAAACTCCTGTCCATGCTGCTGTCCATGCATCTTATTTCCCTTGTGCAATTTTTCTGCTGCAGTTAGACCCACCTGTGGTCACAAACATCTAAACCACTCTCCTCCTCAGGCACCAGGTTCTGAGTGCTAAAATACCTCTGGACCAGCTGTTGGACCAGCTGTGAACAAGCAAACTTCTAGCTTGTAATCAAGGACTTCTATTCAAGACATCATTGTAAAAGATTGAATTCCCACTTGCTCTGCTGCAGCAGGAGGACTCCAACCTATTGC
This sequence comes from Muscicapa striata striata, assembly GCA_030060385.1. Classification (NCBI taxonomy): domain Eukaryota; kingdom Metazoa; phylum Chordata; class Aves; order Passeriformes; family Muscicapidae; genus Muscicapa; species Muscicapa striata. The sequence goes on along the minus strand of JAREIS010000093.1, from coordinate 4,195,787 downwards.
ATTTTTTATACATTAAACCAATGAAAAACCCTCCCAATGTACTTTGGCATATGAAAACCTGTGAATGGAATGTTCTTGCTGCTCCTTGGGACCAATAATTTGGCAATGAATAAATTCAGATCATTCTCTTTCCAGGGAACAGGAAATTTTGTTCCTCAGTCTTTATTTAGAAAAAAGCACATAAATTTTTTCAAGATATATGTGGAGATAAATTGCAGAGTAAATAAGAGATAGGAAAGATGTTGGGAGAAGGCACTGCTTGACTGGGAAGTTGAAACAGAAGAGTGAGACAACTGGCAGTATGGTTGGGTGTGCACACAGGTGTGATTGTTTATGTTTCACATATGTAAGATAATCTTGGCTTTAGTCATTTGCCCATAAATAAATCAGAGATTTGGCTTGTGCTGTGTGCAGACATTGTGCCTGCTGTCTTGTTGCTAATTAGCCTGTGAGAGCTTTACTGTGACCATGAGGACCTCAGTGGGGATGATCAGGGCTTGTTCATGGGTGAATATGGCCAACATGGTGTGCCACTCAGCATCCCTGCTGCCAGCATGGTTAGGGGCAGTGATGCTGGATGTGCAGTGACCTCAGTAATGGTGTCTGAAACGAGGGAAGACTAATTACTTCCACAGCTTGAAAATATTAGCCTACTGCTGAGGCACAGTTGATTTGCTGCTGTAAGAGGGCTGTGCTCATTCTGTGCAGCGTGACAGTGTGTGGTGTGGAAGAGTGCACACAAACAACACCACCTCCTCCTGCACCTGGCTCACTCCTCAGCTGGAGCTGGGCCCCTGGCATTCAGCAGCACCCCAGGAAGAAATGTCCCCAGCCAACATGCCAACAGCACCTGGCGAGCATGAAGAAGTGATTTGCCACATTGGATGGGCACACTTCTGTCTGCTGGACAGACCCTTTCTGATCCAGTCACTAGGGGGTATATTGCTTCTTTGTGTGAGCACACCACTCACATACTATTATTAATAGGAATGCAATGTTTTTGCAACAAGAGAGTAGCACACTCCTAAGGAAATAAAAAAATGGTCCTGAAAGCCTTCACTGAATCACCACTGTAACTTGCAGAATTCTGAAAGTCCCTCAAAGCTTGGAAAAATTTTTATATGCCAAAAGTCCATAGAAACAGGCTTCAGGATGGGTAATCAAGATTCAGATTTTGGGATTTGGGGTTTGGGGTTCTTTTGCTTGGTATGATGCCTGTACCAATTTGCCACACTGTAGTGGTTGAAAATCAGGTCAGCACCAGGAGGTTTGGGCTAGGGTTTGTTTGACTTTACTGTCCACCTGGAAGAATATGCTGAAATAACTTTGAAATAGGAAAGCCTCAGTCCTTCAAGGAGTTGACTTCAGTAGATATTGCCCAGAGGTTGTGGAAATGTCATGTAATTTACTTACAAAGAGAAAATAACATTTCTAGGATAGAGCCAACCAGATCTTGAATCTGTTTGCATTCTCCTCTTTAATAGATGTTCATCTTTCTGTTCAAGCCTGTTCATATTTTATCTATAAAAGCAGAAATTCACTACAATAACAATAACAATAGTCTGAATTCTCTAAACAGGCTAAACTCAAGTTAATACAGGAGACTTTTTCCTCTCCTTCCTCTCTCTGTCCCTGCAGCAAGGTTGGTAGCTCAGCCTCAGGACCTGTAGCAGATGAACAGAGAAAACCTGTTGGTTCTGACTGAGCACGACACTGAAAAAGGCAATCCAAAGCTACAGCCAAACAAAACGCACAGCCTGGTTAAATATTTCACTTCAGGACCTCCAGAGTGGGATGTTCCCATCTCCCAGCAGTACCTCCACATGACGTGGAGCAATGCCCTGTGGGCCAGGGCAGGGTCCCACGGCCGGCAGAGGTGTTTGGAGACATCAGTGTTGTTAGCTCTGGCATGGGCATGTCTGTGCCTGGTCACTGCTGGCTGCCCTGAGATGAGAGGTGTCAGAGCACCACCCTGACCTCCAGCCCCTTGGCCTGGAGCCATCTCTCAGGGAAACACGGAGACTTCAGGAGACACTTGACTAGGGTGCAGGAAAGGTTCAGGCAGGTTTTGCCTGCTTTTCCATGTCAGTAAGTGGTGACACCTCTCCTGTTTTTATATGAAAATTATTGCTCATTTATTTTAGCCTTTGTAATTTACATCTTTCTCCCAAAGCTTTCTTGGATGTGCTATGAGGGAGGTTCTCAAATTCATTAAGGAAACATGTGTTTGTTGGCCCTCTGCTGCATTCTAAAGCTACAGACTAAAATCTGTGAGACAAAGCATCAAATTTATGAGCATTTTTAAGTTAGCCTCATGATTCTGACTCACAAGGTCTAAATATTTGGGGCTGGCAATGTGTGTAAGCCTCTTTCTCTGCCCTCCAACCCTTGCCTTTCAGTCCCTCTCCAGCTCAACAGCTGCCTTAGGAATTTACCGCTTGGGCTCCCTGTTGTTACTGTAATCACAGTTAGCTGATTTTTTTTTTTTTGGAGGGAAGTGTGGAAGTAGTCTCATTACAAATTTCTGTGGCTATTTTAAAACTGCATGACTTGCCAATAAATTAATAGCTGCTGATTTCTGAGTTGCTGACTTGTCTGCTTGTTCATAAGCAGGAGCACAAGCTGCCTCAATTTTTCCAGTTCTGTTTTGCATGTTCTTATTCTCTGATGTGGACTGGGGCCTCTGCTATAACTTGATTTAATTTGAAGCAACCAGCAGCAGCATTAGGACTGGAAACCTGACCACTGAGCTTTCAGAACATTTTAAAATCATGCTTTATCCTGGTACTAACCTTCACAATGGCTTATGCCACACACTGGCAAGATGCAGCAAGCAATGAGAGTAAACATAATGCATTTTTTAAGATTAGGGGAATTTAGGTCAGATTCTAACCTTAACAGAATCTAGTCTAACTCAATGGGTTTTCATTACATCCTTATGAAATTATTTGTCTAAAAATGTTGGAGTTTTTTTGTTTTTGTTTTTGTTTTGAGATGTACTTCAGGCCCTAGGAGGACCTTCTTGTTCACAGAAAGTGCAGCTCATCTCAGCACAGGAGGTCTGTGCAAATGCACTGGGAAATTGCTTGAGAGGAAGCAAGTCAGTAGTCTTTCTGTACACAAGGTGAATTAAAGAAAAGAATTGTGAAGATAATGAAGAAAACATTCTTATAAATTGGAAGATACACATGTTATTTGACCATATTCTAATTTATCTTACCTTATCTTGATGTCACTAAGAAGAATATATAACATACATTTCTAGTTTTGAAAAATATTTTGCACCTCTTAAAAAAACAAGGTTGTTGAAACCACTGTAAAAGATAAAAACAAAGCCAACATAAAATTAATGTCAAGGCAGTACTTTTTCACACAGGACATGGAACGAACTTGTTGCCACAGGATGTCTTATGGTCCAGATACATAAAAGGAAAAAAAAACAAATCCCTCTATTAAGGGTTCTACAAGAAGTTTCCAGTGTATTTCCTGATGGCCTGGGTGTAATCTCTGGCTCAGGAAACCATGGCTGGACTGTGCATAAAAAGCTCAAAAAGTATAATGTTTCCCTTTGACAGCTGTCAATATCCACAGGCAGATAGGGTACTGTGATAGATGAACCTCTGTTATAAGTGTGAATAATTTATATTCTCATAAAAAAAGGATGGAAGTTCTGATGGAAAGATGGTCTTCCTTTATGCCTTGTGGTGAACTTTAATAGTACCAGAGCTAAGTATTTTATTTTTAAAACATTATGACACTTGTTTTTTAATATTTAAAATGAATTTTCAGCACAAATACAAATGTGATTTTTACAATAACACAAAATTCAGCTTGCTATCAAACTTGAAAATCAAGGAGCACATTCATGGTTGTATTTCTTAAGCAGTTTGAAGTAATTTTTCCCTGCAAAAGAATAAGGTGGGTTTTCTTTGTTTGTTCATTTGTTTGTGTTTTTCTTAAGAAAACTCTTCAAACTTTGAAAACTTCTGGAATGCTGGCCAGAAAGCCACTAAATGCTCAGGTAGTTTTACTCCATAGATACAGCATGCCATGACCTCTCTGAAGAGAATTCTTGCATGTCAGTGTGGATTAGCACAAACTCTGTGTTATCCTGATTAGTACCATAATGAAGAATATTCCTTCTCTCTTCTTCTAATGACCTATCTAGACATATTTCCCCTGGACCCAAAATTGCATCCACCTCTTTAGCTTCTGCAGGAATCAGGTATCTGTAAAGACTGAAGTGGAAAGATTTTAGACTTGAATGAAGTAGTGATTTTCCTAAGTGATTTTTAGTCTGACACAATTCCTTCTAAGGGATGGGGATCCCTTTAGGTTGTGGCATAATTAATTTCCCTTTAGCGTGAGTCTGTAGGAGAGATTTCCAAAGGTAAGTGTAAAATTATACTGTTGCATCATTGGCAGATGAACAAAAGTAAGTTAGCTTGGCGTTCTCTTCTGTTTTTCAATAATCTTTGCTGAACTTAATTACCTGTAAATTATAGGACCCCAGGGCAGGTTGGAATAGAGAGAAAACAAGGCAATATACATTCACTTCTCTGTTAGCAATCACAATAGTGATCAAGCAGCCTGATTAATTTTGACTTGGCATCAGGAAGCAGCTGGCATTCTAAATTCTCCAGTTTGTTTTCACCTTGTCTCTGTGGCTCAGACCTACTGCAAAGCTTTTTCATTCAGACATTGGCAATAAGGACTGAATAATCCTTCTTCCGATCTGGCGAGGGCAAAGAAGAGGCAGTGCATACCACACTCAACACTGCATGGAGACAATTGGGGAAGTTCCTTCTATGAGTTTAAAAGACCAGGAAATGTGCTGCTTGGTTTAGCCCTTGATGTGGTTTAGTGGTGGACTTGGCAATGCTGGGCTGATCATTGGATTCAATGGTCTTAGAGGACTTTTCCAACCTAAATGACTCTATGATTCTGATGGTGTGTGGCAGTGGCATGGCTGTCACTGATGACATGGAGTGGGACACAGAATGAGACAGAAGCTGATTTGCTGGCTCCTTGTTGCTGCCAAAATACCATCCAGGTCTTCTTTCTGCATGGCGTCCCCCAAACTCTAGTGGAGGAACTTGTCTATGACCACTATGAGAAATTCCCTCCATTTTTGCTCTATCCATTCCTTGCTGAATCAGAGCTCTGAGATTTGCCATAGTATTTCACACTTAGCATGAAACTTGGAAAGGGCATTGGTCTGATTTCCAGACCTGAAATAATCAATTCTAAACAGCAGAGCGTTAAACATTCTCAGAGACCATGATGGTGTGACTGTAGTTCTGGCTACCCTTTGTCCAGAGCAGAGCATCACCCAGCTGGCACCTACTGATGAGCTCTGTGCACTGCAGTCCTTCCTTTTCCTCCATGCAGTCTCTGCTGGTGCCATCTGCTAGCCCTAGGGCTGTGCTTCTCTAGGAAGTGCTTGTTTCTGAGCCGTCAGCCTCACCTTGCTGCTGCAGGAGGGCACTGGGCATTGAAAGAGTTTGGGTGAAAAAGAAGAACAAAATAATAAAGCCACTGTTCCACAGAGCTGTCAATAATGATGTGAGTGTTCAGCTCCATTTCAGCAGATAAATCCAGTGGTTTGCACCTGGAGACTGAGCCCTCACCTCCCTGCTGTACATCATGCCTCAGGAGGTGATGGTATTGCAGTTTGTGGGTGCCCATCTGGGGTACATCTCACATGGGGGATCTGCCTCAAGGCAGGTCCTTTTAACTCTATGGAGCATCTCAGCTCTTACATTATCAAGAAGGACACTTTTTGTTCAGTGAGTCTCAAAATCAGCAGTCCAGGTGTAGAGCTGAGAATGGAGGCCAAGGATTTGGTGTGGTAGGAAGCCCAGATGCTGCAATGGCTGGGTTTCACTCCAGCACAGTCAGCTGCTGCTCACCCCACACTGTCTCTCTCTGTTTTATGCTCCAGTCACGTACACCAGCAGCAATTTGGCAGTGTCTCTGCTCCCAGCAGTAGCCAGGAGCTGACTGCAGTCCCCCTGCACTTGCAGCACCCAAGGCAGGTGGGTGCCTTTGGCTGGGAGTAGTGGCATTCTCAAATATCTGGGTGTCCTTCCAGGGTGGGCCCCTTTTCATTGACATGAGGGCACTGTGCCCTTGACTAACTTTTATTTTAAAATTAGTTTAAAGAAATTGCCATATTCTTCATGGCCAGCTGACCCCTGCCTCCCCTCAAAAAAAATGGTGGGACAAAAGCAGTGTTGATGTGTTCCTTCCTCTACATCCTTCAAGATCTTGTCTCTTCCACAAATGAGCTCCTTGCAGCAGATGGTGGAGAAAGAACTGTGATATAGTGTTAGGAGGAGTGGAGTGAGTAGCCAGAGATGAAAACATGGGAATGCTGTTGAAATGAAGGTCAGACTGTTTATGGAAACTGCGATGGAAACCCAGCATGAATGTGGAGAACCGTGTGCTGGGCCTGCCATTTCTCCATGCCAGCCTAGGAGAACATGACAGCTGGAGCAACAGTGCTGCAGGAAGCCTGCTGGGGTCTGTGGGCAGCATCACTCATTGGTGTCATCACAGTTTGCCCCACTCGAAGATCAAATGTCCTGAATCATCACAGAGCAGAGCCTTGACATTGACAACTTTATCCTTGTGGTTTGTTGTGCAGAGTACCACACCCAGTGACTGAATGGATGCCAGGCTGACTTCAGTGGAATGTCCCTCCTTTTCCAGGAGCATAGTTATGTTGGCAATTCTGATGAGGCAGCCAGGGGAGAGTTAGTCCACCACCTCTAACTGATGAGCAGGATTCTTCAGGATACACAAGGCAAGGGACTGGTCCTATTTTTCAGTGTGTTTCTATCTTGCTGGTGCTTCTTTTCTTTAGCTCTACCTTCTCTTTAAGCATGATCATCCTAAGCAGTCATGAATACAAATGAGATGACAATATCACACAGTTTGCTTTGAAACTATCTCAACGGAAAGCACTCTGTAGCCTTTCTTTACTTATTAAAAATAGTGGTTTTTGTAAATTTTAATAATTTTCAGAGTTTGTTTCTCCTCTTCCATTCCTTCTCTTTTAAGAAATCTAGAGGTACACAGGTATCTTTATTTCTGACTGTGGAATGCAGTACTTCTTGCAATATCTCAAAGTATTGCAATGATATGTGGGCACTCTGGGAGGCACAGGAATGCCTACTTGCTTATCTTAGATTTTGACACCAAGTGTCTTTAAAAGTAGATGCCTTGTCCCTTCAGAGCACAAGCTGAAAGCTTGATGGTTTTGTGTTTGAAGCATGCAGATAGTTCCTCTGAAGTGAGCAGAAGCCCACAGCTGTCCGGGCACCTGGGAACTACTGGCTTGTTGTCAGAGGTCAGCCTGACCCCTGTGTCTGGAAAGACTGGAACAGATCCTCCCAGAAGCTGTGCTAAGGCACATGGAGGACAGGGAGCTGATTTTGGACAGCCAGCATGGCTGCACCAAGGGCATGTCCTGCCTGACCACCCTAGTGGCCTTCAATGACAGGGTGAAACACTATGCTCAAGGAAATGCCTAGAGATGTCATTTATCAAATAAATCCTTGATTTGTTGTGTGAACTGTTACATGGATAAGAAAGTGACTGAGTGGTTGCATCCAGAGGGTAATGGTCAGTGGCTCATGGTCCCTCCTGATGGACATCAGTGATCCTCAGGGATCTGCATGTTAAGCAGTACTGTTTAATATCCTTATTAATGACATAGAGTGATAAAGTGCACCCCCAGCAAATTTACAGGTGGATTTTTTACAAGAGAATGTAGTGACAGGACAAGGGGGAATTGCTTCAAACTGAATGAGAGTAGGTTTAGATTAGATATTTGGACAAAAGTCTTTACTGTGAGGGTGGTGAGGCACTGGAACAGATTGCCCAGAGAAGTTGTGGGTGTCCCACCCCTGGTAGTGTTCAAGGACAGGATGGATAGAGCTCTGGGCAACCTGGACTGGTGAAAGATGTCCTTATTCATGGCAGGGGGCTTGGAATTACATGATCTTTGAGGTCCCCTCCAATCCAAACCATTCTATGATTCTATGATATCACCCTATCTTAGTACCCTCCTTGCCCAGGCAGGCAATTGAAAGGCTGCTCCTGAAGTCCTGAGGTGTTTCCTTTGGCTTCAAAGATGGTGTGGATCTATACGTATTACACCTGAACAGAGCAGAGTTATTTGAAAAACTCATTAGAGTGGTGATGGACTAGAAGAGCAGGTGCTACCTGAACCAAAAATAATTTATCTATCAAATATTTCATATCTTTCTTACTAGGAGGAAGGTGAGTAATTGTATTCTAAGGGAGTTTTGCAAGGTTTGTACCTAGCTGCGATGGGGACACATAGAGCAGGGAGGGGGATGTAAGCCCAGCCCCTAAGAAAGCCACTTAAAAAGCACATGGCTTGAAACAAGAGAACAGTCAGCTCTCTGGGAGCGTCCTCTGAGGCTGCGGGGACCAGTCTGAGACCTGGGATGGTGATTGACAGCCCAGGAAACCAATTAGAATGCTGTTTCACTTTCACAAATCACTGGGAAAAGGGTTGGTTGAGGCCTTTTTGGCTTCCGGTCGGGGAGGTGAGCAGGTCTGGGGCTCCGGCCTGGCATGGGGCCCGGCCCGAGCCCCGGCGGGGGGGGAGGGCCCTGCCCCGGCAAGGCCCGGGGTGGACCCGGCCCGGCTCCGGCGGGCCCCGGTCCCAGGGTGGCCCCAGGGGGACCCGGCCTGGCCCGGCCCCAGGGGGAGCCCAGCATGGCCGGCTCGGCTTGGCCCCTCGGTTCCTCCTAGGCCCGGATTGTCTTTTTCATGCAGCATGGCCGAGCAGGGGATGGGAGAGCTACCAAAGCGCCAAGCACACGGCAGAAGGAGGTCCAGCTGTCTCCACGTGGTCCCCTTTGTAGCCACGTTTTCTCCCAGTGTGGCTCCAGCCTGGCTCCTTACTGTTTGGATACAAGTTTAACTTTTAGTGCCTGAATGAGACTTCGGATTTCCTGAGCTCCTCAGAACGAAAGGCATGAAGCAAGAAGAATTACAGAAGTCAGCAGAATGAAGACCAAGTTCTCATAGAAGGAGAGATCGAAAAAGTCGCCACTGCTAAGTAGCTTAAAACCTTTTTTTTGGTGGGCTTTAGGGGATTGTGACTTTACTTAACTGTGGAATATACTTGGGGAGGTTAAGTGCCTGAGAAGAAGACCTTTTTTGCCTCGAGGAATGGAGCTCTCTGTCTTTGGGACTGGAATATTTTACAGAGATATTTGGTGAAGAATGAGATGAAGAGACTTCTGTGTTCTCAGCAGCCTGCTTTAAAATGACACCCCATGTGTTTCAGCAACCCATAATACAGCTCTGGAAGGACTGTGAGAATGGGAGGAAGAAAAAATCGTAATTTGTAGTTTCCGGGCGGATGCAAGTTATGAGAGTGAGACACCCTCTAAGCCTAAACTAAAAGAAAGGACTCTTCTCTCTTGAATGAACTGCAATGATTATTTACGTGGATAACTGACTGAAGTGTTTTTCTCTATGTTGCTGGTATGAGGAAAGGGGAAGGAGGGAATAATCTGGAAATCTCATTCTGAATTGTTTTGTGTTATTAATAAATTTCTTCTTATACCCTTTTAAGTTTTAAGCCTGCTTTGTCTTTACTCCTAAATTCGATCCCCAAGAGAAATTAAATCTATTAAAATTGGCAAACCCCAGTCACACCGTGACACTAGCACTCACAAGATAAGAGCAGGAAAGATTGATTCTTCCAACACATATTCTTCCTGCTTGATTTAAGGCACAACAAACTAAACAGACACAGAGCAGAGGTGGTTGTCAGTGTGGGTGACACAGTCAGAGTCCTTTCCTGGAAGTGGGCCTGCGGTCAGCTATAAACTTCATGCTGTGATATGTTGTTTCAAAATAAACCCAGAACATGTGTGTAAAGTTACAGGGAGGTGTTGAAAAGCAAATTACATCTGTACCCCAAAGAAAGTGCCATTTGTTGGTTGAGACCTTGCAAACAGTCCCGGTCTCTGAAGTCAACACAAGATGATATGCATGTGTATAATAAAAGAAGTCATCACTCAGTGCCCTGGTGACCCCAGTCTGTGCTGCCAGGAGGGAAGCTGAAGGCTGTCTGCTGCTGTGCAGGGCAGGACTGCACTGGTCACTTTGGAAAGAGGTGCTTCACCCATGCACCACCTAAATATGGTTCTGCCAGCAGGAAAGCATCAGGGACTTGCTGCTGGTCACCACTGCTGCAAGCCTTGTCTCTGAGCCTGATGCAGCAGATTTTCTTTCCCCAAACCCTGTCCTTGTGGACTCCATCACATGAAAGCACCTGAAACTTCAGGGTAAAAGCAGCTGGGGCAAGGCTAAAGACTTACTTTCAGAAGTATAACAGCATCCTCCATTGCATACTTAGCACTATCTTTTTGTGCCTTGCCTGGAGTCCCCAAGCAGATTTTGCAGCTTCAATATGTTCTCTTTTTTTGGTACCTGCCCATCACAAAGAACTAAAAGTGATGAGTATTTTTGTTTAAACTAGTCCCAGATCAAGGATAAAAGCAAATAGAGCCCATCTTGGGAGTGAAAAACTCTAGCACAGCACTTAAGTTAATATGAAGCACATGTACAGTTCTATTGAAAGCAAATAAAACTTGCTTACTTACTAAAGGCTTTTCAAAAGCACAGATAGCTGATCTGCCCAGGTACACCACACAATGGGAATTTCTCATATGTCTAGAATTAAGCAGTGTGCGTTGTCTTCTGGTGGATTAGGGCCCATGTGTTCTATTCAGAGAAAATAGTTCCAGAAAGAGCTTGCACAAATATTCTATGTTATCTCCAGATACTCTCACTTACAGATGTTTTTTGAATAACTGCCTATATCAATGCTTCGGCCTTGTTTATAGGCAACAGATAGATTTTTTTGGGTACTACCTTAAAATGGTCCTTCAAGTGGAATTCTGTTTAATCCCCTAGAACCTATTTTACTTATGTTGTTAGTCTATTTCTGAAGCAACAACCATGATTAGTCACAGCATGATATGGAACAAACAATAGCGGGACATTGAAAAGTTCTTTAAAGAGTTAAAAAAAATTAAATAGAATGAGATATCCATGAATAACAATGAATGTATCCTTGGACTATTTTCCATTTTCCACTTCATCAAATGAACCTGAATTTTCAAAGATTTCTCTCTTTCTGCTCTTACAAAGTATTCAAAATATCCTAGTAATCCCTTAGGCCCCCAAATGCCCTTACAAAGCATCACTCAACCATTATACCTTCCTATTTGCCAAAATGACAGCTTTTTCACTGTGGCACAGATCTTGGCTCATTGTGCTGTTTGTGCTGCTCACAACATGTCAGTTTTGAAGCACTCACAAATGCCATAGGCCATATACAGTCATTGTGCAAATCAAAGAAAAATGGCATGAATCAAATTTAAACTGTAATTTGGTGTATGTCCTGTGGAAAAATGTAAGCATTTGGAAGACTTATGAGAGTGAAAGGTTTGAGATCACATGTGGCTGCGATGATGCTCAGAACTTCGTTGGGCTTCACTGGGCTAAAGGAGTGGTCTCTTTTATGGGTGGAAACCTCTCCCTTTGGGATGTGGTCAGGAAGGACAGTCAGTATGTTACACTGTGGCTGGACTTTGGAAACAGTATGTCTGATGTCTGTCTATGAGTGTGCCTGCCCTGGCTCCCCACAATGAGTGTAGGTGGCCCCATTTGGGGTGATCTTCTCTTCCCACACAATTGCAAAAAGACCATGGCTGAGGCTGAGCAAATGGTCCCAGTCTGGGGATTTCTGAGGCCTCAGCTTTATTAGCAGTAAGAGGAAAAAGCATGTTATCTTCTCAAATGACATAAAGCAATTGGGTTAGTTTGAAAAATGTTCTAACCTCTACCTTTTCTTATCTTGCAGCTCCTTCTGCCCATATTTTATTGTCTGCATTGTGAAGACACACTGGAATTAAAAGAGAAAATAATTGATTAGTGTAACAGCATGGATCTTACTTAAATTCAGGTGACTGAAAGCAAAGTAGGAAAATGTGTCTGAGGTACTTGCGGTTTTGCCTGAATCAAGTGGCAAATGGGAGACTTCAAATCAGAGGGGCCAGGCCTTCATCACAATGTGTTTCATGGTGCAAATCGGTTTTGTGACATTTGTTCCTCTTTCTTCTGGAAGTTGGAGATGTGGTCCGCTCTGCTCAGGGACAGAGATGAGTAATAAGGAAAGAAAAAAGAAAAACTGAAGACACAGCCATGCTGAAGTCATCGCAGTAGGCTGGAATTCCTTGGAATTCCCAGCTGTGGTGTGGGCAAGGTAAGATGGGTACTGAGGGTATCAGCCTCCCTGGACATGAGTCGCCTTCTACATTACTTGGAAACACTGAGGTCTGCTGTAATGTGGCCCTTCTTGCTTTCAATGCACCTAGGATTACCCCATGGAGCCAAATTTGTGTACAGCACTGAGTTTTCAGAATGCTGGCAGTAACCAAGGTTACATAATAATCCTTTTCTAGTAGAAGATGTAGAAATTTAGCTTATGGCCTTTTCCTTTCCCCAGAAGAGCAAGCTGAGTCATTAATTTTAAGTGCAAATATACCTTATCCACTGCTAATTGGGGATTGGGCCAAAGAAAGCAAGTGTGGGAGGCACCCGAGCCTGTGCTCAGTGAGGGCAAAGCCACTCATTTCTCACATATGAGGGTGAAGGTAGAAATGAACTTGCTTTTGATGTCTAGATGTTGAGAAGAGTTCAAGACAACAAAGATTGTCAAAATTAATAATCTCAGCCCCTTGGCACTGATTTCAGTGGTAACAATTCCTGAGTTTTTCAGCCTGGCAATCTTCCATAAAGTCAACATGATTTTGTCTTGTATTATAAACAAGCTATTTCATTCTTTTATGAGCAGGCAGAGACAAATATTAACAAAAATAGCTGGTCTGTTGAAGCGATTATTACCAATAGGTCTAGAGTCTTGTGTGAGTAACACCGTAGTTGCAAATTACAAAAGAAAAGCCCCCAGAAATCAGAAGTAGATAATCAGTTCTTCTGGCATTGATACCACACTGTGCAAGAGCTGCAGACCAGCTGAAGGAAACATTCTCTTTTCTAGTTCTTTCTAGACTGTTTACATTTTTTCATTTCATTTCCTGAATTCTCAAGTACATGTTAAATCTCATGAAGATTGTAATCATCAGTTCCAGAGGTTACAATTTTGAATACTCAACTTTTAGGTAGACAGAGACGGATTTTTGTAGATACTTCTATACTGTATTTTGGACATGAGTCTGAGCTTGCTAGCTTAGACAGAAGACACACAGTTGTGGATGCTAGAAGACTTTGGGGGAGAAAGGAAGGAAAAGAGTTGAAGAAGGTTAGGATCTCACCATCTATTGGCACGGTCCTAGGTGTGCTTCTGGTTTGGTACACCCAACTGCAGTTTGATGCATTACTGGCCAATAAGGAATAAAGAAAGTCTCTCTTGGAAGGATTATGCCAGAGGGTTAGATGGGGTCTTGGCCAGACCTGTGCCATGTCCAGCAGTATGGGGCACCCAAAGCAAAAGGTCAGGAGCATACTTCCTTGTGCGCTTCCTTAAGGAGAGTTCAGGCATTTCAACTGAGATCTAAATTTGGACATGCAGAGTCAGTCAGCATATAGGTCCATATATAGTTTTGACTGTTGAAACCATCGAGGATTTTCTCTGTTTAATCATGTTCTTTCATCATCAACACCTTCATCCTATGAGGACTGTTGAGGAATGGGAGCTGACCACAGTGATGGTGCTGCAGTTCTACTGCAAGTGTCTGTAAAATGGTCACTGTTGCCAGTTGAATGCCTACCACCAGTGTAGGCAATGCCAGCAGAGAAAGGCAAATTAACCACTTACATAATAAAAGTAGATATTAAACTCATAATTGCAAGAGTCTTGGAAAATTAGCTGGGACACAAATACAGTGATGAGACTAAGTTGCTTCAAGGGATGGCTGGGTGATCAGGACTGTGGACTTCCTTTACCCTGGTGTAGATATGGAGCAAATACCACTTGGGAGACAAAGCCAGCTCTGGGTAGATCAAAATGGAGCCAGACAAGAAAACTAAGAAAGCTCCCCAGATCTGCTAACATCAAAACACTGGCAAAAGGAAATTTTTCAAATTGAGCACAGATCTTTAAACTCACTAAAATATTTTCCTCTGTCCTTTCAAGGAGTGCAATCAGCAGGCCTCCATTTCCAATGTGTTGCAGTCAGAGTTAGGAACCAATTTTTTGTTTGGGTCTGAGCTATAGGAGTCTAAAACTCCCCAATATCTATTTCAAATTAAATGAAATAATCTTAAATATTTGATGAGATATTGAATCCAAAGGATAGATGTTTATTTCCATTGAATATTTGTGTACAAGTGTTCGATGTCTTCACAACTGTAAAGAATGAACCAACACATCCTCAAGCTAACAAAAAAATAATCAAAGTGAAAGAAGGTCTTAATTCCCCTGGACTATTCTTATTTCAATGCTTTCAGTCATTTTCCAAAGGATCTAGGAATTATTTAAGAATTCCTACTTCTGAAGAGGCTGGATTCTCCTCTCTACTGAGCTGTGCTCTTTGAAAAACAACAACAACAACAAAAAAGGTATTAAAAGGGGGTATTTTAATGCTTCAGTGGACAAGAGAAAACTAGGCCAGCATGAGATTGCTGGTCTGCTTTACACTGAGCTCTGAAGTGTTTCTGTTACCCTGTTATGGTTGTGCATCACTGTAATGAATATTTGCTCTCTGTGCTGAGAGGCAGTTTTTGTTCCTCAAGAATTCCATTTTACAGAAAAAGAAATTATTTTCCCCATATGTATCCCTGTCATCTAGACAGTGAAACAAGATGTTTTAAGCAGCTGTTTTGTAGTCATGACCTATTACCTCTAACTTCCTCTAGTCCTGGGAAAGCCCTGCTAATCTTCTTTGCAACATGTTTGTGAGTAATTATTTATTCCACAGCTTTTTGCATTACAGCTTGTTGCATTACATTTTCAATCCAGAAAAAAAAAAATCTACATGAGAAGAAATTTTAGCGCCTTAGTCCTACCTTTTGTTCTTACTCAACATCAAAATTCAAAAGGTTATAATTTACTAAAAAATGAAGTACTTTGTGTATTTAATCTTGGAAATGCTAAGAATGCTTTTACATGAAATATATTATTTCAAAACGGGCTCTATATCTTATTTTGATTAGGCCAAGACATCTTGGTTTGATTCTTTTATTACTTAACTTTTAGGCAAAAACATAATACAACATAAATCATATCACATAAAGGCATCACTAATTTCCCATTGGAAACTATAACCAATGACCAAATAATTTCTTTACTGGCTTTTTAATTTTATCTGATCAATGTTTTCTGAAGTAAAAGAAATTCAACTGGAAAATCTCCAGCCGGTGTTAATAGAAAAAATGTTTGTGCTGCTGTGTCCATCTCCTTTGAGGCCAGCCGTCTGTTTATTTATCATCAGGCATGTATGACAATGAATATGTCCTTATGTAATCCAACAATTCCAGCTATTTCAAAATCAGCAAAGTTTACTTAGTACAGACATGAATTCCAAAGCTATCAGAATAGAGCCCTGCACAGGCTATGGTGAGCGTGATAAACATTGCCGGCCTGGCTTTTCTGCAAAACTGGCTACAAAAGTTTTGCTAAATGAAGAAGCCTTAAATAGCACAGTACAGTGGGGCTTCCTGGGCAGCCAGTTGCAGACTGTCCCTGCAGCCCTGTCAGCTGGGAACTCTTGGACACACCTGGACTGAGCGGACAGCAAACAGCCGCCCAGCCTGTCAGTGTGTCAGGGCTCTCTGCCTGATGCTGCTGGAGATGGGGAGTATGTACACTCTCCCTGGTTTTACAGTGAGCAGTCAGCGCCCTTCATTAGCTCCAGGCATAAATTCTAAGGTGGTAGATAAATGTACTGTGCCCTATCAGCGAACCACAGAATTACAGAATGGCTAAGGTTTGCAGGTACTACAGTGGGTCATTTGGTTCAACCTCCCTGCTCAAGCAGAGCCACCCGATTTGGCTACCAATGTACCAGGGAATACAGGCACAGACTAAGAGCCCGCTGTTGCTGACTGTTTGGTTTAAACTGAAATTTAATTTTGACCGGTAAAAGGCTAAAATGCTGTTTTAATCAATGCAGATTGATGTGTATTTAATAACATGGAAATAATACATTTGCATCAGTTTCCACTTAAGAGCAATATATTGAAAGACCTGTTCCAGCAACAAAGCTCATTTTGAGAAGGATGTTGCTGCTGAGTCCCATCCTGTGCCTGTTTTCAATCGCCCCAGTACAGTGTTAGTGCAGATATGGTGTAGTGACACTGTTTCCCACTAGAGTAGAGACACGTTTCCTCACTGGAGCAGTGCCTGTGCTGGCAGCAGCTTGAGCCCACGAGCCAGGGACTGGGCAGATTTCAGGGCGCTGTTTGCCATCGTGCTGGAAGTACCTCTGAGGGCTGAACTGAAGGAAAGCCAGGCAACCTGCAGGTCTGAGTGCTGGGTCTGTGCCCCACCAGCACATCCTGCAACTAAAATCTCACGCAGATGAGGTGTGAGGTTGCAAAGCACATTTCTACCTGGTGTCACAGACATAGAGCACAGTGGTAGCATTGCCCTCATGTCCTGTGCCAGCCTCACGTGGCTGTGGGGCAGACCAGTACTGAGCTGGTGTCAAGCTTGCAAGGGCAAGTTACTCTTTCACAGATTTTTTTTTTTTTAAATGAACAGGTGTGGGTAAAATAATTATGCACCAGTTCAGAGCTCCACAAGCCTGTGAAGGTGATTGATCTGAGGTAAGGGGCTAGCAAAACAGGTTTATTGTCATGAACTTCAGGGCCAGTCACTGCTGCTTATTCCTGGGCAGACAATTGCCTTCAAACAATAGCCTTCAGATCTCAGCACTTAAAATTATTTGGTCACATTATTATGTGACCACAAGGCATGAAGGACAGTTTTCTGTTTATACATATATAACACACACACACACACACACACACAATACATATATATACATATATACATATATATACATACATATATATATATATACACACACATACATATATACATATACACATATACACATATACATACATATATATATATATACATATATATATATATATATATATATATATATATATATGTGAGATTCTTTTTCTAGGGGTTATCAACTTTTGCTTTATAATATAGAAGTGTACTAATTTCTGTGACTGAGTGAAAAAAACAATTTTAATTTTGGAGGCAGCAGAAGTCTGGACCATGCTGGTACTTAGAGTTACAACTGAAGGAGGATGATTAGATGCTTAAGTATGCCAATGCCTTGGTCTTTTGCTGACAGCTTTGTACTCAGGACTGATGTCCCACTTGTTTGCCCACAACCATCTGATTGTGGGCAGGATTGCAAGGCTGCCTTATGCTTACAAATTGGAAACTCTCCTCCTAAATCAGATCGTTGTGGTGTGGCAGCAAGTAGTCTCACCACATCAGTCTCTAAAATATGTCTGTAGTGGATTGTATGTGTTTTTCTGGATTTATTATGCCATTTCACTATCCTTCTCAATTCCTCCCCTCTTTACCTTGCTCCCATATTCAGGGACAGACTTTAGGAGTGACATAAATAAAATTAATATTAATTAAGGCTGAGTATCAGACTTTCCATTGCAAGACCAGAAATAAATTACATGAAAGAGCAGTGTAAATAACAGCACTGCCAATGTACACTGGGTAGTTTTATACCACCCAAGCTCTGCTATGCACCTGAATGTGAAGCCCTGGAGCAAGAACGCAGCACCAGCTGAGTGTTTGCTTCACTTGCTGGAAGTAAAGCTGGGTGAGTTCTCTGTGACACATCTCCTATACCCATATCAGTATATGGGTCATGGACAACTGATGTCCCTGTATACTCCTTATCTTCAAATATCCACTTCCTCCTCTTTTCCTGAATTACGGCATAGTTGCGAAATTTCACTATATTCATCTCCCCATATTCACTGGAATTGTTTACTTTTAGGTAAAAATGAAAGGATCATAGATATAAAGGGAGGAGGCTGTGTGGGCAGTTAAGGACCTCTGTGCCTGGCTCATTTCTGTCAGCTTGTTGTTTAGTTGCTGCTGCCCAACATGGGTCATGTAAAGCTTGAGCCTGTTGGATTTATATTCACAGCATATTAACAGTGTTGATAGCATAAAAAGACTTAGCTGAGAACATTATGATATACAGTCTGTGTACTATCAGGCTCTTAGGGGTGACTCACAAGACAACTGACAATACTGTTGACATAATTGTTAGAAAATTAATCATATTAAGATCTTTAGTTTCACATCTGGTAAAAAAAAGATCAAAGTAAACATTTTTCAGTGTAAAAATTGTACTCTGATATGTTTAGATGAAATATTGAATGAAATTAGGTGAAACGTCTATTTCAGTAAGACTGCATTTAGAAAAGTGAAAATTAATAGCTTGGTTTCATTTTTTACCTTATCAGAGCAGAATATTTTCTTATTTAATTTTTTATTACTTAGTTTTGAACTAACATGTTGCAAATTGCAAAAGTTTATGTGACTTATATTTTCATGGAATTCAGGTCATCAAAGAAAGGCAACAATCTTGTTTGATATGGGTCAGACTGTGGGTCTGGTTGACAGTAACTGTATTGATATGACAGTTGACGTCTGCAAGTCATCCTCCATGACAGTTTGATTTAAAACAATTGAATTATAAAACTTATGGGGATCTTGATAAAGGGATTAAAAGTCACCTTATGGATGTATCTCAGAATGCTATTATCCCTGAGAAAGTATTAAAGACTATGCATGGGGCTGATTCTTGTCAAGTTACTCATACACCTGCTTATCGTACGTGTTTTACAATTCATGCACACAGATATTATCTTGTCATGGAGTCATCATCAAATTACAAAGAACAACAAATGATCCAGATATTGGCATTCTGAAGAACACAATGGGAATTTTAACTGCATATTTAGGTTAATTTTTCTTGGTGGATGAATTATTGTTCTGGATGGAGGCTGGTATGACTTCATGCTTGCAGGAAAGTTTTCCTCTTTAATAAATGGTTGTATGAGTCTGCATCTAAATCAACACCATGACTGTGTGTACACCTGAGTCTCATGACAGGACAAAGGACCTGCTAAGGAAGTTTAAACTTTGGTGTGATCAAACCATTTCCCAGAGAATGGCTGTCAGCCCCTTCGACAGGTAGGTCCATGGTATGTAGTTTGTAATAGCACAGTATGACCTGTAAATGTAGTTTAAATTTGTAGGTTTTTTTGCTTGTTTTCACACACACACACACACACACACACACACACACACACACACACGCAGCAAGGTGAATTTATCTTAACTTTTCACTGCATGTTTTTTGCTGAATATAACATCAGTTACAGTGCACGTCATCTCTGACTTTTGCATGACCATGTCTGCACATACTCGTGGAACATGGAATGAAGTTCCAACCCCTGGCTTTTGTAAGGATGGTAATTCAGGTCCCCATCAGATTCAGTCCTGTGGTAGAGCAATTCTAATGACCTACTTCTAACTGGAATGGAGCCATCATTGCAATCCTCAGTGACATTTCAGTATAGTAAACTTATTTGCTTTTACATCTCAAATTGCTCCTGAATATTTGTGTATGGAAAATATGTCATTCAAAAGTGGTGTCCCTATTCTCCAAAGAACTGCTGCCCTATAATTTCCCAAAGAATGATTAACAAGTAGCAAGTGGACAATATCTCACTTTTTCCTTCTATAGAGGTTCCTCACTGAAATGTAGATAATCATGGGAACACCAAACCTTCACTGCAACTGAGCCACACACAGGAGCTTTTCACAACAGACACAGATCTCAGCTTCTTCCTGCTTTGTGTTCATGCATGACCCTCCTCTGACTTTACATACATAACTATGCTTTCCACTTTCTTTATTAAGAGATAGGACATGAATCTCTGCAATAATCTTCTTTACCAAGCCACTGCTTCTAGGTAATGGTTTGAAAATTTGCCTTCATCAAGATGGCAACAGTAGCACTGCTACTGGTACTTGGGCTTTCTCTAACCCAGCCCCTGTCATTGCAGAGCTTGACTGGTCTCATAGTCAGGTATTTTCTTGTGAAGTTTGTGGCCCAAAACATTGTGTCTTCCAGCAGTCTGCAAATTGGAAATAGCTGTTTGAGATTATAGAGTCATCACCTGAAACAAAGCTGTTTAATTTCCATCCCAAATCTGGGTGGACCAATGAAGGTTTCAGCAGAATGATCTGTAATGTGTGCATGCAATTGACAATGACAGAGAAGATGACAGCTCTTAAGATATTCTTTCTTTGTAATGAGTCCTTCAAATCATGTGACTGGAACCAACAAATACTGTCTGCACAAGGAACACAAAAAAAAGTCTTGTTGCTTTTCTGTGAAAGCCTCCTATCCAGTGATTGGCATGAGACAGTCAGAAGAATTAATGAGATTTAAACTGGCAGGCCTTGGAATAGTCACCTCACAGGTGCATGCTTACCATGGAGACCACAGGTCTTCCCTGCTTACCCAAACCTGCCCATTTACAAAATAAAATTATAGATCTTGCTTTCTCATTCTTCCAACAGAAAGTGTGTTAACCAGAAGCAGAAAATTTTACAGTCAGTACAGTAATGCAAAGCATATATGTACATGTATAAGAGGTATCATGAAATCCATGTATTATTTTGAACTCCATCCCCAGCTGAAATTTAAGGCTGAAGTGATGTACTTTTCTTCAAAAAAATCCCACATTAGTCTTAGTCCTGAAACACTTCTAAGACTCCAAGGGAATCCTCAGAAATATAGGCATGGGGAGATTGAGATTAGACTGCAGGACTAATGAGTGCATAGGCCTAAGGTCAAGACTATTTGACCTCAAGAAAAGGTCAAATGGGAAATAAGACTCCACCAGAATTTCAAAAATAGCAGTTTGTGGCTTGCTCTTCAAGTCTCTGATGTTTTCTCACAGTAAGTAATGAGACAATTCCCATATAGAACTTGATACAAAAGACTTTAAAGGCGTTAACATACACAAACCAAGCCTTTGTTTTATGACAGAAATGCTTCTGGTGGTAAGTCACATCAACACATCCTTTACTATTTTAGTCAGTCTTATCAGCAGATTTCTTGACTTTGGTTTTCTTTTGGTTTTTTGTTTGTTTGTGTTTGATTTTTTTAACTAGAAACATGTACTTTTACTGTCAGAGTTTTTGGAGGTTCTTTTTCGTTTTATAAGACCTGACTATCTTTATTGAGCACTTTGTTCATGTGAAGTAGAAGATCTGGAAGTCTAGCAGCTAGCTGAAAAGAGGGAAGAACCTTTAAGATGTTGGTTTTACATTAAATGTATACATTACTACAGATTGATGTGAGTTGGGGAATTTGGATTCTCATTTTCTTATATAAATTTATTGCATTTAAATTCTGTCTAGTTTATATATTCTTGTGTCTAAAGTTGTGGATTAAATTTAGATGCCATAAAGTGCTCCACTCTTTAAAGATGAAGAGGAAGAGATTTACTTGAGATGCTCACAAAACCCTACGACTTTCTGTATGTTGTTTGTCATCTCTTGCCCACTGTGTATTTCCTTTTCAGAACAGGAAAAACCTTTGAGCTCAGCCTGAGGGGTGGGGGGGATCTCTCACTGCATGATCCAAGAGACCAAGCACATCCCACTGAGCAAATAGCTGTTTCTGAAATGACTTGTCACTTGCCCATGTATCACAGAACAGGTTCTGCTGCTGCTAGAGTCCTCCTGTATAATTGTCTTTTTTCTGTCTTTCTGGAGAATTGTGCTGTGGCCACAGAGAAGAAGTAATGCAAAACTATCGCAGGAGGCTCTCTTTCTACTGTCAAGGCAGGGGACACAAAGGACCAGACCTGTTTTCCCAAGGCAGAGCCCCCACAGAGGTACCAGCTACACAGTAGGAGCACCACAATCCATCACACAGCTGCCCAGGATCTGAGACCTTGGTGATCTCCAAGTCTGTTGTGCAATACACAGGCCTTGCACCTGATATCTCCTGCACAGCTGGGAACAAGGATCTAAGAGGATGTCTACCTGTAACGAGGCAGCTGCATTGGGTCTATTCCCTGTGAAGTACTTGTTGAGACAGGATCAGCTTTGGTTACCCTGTGGTCTGCTGTTTCATGGTGGAGACTAATCACAGCCATTGGATGCTGTAAACTATAGCTGTAATAAACACATCTCTTGTTGGTGTTTCACTGAAATTTTGTAACTGGGAGGATGGAAATGCTACAGAATGCATTAATAACTGGAGACCAAAAGAACCACTGTTTCTGGGACACTGAACTTTGCCCTGGACTGAGAGAAAGCAGAGCTTGAAGGCTTAGTTTGTGTAGAAGATCAGTGAAGGAAGATATCATCAGGAAAAAGACCTCAGCTGGTTGCTTTGAAGATGAAATGACAAATAGGGAACTGGCATTGGATCAAAAAGTGATATAAGTACTCGAAATTTCATCCTGGGACCAGATTAGTTGGACTGAACTAGTGCAGGCAAAAGTGTGACTTTAGATTACAGATAGTGTTTATCCTAATGAAACAGGTGTGAGTCCAGTACTTCCAGGGCCTGAACACCTGGGAAGTTTCCAATTACTCTTGTGATCAGACGTTTAGAAGGGACAAGCACAAATCCAGAAAATGCTAATTAGGAAGTCTCCTCTGTGTATCTCATAAGGAATGCTCCTAAGGGAGTCTCCTGTTTTCTTCAGAGAAAATCCTGAAGAATCATCAATGTGCTATCTAGTAAATATAATGAGGGGCAAAAATAAGAGTGCAGCTATTCAAGCTTAGGACAAGGCTGAGGAATTTGCAAGAGCAGCATCTGTGCTTGCACCCATAGCTCTGTCCTGCAAGGTGTATTAAAGAAAATTTGGTGCTGACCCACAGACCTTGCATGTGTTAATGTGTCAAGGGTAAACACAAAAACAACACTTGACTGTGAGGAGGCAATGATGCCATCACCCAGAGCTCTTGTGCAACCCGTTGCACAGAGTGCTGTCACTTCCCTCCTGCTGTACAGCTGCTGCACAAGAGGAAATCAATAAAACATCATCTCAGACATTTGGACAGTTTGAGGTTGTGATCTGCCCAATCAGGGTTCAGACACAGATCTCAGTCCTTGGGAGGAACAAGGGCATGTGCGTCAGCTGAGCCGCAATAACGAACTGTGTTTTCCTCAGCATAAAGGGTGGTGGTTTAAACATCAGTGAAAAGCATCTGACCTCACACATTTGAGGCTAGAAGTGTCCACACTCACACTGTACTTCAGTTGGTGCAGAAGGACTTCTTCAGCACAGGAGTTCAGCTACGCCTGATGTGTCTCCTCCCCGGGTAACTCCATGACAGGAGCATCTATCAAAGAGATCATAAATGAAAGACTGAGTTATAAAACTGTCATTCTGTCACTGCTGGATGTCCGTGTGGAGACACCAGGGAAATCTGGGAGATACTGGCCTCTTCCTATGTGGAGGATGTCACAGAAATGTAGTTCTCAGCTGCAGCTGGGAAGCTGATGTCTGCTGGGTCCAACTAGAATGGAGCAGCAGCGTTGGTGTCTACTTATAAAGGTGGTTTTGTCTTTCAGAACTTCCACTTTGTCATAACTGTTGCTTTGCTTGAAAAACATATTTGTAACTGGTGACTGTTCTGGAGGATAGTCAAAAGGTGAATGGCAGAGAGGACATCCTCTCAGATGTGCTCCTACACAAAAGACCCTTAACTGGCGATGCTCTTTCTTTTTATTTATTTTTACTAGAGCAGTCCCAGAATACTATTATCAACTTTATCCCTATCACAGATTTTTGAAACAGGACTCTACAATGTCTGTGATATGTGACCTTCAAAACTCACAGAAAATAAACCCTCATGCCCACATTTTGGCTGAGAGTCCAGCCCACCCAATGCAAGCAGCTTTATTTGGATCCTGTGCCTTTATATATGAAAATGGAGAAACCCTATTGAAGTAAACTGACTTTGCTGTTCATGTAGAAATAGAAATGAGTAAATGCCTCAAAGGTGGTCCAGGGACCCCTCAGGCAGATCCATTCATCTTATGAAGGTCCATTAGACAATAAATATAGTTGTTCTTGCCAGTTCTTTCCTGGATCATCCCTAAAGACGGATGTTGGCTAAGAACAGAACTTTCAGGAGGGTCATGATACTCAGTGTAGTCCCCACCTGTGTGTGTGTTGCCTTGTCTGGCCTTTAACTTGGGTGAGGTACCTCAGTCGCACTGAAGGTGTCAAGCTCTGTGTGGGGTGAACAGGGTGTGGTCCCTCCTTTCAAAAATGTCAAAGTCTAGTGCAGTGGAAAATGGCTAGAAAATAAAAAACAAGTTTTCCACCAACTGTGATTTTGTATATATGTGAATTTGCAGATTTGCACAAGCAAAAGCCATTCTGAGCTGCAGAAGTCACTTAACCATAACCCCTTGTAGTGGTTATTAGCAGGCTATTGCCATTTTTTATTAAAAGAGGGTTGATGAGTAATGGCTGCTATAACTGTCTTGACTGAGGCATCCACCCAACTCTTTGTTGTTTCATTAATTTCTTGTTCCATTAAATCTTTGGAACAAGGTTTGTGCAGATCATGACTTGTTCTTGGCATCTTTTATGTTTGGCGGAGTTTTTTTTGTACTATTATTTTTGCCAACTTGACAGCCGTTTGCTAACCATTTTTGCAGTCAGGATCCTTAAATTCATCTTAGTCCTTGGTTACTGCTTAAGCTCATGGTACCTAGTTTCTGCCCTCATCCATTAACAGAAATTCTTTTAGCAACTTATGGTTTTTTTCATTTTTTCAGTAAACATGATACTGGTCCTTGAAGTAAATCATCTTCCTTGATGTAATTTTACTGTATTTGCTTCTCACATGATAACAATGAAGAGCAAAAATAACTCTTAACAGATTTTTATCTCCTATTCTACATATGCTATAAAGTCCAGTTGTAGCCAAGTACATTTATAAGGACATTCCACAGCTATTAAAGTTTCATGTAACTTGTCATGAAAATTGAATATCAAAGTCTGCATTAGCAGATGAAGCAGATTTTAAACAATAGACTGGAAGGTTTTTCCCCCAGTGTTTTCTTTCCTTGTGGGTTTGCTAAGAAACAGAATTATTCTCTGTGGAAATGCACACTGTCCCCGATCTTCCTCCCTTTTCTTCTCTGTTCAATCCTAGCCCTGCCATTGAATTTTGCTAAGGGCAAGGAAGATTTGACACTTTAATGGTGTCTTCCTGTCTATATATTGCTCTCAGTATCTGACAAAGCTTGAAGTTGAGTTTTTAGTTGAGAAGTTGCAAACAGGGCAGCAAAACATCAAGAGTGGGTCAAGCTGAAACCTCAATATAATTATATTTGAAGTCTGTTGAAGTTTTTGAAACCCGTTCTGAACAGTTCAGTAACTGGGGGCAGCTGGACAGACTGATGAGCTTGACAGACAGACTGATGAGCAGCTTATCCTTTTTCAATGTTCTCATGTCCAGTAGTTTTGGTGGTTTTGTTCATGGGGGTGAACAAAATCCTCCATTCATTTATCACTTAGTTCCAATTGCTTTTCAAACTTGATAATCAGTGTGTGTCTTAGTTTCAAGACAAAAAAGGCAGCGGTCATTCCTAGGTGCAATGCATTATTATCTTGAACATTTTAGGTGCGGTAAGGAACAAACTATAGATATGGTCCTCAGAGTATGCTGAATCAGAGTGCAAGTAGATTAAAAATACCCCTAGAATAAGGAGGCTTGAAGTGAGGAATCAATCACTGGCTCCCAGACAGTGTCAAGAAACAATGGGCACAAAAACTTCAGCTTTACAGTTAGCTCTCTTGTGTGAGAGAGCAGTTTGAACACTGCATTTAGCCCCTTCTCATCATGCCATGTTGGGCCTTCCTAAATATTAAAGTAACTTTTCTCAGGTGGGAAGCAAAAGCAGGATCACTCTTGGGATTTTTGTACATTGTCTGGTTATTCACCAATGGTTCCTGCCTTTGGGGATGGGAGTATGTGCAAGGCAGAGAAGGTAAGCATTTTGTATCTTTACTGCTCATAATCATTACAAGGGATAAGTCCACTGAAATGGATAGCTGACTATTTACAACTCTCATGGGAGCATTGTCCATAGCATGGTTCAGTGTTATGTTGGTGTCCACATCAGTTTGGGTAAGTTTTACTTGTCTGATATGCCTGCTTCCAATGTGGAAAAGTATTCCATAAAAATGTAGTTTGTCTGATGGCTCTATCTCCCTCCTATATCATGCTTACCAAGAAAGCTGACTGGTTTACAATATGTTTCAGTAAGTCCTGCCCACAGAGCCATCATGGCTGCTGGGGAAACTTTCTCTGTTGCAAAACATACTCATTCTCCCTATGACGCCAAGATGATTTTTGTATTTTCTTTTATGTACCTTTTACACATCTTTTATGTATGCTCAGTACTTCTAGCATGCATACTTGTAATTCCGTAAGTCTGATAACCCTAGTATTAGAGCTAGCCCTTAGCATAGTTCTACTATTCTGTTAGGCCAGGAGACCAAACATCCTAAAGGCCTCCTAGTAGGAGACCAGAAAGCCCTATGCTATCTTGAGAAACCCAGCACCCTCTAGAACATATCTTGTAAACAAAGATTTGGCTCACCCAGGGGGGAATTCCTTGGAATGGGGGAATATCACACTGTTCATCCAAGCCGGTCCTTGGGACATTCTTGTTAGATATGCTAATTTGTAAGGTCTATAAATTGTACACGTGATCTAGCATGGGGGTGCATTGCAGCACATCCCACCTTTGCAAAGTGGTGCACCAACAACGATACTTATTAAAATATCCCTTATCCCATTACTGTGCCTGGCTCTCAATTTTTAAGACTAGGAAAAGGCATCACTGAGAATGCCAACTATGTTTTCTTCCTAAACACATGCAGATGACAAAGGTGCAGGAAGTCACACTAGTGCTGCTTGATTAAGATAAAGATTGAAGGAAGATTGAAAGATGAAAAGGAATGACTGTGTATTGGAAAACATACAAATATCATCTGTGAGAGATGACATTTTCAAGCCTGACCTCTTATATGTTAAAAATGTTAGTGTCTTTACACGGTATTATAGGTAGGAAATAAATGTGAGGAAAGTAACAGTGATAAAGCTCCTTCACCAGACACAGCCTGCTGCAGTGGTTTTTTTATTTGCATATATTTATTTACACATGAAGATCTCAGAAGTCATATTGCTTGATGAAACAATACATAATGGAGCAGATTGCAAGCACTGAAATACACAGAAAACTACTTTCAGCTGTTTTATCCAGGGAGTAATTGATAGGCTTATTTAACATTGCAAAACTATTCACATCAAAAATAGTTTATACATGGTGTTCCACTTTCTAATCCACTAATTTCAGAGGAGAGAATCTAAACTTCAAATATACAGCAAGAACAGATTGTTCAAGCTGTGACTATTGTACTTCAATAAAAATATTTCTTCTCCCTATGGTAGTTGAAATGCACTGGGCTTCAGCTGAGGGGGAGAGAGAAAAAGACTTCAGATTTTTCCTGATCATGTGCATCTTACAGACTAAATAGTTTGATGATTTCTTTTAGCATTAATTACAGTAGATCTGCCAGGTACACTTGTGCCAAGCTTCCCTGCAGACACTTACTGCCTATCACCCCACCCACTCAGCTCATGTTAGCTATCATTCTGCCATTGCCCAACAAACCCACACACTGTTTTGTGGGGACCAGACGGCTCACAAAACTGCCAACTGCATAAAGCCATCACATCTACAGAAAATCCCCCAGAGTCCTAAGAAACACAGTTTTTCGGATGACTTCCCTATTGTCAAGCGCTTCAGTTGTAACTGACCTTTCTGACATTTACAGAGAAGTGAGTGGTGATTAAATCTGGTTCCCCAGTATTCACTCACACTCAGTGACACTCACACTTAAAGCATGTGAGTGCTTGTGGAAAGTGAGTATGCAAGTCAGAGATGATGGAATATACATGAATTTTCAAACACAGCAACATTTCAGACATTGCTCCTTTCCTCTGTATGGGCTTGTGATGCTAACAAAGCAAAAGCCAGGGAATGAGCTGCAAGAGCCAGGGAATGGACTGACCTCTGGGAACAACTTAACTGAGAGTGGTGGAAATTCAGCTACTTTTTCTTAGAAACTTCTACATAAAAAAAAAATTTTCCTTTCTGTTCAGAAATTTAAATTTGTACAAATTTTATCTAAAGTGTTAAGCCTAAGTTGTATATTTCTGAGTATAATGTTTATTTTTTCTACATCATGTGTCTTTTAATTTATTTGCATATTGCTTTGTTGTGTAAGAGTATGTACAACTACTGACCCTGTGAAGATATATAGAAGAAAAGCAATCAAAAAGTTTTTAAAATCTTCAGTCAACAAATTTGTTGCATTCCAAACAAATTCTCTCTTGAAAATATTATTTGGAGGATTATGAAAATTTTTTGAAACTGTTTTCCTCCTGCTGAATTTTCCTGGAACTTATGCTTCTTATGGAAAAAAAACAAAAAAAACAAAAAAAAAAGAAGAAGAAAAGTTCCAAGTGGAAAAATCTTTTAGATAGAAAAGTCTCTCAGCTTTTATCAGTTGCACCTCATGAGTAAACTAGATAGTGTGGAACAGTCTTTCCTAATTTCCCTGATCATCCTATGATTCAGGTTGGTTTTTGCTCATGTGAAGTTTAATACAGTATTTACTTTCTTTTCCACTCAGAGAACCATTGGTATTTGCTCTAAGAGTTCTATATTATCATTATTATTTTTACTATTATTAAGCAGCTGCTTGTATTTAATGAGCACTCAGTGAAGTACATACATACACTTGCAGATGGAGTGCATTTGTCCTAAAGTTGAAGTGCCCATGAATTTTAAGTTCTTACCAAGGTAGGCTGAGCTGCCTTCCATGTGTCAAATCCTGGCTGTCAAGGATACAGTGGCTTTTAGATAACAATGCAAATTATACACAAAAATTGCAATTTAGCATGGTGCACTCATAAAGTCATACAATTTTTTAAAGAAAATTTTTCTTTAAATTCTTTTTTTGGATGATATTTCACACCTCTTACCAATAGCTGAATAGGTACTGGAGTTCAAACAATGTTTCAAATATTTTTCATATACCAGTGTCATTTCCAACTTTTGTATTCTCACTTTAAATATTGCCTGTGATTAGAAATGCTCTTTTAAAAAGTCTGCATGTGAAAAATCTTGTAGAAGTTCACTTGAATGCTTACCTGTATTCTGCTGCCAGTTGTTTGTAACTTAAGCCTGCAGTGGATGATTTTGGTTGGAAGGAGGATTGCATTAAATTCAGCATACCAGAATAGTACCTACTGTGTCCTGTGTTTGAGGCCTGTATTGGCATTGCTGTGATTTGAAGCCAGTCACTACTTAGCCAAAAAAAGTACAGAAGTGCAATTATGAAATAGTTCTCTAGATATTCTTCTTACATTTTCTCACAAAATTGCTTATTTTTAAAAATCCACGAGATTTTTTTTTTTTTGCTACACATTTAATGTCTAAATATTTTTTCTTCTTTCTGTTTTGTTGGTTATTTATTTGGTTTGGGTTTTGTTTGTTGTTTGTGCTTGTGTGTATTTATGTTTAGTTTATGGTTTTGGCTTTGTGTTTGCTTAGGGGGGACGTTGATTTAATTTTTATCCAAGCTTCATGTTATAGAAATAAAAGATTATAAAATGAAGATAGACAAAGAAACAGTCCATTCATGGTAGCATAAATCTCTAAATGGACCAGCAGTTTTCTGATACCACATTTACTTAATTATGAAATGCACTAGTACAATAAAGAACAAAATTTCAATGTTTGGCCACATGGCACAAAGTGCTTAAGATGATGCTCTATTTGTAAACAGTACATTATGTAGATTGGAACAATACAAAGCAATTCAATTAGAGATAGTATGACCTTTTACTGCTTAAGCTCAAAAGTAGCAGAAGGAACCTCGCCTATAATGAACATTTAGCTATCTCTATTGCTGTTTTCTAGCATTATCTAAATTAACACGTCTTCTATACATTGCAGATGGATTTGGACGTCTGCAGCCTTTCAAGAGGGAGATTGCCCTCTCTCAGCTCAGTGTTCTGAGTGCTGTCAATGAGGTCATACATATGGTCTCACTAATATAACAGTAGCTTCAGTTTAACCATCAAGATACTGATTTCACCCTTGGGAAACTACCAAGCTGGGCGTCATTAAAATAACATTTGCCACTTCACAGTGATTGCAGTAATGCAGTATCTCCTCTGGTGCACCAAGAACAGGGTTTCTGCCTCACTATCTTTCCTGTGGTGAAAGTTGTGCAGGTGCTTGCTGCAGGTAGCAATGGTGTTGCATGCAATACTTCACCTTAGTTTACTTGTAATCTGCCTAGACTAAGATGTGGTTTATCCCAGAAAGAAAGAGAAAGTAATTTAAAAGCACCCTACTCACTTCATTTAAGAAAAATATTTATATTTTATACATCATAACTAATGAATATCATCTGATCAAGATGTCAGTTTTGATAAAATGCTATGACCCCTTCTAATCATGCTGGTAAGCTGGCTCAATTATGACTCAGAAAATTCCACCTGCTCTTCCTGCCCAGCAGCTGAGTTTTACTACAAGCCTCTTAATCAGAAATACAATTTCCTATATAGGCTTTCTTTAAAAAAAAAAAAAAAAAAAAGTTACTGCTCTTGCATTTCTTTACCTTGTACTTGCTTTGTTTTAAAAATGTAACTGTTGGTACGTACAGTATGTGGCTCTAAATAATATCCTCCAGTATAATAGATACAGCCTAGAGTATAGTGTCAGAAAATGGCTTGTTGAGTGCAGGAGGGTGTTTCAGTTAACATGGGAGAAAAGCAACTTGCTGTTGCCTTCAGGTAGAACTACTGAGGAGCTCTCAACTCTGTGAGTGAAACAATGGCAAGAAATTAGATAGGTGGATTAATTACAGGAAAGTTAGAAGCAGGGGAGGGGAAGTGCCCCCCAGGTCTGTGGTTAGTGGCATACTTAGTCACGCTATGCCAGCCACCTGGATTTCTGGGAATTCAATCAAGTTTCAGAAAGCCTGCACAGTTAGCTGGTTAAGCTCTGCTGAGCCACCCCAGCAGCACTTGGCGGTGTGGAGGAGGTTAATGAGTGCCCTTGGTTCCAATGGGCAAGATTGCAGCTGAGTAAGGGGGGAATACATGAACTCACTGCTAGACTCATCAGAGAGACAGGAAGGAAAGCTTTCATCCTTCTGGAAATCCCCAGCTGAGCGCAAAGCAGAGCAGCTCTTTCTCTAATTCGCCAGGATAAGGAGACCATATATGTGCATTGTCTTGGGATTGCAGTTAAAAGGAGTATTTCCATCCCACTCCTCACACAAGAATGCTCAAAGCAGGAATAGCTAAACTTTTTTCCAATTATGGCATTGCCAACTTGTGAGGGACTGGGTGTTCCAGATTTTCAAGGGAGAGGAAGGATACAGAAACACTTCTTCATGGGTTCCTGCGATACTTGACCACTTTAGCACTGCCATTAAGCTAGTTAACTCCTGAGCTTTGAGTCATGGACAACTAATTCCTCTCAAGAAGAAATGCAGATCTGATTAACAGGATCATAGAATTGTAGGATGTTAAGGGGTTGGAATAAACCTTAAAAATCATCCAGTCCCAGCCCTCCTGCTGTGGGCAGGGCCACCTCCCCAAGTTACTCAAAGCCTTATCCAACTTGAACACTGCTAGGTTCAGGGCATCTACAACCTCCCTGAGGAGTCTGTTCCGGGGTCTCACCACCCTTACAAGGAAAAATTTCTTCCTAATATGTAACATAAATTTCCCTTCTTTTAGTTTGTACCCATTACACCTTGTCCTACCACTGCAGTTCCTGATAAAGAGCTCCTCTCTCTGGCTTCTACCCTGTAAGCCCTTCAGATGCTGGAAAGCTGTTATGAGGTCTCTTCTCCAGACTGAACAGCCCAAACTTTCTCAGCTTTGTAGGGTGAGGACTTTGCTCCAGGATCTGCTCTGCATAGCCACTGGGGATCTGGAACTGTGCAAGGGTCCACTGCTGTGCCCACAAGCCTTTCAGCATTATCTGTGTAAGTCGTGGGCTCCCCCACGTCCTATGTGTGCATGAGACACACGGCTCTCCTGAGATGGAAACACTGAGCTCTCAGGCTGGCAAGAATCTTTCATTAGACGCACTTGTCTTATCTTGAACTTGTATGCTAACAACAGCTAGCATGTTGCAGGGGCACAGAGGAGGGATGAAGAGCTCAGAGACATCCCAGTTGCCCTCAGGACTCCATCATCTCCCACAGGATGGCAGAGCAGCTTGGCACAACATACAGTCATCGTGATGAGCTGCGTCAGCTTGCATTTCAGTGGTTTAATGCAACTTTTTCCAGCAAAAGGTTCAGTGAATTTTTACACAAATGTGCAAGCAGCACTGAGTCTTTGAAGAGCAGATCTTCACAGTATCACTGTTCCTGTACCATGTTCGATGTCCATCTAGTCTGGGCCTGGGGCTCTGTCTTGAGCCCAGTAGACCAGGGAGTCCAGCTGCTGCCTCCATGTCCTCACCTCTCAGCACTAAAGATGAGGAACCAGAGGAGGTGCACCCTCACCATTGGATCTCTATCCTTCCTGACTCGATGAGATGGTGTTCCAGCGGGAAACCAAACCTGGGAGCAGGTGAGAGCAGCTGCTGGGTGAGCCAGGCTCAGAGGTTATTTGTTTCTAGGGCAGCTAGACTAGCACAGGTAACAGTGACACTTGCTTCCCATCTGAGAGGCAGATGCTTGTGATTGGGCTTGTATAAATCATTCAGCACTGTCCTGCTATGGTCCACTGACTGCAGCACAGACATGGGGCATATCAGCAGCTCCTGCCCAAAAATGGGTAATCTTGACTCTGCAGTGTGGACCATGTGGATACACAGAGTCTTCAGAGTGGTATTGCAAACATCTATCACCTGTGTGACCACAATATATTTTTTCTGTTTTTATATCCACGATATCTTTAGTCCATTAAGGCTGTATTGTCTGACACCTTTTCTATGGGAGTGACTTTTAAATGTGGTGACTTTTTTTAATGTGATAAAATTGCTCCATTGAGGCTCCCAGTTCCCACCTAGTCACCTTAGACTTGATGTTCCATCCTTCTAAATTCTGCCTTCTAGGCTGGCAGTTTCACATGGTTAGTCCCAATGGTACCAGACAGTGGTGTATAACCCCAAATCTTCCCTAAACAGGAAAAAGACCACCACAGGCTGCAGTCAAAGCTGAGATTGTTTAGCAAGTGTTGAGGGGATGTGTTGAGGAAAGCTAAAAGAAAGGGATGTCTGGAGATCTGGGAGCCACAGTTCCACCCTATCTGATGGTACCCCTCATTTAGGCCTGCCCAGACTCTCCCAGGCTGACACCAACCCTGTGAAGATTTTCTGCCATCATGTTGCAAAATTTTGCAGGTGCAAGTGGAGCAGGAAATAGTCAAGGACGAGCTTTGTTGGGGAGCAAAGATGAAGCTGTGTTTTCAGCAATGTCAGCAGCAAAGGTGTGGTGCTGTATTTTGGTGTGCTCTGGTGAGGCCAATGCAGGGTGCAGCACAGACGGTGGGCAGGGAAGCTCAGGGGCACGCTGGTGAATGAATGTGGAGGGCTCTGAACCAGGGCCTCCACAAGGCTTGCTCTGAGTTTTGCTGCAGTCACTCTGCTCCACAGGGGCTGATCACAAACAGTGTGAGCCTGAGTCATCCCCTCACCAGCTGATGGGAGGCTCCTTTCATGGCTCATAAAGGCAGCATAGATTTAGCCTAAATGTCTCTGCAAGCATCAGAACTCAACTGCCAGGCTCTGCTATTGCTCATGGCTTGTCATTTGACAGTGTATGTTCTGATTTTCTAATAAAAGATTCTAAATTTGAACATTTTTTTTTGCTGGCAGGTAGACATCCAAATGATAGTGCTGTCCAGGGAGTAACTCATGACTAAGACTTACTGGAATTCATAAAATTTGCCTCCTCCTACTTATTTAACTTTGCAGCTCATTGTCACAGATATACCCTACTGCATACAAAAAGCCTGAGTCTACTGAATACAAAAAAGTGTGGAAAGAAGGAAGAGAGAGTGGTCATCACATCACCTGCTTTCATCTGTTGCTGAGCATCTCCTCTTAAGGGCCCAAGAAGAGAATGGGCCCTTACATTCCTTACAGCTGGAATGCCTGTGAGTCCAGGGTGGTGCACCCACCACAGCTGGGACCCTCTAGCTGGCTAGGTCAGCTGTGCCAGGCAAATATCCTCATTCCTGGATACTCTAAAAGAAAGCCTCTTTCATCAAGATCTTCTCTTGTCATCCTACAATATGGGAATGATACCTTTCTTCTACACTAGTTACTTGGAAGAACCATTTAGACTTCTAAGACTGGAACAGAATTCACAAGTCAATAAATCACCAATTTTTCCCTGAAAAGCTTTAATCAAAAAACAAGTTTCCTTTCCAGCTCTGCTATAGATCAACATCAAATCAATACTGTAAAATAACCCCTCCAAATTAATGTTTCTCTATTAAATATGGGTTTGACCATTTCCCATTTTGTAACAAAAAATGCACACCAAGACTTCTGTAGATCACATCTACTTGATTTAGGTTGGTCTGAAGTGAACTATAATTTTTGAGAGAGAGGTCATGTTTTGTAGCATTGTTATTGGCAGGTAGAGGGGGAGGAGAGGCAGAATCTAGTGGAATTGCAGTAAATCTAATGTCTTGAAATCCCATCACTCCCATCTGTTTTTACTGAGAGTGTTTTGTCCTATATAATCTGTCCATTTCATTAGCTCTCCACTCATTCTAGTCTCCCTAGCCCGCAGAGTATCCTAGCCTGCATTTTTGATGAAAAAAAAAAAAAGTAGAAATTCCCAAGACAGGGGATGTTTTTCACTATTCATCAGGGCAGAGGTTTGCTGGATCACTGGGACCCTCATCTAGAAGCTGTGTAGCTAGGTCCTGTAGCTATCGTGATGGTGGCAATGATGTGGAGAGAGGCCACCCTTGCCTGGGCTGTCAGTCCCATGGTATGCAGTCTCTACATGGTGCCATGACCACTGTTATGTCTGCAGTGCTGAAGTGCTGTCAGCAGTTTGTACCACCAGGCAATCAGCCCTCCTCACTGGAGTCTCCAGGCACTGAAGAGTTACCCCTTTGACAAACTAAGTGCTGTCCTTCATTCTTTACAGCTGCAGGTCTGACCAGCTACATCTCAGTCCCCACAAAGAAGGCTAACATTTGAGGCCTTCATAAAAAGGCCACTGCACTCTACAGCAAAAGAAATCTTGCTATTTTCAGTCCTACTCCTTCTCACTGAAAAGGTAGAGCTGTTGACACACAAAGGCAAACATAAGTGATATACAGTCATGTATTATTCCTTTGTTCATTTCTCCTTTTCTTGGAAATACTCTTACAGTATCACATTTTTACTCTCAATAATGTTTGATGCCAAATCTGATACGGACTCATGGTATGGCTTGTATATGAATGCTTGGTCCAGATCATGTCAATGATATTTCTCCTCTTCATTGCAACATAACATAGCATACTTATATTTTCACTTAGACACTTAAATGATCTGTCACTTCTGCCTTGAAAAGTTTTTTCCAAGTGGGGCTAGACCTTTTTCTGGAACATTAGCTTTCAATCTAAACCTTACTCTAAGACCAGCTGTGTCCTTTTCATGCTGAAAACACATCCTTCAACACCTCCCTTTCCATACAGAGTATTTTTGGTCTCCAGCACCGAAAAAATGCTGAGTAAATGAAATCATGGGTCTCATACACAGCCCTTCAATGGTTAAGTAGAGGTAATTGTTCAGAGTGCTGACTTCATCCCTTCAGGCATCCCCTCAGACACTTGGTACACTCTGTCTTTCTTCTTTCTGATGCAATGCAGCCAGCATTATTGAAACACTCCATTGCTGATTTACTAATTAGCCTTTATTACCAGAATTGGTCTGACCTTATCTACTTTCAGTACTGTTCTTACTGGCTCTATTCCTCTAGAGCATTCTATATCTATTCCCATGTACAATGCACATTCAGGAGCTTGTTTAGGTTATGAGTCAGAAGATAAGCCTGTCTCCCTGTCTCCAGCTGGAGTTCCTGAGGCTTAGCTGTGATCTACAATATTTTTTACAGTAGTTGTTATTCTTTTTACAGGATAGTTTGAGGGATCAATATCTAAAAGTAGTAGAGATATTATTATAATTTGCTTGACATTTGTTATCAAAACTATGGACTACACAGAAAAATTTACAGGTGTAGAAGTGCATGTCCTGAATATCAGAATATTTTTTTCCTGCTGTTTGGCATAGGGTGAGTGTCAAGAGTCTTCAGCATGAGGTGGACAGTGTTGGAGGTTAGGTAAGGTTTTTTCCTTCCATGTTTTTCTTGGTCTGACAAGG
Source organism: Muscicapa striata striata (assembly GCA_030060385.1). Taxonomy (NCBI): domain Eukaryota; kingdom Metazoa; phylum Chordata; class Aves; order Passeriformes; family Muscicapidae; genus Muscicapa; species Muscicapa striata. Next base: position 4,159,206 of record JAREIS010000093.1, on the reverse strand, counting down.
ATTGTGAAGACTGATGGGAAGCTGTTGTCCTACCTTCTACTTCCTGAGCAGCAGTGCCAACAGTGCCATAAACAATCAAGATAACACTAACTTAAACCAAATACTTACCAACCCAGGAAAACTCTCTGCTGGGTACTGTGTGCTGCTGTATCCCACCAACATGCTTTTTTGCTCGCTGGCCTCAGGTGGAGTGCAGGAAGCCTGGCCAAAGGGCTGTTTCATCAGCCAACAGCAAGGTTACACCAGATTATGGATTCATTCACCTGAAAGGCTAGGCTTGCTGCCAGAAGCCAAGGAGTCCAGCCAGCAAGAAAGTGGGTGCTATCAGAAGAATTGTTGCAGAGCACATGGGAGGGTGCTGGTGCTGGGAGATTTCAAACAGGCAAAAGAGCAGAGTGTTTCTCTGAGAGGCTGATTTGTTCATCCTGTAAAACTTGCCTGATTTCTTCATACACCTGAGACTTCTCCCTTAGAGAACCAGCAGCACCCTAAACAGTTCAGGGCCAAAGCACAAGGAATAATGTAATGTTAAGTTGCTATTCCAACCCTGTGTTTCAGTAATGTCACCACATTAGTCTGGTTGCTTGTCAATGTTAGTGTTTTGCTACCCAGACAAAAAGTAGAAGGAATTCCCTGCATTGTATGACTGTGACTACATTACTCTGATCATGACATGATTTAACACAGAGAATTGGGAAAGAAATAAGACACATTTTTGCACTGGAAATGGAAGAATTTCACACAAAGTGAGAAGTACTTCTGCCAGAGGGTTCTCTGCCTTTGGCTGCCCCTTCCCCCCCATCAGACAGATGCACTTTGTACTGCTTTTTTATTATGCTCAGTATATTTTAAAGCACAATGCATAATACTCCTAACACGAGCAATGGATAAACCTGTGTCTTGTTGTCCCTCATATTTGTGTTACAGACAGAGCAGACAGCTGGTGTATGGACTACACAGTGGGCAAAGAGGAAAAACCATTTTCTTGTGAGGCATTGTTAAATACTGACAGCATAGAACTGCACAGATTTTAGCAGGCTGGAGCATACTGTAGTGTTTGGAAAAACACCTGCAATTTTCCCTGTAGATTTTGTCCTAAGAGAAGATGGTGTTGCTATTATTCATTTTCTTTATAAAGCTATAGCAATTTGGCAGTCAGTTCTTCAGATAAGAGAGAAGGGGACTGTGGTTTTTACTTAGATGTAGCCATTTTTCAGGAAAATGCATCTGACAAAGACAGAAGACATCCCAAAGAGTACAAATCAGGGTCATAAAAAACCTCTGAAATGTTTCCAACAGCAAAAGTTTAACTCCTCAACTGAAGAAAACAACCTTGTGGTTGTTATCAATATCCTATTCCAAATCAGAGGCTTTTGAAAAGAGATTAATTTATCAATTCTTTTGGCAAAACTATTTTCTTTTGACTGTGATGGAACAACTAAAAGACTAGAAGAGGCTGGCTAGAAAAAGAGAAAGTAAAATTAAGGATTAGATACAGTATTAGATGGTGGGAAATGCTATCACCTGCATCAGCAGCATCTAGCAATGGCAGACTGGGAGGCTCCATCCAAAATCTTAAAAACACTCAAAAAGCACACTCATCTCCCCAGAGACATAAAGCAATCATCTATTTTTTGAGTGAGAGTACTCAAAAAAAGAGAGAACAAGGCACTGATCAAATTACAATGAAGGCAAAAGGACTGACTTGAGCAAGAAGCAGCTATAAAACATGAAACAATCATTGCTAGATTCCTAACCAGGATGAAAGGCAATGACATTCAAAGGAAAATAACCAAAGTGACCATGTAACTCTACAAAAACTTGGGCAAGTCTAGTGCACAATCTTCCATTTGAAAACAGAGCAAAGATAGGGTACAAAAAGGAGATGCTTCCAGAAAATGTGGTGGCATAAAGAGGGAAAGCATGCCCAAATAGAGAGGATACAAACTGCAGACACTCTGAATGTCATGAGGAAAAAAAGTCTACAGAAAAAGGAAACAAAGGAACAAAACCACAAAAACAAGCAGGCATCCAAGGACTGCAAGAGAAGTGCCAAACCCGTGTATAAACTAGAACCACAGGAACAGTTCAGATTGAAACAGTACTCTGGAATTCAGACTGTCCAATTCCCCTGCCAAGGCAGGGCTACCCAGAGCAGGTGACACAGGAACATGTCCAGGTAGGTTTTGAATGCCTCTGGAGATGGAGAATCCATGATCTCACTGGGCAGCCTATTACAGTGCTCTGCCCTGCTCAACGTAAAGAAGTCCTGCCTCATGTTGAGTGAAACTTCTTGTGGTTTAGTTTCTTGCCATTGCTTCTTGTCCAGTATCTGGGCACCACTGAAAAGTCTGGCGCCATCCTCTGGCACCCACCTCTGAGATATTTATGTGCACTGATGAGATCCCCTCTCAGTCTTCTCTTCTCTAGACTAAACAGGTGCAGCTCTCTCAGTCTCTCCTCGAGAGCATCTCCAGAGAGATGCTCCAGAGCCCTCATCATCTTTATGACCCTTCACTGGACCCTCTCCAGGAGCTCCTTGTCTCTCTGGTACTGAGGAGCCCAGAAATGGACACAGCACTCCAGGTGTGGCCTCACCAGGACCCAGCAGAGGGGAGGATCAGCTCCCTTGACCTGCTGGCCACCCTCTTCCCAGTGCAGCCCAGGATCCCACTGGGCCTCCTGGCCACAAGGACTCACTGCTGGCCCAGTGTCACCTTGAGATCCACCAAGACTCCCAGGTCCTTCTCAGCAGAGCTGCTCTTCAGTGGGGCAGCCCCAGCCTGTGCTGGTACTTGGGGTTACTCCTCCCCAGCTGCAGGACCCTGCCCTTGCCCTTGTTGAGCCTCATTAGGGCTCTCTCTGTCCAGCTCTCCAGCCTACCAAGGTCCAGCTGAAAGGCAGCAGAGCCTTCAGGTGTATCAGCCACTCCCCCAGTTTGTGTCATCAGCAAACCTGCTTAGGGTACCTTGGATCCCTTCATCCAGGCCAGTAATAAACAAGTTGAGTGAGACTGGACCCATTATTGATCCCTGGGGAACAGCACTGCCTACTGGATTCTACTGCCCTGATCCTGACCCTCTGAGCTCTGCCATTCAGCCATTCCTTGGTCCACCCCACTGTCTGTTCATCTAAACCACATTTCTTGTGCCTACCTGTGAGGGTGTAATGGGAGATGGTGCCCAAAGCCTTGCTGAAGTGGAGTCAGACAACATCCACTGCTCTCCCCTCATCTGCCCATCCTGCCCTGCCATCACAGAAGGCTGTCAGGTTGGGCAAGCATGATTTCCCCTTGGGGAATCCCTGCTGACTACTCTTCTACATGCTTGGTGATGGCCTCCAGAATGTTCTGTTCCATTGCCTTTGCAGGGATGGAGGTGAGGCTGACTGGCTGGTGGTTTCCTGGATCCCTCTCCTTCTTGCCAGCTTTGAAGATGAGAGTAACATTGGCTTTCCTTCAGTCACTGGGCCCTGTTTTCTGTGATTTTCAGAGGTGGTGGAGAGTGGCTTAGCTACAGCATCTGCCAGTTCCCTCAGCACCTGTGGGTGCATCTCAGCAGGGCCTGTGGATTTATGTGTGTTAGAAGACTGCACAGTTGATCTCTAACCAAACCCTTTATGACAGGGAAGTCTTCTTTTCTCCAGCCTTCCTCTCCTTACCAAAGGTTCTGGGATTCCTGAGGGCTGGCCTCAGCAGTCAACACTGAAGGAAAGAAGGCATTCAGTAATCCTGCCTTCTCTCTGTCTTCCTTCACTAGGACACTTGTCTGATTCAACAGTGACCCCACATGTCCCCTAGTTTTCATTTTGCTGCTAATGTACTTGTAGAAGCCCTTCTTGCTGTCCTTGATTTCCCATTATATACTAAATTCCAACTGAGCATTGGCTCTCTACATTGTCTGACTATGTTATTATAGATGTCCCGTGTGACCTGTCCCTTTTTCCACACCCCATAAATTTTTCTCTTTTGTTTGAGATTTGGTAGAAGCTTCCTACTCATTTCTGTGGGTCTCCTGGTCCCTTTCTTGATTCCTTGCTCGTGGCAATACACTGGTCTTGAGCTTGAAGGAAATGATGCCGGAGGGTGAAGCCAAAACTGAAACAGACAGTAGGATATGGCTTTGTGATTTATATCACAAAGGTATCCTGAGTCTTTTGAGAGGAAAGAAAGTGAAATTGCAGCAAAACAAATAAAATTAAAATTATATGATGACATGCTCCCAAAACAAGAACCATAGTGTAACTTAAAAGCAGAGTACAAGGAAAGAGAAAGGCTGATAGAGAGAGAGAAAAAAAAAAAAGACAATGAGAAATCTCTGATTTTATTAAAATATATGACCTTGCAATCCCAGAGCCAAAAGAAATATTCCCCTCATAGAAGTATAGCAAACGGAAAGTATAGCAGCAGGAATTAAATTTTATGTTCCATCAAGGAAGCTGGAAGGTGAGTCAATTACCATTGTGATTTAATCTTTTTTTTTTGGTGGGCAAGAGTATCTTTCAGACCTGTTATATGTGATAATAGATAAAAGAGTTTGGCTCTTATGGGAGCCAAACTTAAAAGAGCCAAACAACCGACAATAGGAGCTGCAAAGAGAATGGAAAAGCAGATCATGTTGTCACAGAAGCCAAAAGTTGCATGAGTAGCATGGTACTTCCTTAGAAATCAGGCAAGCTATTTGCCAGAGACCCTTAATGCTTCAAACAAAATACTAAAAAGAGCTCAACATCAAAAGTCTGCAAAAGGAGACATATAAACTGAGTTCACAACAGCAAAACATGTTGGCAGCCAGTGCCAACAAAGGATATTAATAAATGTCATTAGAACTACTTTACCATATTTGGTATGTCACTAGGTTTATGGAAATGGCAACGACATTTGGGGTAAAAAACTGAGGGCAACTTCCAATGTTTCCAGAAAGATATACAAACAAAATTCTTAGGAAGTCGCATCATAGCGGATGATGCTCTGGCAGCATAGATGCAATCGCTGGGGGAAGGCTGATGCAAATCACTGCAGAAATCCCCATTGTCTTCTGTGACCACTCAGGAATGCAGGACTGCAGTTGGAAGTGGTGTCACCGAGCCACTGACCACATAAGGCTTGTGACCTGGCCTTGGGAAGGCAGAAGTAAGACTCAAATCCACACTAAATTGATTCCATTAGTTTACAGACTATTAGCACTGCTAAACTAGCTTCACTTCTATCCCCAGGATCTTTAGGTGAAAGTAAACTTTCATGGTTACTATTACACAAATGAGCCATATATTTACTTTGATGTAGCTATGTCACATCTCAGACATTAACTACACACCCAAAAATACTGGGATGTGTACAGAAAAACGTGATAGAGAAGACACCTACTTCAGAAGTGGCAGTAAGTGCCTTCTGTGTTGAAGGCCACACTGAGACAGGGGCCTTGCAGGATCTTGTGCATGTGAAAAATGCACGAGAAATATGTTCTGCTTATCCAAGCACTGGAAATCTTCAAAGAGAAGGTGACCATGAATGACAAGCCTTTATAGAAAGACCTTACTGGAAGCTTCTGGAGACTTTCATCACATGCTATTGATACTGAAGAGCTGCACTTATAAAAAGTATGCTTCAGGGTACCAAGGTGTGCCTAGCTGGCTTCTCTTCCAAAGGGTTATTGTGACATGAAAGATGGCAGCTCATCAACTTTAAAGGAATCAATTCATCAGCTTGAAATAAATACAGGAAACTATGTGACAGAACACTTCAGTTGAGGCAGTTATGATGCAATTTCAAGACAAAGGTTAGAAAAAGTCAGAGAACAAACTGCATAAAAGAGCAAATTGCAAGCGTTTCTACCAGTTGTTCTGTTGGGAGGATGAACAGTAAGAGCAAGGCATGATCTTCCTCGGAAGAGTGGTGAAATGGGATGAGTGACCATGGCAAATCACATGTGAAAACAACCGTATTGCAGTAAAAGTTTTCTCTAGGGCATATTTGAGCCAATCTGGAACAAAATCTGGAAAAGCAGAGAGGCCATAGGCACCTGACCAAAATATCCTATGGTAACTTCTGATCTGAGTGGGAAAATTCAAAGGCAATAAAATAAATCACTTGTCTAGCAGACCTGTCTTCACTGCAGCGGTGGAATCTTCATTTCAATTTTCTAGTGCTCTTCTAATAAAATCTGCTTCTCAGATTCCTAGGGACCACAGACATGGAAAACATGATCACAGAAATTGCCCTGGAAAATGCAAGGAACATACAGAGGAACTTCAGTCTCACAGAGTGGTTTCACAGGGGAAAACCAGGTTAAACAAAGCTTTGTACAAGCTACCTGTGCCTGTGAAGTCACATGTATCAGATCACTGGTAGTGGAAGCCCTGCTAGAAATTATTTTTTTAATGTCCATTAGAAGTTTTTGTGGTTATCGCAATTCACCACTTCTGCAATAAAATTTACTGAAGGCATTCATTATGAAAACCATAGCACAAGAAATCCACATGCAATTGTAGCCCGAAGAGGAGGCTTCCATTTTTGACTGTAGTGAATGGTTTTTACCCATGTGAGAGGACAAATTTTCAGCTGTGGCTTCCATATTACAGAAGAACATCTTTAACTGGAAACATGTTCTGTGTTGAGACGCTCAATGTTTTTCCTGACTTTCTCCCCTTAATCCTTTGTTTTTCTGCTCTTCTGGGAAGAGGAAAATGAGGAGAAGAAACAACTCTTATTTTTGGTAAGGATAGATTGAAAAAAAAAATCAGTGAAAGCAGTTCCCATAGGGGAGTGTCAGGCCATAGGATATTGCCCTAAGCATTCTCCCAGCCTGAGCTACTGCAGCCTGGAGATATCCTGACTTAAATGTGCTTCGGTTTATTTGTTTTTAGTGGGTACTTGTCCAGTGTCCCCTTGAGTCCTTGTTAACCTTCAGTAGTTACTGCTTTGTCACACTCTTATTTATGCTTGTACACTAAGCACATCCACCTACCTTAAGCTTTTTCTTGATTTCTCTATGTGGAGAGTTATAAACTACCCTTTTTAGTAAAGAAAATCCTTGAAGTGATACAAGGCTCATGGTCTGTAGCTACATTAATTTATAGGAAAGTCCTTGCTGAAGACAAGAAAAATAAAACATCTTAGATTTTCATTTTATCAGATCACTATACCAACACCAACAACATCACCTTCAATTTAGATTCTATACACTAAAGATAATTATATACTGAACAGAAAGTTATATCCAACAAGATTTATAATTAAATTACATTAAAACATTCCTCATTAATTTCCTCAGGGTTCTTGGACATCAGCCTCAGGCTGCATTTTTCTGAGATGCCCTGAACACTAGCTGATATGGAAGCATATGTTTGTACTGACCATCTCTTATTATCCATAGGCATACAAAGCTCATTCCTAAATCTACCTATGAGAAGCTCCAATACCTCTAGTGACAGCCCAGAGCAGGAGTGGGCTGAACACAGCTGGCTGGCAGTACATACTCTTCCCCATGCTGAACCATCTGCCACCACCTCCACTTCTCCAAGGACAGATTTGAGAATAAGGTTTGGACTTTAGAGGGAAGGTAGATCATGCATTAAGTGTTAAAAAGTTAAGAAGGCCAGAACTGCCTGCCATTGTAGACAAGAGCCTTTGATCTGAGTTTATGACAGAGCTGTTAATAACTAGGCTGGAACACATTTTTTTCTCAACCTGAAGGAATTTTTAGGCTTTCACAATTCTTCTGTAGCTCAGATCAAGGCAGAAAGTTGAAAAAATGGAAGCCAAGACAAGTGCTCTTCTTTCCTTCTGTGACATGTTTTCAGTGTCTTTAATTTTTCCTTTTTCTTTTATTTTTATCTTTAGGAAAAGTCATGTTTCATCTTTGATCTGCTATCCCTTTCCACTACCCTCTCCCTTCACAGTAAATGCCTCTTGCTGTGTCCTCTCACCACCTCCCTAAAAACAGTGGGGCTAAGCTGGTGTAAGGTACTCAGTACTTTCCCCCGAACTGCTACTATAATACCTGCTCAGCATAATGTAAAAATAGTCAAAATTTTAAATAAAAAAACCCTGAGATATTTCAAAAGTAAAAAGAGATACATTGCAAGGCAGAAAGGCTTGCCACTGGGTATAATGTCATAAACATTAAGTTTGGATAAAGTTCTGCTTTGGTGGCTGACTACATCTCAGGTAAAATCCAGGACTGGTATTTGTAAGAGAGAAGCAGGAGCTGAGCTTTTGTACCCTGCAAGTGACTCTACAGGGACCTCACCTTGTTTTCAAATGCTGGTTTCTCTAGCAAGTCTGAATGAGGTTTAGCACTTTTGAAAGTCAAACCTTTTTATCAGAGACTCAAGCACAGATCCTGGATTTATCTTCACATGCAAAAGTTAGTGCCCAGTGTTTTTCTAAAGACACCTGCAGGTACAGCCTTCACCAAGATGGCTACGGAAGGGTCTGGACCACTTTGATTTTTCTCAGACTATGACTATGTCATGTAGGAATCTATACTGCTGTAAGCTTCTTCTCAGAGCACTTTGAGAAATTTTTTTTTTGAGTCTGATATGTCTGTTCTCTATTTATCTCCTTTATTAACTCCTTTGATTATTTTTCCAGTTGATTTGCGTAAATTTAAATTAACTTTGTTGAATTTCTTGATGCTCAATCTCTACAGAAGAAAAAGGGGCAAACCCATTACTTCTTGTTTTGGTTCCATATACTAAGTACCAAAGTACTTAGTATAGTCATGTCTGTGGTGGGCTTATACATATGCTATTAAACCCAGATTTAGTGTCCAATACAAAGATAGAGAGCAATTTTATTAAAAAGATACGTGTTAAGCTTAGCAGCTTCAGGCATATTCTCTATTTGCTCATATCACACATGCTGAAGGGTAAACACACCTGCAGGAATATGAATACTTAACACCAATAAGGACTGTCATCCAGGTGGAGGTGTGCACATTCTGTTGTAATCAAATGACATTTCCTTAACATGTTACCTCCTTTCTCATTGCCCGTTTGCATAGGAAGCAGATTGTAAGGGACTCTTTACAGACAGGGAATAAGTTGTCTTCCTCTTGAAGACTGCTTTTGTGTACTGGCACCCCTGCTGTGTCATCTAAAAGCTCTGCTCAAGGTCTGTGACATTCTAGTTCTTGGGCCAGATAATCATATCAAATCCACCTTATTTGTGCCATACCTTATTTTTTGCTCTTATCACATCTCTCTTAATGACGGGACACACAATTCCAATTAAGACACCTAGCCTGCACCTTCTCTTGCTCCAGCAATGGCAGCAGTGGTAGTCAGTTAATGGTATTACTGCAGGAGCTGGCAGTCGTGGTTGCACACTGAGACACACAGTGCCAAGCAGTGAACAAGCACAGAGCAAAGGCACTTTCCCTCTTGGAGGCTGCAGCATAGCAGAAAGAGAAGTCTTAGGCAGGTGCAAGATGGGGAAGCAGAAGGAGGGAGCTGGCTAAGCAGACTATTTATAATCAAAACAGCACATGGGCAGCCTAATGCTGTCAGGTTGTTTCTGGACAACTGCAAAAAACAGCCTAGACTTCTTCACCTGCAGACAACTGCAAAAAGAGCTGTACCTCCACAAGTTGCCTTGTGATTCTGCCAGCTATCACCCGAGTACACAGAAGTCAACCAGCAGGTAGAACAGAATCAGAAGTCTGCTTAAATCCATTCCTGTGGGTGCAGAGATGGGAACAACTAAGCAGGGTTGGTAGTCAGGGATGTGCTGAATTCCCTGAAACCCCAAGCACTTTGCCAACATGAACCCCACTCAGAAATATCTCAGAGAAAACAACCATGGTCCTAAAAACGTCTTCTGGGCACCTGAATACACAGCTCCCAGGGATGGCCATTGTCCTAGAAAATGTTGCCAATGATACCAGGAATAGAAGTTCAAACAGGGACCTGATTCACTGACGTTTGTTCTGTGAAATCTAACACTTATGCAATTTTGAACAAATGCACATAGATGGAGTCAACCCACTTCTACTTCAGGTAAATGGCATTTATTTATTTCCCATGCTCACAAATAAGCAGAATCAACCTGCTTCCTCCTTTAGCCCTGCACAATAGGCTGAATAAACGAATCCAGAAGTAAAAAGTGATTTTTGCAAACCGATGTGGGTAAGTTTTCAAGTCAACCTGATTTCTGCAAAAAGCCTAGAAGAATGAAACTGCAACAGAACATAAGCAAAAAGGATGACAGCAAAATTTAAAAAACCCAGTTAATGGACACTAAATTTAAACAATCTTATTAACAAAAATTACTTTGAGCAGTGTTTCTAATGCCTTGGCTTAATGATGTGACTTAGCAGACAGTGTGGGAGAACACTTAGCTTTGCATTCCTAGCTCTGGCCCAATCAATCCTTCATGCAAAGTAATCCCTTGAAGAAACTCAATGAGGAGGGATGGCAAGGACAAGGCAAAGGGGTCCCCTTAGCCTGTCCTAGTGGATCCCAGCAGGAACACACTGTGCATATACCACAGACACATAACATACTGTGTCATTTGCACTTCAGGGCATGTGTAAAACAGCTTGTTCCAGACTCTTCCAGCTCCTCCACTGTCTTCAAGATGGGCAAAGAAGTATCAGAACTCAACATAAGGGTGTTGCACATCCCCTGGCAGTGCAATGAAGTGCACTTCAATCACAAAAGTGAGGTCTGGTGTTTGCATACAGGACTACTGGACTGACTGCAGCAATGCACACGCTCATCTCCTAATTCAGTCTTCAGCAGGTTTTTAATTTATTTGCTCTGAACTATTTATCTGTCATTTTCAAAACTCACACCCACAAGGTTTCAGCAATTGGAAAAAAGTTTAAACCACTTTCACCCTCTTGCTTCATTCTGATGTTGGAAGAACAGACACCTCGTATGCATTATTGAACACTGAAGTCAGGGACAGAGTAAAATCTAAAGTAAAATCTAAATAAAATATAGTCATCACTGCTCTTACACAGCTCAGTAAGACCCAGACAAAATTGTCCTGTGATTCCCAAACTGTGCTGTGTACCATTTACAAATCAGAAGCTAAGGAAGATCTTTGGCAATGTTTTGTCAGCAGATAAGCCAGCTAAACATTAACCTCTTTTTTTGCAATCCCCAATCAGAGGTTTCCATTCATACAGCTGCTCTGTACTCTGAACCTTCAGTTAATGTATCTCTATTTTACAGGAAAGCTTTGCTCACACTGGTTTTGGACTCTGCAGACTTGACAAGGTGACCTCCTGCTGCTAGCTCAGGAGGCAACTGATGATGGCTTTGCCTAGGTCATGTTAGTTAGTGAGTTCATGTCAGGTCCAGTGCTTAGCTTCCTATGAACTACTTGTGGTTTCCAAATGAAGTGCACCATCGTGAAATTAGGATTTTACTCACAGAAAAGAAGCATGATGATTTGGAAAGCCATATTAGATACACAAAAGTATTTCCAAATCCTGGTGCAGGAGTGCCGCAAGCTGAAAAACAGTTGCTTGCCTGGAAGAGCAGACCCTGCCAAGAGAGCATCTACAAGTTCTCAAGAGAAAACATCAGATATATTGGTGTTTATTGATAGTATATCAGTGTGGTCTATTTTTCACATGTTTATAAGAGAGAGAGACACTAGCTAATTGTTGTCATTTATTAGTATTAGGTATTAAAAATGAAATAGAGATAAGGTACAAAATAGCAGCAGAAGTGTTAGATTTGGACTATGAAGAGTGAATTTTAATTTTGATATTTTAGAATGTTTTGTGATTTCTCAGTAGTGTGAAGCAGATGCAGTTAAGCTGATATGCAGGGCCCAGGGGTCAGAGCAGCTCAGTGGCTCTCTGTGGTGGAGCCTGGGCACAGAATGCAGAGGGCAAGACTGGAGGATCTGAAGAGGAGGAAGCATCCAATAATACTCTCTGTCCATCCTAGCCTGCCTAAATTCTGGAAGAGTTTTGTGGGCAGTGCTGGGCCAGCAAGTCCCACACAATGGAACCATTCCATCTTCCTGTCACAAATTCTCCAGCTCTGGGACTTGCTAAGAGCACTGAGAGCTTGGGGGAAATCTTGCTTGCACCGTCCTGGATATCTGACCCTCAGTATGCCCAAGTTTGCCTCTGCAGACTTGGCCTGTCCCTTCTGTGTTCTGAGAACCTAGTTTTGAAATGGTCTTCCTCAGCTCCTGCTTAGACATTTAATTTTCCAGGCAAGAAATATAGCTCAGTCAAAATTCAGTGAACAATCCCTATACCACACAATACTTCATCACATACTTAACTGTAACTTTAGTACTGACCTGAAGGGGACATGAACACATACTCAACTTGCTGTCCATGCTAAATTATTTTCCTGAGCAAGGAGTGACAGAAGGATCAATCCTCAGCTGAACTGAGGCCTTGTCAGATTTTATTTTTTAGAGTTCAGCTGTTTTTGCTGTTGTTTATCCCACCCCCTCCCCCCTGCCAACAACAGCATAGCAGCATTGCAAAAATTTATTTTGCAACACAAGGAAAAATATGTTTTATGTATTCTACCTTACTCAGTAACAATAGAAGAGATACAGCCCACTAAGATAATTTATTTCTGGTTGGAAAACAGAGATGAACATTTTAAGTGGAAAAAATGAATGTTTTTCAGACTCACAAAAGGTGAGAACTCAAGGGTGATAACTGTGATTGCGTTGTGGTTCTTATGCAGCCTTCATGCAAAAACTCCTGGGTAAATTAGATCTTCTCACATGCAATTAAAGGCAGTAAAGCCTCTGTATAGGTTCTTGCAGCACTGCAAAGCAGTTGGGTGAACGTAAGACCAGGGATAGTATTTATTCTTCCAGTTGCACACCTCCAAGCACACTGACATTAGACAAGTAAGGGACAGTAGCAGAGTACAGGGTCAAATACAAATCCACATTAAGAATCCAACACAAGTGATTGCATTGGGTTTGGATTTGAGTACAGATAAAGATACCATTTTCTGATGCATTACAGCTGTGGTCAGGATGAGCTCTACACCAGCTCTCAGCAACCACAATTCAAGCCTGAGGATCTAAATTTTAGGCTCATGCAGTGAAGAGCAGTAACACAGAGGCCTTCCCTGTCTCTCCACATCCTTTTTGTACACACCATGCTGTTGAGGCACAGTGTTTGCTGTGGCCAAACAGCTGTTTGTAAGTGTGTGGACCCCTAGTCCTGTTCCAGGCACACATCCTGATAGAACAGCCCCAGTTCTGTGCATGCAGGAGGGACCAGACCCTTGACATGGGGCTCAACACTGGCCTAATGCCCTGCTCAGCTGCCTTTCTGATCCAGGTGGCACCCCTCCTGAGGCTTTTCCCAGAGGTACCCGAGTTCTCCAGTACCCTCCCTGTCTTGGCCCTATCAAAAGTAGTTATCTTCCAAGATCTTTCTCCTACAGACCTCTAAGAAAGTTTTCCTACAAGGTGTTTCTCTTCACCTAGGTGGATCTGTTTCTCTCCAGGATCATGCTGTGCTCATTTAAGAGACTAAGAAAATAATCTCACCGTAACAAATCATACACAGCTTTACTCATAAATCCCCTGTGGCACAATACCCTCGTGGGCAGATTTCTTCACCATTTTTTATGTCAGTTACAATCTACCTTTCATTTAAATGTATCCTAGCCTCTTGCTGTACAAAGGATTTCCAACACATTGGAGCAAAACCTGATAACTGTTTAAGACTAAGCAGTATTATCTGATTTTTTAGTGTCTCAAGAATGGTAATATACATTAATCTGCAGTAAAGCCATTATATAATGACTCATCTGTGGAAGAAAAAAATTATCATTAACCTAGTGGTAAAGGGACAATCCATTTTAGGTGGCTATCTCTTCTACATGAAGCAGAAGAGTGTGGCTAGATTGCCCAAAGCTGCCTCTTCCATGAAGGCCACTGAGAAGGAGAAGTCACTGGATGGACTCTGGTTTGCTGGAATACTGTTTAGTATGGACAGGCTGCATCACTACAAATGTAGTATCTCTTAATGTATCTGTTCAGATTTACCTCTGTGGTCACTGAGGGATAGCAGAAGCATATAGCATTACATGCAAATTACACACTTCATCCTTCTCTGTGTGGGAGGAGACAACACAGTTTTCATTAAACATCTTTTTATCCCAAACTAAGAACTGTCCACAACAGTTCAATGGAAAGATGACTGGAAACAGATTACTGGAAAGCAAATGTTATCCAAACTGATGAAATCTCTAACTGAACTATAAGTACAAAGGGTCAGACTGTGATGTCTTCAAGGCCAGAGAACAGCACTAAATATGGGATGGTGGAGGTTAATACTGGGTACAAGGGAGAGAAGAGATTAGCACTGCCATGAAGTAAAACCAAAAAAATAGAATGAAAATAGGAAAAGTGAAAGGGAGAAGTCTGATGAAGTACTGTCATGGTTGTATGGAACAGAGTGGGTTTCCTCTGCAGAAGTATGTGAAAAATGTTTGCTTATATTCTGTGTTGGTGCACTGACCCGTCTCTCTCTCTCAATGGATTTTCACAAATATGTCCTGTTTCAGATGAACCCACCTGAACCTATGTGTTGCTATGTGCATGCTTATGTGTGTATGTTATGTACAGTTATAGGGTATATACTAGAGACCACGTAATAATGTGTTCTCTGCTTCAGAGTGACCACAATATGCAGTAGAAAAACAGCAGTGATGTTTTAGAATATCCAACCTGCTGAGTAAGCCACTGAAAGTGTCTTCCTTCCAAGTGCCCTTGCAGCACATGGAGTAAGGATGTACCTTCTTCAGACTGAAGGGGCTCTGCAACTCTTGTTTTCATTGCTACTGTCTGAGTTTCTACCAGTGTATCTGATTTGTGCCTGTCTCAAGGCAACAGTTGGTGATAATGTGAAAGCTGCACTGTGAGGTGCTCTCTGAGTTGCTTGTACTTACAGGTGAACACAAGATTTTGGGTTGTTAGTTTCCGTGGTAATGTTTTTTTCTCTTGCAATTTCTCTCTTTTGCCTTGTAGGTATGATTTATAGCTTGATTTATTTTTTTGTGCAAGAGCAATTATTCATTTCCTTTCTGCATGAAAACTTTTACATGCTTTTTTTTTGCCTGCCTTTCCCATCAGGTTTGCTGTTCCAGATGATATAATAGCGCCTAACTATAACAGCTAGAATTGTTGACTGCTGGTAAACAGTTAGAACAGCTGGGGCAGTAGGGCTGGATGCAAGCTGCAGTGCTGTTGGGGGAAAGGAGCTGAACAAACAATGCCAACAGTGCCCTACTTGCTGCTGTGAGAGCCAGATGCACATATAGGGACAGGCAGGACTCTGAGGTCCATCTCTCCCTCCATCTCCATGTTCCCATGAAGGAGACCTCAGAGTGATTATTTGCAGGACTTGATAAGCCTTCATCTATTTGAAGAGCTATTCTTTTTAATCAAGAGGAGATGTTAGGAACAGGCCCTTTGCACACAAACAGTAAATGATGTTAATCTGCCTTTTGCTTATTTTGCACCAAAATGACTACTTTAATTATGTATGTCAAAGACAGACATCCTCCTTCCTATTCAGCTTGATATGCACTGCCAGTAACTGCCAGTGTTGTCCCTGAAGGTGACTGATTCATCGAGAATTATTTTAAAATCTGGTCCCATAAGCTTTCTGCTTTGCCACAAAGCACAAACTCCAATTTATCTTCATGACCATGCACAACTGCAAGTATAACTGACTGTGACAAAATAACCTCTGAGCACCCAACCCCAGCTTTTAACTCTATGATCATTTTTGAAGTGTGAGCCACACATAAGTACAGTTCTGCTGCAGAAAGGTGGGGTCTGGAGGTCATTGTGTTCTTCTGTGTAAACAGGGTACACAATCCAAAACAGCTGACCATTCTACCCTTTCCTAAGACAGTGTCCAAATAAAAAGAGGAAGCAAAAGACATAAAAAGATAGATCTGGAACACCCAGCTGAAGTTGAGTTTGTTTCTCATAACTCCAGAAGCAAGGCCCATTCTTGTAAGCATGTGGAAAGAATTTACAGACACCACAGGTTTGAAATGACTGACTTGAGGTGCTGCCAAATGTGGTCAGTTAGTAGTAAGGTATTTGCATTGTATGAATGAATCCTCACATTCATACACATTCATGCACCTCTCCATTCTGCTGCTCACAATGCACTTCACAAAACTTGCATTTGCATGATCTCTAGGCATGAACAGGAATTCTCTTATTTCTCTTGTATGGAGGAGGGAATTACATCACAGAAAAGTCAAATTATTTTCCGTTAGCCACACAAAGTCAGGAGCTAATTGCAGGTACAGGTGATTTGTCTTCCTGTCCTGAACCATCAGATGACATCTGCTTGGGATGAAGAAAACAGGTTGCTTTTTCAATAGTAGGCCATAATTGCTCCACTACAGGGAAGATTGTAAAGCCATTTTTCCTGATGTTTGTAGACATTAAGGACAGCATTTTAAGAGTTTAACAAAATGCGAACTATCATTATGAAATGATGTTCCATTCTCTGTCCTTCTGGGTGCTGGCATTAAAAATATAATCTTCTATGTCATTCTGAAACCATGTCATTTTTGTATCTATTCTTATGCTCCAAGGACTTATTCCATGAGTTCTGTGGATATATTTGTGGATTTCTGATAAATAGCATTGTGAGGGATCTTAGATAATGAATGCAAGTGATCACTCCTAACTGCCTGTATATGTGCTTCCAGAGCCTCTCACAAGTCAGTGTGCCTGACAAAGACCAAGATCTAACTAACCAAGTTCTTTGATAACCTTAGAGGGACATTGAGCAGAATAGGTGCTATCTTTCTTTCCAGTTTGAGTCAGATGTAATACAAAGAAAGTGAGGGGAAGTAAAGAAAAAAATACCAAACCCATGACATAAATAAGGAAATAAAGAGAAATTAGTAGAGCAAGGAAAGTTTTAAATAATGCAGGGTTCCAGTTCTTCATGTAGAAAGATGTTTAATTGATTTTAAAATATTTAAGCTAGGAAATCTCCAGGAAATATTTCAAAAAATTATTGCAGTAGAAAAGAAGTATTACCAGAGATATGTGTGAAAGAAAGCTAGAATGAATCAAACCCATGATGATGAGGGATTCATAGTAGGCTTCGTTATTTTCTGGGCCAATACTTCTTATCATTTCCTAGATCCAACTTTTTTTCTGATTCTGTTGCCAGTTGCCCTGCAAGCAAGAGGAGTGAGCATGTTGGCTGGGGAGACAGAGTGGACTGGAAGAGACAGAGGCAGACTTATTGTCAGGAAAGTATCTGCATATAAAATGGCACACAGGGAACCAGAGCACTTCACAGCAGAGAAGAAATTGGGGAATGCTGAAGGGTCACTGCTGACTCCCTTGGATTAGCTGGCCAGAACTTTGCTCTTTTGTTTCTGGGACATGCTCTCCTCTTTGTGCTCTGCTTTCCTCTCTCATTGAGAGGGATAAGAAGGAAAATACTTGGACATGGTTTGATTGTAAATAATGTTTTTTATTCATACAGGCATGCAAGAAAAAGAATTGAGGCACCAGGCTAGTAAAAAGAGTGCAATGCTATATCTATTTACTGTGGAATATTTGGTGGAAAATCATCCCAAGAAAATATAACTTCCCCAGAAGATGTGTTTTCTTCCCTCTTACAATTTCCTGTAGGCTCTTCTAGTCTTGGGGCTATAAGAGAAAAGGCTTTCAAAGAAGTACAAAAGAAATCATCGAATCACAGAATAGTTTGGGTCTGAAGGGATCTTAATGATCATTTAATTCCAAATCCCCTGCAATGGGCAGGGGTACCACCCATTAGATCTGGTTAAATGAGATATAGCTTGTCTGTCGAACAAAATGCCATTTGTCGTATAATCACTGTATTCAGGAGCTCTTTTTGCTTTCTAAAACCCTCTTCTGGGTTCAACTTTTTGGGGGAATAAAGTCATTAAGTATATTCAAAACTATTAAGTCATCTACATTTCCCTGAACCTCTTGCTTTGCCACCCTGTGGCACACCTGTTATGTGGTGAGACAGAGAGCAGTGGTTGGCACAAGTAGAATAAGCCTCATAAGTGTGGTACCATAGGATGGCTTTTGCTTGTTTGCTTCCAGATACAAGATATTGAATGCATTTTGGGGTTGTGTTACACATTAAACACAGCGTGCACTGCTCTTCATATGGATCCAATGTTCATCTAACACTCAGTGTTTGGCTCAGGCAAACACTCTGAACAGTCTTAATGAGACAGCCTGCTGAACTATAGTGTCTTCTGATGCCGTAGGAGGAAGCTCTTTTGATGTAGATGAATGTCACAATGTTGTTTGCTCATCATTTGTACTCAGGTATTTTTATTCCATTTTGTCTTCCCACAAAGCTCACACCCTTCCAGTTATTTTGGTGCTAATCAGAGCTAACGTTTTTCAAAAGCTTCTCCTTCAACATTTTCTGAACAATTTCTGAATGGAGATGAGTATCAAATCCTATGAGCAAGAATAAATATTTTTTAACAGACTGTAGGTAGATGCTAAGATGTTAGCATGTTAGCATGTTGCAAAACTATGATTTAGCCTCAGGTGTTTACCTGGTGGTCAAAAGATTTAAAAGAAAATATTTCTCTAGTTGCTTCATAATCCCATTACTGAAAGTTGTAGCTGGTTGTAGCCAGGTGGAGGTTGGTCTCTTTCTCCAGGCAGCAACTGACAGAACCAGAGAACAGAGTCTCAAGCTGCACCAAGGGAAATATAGGTTGGATATCAGGAAAACGTTTTTTAAGGAAAGAATGATGAAGTACTGGAATGGTATGCCCGGGGATGTGGTGGAGTCACCATCCCTGGATGTGTTTAAAAAAAGATTGGATGTGGCACTTGGCGCCATGGTTTGGTTGAGGTGTTAGGGCACAGGTTGGACTCAATGGTCTTGAAGGTCTCCTCCAATCTAGTGATTCCATGAATTCTGTGAAGTGCACAATTTACAGAATCAGTTGGGTACAAAAAGTTTTCCCAGGAGATTCCAAGCTCTGGTTCAGGAGAACCACCTTCCTCATGGCAGGGCAGACAATGTCAGTAGTGCTTTTAATAGTTACTTTTCATTGGCAATGGCTGGAATGGGTTTGACTTTTATATGGCCACTCTCGTTTCTTGCAGCACTTCTCAGGAGGCATGTTAATGTGCTGAAATATGAAAGAAGGAGAATGTCCATGTTTAGGGCAAATTTGGGAGGAAACCTCTGAACAGGGTCCCTCTAGGAAACACATTCAAACAGTACCTCCCCAACTGGTTCGAGAAAATATTTCCTTGGAGAGAAGTGGAAAAAAAAATTGTTTATTAAACAGGCAAAGCATTTCCCAGCACAAAAATGAACAATACTGAACAGTAAAACATCTCACTGTTCTGAAGAGATGACAAACTCAGAAGAGTCCCTTCCATGGGTCACAGCCCAGCTCACTCAGGCTGTTCTCAGTCCCTCTGTGGGTCACAGCCCAGCTCACTCAGGCTGTTCTCAGTCCCTCTGTGGGTCACAGCTCACTCAGGCTGTTCTCAGTCCCTCTGTGGGTCACAGCCCAGCTCACTCAGGCTGTTCTCAGTCCCTTTCGTGGGTCACAGCCCAGCTCACTCAGGCTGTTCTCAGTCCCTCTGTGGGTCACAGCTCACTCAGGCTGTTCTCAGTCCCTCTGTGGGTCACAGCTCACTCAGGCTGTTCTCAGTCCCTCTGTGGGTCACAGCCCAGCTCACTCAGGCTGTTCTCAGTCCCTCTGTGGGGCACAGCTCACTCAGGCTGTTCTCAGTCCCTCTGTGGGTCACAGCTCACTCAGGCTGTTCTCAGTCCCTTCCATGGTTCTCAGGCTGTTCTCAGTCCTTCCAGCGCTGGGAAATGCCGTGGCCCAGGCCAGGCCTGGTGGACCGTAGGTTTGAGCTCCAGGTGCTGCTCTTGGTTTTCAGTCCAGAGCAGGTTTGAACAATTCTAAGAAAAAGGGAAAAACCACAGTCCAGGGAGTTTCTTCACCTCAGATAGCCAGAAAATAACCAAGAGCAAAGGACAGCTCTCTCCTGCCGTCCACTGCAGGCAGCACAGTCTGTGTGTAGGATGTGGGGAGCAAGTGCAGTCTCTGATAACAAACTCTGCACCTCTTTCTCTCCCCCTTTCACTTCTGGAACCAGTCTTAAAGCTGCAGAACTCAATATCCAATGCCAACATAACAGACGATTGGGGATACAAGCATCACAAAGTCACCCCAAGACAGGGATACATAGTTTTTGTGTTTCCAGTGCGGTCTCCCACATGGAATGGTCTTCTGCAGTGCCAAGGATGCCTGTTACTTATATCTGCCATTTACAACGTGCAAAATCCCTGACTTTGTGCTAAGCTGATCTCTGGAGAGAATGAGGAGCACTCAGGGCTGAAAACTGGATGTAAATGTTGGGACAGTCTAGATTGTGGGAAAGAATTTGATTTCTGCAAAGACAGAACTGAAACTACACCCTACCTTTGACACATCAATTTTAGAGGATGTGGGGAACATTTGAAGCATATCTGAATCTGGTAATCCTTCCCATACCTTCTGTTTTATTCTGCTTTTTCGTATTAAAAACAGATTTCTTCTGCAGGATTGGTTTGGAGACAGCTTGCATTCCAGTGTTAGCAGTCCTTGTTGGTATTTAGCTATAATCAGTTTTTAGGTGCTTAAAGAAGGGGGCAACAGTCCTACAATGTACACTTCAAATGTGGAGAATGGAACATTTTGTGGCTGAAGGTGGAAGAAATTAACACACAGAGAGGGAGTATTGCTCTGCTAAGGTTCTAAGGTGCAAAGGGAATAGTGCTGTATCATACATGTCTTCATTCATTCTTCCTGTAGTATAAAATGCTCTGTCTCTGTGCTTCTCTTCTTTTTGGAAAGTATATAAAGAAGAACATTAAATGATTAAAATAGCCCTGGTGCATGAAATAATTAACAAAAAAAACCCCCAAAAAACCCCAAACCAAACCAAACCAAACCAAAAGACTAACCAAAACCCAAACCAAGCCAAACAAAAAAACCCCACCAAAACCAAACCAAAACAAAAACACAAAAAACCCCCAAACAAACAAAAAAACACCAAACCAAACCAACAAACTAAATAAAAAACAAAACAAGACAAAACACAAAACCAAACAAAACTAAAAAATAAAAATCTATCACACTAGGATTGTTAAGAGATTTTATGCTGCCTGCCTTAACATTATAAATACCAATCCTTTCTGGCTGCACAGAAGAAGGTTGGTTAGCTTCCTGTTCAATCAAATACACAAGAAGCTTTTTGGTTTGGCTGGATACTTAGGGTATTTCAGTCTTCCTATTCATAACTGAAAAGAGTCATACACAGATCCTGAGAGTTCAATGAAAAAATAAAAGTTGGGATTGTAAATTAAATTTGGATTACCCAAAAGAATGAAAGTCTTGAGAGAAGTAGAAAAGCTGAACAAGCACATTGAATTCAGTGGGTAAGACTGTTTCTCATAAACACAGTCTTTAATACACTTTTCAATAGCGAGTGATTTCACATTAATGCCCCTTGTCCTACTGTTCCTGTGCTCTTTTAGTAGAGGGCCCAGTCAGCTGTGTTAAGGCAGTAAGTCATATCTTGTTTCTCTTGAGTCTGATCAAGCCTTTAGCATAGGGATAAAATCTCCAAAACACAATTCTTCCCTTCTGCTTGGCCCAAATAGGTTCCTTTCCCATATCATCAGAAAGACTGCCCTAGTCTTCCTTTAGGAGTCTGGTCTTTAGGCTGTGTTCTCTTTCCCTGCAGTACTTTGCTTCCTGCAATGCTAGTGAATTAAAGTTAACCAGAGTAACTAGTGGCAAAAACCTTCTTCATTAAAAAAATTTTCAAGCTGACAATAAGGTGATGCACCTGCTGCCTGTGAACAATAAAAGATTCATTCATTCTATGTTGTATCTTTTAGACAGAAGACCTTTTTTAAAATGAAGCAATTAAAATGCAATAATTCCACAATGAAATTTCATTCAGAAATAGTGGTGTCCTTAGGAGACTTGTGGCTCCTAACCAAGGCTTAAAATAGCAAAGAGAGTAACTGATCACAGAACTCTGTAGAAAGGTGGAACAGCTTGTGTGTTATCAGGCTGAGAAATTAAAAGGTGAAGTAACTTATAACTGATAAGGAGTTGGCAGTTAGAGATTTACCCTCTTATTGCAACCTCTCACTACGCGTAAGACGAGGAACAGTTTGATTAGGGGTTTTCAAGATACAATTAATTAATTGGCAAAACTTCTCTCTGAAGGACTATGGGTGTCTTGGACAGATGGGTGAGGTTTTAGCATACACTGGGAAGAGGGAAGATGCCTCCTCCACACCAGGTTTAGTTGAGACAGAGCAGGGCTGGTGATGGAATGCTCTACTCCAGGTGGGAGAGACAGTGAAAAAGTGGTCTGTAAAGAGCAGCCATAGCAGAAAAACTCAAATGAATATGCAAGCAGGAAAGATATTTTCTGAAAGAAAAGCAAAGGTTCAGAAGGAGCACAGAAAAATTGAAGAGAGAAGTGGAAAAGGCATGTCTTCCTCAGCACTGGCATAGTGAAGCTAATAAGAGGAGAGAGCTATGCAGTGAGCTCTGAATAAAGTCTAGGTTTGGCTTTGCCAACATCCTGTGAGTAATAACACCCAAATAATTTCATCTTTCCTATGTTTTTTCTCCTTCACACTTTGGCAATGTCTCTTTCTGAGGTTTGCACGTGTCCTGGTTCCAGCCAGGATATTTTTTGCAGCAACTGTAATGGGGTGCAGGTGAAACAGAGAGGTTATTCTCTATCATCTCATGTCATTGCCAGGAGCAGGGGAAAGGAACTCTCACTTCCAGAGAAAATGAGTTGCTTGTAGTCAAGAAAACATGGTGGAGGGAGCTGTCCAGTATTTTCTATTATTGGGGATGTTTATCCGTGTGAATAACTTATTTTCTTTCAGCCTTTGTCAATGATATTTTTGCTGTTCCTGATTGTTTTCTTATCTCATTGCTGTTTCCGGTAAATTGTTCTTATCTCACTCAGCCCATGACCTTTGCCTTTTGTGCCTCCTGTAGGAGCAGCAGGGAGAGCCTCCATGGGGCACTGAACTGGGAAGTACCATTCCTGGGCCACAGCAGCATGGTTCCAGAACAGGAGAGCCTCAGGTTTCCTGAGGCCTCCAGACACCATGGCAAGGAAATATTACCTTACTGAAACAGAAATTATAGAAAGGAGGCCAGGTCCAAGCACAGGCCTGGAAAATGAAGGTAGTAGAGCAGAAGGAAAACACAAAATGTTCAGAGCCTTTTCTAGGAAGGAGGGTTGCTCATGGCCTCTGAAATGTCTGGATCTCCTTTTGTGCATCCTTCCCTTCTTCTCTTTCTCCTTCTATAGTGCCTTCATTTTATAGCTATCAGCTGACATCCAGCAGCTAAAATCTACACGTACCATTTCCAACTAAAACTTGCACACTGCTAAAAACTGCCTCTCTGTTTCCATGGAAATGAAAGCTAACAGCATGACAATAAAATAGGAGAAAATAATCAAAAGAGAGCAGTTGAATACCTCCATCCTACATCTGTTTAACAGCAGCAAGAAGGCAAATGCTTTCCATCTAGAGCAATTTCCAATGGTGGATCTCAAAATTCTTTTCAAGAGTAACTACAGCTGGCCTCAAAATGTCCTTGAATAAACAGTCCTATCACTTCCTAATGGACATTTCCTAATGGACAAATGGGCTGTTTGGGCTTCCTTCCTAGGTAGGTGTGAACGTCCTTGTTTGAGACTGGGCCTTTCAGACACTACATAGCAATGTCAAATAGCAGGTGACATGACAGGATTATATTAATATGATCAGGAAAAGATTCCTACCTGAGATTCCTATCTCATCACATCATTTTCCCTCAAGAACAATCTTCTTCCTAGGTGCTTAAGGAAGCAAAGTGGCCTTTCCTGACTTTGTGGGAATACAGATTCAAATTAAATACCACCAAAAAATAACAACAAGTGGGGTGTCTGACTTTTATTCCCACCACCATTCTCAGATGAAAATTAGATCAGGGAATAATAAAGCCTTTCAAGCTTCTTTAAAACAATTGCCTATACCATATGCCTGACCCTCTTTCTCCCATTTCCATGGAAACAGAGCAGAAAAAATGCAATACAATGGGACAGAGGACAATTATGCCAAATATATGTAATAGTTCTCACTAGTAGTTCTCACTGCAGTTTCAGGCTGGCTGCATTTTAAGGAAAAGTTAAAATCTGATGGGTATCTGAAGGTGGATCACTCACCAATACAAATCTTCTGCAGCTAGTCAAATATTTTTTTCTTTATCATTCACATAATGATAAATTTTATTGCACTGATATGAGTGTGATTGAGCACTGGAACATGTGGCCCAAAGAGGCTGTAGAATCACCTTCCCTGGAGATACTCAAAATTTCTGGACACAGTCCTGAGTAAGTTGGTTTAGGGGACTCTAATTGAGCAGGGAGGTTGGTCTAGATGCCCTCCAAGGGCTCCTTTCAACTTTAATCATTTAGTGATTGATAAATTTCTTCAGCTTTATTCTTGGTTGCACTAAACTTGGCCTTGTGGAACAAATGTATTAGATTAGGCACAGATAAACACCACAGCCTTAAAACAAGTGCCAGACATATTGGAAATAAGCCTATCTATTTGTGGGTTCATGCACTTTTGCACTACCTGTACACTTCTGTGTTTCCACTGGGTCAAGCACTGATTTCATATGCCAAATTCCACATAATTCTTTTTGCTTTCTGGGGTGATACAAATGCTTTAGTAAATTACATCAATCATTCTGGATGATTAATCCCACAGCTTAATGGGAACATAGCAGCATTTTTCCTGCTGGTGAAATATGCACAAATGAAAATTTTTGCATCCATCAACCATCTATGGGGGGCAGCAGCCTCTAGATTTTGGCTTTCAGTGCAGAAGGCACTCAATTTCCCCCATTTCATGGCAGAGAGATGAGGAGAATCTGGTGATCATGGGTTCAAACACTTGCTTATTTTGTGTGAATTACAGAAGCAACAAAATTTCCCAAGCAGTTAGTAATATACAGTAATATATAACTGTAATATTTTAAATAGATCAAACTGACATTAGGAAAAAAGGAAGAAAAAGACTTTCAGAACTTTTTTATGTCATCCTGGGTTCCAATGAAACCCTCCTAAAAGAGGTAATTCTCCAGAACTGCATGTGATCTTACACAGAAGGAAGAGTGGAATATGGGCTGTTAGGACTTTGCCCAACTAAACAGAGCCTACTCTCAGGAAAGACTCTGAGCAAGAAGACCAGCTGGCCTTAAACAAAAATTTTGTAAGATACTGCAATTTCTCATTACAGCTGCTTCACAGCAACTTCATACCCTCTTCTGCCCCCTCTATGGAGCATTCAGTCAGAAAATAGAGGAAAAAATGCCCCAAGACCAGTAGCAGCCTCCAAAGTCTCTTGTTAAAATACCCAATATTACTCAGAAAAGGAGACCGAGCATTTCAGTGAGAAAAGGAGAGTTCCTGAGGACATGAGATGGAGACACTTGGGGAAAGAAGAGCCATTTAAGGCTCTTACTAAGAAGAGTCTGCTGGCAGCAGGAGGAAGGGAGGAGGTCACTGAGTATAGTCTTGCAACATACTCATTGGGAAAATGCAAACAGAGCAAGTGAGGGAGAGCTGTGGTCTGCTTATGAATATTCTGGAAGCAGACAAATAGGCTGATTTAACTGGATGAGTTATTAACCATGAATTACTCTTTCCACCTGGACGATTAAAAGGTCTGTTTATCTTTGTAGCCTGTTCTGTATTTCTTCACAGACCTCACAGGTAAATGCAGAACTGGCTACTTAGGTAAGGCATTTTGATAAAGGGACAAGGTAAATTAGTCAACTTGATTACAGTGGCTTCCTGCCCAAGGGCATTTGACAAAGATTACATTACACAAAGAAATCATTCAGATGTGCCTCTGAAACACCCACATGACTAGTTCTGACCCTTTATAAGCAATTGCTTACCTGCACAATTAAATGTCTGTATCTCACTTTGGTCTGAATAGAGCCAGTTCAACTCTCCTTGAACTTCTTTACTCAGAAAACTCGTATTTTACACCAAGCAAAGCAGATGTATCTTTACTGACAAAGCTGAGATGTTTTTGCAAGGTTGATCTGAGCTGTAGAGAGCTGTTAAGTGGTCATGTCATTTCAGTCCAGCAAAGGAAAGTGGGAACTGCTGGCTAATTTATTTATCCTAAGATACTGCACAGGAGAACAGCTGTCCTGGGAGAGCCCTACTTTTGGTGCTAGGAAACAGTCAGAACAAGGTTGGTTAAAAAAAAGAAAAAGGAAAACAGAAAAAAAAAAAAAAAAAAAAAAAGGGTGCAGGCCACCCAAAGCAGTCTGCTGTTTCTGAGTAAGGGAAGACAGAAATGTTTGCCATGGCTATCTGCCTCTATCTTGCTAGACCTGCCTATACCTCTGTAAGGGACAACTCCCCCCAGAACACCTCTTCAGATCCACTTTGTACTCGAGGCTCTCCATGTGGTCTTTCAGCCTGCACAGCTCATGTTTCTCCTTCCATTATCACAGCTCTCCTGTATGTTGGCCTCCTTTGTTGCTGTTGCTCCCACACTGACTGCAAGATTGAATATGTAGCTCCCACCACCACCAGTGCTATGATTTTTTAGCTGCTTACCAGAATATTTTAACAAATAGCAAAGATTCTTCATGTATGCGAGATGAGGGTGGGTGACTGATGATAGCTCCTCTGCTTCTCAGCCTCCCCACTCTTTGCTCTATTCTCATATTTGAGTTAAATACTTCTTGTTTCATGTGCCAGCACTGGTTTTGACAGTTACTTATGTCCTAGCTGCCTTAGGAGGAAGGTGCAGGGAGTCCAGTACTGCAGGGAGGAAGGCTGATGTTCACCTTTATGGGCTTTCTTTTCCCTTATTCTTGGTTAATACTCAGGTGCAATACTTACCCTCAGACCTAGATGGTGGTGTGTCTGCTGTTTTAGGAGAGCATGACATTCTCTGTCATGGGCAGCTCAAAAGTCCATTCCTGTGGGGAAGGGGTGTCCTGCAGTGGGTTCTGTGCTGCAGAGTGAGGCTGCTCTTGGCCCACTAGGTCACTCTGCATTTGTACATTTGTGCCTTGCACATGGTTCTGGGAACCTATGACAGGTCTCTTTCTCAGAAAATTCTCAGACAGAAGTTCTGGCGTTCTTCCAATGACCTGAAATTGGTCCACCAAAACACCAGAGAAGGCATACAGCAGAGGGAGGTATGGTAAAGTTGAAGGTGTTTTTGCTTGACTCTTATTTTGGAAGTCATGTGGCTTTTTTCCAGGAAATTCTTTGGGTCTTTTGAGGAGGGAGTTGGCTACTTAGAGAGAGAGCCCTGCACACCCCTGGATCCCAGGATCCCAGGAGCTCTTTTCAGAGCTGTCTTTGTTCCTGAGACCAGCCCAGTTCTGATCCCTCTATGGTGCAGTGCCTCCAGACTGATGTGGGGCAGTGTGGGGTGGTCCTGCTGGGAGGTGGCACCTGCTTAGAAATCACAGCCATCACACTAGGGTGAATGTGGGTGTGGGGCCACCTCCTTAAAGAGATATAACTGCAGCCCTATTACTTTGACTTTTCTGCTTATGAGCCCAGGAATGTAACCTCGGAAATGCTGTTCAGTTTTCCAAATATTACCTTGTGCTCCCAAACATTCTTCAGTAATCTTATCAGCAATGCTGTACAGTTTTTGCATTGAGCTAGGTTGCCAAAATGGCTATTTAGCTGGGTTGTGACTCAAAAGATCTAGTGTCTGTTCCACACTGCTACCAAGACCATCTGCAACTGTAAGCAAATCCCTTCTTCTGGCTGTAATGCAGTGGGGTGAACTAACAGCAAAGTGAGGGGATTTAATCAGCTAATGTTTTGCTTGTTCAGATGCAGAAATTATTCTGCCCCCGTAACATGACAAGAAGTAATGCAGTGAGTGGAAAACACAGATAAGGTCTGCAAACCTTCAGCATAGCACCGGAGAACACAGAAAGAGACAACACAACCTTCTAGAAAGTTCCATGTAGTCTTTCAGCTACCTAGAGCCTGACAAAATGTTTTACCATTTATCAGATCAAGCTGATATTTAAATTTATTTATAAAAAAAGCTGTCTAGTTATATAGTTGTAATTATAAATATAGGTTGCAGTTTCAAGATAAAGCTCAATAGTTTATATACACATATAGCTCTAAACAAGCATAACTAGAGAACTACATACTCTCTTAGATGTATATATCTGTTTCTTTCTTTCTTAAAGGAATGAAGACCACTTCTAGTATAATAAAGGTCTCAACTGAGAAAACCCAAATACAAAATCAGCTCATGTCTAGGTTTCTGCCTTTCTAAATGTGGTAGAAATCAACCAATCTACTCAAAACATGCTGAAGAGACAGCAGGCCAACAACATGATCTTTGTCACTTTAGAAAACCACGCCAAAAATCAAGCTTAGACTTCCAAATGTTTTTATAATGCTCACACTCTACCATTTGCATAAGAAGTAATTATTTTAAAACAATTTTACAGAAAAAATGGTCTATCAACTTGCTTACCTTTTTACACTCTGATTTCACTAGATTACTTTACTGTGCTTTTCACACTTGTCTCCAAACCTCTGCCTCTTTACTTTCTACTGTTGAAAGCAACTTATGAAGGAGGCCATTAAAACACAGCATGGTCTCAGACTCAGGTTAGTGATACATTGGATCAGCTTCTCCCTACTTAACACCTTTATCTTGGTCTACAAGCAATTGTCAAATTAAGCTTGTCCACCTGGCTGATCAGTGACTATTCCCATCCTGTGAACTGATAATGTACAGTCCCTAAAGAGACCTCATGTTTCCACATGTTTTGATGGATATCTCTGCCCCAAGTCCCTCAGCCATTGTTGTCATCTATACAAGTGTCCTCAGCCTCTGAACCATTGCTGCATCCAACTTCTTGGTCTGTAGTATGGCCCTAAATATGACATCTCAATTTTGGAAAGACTGCCTGATGCAGGACTCAACATTAAATTAAAATCTTCTCAGCTGTCTTTCAGCCAATACCAAGAACCACGGAATTATTAAGTTCGGAAAAGACTGCTAAGATCATCAAGTCCTAACATACAGTAGACACTAAGACCTCTCCTTACATTGCCCCAAAAATCCATCAAAGAGTACTATGAAAGTTGAGCATGCTGAGAAACAGAAAGAGATAGCCAGAAACAGTAAAGAATATGGGAAAAGGGCAAAACCACCAAATTATTATATTGTCCAGTTTTGTTTTGACACAGCGTGTTTATTCCTTCCAATTAATCCTAATTATAGAACTATTTTGCATTACTATCTACGTGGGATAATTGAGTTTTTTCTTATTCTGAAAAATATGGACATATTACTTACTATCACTGAGCAAGTATATCCAGATTCTTGCTCAGATTCTCTGTGAAAGGGACCAGAGCTGTTCCCTCAGTTCTCCAACCCTGGACTGCTAGCACACCTCTCCACACATTTTCAGGACTGACAGCATTTTCTGGGGACATTCTCACTAAAGAGATCCCCATCTCCACTCCACTGGAATTTTTATGGACATAACTCCCAAAAGTGACCAAAGATGCAGGACTGAACTGTTATAGACAGACTGCTTGTCATCTTCATCTATTCCTGAGTGCTGTCCTACCAGGGCTTCAGCCTGACTCCAGTGATATTACAGAATATTGAAGGAATTCAGCACCCTGTATATAGGGCTTGGCCCAAATAAAGTATTCATTGCCTATGGATGAAGCAATTTAAATTTACTTTTTTCGGAGCATGAAAGACACACTCTAAACAGACTGCTACAGATGATGCAATAGACAATAGACTAACTGTAAAAACTGGGGAAAATTTTGTTTTGGAAGAATTTTTATAATTTCAAATTAAAAAAACAACTTTACATGTTCATGAAACTGTCAGTTTTGTATAACTTTTTTTAGTGAACAGGGATTGAGGAAACCTATGACTATTTTCCACAGGTTTACATTTCTTGTTACTTCTCAACCACAGGAACTAGTGCAGAA
The DNA here is from genome assembly GCA_030060385.1 of Muscicapa striata striata. NCBI lineage: Eukaryota > Metazoa > Chordata > Aves > Passeriformes > Muscicapidae > Muscicapa > Muscicapa striata. The sequence goes on along the minus strand of JAREIS010000093.1, from coordinate 4,129,127 downwards.
GGTTCCTTTAAGTCCCACCCACACAAGTACCCTTCCTTTCCTTTTTCCACTCCTCATTTGTCATCCTCATTATCGAATACAGTTTAATCTTCCAGGGTTTCTTATTCAGCAGCTACAGTTCTAGGGATAGGAAAGTCTTCGAAGCCTTCTAATGTGATCATTTATTAAGCTCTGTTGTGCTGGCCCTGCTTCTCTCTTAGGTAGTTACTTATATGCTGTGCAGGTACTGGTTTTTGGTCACATCTACATCCTGTTGCCCTCCATATTCCTCTTCTCTCCCTCAGCTCCAATATCCTGCCTCCACTCTAGTGAACACTATTATGGCAGAAAACATAGAAGTTACAAATATTTACACCACTTCAAAATCTACCATGGAACTAAAAAGACCAAGCACTTTGCTCTTTTTTCCCTGAATCCAATTTCTTTAGGTCTTTCTGCTTTTTAAGTTACTTCTGTAAACTTATAGGGATTAAGATGGCTTTTTAATTCTGGTTTTGCATCTTGTTGGTGATAGTGGATTGTGCTCACAACAATGATATAGTAAATTGTTAGTGAGGTAACAATGGTTGTATACACAACAGGACAAAATTAAGTTAAACAGTGCCAGCCTGAAATAAACATCATGATTTTTGGAGCGTACTGGTAATGTCTCATCCAAGTCATTAGTTGATCAGAACCCGCTGAATAAATTAATTATCAGATTTTGTGGACGTCTCAGGCTTTCAGCAATTATCCTGTCAAATGCAAAAAATAAACTTTTGCCTGAAGTTATTCAGTTACATAAAGACCCATTAACTGATCGGCACGCAGGCTGGGCTACCGAAAAACAGCCATTGACACCTAATTTTTGAGAGTGTGTGTTTCATTCTTCTTGGCTGTACTACTAGTCCTCGATCTGACAACTTTTTTTGTAATCCAGTCCCAAGGAGAAAAGCAAATGAGGATATTTTTGCATCATGCAATGCTGAGGATTCCTTTGTTATAGTCCTGTTTCTCCTTTTTACAAGAAATCATCTGCTCTGATTCTGCTTATGAGCACCCATTTTAACAGAAAAAAACCCAGTGATTTAGTTATGGCCTTTTCCATTATGTTCTGGAGGTGTTAGAGCATAGTTTGTCTCCCTTTTATCTAGCTATGAGTCCTATGGGGGAAAAATTTCACCATCTTTGAAATGTTGCATGGTATTAGATGGATTTAGGACCACAATATTTAATGAAATACAGAATGTCGTATCAGATTATGTAAACAGAGAATGAAGAAGGGGAGGTGATAGCATTTTAGCTTTGTAAAATAAGTGAAATATCTCAATCTCTGTGTGGAATGGCACTCAATGGAATCAGCATGCTGTTGAAGAATAATTTTTGCAGTGCAGCCTTAGCCTAAATACACTCTCCCTGCTGCTGCAATCTGTATTGGTTGGCCGTAGATTCTTCAAAAAAGATGAAACATTGTTCTCTCACAAATTTCACATTTATTAAAAGATTTCATCTTCTCCTGTGCAATGTTTGCATCACAACACAAATCATCAACTTGCTTTGACCCTGACACCATTTTATAGGCTTAATAACAATAAATCTATGTCCTGAAATAGTTTCTGCAGATTACAGCAATCAATCAAAATTCAGGGAGCCTTAAACCATTAATGTCATTGGCAATGATCCAGCACCCTGGGAATCCATCTAAATCAGCCATTATTATTGAAAATGCTCCTTAAGAGCCTTAAGATAAAGGTAGTATTTGGGAGCATAAATTGCAGTTCTATTTTTATCAGCCACTGAGGGATGATTTTCATGGTGATGTTTTTTGTATCTGTTTAGAACAAGACAAAGCCAGAACAATTCCTTCTTTTGCCTCACGCAGCTCTTTTGGTTATTGTTACAGAAAAATAGAAACCAATACATAGCAGATTGCTTTGCCTATGTGAAACGTGTTTGTTATGTAAAGGAGTCTCAAGATTTTTTGAAGAGAAAGGAAAGAGCTGCTGTCACAAGTCCTTGTTGTACTTCATGGAGACATTTCTACTTCAAGGCAGTGTTCCTAAGAGAAGCTGTGCCCACTTTATGAGACTACAGATATCTGCAGTTTTGGTAATTTCACACTCTGAAGTTTTATTATGCAGAGAAGCAATGCAAGACTTCACGACAAAGAAACTTTTTCACTGAGAGATACATCTACAACTCTTTGTCACTGGATTTTCTGTGGATGATCATTAGCAAAGTACCTGAAAACCTTTCATGTAAAATCAATGGTAATTTTGTGACACTGTAGAACTCACATATATTTATCTTTTATTGGTAAAACTGTTTACTATCTGGTTTGAGTGTAGATTTTTTAAAATCGTTTTCTTTTACCTGTTGTAACGTGATTTTTAATATTATTTTTTGCTTAGCTGTTTCAGTTGAAGGATGCTAATGAAAAAGGGCCATATGCTTTGGAACAGGGTCTTTTGAAAGTGTCTAAACTATGTCCTGCTGATTATTTACTTACTGTGGTCTGACAGCTTGTTCCCACTCAACTGTAAGCACACAGTGCACCTCGAACAAATCAATGCAGGCTCTGTGATCAGCATTGTTCTGAGAACAGCTGTAATTTTATAAAGATCCGATGTCCATCACTAGTGGGAATGGATTCAAGGCACCATCGAAGACTAGGCTGGGCTCACAGGTTTGCTAGAAGCTGATTGCCCAGCAGCCTGACCCTAAAGGACTCTGCTGAGGCAGTCCAGCAGTCTCCATCTTCAGCCATCAGCCTCTCAGCAGAGATCCAGCCAGATAGCTACACAACATGCTAGCAAGCTCAAAGAAAACGTGTTTAAGTCATGTTGCAGAGGACAAGATTATTACTCAGCTGATCAGACTGTCCCTAATACAAGACGTGTCTGAAGAGGGAACAATTTTTTTTCTCCCTATGGCCTAATCCATCCACAGGTACAGCTACACTGTTTCCTTGTTCATGACTTGGATTTTGCTGCAGAACAGAGCAAATGTAAACTGCATGGACGATTTTGAATTTTCATACCAATGAAACAAAATAAAAGATCACAGATAAAATGCTGTGTTGGAAGACATGTTGTGTGAGACTCAATGAGAAGCACCTTAAATTTTTATCTAATTCAAAGGAAATCTATCTACAGACAGGTTTTAAGCTTCCAATTTCACACTTAAAAGTGGAAAATGTAAGGGAATAAGTTTCTAGTTCCCTGCTCCAGTCTGACTTGGTGCCTCCCTGTTTTTGCAACTGCTTTAATTTCCTGGTAAGGGACCAGATGAGTTTTGTGTTTAAAATATGACACAGGGATTGTTGTCTAATAATGGTTCAAACCAAACTTCAAGGTGTCAAGGCAAAAAGATTTCCACAACTGACCCATTCCCAGTGAGAAACCTCAAAACTTTGCTCCCAGTAACCAGGAGGTTCCTGAGTCTATAAAATTCTGGTCCCATCAGAAGCATGGCAAGTTTCTCTACTTGAATCTGGATTATGGCTTGTGGATTCTATGCAGTAGAGAAAGACAGTTGTAAGAAAGAAACAAACAAGCATTGTCCTTTCTCACCTGTTCTCTGAGTTAATGGAAGAATAATCTATGAATATCATTATCTAAGGAGCATGCAGCTAAATCCCCTTCTCTGGTTCTTCCCTTAACCTTATATTTCCTAAAATGGTACACTTGACCTTTTACATCCTTTAAATTTGATAGCAGTATCTTTTAAAAACAGACAGGAGATTGTGACCTTGTGAATGTCAAATAATTTTATCTACCATTAGATGCCAGTCCTCCTCATTTAACAGATTTACATTTGGGACTGCAGCTCTCCCTGAGCTAGGTGGCTGCTAATGGGCCCTATTGCTGTGGTTGCTGATGCAATGAGCTATAAATGCTACCTTTAATCTTAGCTTTTACTATACAAGTGAAACCAGTTACTGGAAAAGCTGTTTGGTCAAATGGGTGACAGGGCCCTTCAATTGAGCAATGTAGCCCATTCTACATCTGAAACTTTGCTACAGGCATTGCAGTTAGACAGCAAAGGTGGGGACGAAAAAGCTGCAAGTTCAAGATTTTGGAGATGGATAGCTGCTACTTTAACTGAGCAGCAGAACAAGAAGCAAAGTTTTTGTTAGGTTATTTCTGAGGCAAGTTTTCTAGACATACTGAATGAAAGCATTCAGCTGAAAAGGATAGGTAGATGAGAAGGAGAAATTTAATTTCTTGGAGTTCATGATATTCCCCAGTATCACAATTATTTGGCTGGTCTAGGCTCTGTCTCACAGGTGCTACCGACATGACAGGACAAATGCAGGTTTCTCTGAGTTCTTGCTCTTTTATATCTCTGTGTGTAACTCTATCAGGCTGGACAGGACTTCTTCAGGCTCTGTTCTACAGCTCTAACTAATGGTTGTGAGATCAGTATTTGAAGTGGCGCTGTGGTGAAGGAATGAGCCAAAGCAGATCCCCTGACAATGATGAAACCCATGGACTGGGCAGTAACAGAGCTCAGGGATGCACCAGGTAATGACCTAATCCTCAACTGAGGGTAAAACTAGTGTCTTTCTGAGTAGCATTTTATCTTCAGCAGAGCAAGCAAAGGCTAATAAAATACCTATACATGGTGCAAACAGATTTGGAAGATGGAAATCCATGGTAAACTTTGGGATGAACATTTGAACTTTGAACATGTAACTCTTGACACAGTATCTCTGCTCTCAGAGGAGGGTTATCTTATCTAAAAGAAGTGCTAATTTGCACTGAGTTGTATTTCTATGCAATCTAAACAGGAAGAGAGTATTTCAGAACTGAGATGTCTGGTGTGTGTGGACTCCCTGTACTTACAAATGTTTACTGTTTCATTTAATGTTTGACCTTCCAGTTCTGACTGTCTGGTTCTGGAAATCTGAGGGGTTTAATCTGCGAACTCTCATCTTTCTTCTAAACTGCAAATTAAGACATCGATACCATCACAGCAAAGGAGAAAAGATGAGCAGGATCACCTGCATGCAGAGAATCCTGTATGGCATAGACGGTTCTTCTGGTGACTCACTCCATCTCAGAGATTTCTAACTCTCTTGGTTCTTTTAAGAAGCAGCCCAGATTCTGTCACATTGCAGTCTGGTGAAACTGCATAAAAGAGATTTGCTGACATCGTGACATTGTTAATACTACAGTAGATAAATCAGATCATAATCTTACAAATCCACATCTGATTTTTACTAATATGTACATACATGTGTTCAAAAGATATTTCATTGCACTTAATTAACCATGTGCACAAAATGTCTCTAGGAGCTGAACTTTTATTGTTGAATGTATTTCATCGTGTTCTACATTCTTGCAGATTTATACTGTCAAGAATGTGAAAAACTCACAGTTGTGGGATACTCCTGAAGATAAATGAAGACAAATTAGTATAAAAAGACCTAGCTTTAAAGTATATATGTCTTTCTAAGTAAATCAAACATGATCTTTCTGACTTTGGATTAGTTTAATCTCAGCAGATTTCAGCTCCCTCATTTACAAGTTTCACACTCCAGAAGACTCAACACTGTTCTGTTGCTTCAAAAAGCTTTGGGCATGTCCCAGTTCTGCTGGTCCCAGTACCATATATGCCATAAGGCAACCCTTCCCTTCAGGTGCACTGTGTAGTCCCATGTCTAGTGCAGAGTAAGAGGTCCCCTAGGAATATCAAGTATCCTCTGTAGGAGCAGTTAGAGGCATGAAGTCTTGAGGAACTTGAAATAAAGAGTACAGATCAGAAATGGCACTGAGCTACCCAATGATTATTTCTGCTCACAGGAACGAGACCTTTCAGATCTGCTACAGCTAAAAAATAAAGCAATTAAGCCTACAAGTTGGCAGAGTGTGTTAAAGAGAAAACTGGAAAGTGGGCAAAGAGCTAAGTATAGTCAAGCGAAAATGTATACAGAAAAAATATTCAACATTTCTGGAGGCTTTTCTGCTCCTGATCTTCAAACCTAAATCATGGCCTCAGTAAGCTTGTTCTCCCAATACCTGTCTCAGTCCTTCAGATTATTTCCTTACTGGATGAGGACCAGAGAGGAAAAGCAGTAGGTGGAGGCAGGCTGGTGATATAGGAGAGAACAATACTTACACTATTGGCTTTATTGAGAGGATAATTTAAGGATTAATGCTTACTGCTTATTGCTTTTGAGGCCATTCCTGAAGCTGAAGGGAAGAATTATTATTTTAATTATTATTCTGCTAAATATTCTAGAGAGGCATTTAATAATCTCCAAACTGTCCATGTGGAGGTGTTGGCTCTCTCCAGATTTCTAGGAGGTAAGGCAGGCTATCTGGTGTCTGTCTGTGTTTAAGAGTTCCAATGGATAGGGAAATTATGTAATGAACAGTAGGATTAGAGCTTTTTTCCATTAAAAAAATAATGAAGATCTTGCCTTAAGAAGTTGTTAAAAGTGTCTCTGAGTCTTTATTTTTTGTGATTCCCATGGGGTCAAGGTGAAGTCTGGATGGAGCAAGAGAAAGCTGAGAATACAAAAGAGTCTTGTCTGCACAGTTGTAGAGTAATGGTCTACAGTTAGAAATTATTTTAAGCATTTCAGCTTGATGTTTTAGTGAGGATCAGTACACCCAAGGCCTAATGAGGCCTGTAGAACAGATTGGTCATAATAGAGAAGCAGCTTTCATCATCTCTTTTTTCATCCACATTATTCTAGGTATAATGGGAAAAAACCTCAAGGAGTTACAGCTTTGAAGTGTCTAAGAAAGACAAGTTTTTCCTTCTTTGAAATGTCAAGTGGAAGCATCTGTATTGTGGATGATAATTTCTGAGTGCAGTGAGTGAGCAGAGAGCTGACAAATGTGTAGTGGAGGATTTCTGAAAACTAGCCATGGTTTTGAATCACCAATTGTACATTAAACTTGTATGTGGCCTGACATTATGTGCAGCTCTTAGCAGAGGTGTAACAGAGAAATATATTGAATTCAGGGTTTCCTCTTTTAGACCTTTCCAGCTGTTGTGTAATTCCTAGTGGTGACAAAATTTTTTGAATCCCAAGAAGTTAATGAATCAGTAGGTGCTCAGCATCTCTTCCCTGAGAGGACTGAGTCAACAGACTCACTGCAAATCAGAACCCAGGGCAGTGCTGGTGATAACCTGCTGACGGGCAGAGGCTGGAAGATCTGAAATCTCCCTGATCAATCTCACTTCAGGCAGGCTCAGATGCAGTCCTGAGACAATGCAGCAATTTGGCTCTGTGTAATAGCCAGCTGGACTTGGTTGAACAGGGAGTGTCTGGTTGAAGTCCCATCCAACCATGGTGATCCTATGCATGCCAACTACAAGTGTGCCACACTTCACTGGTTGTCTAAGGATGTGGTTAAGTTCAGGACTAGAAATGTCACTGGGTAGAGCAAAGAGGAAGCAGCTTTTGCACCACACCTATATGACAGCTATGATAACATTCAGAATCTGGCCTGGTTATTTTGTTAGGCAGAAAAATCAATCTCCAGCATAAGTTTATCCTTTAATTTTGAACCCTGTTCCTGCTTCCTCAGAGATCTTGTTTCAGCATGCTAAAAGGCATAATTTTTCATTCATATTAGCTCAAGCAATCCAACTCACTCAGTTCAAAGACTGTCATGTTAAGCTGCAGGCTAACAAGCTCAAACACTTGTTAGCTGTTCATATTTGGTTGGAGGGGTAGTGTAGGCTACGATTCATTGTAGACCTTCAAACTTTGCTTTGCACTTAATGAAGTATAAATAAAACCAAGAAACAATCTGGGTATAAACATATTCCAAGAGATGTAACTGTCACTGATATGTATGTATGCAGATAGATGTACATACACAGTTTCACTTCCTTCTCTAGCAACTTTCCAGTGGCATTCAAAACAGTGATATGAGAGCCCACACAAAAGCTCCAGGTTGCAAGAGTTACTAAAATATTTGGAAATTTCATCTGTGTACTGCACTGGGCTTTTCAGTCACCCTAAGTTAATCTAGGTGCAACTTTTTTCTCCTAAAGAAGAATGAAAGACCCATGATCAAAGACACCTCTTCCTCACTGCTGACCTATGATGAATGACTTTCATCTGACTGAGTAGTCAGGCTAAATCAGATAGTTGCATTTTGCTTGAATAAGTTTATACAAGATACACATTTTCCTGTTGGTCCTAAAGCAGATGGCAGCTTGATGGAAGGGGTTTGCTTCCTGCTTTCAGATTTCAACCCCAAACTAAGAATCAAGCCTTAGTTTGCAAAGGATTTAGGATCATAAAGTCATAGAATGGTTGGGATTAGAAAGGATCCTGAAAATCAACCTGTTGCAGCTCCCCTCCCATGGTCAGAGACAACTTTCAGTAGACCAGGTTGCTCAAAGCCCCATTCAGACTAGCTTTGGACACTTGCAGGAATGGGCAATATACATAAAGTTCACTGGATATCCCTTAAACTGAACCTTTCTTTCATAAGGCTAAACAGAAAACGGAGCTCTTTGGCCCCACTCTGTGATTATGACTGTGCTTTTTATCCCGACAGAGAAATAAAATGACCCTCTATTCTCTATGTCCTTGCACGTAGGGTTCCTGGTGCACCTTCCTCCTCTCCCCTCCCTCCCTCCCTCCCTCCACACAGCCTCCAACAGAGTTTTAGACAACTACAGGAGGGGGCTTTGTACTGCTGCAATCACCCCTCATTTGTGCTGGAAGCAGCTCATGGTCGGGGCTGCTTCCCACCAGGCTGAGCAGAGGCTCCTCAGAAGATCAAATAAAGCATGGTTTACCTTTCCCTGGTGCTGTTAGCTTTCTGAATGTTCTGAGTTGGATTCCTCTGCCCATTGCATCTACCATGTCTTAAAATCTTGGAATTGCTAATGCTACCATTGTCAAAAGGAGAGGACTGCTACAAACCTGAGCCTCACCTGCACACAGCCTGACTTTGGCATAAAATCCACGGCGTGGTGTAACCAACAGCTGAGCACCAACTGGAGGAGGTCCAGCAATGAGTGGTGATGATGCCCATCACGTGCACATGGACACCCTGTTCTTGCCCTCTGAAGGAATTGATTCCATGCCCAAATCAGGACAACAATTGCCCCAGAGAATTTCATTGTCAGAGAAACAAAACAGGGCTGTGGAGAGCCAGGGGCCCACGGGGCAGGGCAGGGAGAAGCTGGAATCTCAACACCTTGTGCATTGTCCCAGTTTCATCCCTGTAAAAGTGAGAAGCAGAGCTGGAAAGCTGAGGGCCTGGCAGGGCCCTCCAGTTTTGGACAGCTGACCTGCATGGTGCAGCAGGACTACTCTGGCAAAGGGTTCTCCATTGCTCAAATGACTATTTCTCAAAACTTAACTTACTGCCTGCCTCATTACACTAAAATCCTTCTTAGGGGGTTACTGAGGCCTGGGGCACAGGAGCCACATTAATCACTCTCTGATTTCTGATCACATATTGGGACCTTTTACTGCCATTTTTGCTGGGGTTTTGTTTGTTTGTTTATTTGGGGGTTTTTTTGGTGCTGATCTTTTAAAAAGTTATTTTTAAAAAATTCTGTGCAGTTAAAGTAAAAATAATGGTGGCAGATTGCCTAGTGAAGCATGAATTGAAGTAGTGGTACTGTGCAAACCCATTGTAAACATAAAACATGATACTGGTTTTGTGCCTCCCAGAGTTTTTTTGACAGCTGATAAGTTTGCTGTGGCAGTGTTTCAGTTTCTGTTTGAGATAAATTGCAACCATAATACATTATGAAAACTAAGAAAAAGATTTCCTATTGCAAACTGGCATAAGAACCTATGTGTAAGGGCATTTCCTACCTATTTCCTATTTCCATACCCTGTCAAGCACCCTTTCCCATGAGAGAGATTCCTGCAGCAGCCCTTTGTGGTCCTGTACCCCTGCCTGGTGCCTTGTGCTCATACTCACATGTCTTCCTCCAACAAAACCTTGGTCACCAGCAAATCTTCTTGAGTGCTTTCTTTGAAACTCTTAACACAAAAAATATCCAGAGCACTCTTTCAGTCTCTCCTATTACTCATAGCTTTAAAATATCTAAGCAGTTTATTTTAAGCCACTCCTTCACCTAATTCCATGTCTCTAATCAAATTATCCAGCCGTTAGCTGTTCTCTCAATAATCCTCAAAAAACTGTTTTCCAGCTAAGCTGATTTGTAACAAAGTCTACTCCACAAGCCTTAGTGCTGGGACCAGAGCTCTTGGCCTCTCCACCCTGACCCAGAGCTTGTAATAGCTTGAATGTTTCCCCTTCCCTGATTGAGTCAAGATGCTGCCACACTGCTGAATTGCTGCCACAAGGAAAAGCCATTTCAGAGGACTTAAAAATCCATTTAATACAGTTCTTGGCTTCCTTATATACTCCAGAAAAAAAGGTGTCAATAAGATGAGGAAACCTACCTATTGGGATGCTTTTTTCTTGCCACAGGAATGGCATTGTTGTTTTGTGGGGGAAAACCCAAGGGAATGGAGATCAGCCTTCTGCTCATTAGAATGGCTAATTGCTAATGAGCTTCTCTCTCTCTGAGTCAGTTTAAGAAATTGAAAAGCAGCTTGTCCACAATGTAGTGGAGTACTCTCTCACCATGATGCTGCTACATACTTGAAACAAGACTTTTCCAAATAAAAACTCAGTATTATTAAAGTTGATAAATACTGTCTACTAGGGGTTATAAATAATTAAATAGATTCTAGAGAAGAATCTTGAACCTTGGTCTCCTATATCCCCCTGTAAGAGATCTAGCCATTGTGCCATCATATTCCTCCTAATTCCCTACCATTGCTCTGTGCCAGTGAATGTTTGATTATTTCCACAGAGAAGAATAACTCCCACGAAAAAAGACTGTTCTTGGTGGAGTCTGGTAATGATATTGCTTTGCTAAACATGGTTTTAACATCACAGCACTCTCCCAGAAATACTGTGTCCTTGGTTATTTCTCCCAGACACTGGAAGTGGAAGCTCTGCAGTCGCAGGGCTTGGCCAAAATGCTTCTTTTAAGAGTTTGTTTTTGTTTTTGTTTTCATTTTTTGTGTGTGTGTCTAATATTTACTTTTCATTTTCTATGGATTGAGTGTTCTCTTCTGCCTTTCCTCCCCACCTCAAAGAAGCGTGTGGTAGGAAGCTAAGAAATAAGGCTATGCTGAAACAGAGAAAAGAAGAAATGTGACCAATTGCAATGACAAGCTTGCACTGGGTAATTCAATACACACTCACATGAATTCTGCTTGTCTAATATGCTGTGTTAGTGCAGCAGTCAGATGGCCACAAGAAAAAGAGAACAAAACAGAAAGGAAAAAGAAAGAATCTGAGAAGGAAAGAACCAGCCCATATTCCCAGGTAGGGATGAGTAAGTTTTTGATAAAACATTAATATTTTAGGCAAATTATTCTTCTTCCCAGAGTCATCTAGACCGAAGGAGACAGGCAGATGAGAGTCATCAAGCTTTCCACAAGCATTCTGGTATAACAGAAAAAGTGTCCTCCCAATTAACTTCTATTAACATAAGGCCAAAAATGGAGTACAGTGGCTCTAAGGCTACTGAGTGAGACAGGAATCGAAGGATAGACAGAGTTTAACAGGTTCATGTAGCACAGTGGGTCTGACAGAGCTTCATCTAGTGCCTGGAATAAATTCCAAATGTATCTGTAGTCCACTGAAAAGGAGGAACCGTGGTATCGGCTTGAAAATTTTTCAGGATGATATAACTTTATAGTAGTATGGCTGTTTATCTGAAAAGCAGGAGGGAAAAATTGGCTTGTCACTGTGTTAATCTGAAAATTCTTACTTTTTTTTAAAATTTTATCTAAATGAGGGGGTTTTTAATTTTGTCTCTTTGTTAATGTTTTTTGTTCATTTTGGTTTTTTGGTTTTTTTTAGGTTTTGTACCTGCAGTGTATGGAATAGAAGCAGATTCTGTTTTATTCATACTTGTTCAAGTAGTGAAGAATGACAAAGGAGACAAAGGGCAGAAGGGAATAAAAATTCAGAAATTCATCAGGTGGAGAAACAGTGACTAATCTATGATAATTCAGGGATTAATGGGCTGAATCCAGCATGATCCTAGGGCTTTTGTTTTCTCTCCTTCAACCCCAAGATGAGACTTCCCCTTTCGGATAAATAGGGAAATACCAACAACAGCAAAAAAAATCCTCCTGTTTATTCTGCTTGGTGAGTGTTTTCCAGAATGGAAAGGAGGAGGAAGCCCTGTTTGAATGACTGAAAATTTAAAAGACTAAATTATCAGGAAAATTTTTCTAACCAAGTAAATGTCATTTTCATCCAGTATGAGTTCTGAATATATCTGGGCAGGCAAATACTAAATCTATTATAGTCCACTCCATATTGGATGGCAGCTAATGAACTCTTGGCTTCAACATGTTAGGATAGAGCAGTACCTTAATTCTCCTTCCCCTTCCTGTTAATGGGAAGAAGAGCAGCTGGGAGGAACATTTGCTGTGGGCAGAGTATAGACTGCATTAAAGATCAAACATTTAGGCAGAACATTTCAACAGGGATGCAGAACCCATTTAGATTTCAGCTGTGAACAAGTTCCATCTTGTTTAAAACTGAGCCTCTTAGAATGCCTCTGCAAAAGCTGAGAAATGTTAGAAATTAAGATTACATTTACCCTTGAAGCAAAAGGTCATAAGAATGAAATAATCATATTGCCTTATTTGTTAATGTTAACACATACATGCTGTGATTTTAGTACATGTAATTAGGGTACTGCACACTCCAGAGCTTGAAAGTGAGTTTCACAGACTCTTGTAGAGACGGCATTCCTACAGAATTTTCCGGAACTTTTATTAAAATCAGTCATGAGCTCTGGGAGACTAAGGGAGGGGGAAAAAAAAAAAAAAAGTAGTATTCTAAATATGAACCAAAATTCTGTGCAAAAGGCAAACCATAACAAGACCTGACATTTCTGAATGTAGAGCTATGTGGAGTTGATCATCACAGGTGATGCTATAAGGGTCCAACTCCCAAAACCTTCAAAAATTTGGCATCCAGGTCTGAATTATTTAAATATATTTTATTGTATACTTGATTAGTCCCTGTATAATAGCTTCTGTGGTTTATCATTCCTTCAGTTTTACCCAAGTCTAAGGATTTTATTGCCTGTAGTTGTAGCAACAGTTTTTCTGTTCAGTTGTCCTGCTGTATTTGACAGGTTTCCCAGGCTAAAGAATTTCACAGTTCATCTACTTATTATCTGTATTTGTGTGTTTTAAGTTAACCACCTGCTAAGTTTGTTTGATGCCCTTGGATCTTGTGCTCTAAGAAGCAGTAACTAAATTTTTTCTGTTTGCCCTCTCTCTTTCTTTCAGAAGTGGTTGTACCTATCACACCTCCTCATCAGCCTCTTTTCTGAACTAAAGCACCCTAGTCAAGCTTATGTCCTCTTTCAGTGGAGTTATGCCACATTTTGACCACATTTGTCATGCTATCTCTGGTTTTGCTAGCTTCTTCATCTGCTTTTCTCCATGACAAAGAAGACAACAAGTCAAGGACTCCTATTGTCTTTGAAACAGCTGAGCTCTTTCCAGCTTATGAACTGAGCCTCTTTGGGATGGGTACCATACAAGGGTTTTCTCCCAGGTTCAGGTTTGGTAAGGCAACACTGAAGTGTGAAGTTCCACTGCCAGCCCAAGAAAAAAAAGTGGGTCTGTTCGGGTCTCCAGGCTGATTGTCCTCATGTTGCCAGGAGGGAATCTAGCACTGACATTTACTTATTGGCTTGTCCTATGTGCCTGGATAAACACTTACAAAAAAAAAACTCAAAAAGCAAACTAAACCAACAAACAAACAAACAAAAACCAACCAAGAACCAAACAGGTTTTAGAAGAACTGCAGTTTTAGAAGAGGAATTGTGCACCTCCCTTTGCCTTTATGACTAATGAAAAAACCACTTCCTCCCCACACCCCACCCCAGCTATCTCCACAAAGAAACAAGAGACAGAAAATGTTTAACCTTCGAAAATAAGGTAACTACCAAGAGAATATTTTCTCACCACTGTCTGAAATTTGCTCTCATACCAACTACTTGCCCCATCCTGAAAGTGTGGGGCTTCTGATGACTGGCTGAGACAAGCATCTGATCAGACTGTCAATTTGCCTCTCTCCCTCACTCCCACAAGTTTATTTTTCAGACAGGAAGATGAACACGCAGAAGAACTTGAAAAGACAAAATTCACCTTGTGTGAACAATGTATAAACAAAATTTATAGCTCAGACCTAAAGGACAAAGAGATCAAGAAACTTGGTCATCTGTAAGAGCAGTCAAGCTGTCTAATTGGGAAAGATAAGTTCTCCTTTCCATTGCAAATATTATTCAAGTGTGGTAGGTGCCATCAGAAGGTGCCATCAGCCACAGAAGGGGAAAAAGGTTCCTCTGACACTAGTACAAAAGCAGTCCACAGGAACTTGTGACAGAAAAATTATCTGAGACAGTTTACGTTTTCTCACTTACAAAAGCAGTATCATCAGATCTAGATAAACTATTGAAAAAGTTGTCAAAAAAGAGCCTAATGGATATGATCACTATTTTGCTGGTTGAACAGCATTTGAACAAGTGCTCCTCCAATAATCTGCAAAAGGGATTGTTTGAGTGAAGTTTTAATGTGACTTTTCTTCTACTGAACTTTTTAAAATTAATTCCCCTGCTGCAATTTTATCACTCACTCATAATTTTTGCACTTTGATACTGCTCCCTTGGAAATGATAGGAGAAGACTTTCTCCTTAAGAGACTGTGCATGTTTTCAAGGCTAGGAGGTTTACCAGGTTTTTACCAGTGGTTTTAGTTCAGCCACATTTGAAAACATTGGTAAAGAAAGCAGAAACCATTTGGCAATATTTAAAAAATGTATCAGGGCTAATCAATTTAATTTAATGCCAAAAATAGTGACCTGAATGGCAGCTAGATCTACCTATAAGGTCCATAATTCTGGGGAGACATTTAGTACTGAGATTAGATAAAATCGGTGAACATAAAGAGATTTTTTGCACACACAGCTCCACATGCATATTTGTCCATATTGAGTTCATACCCATTTCTGTTGTGATTGGAGTAGTCTGGAGGGAAGGGGTCTGAAACAAATTGCAAAGGATCTTTCCTAATGTGGAGTTTCCAATCAGTGTAATAGTTAGTTATGCTTTCTGGTTTGTCTTCTATGAAGCCATAAAAGATTCTAATGCATTTGTTGGCCTTTCTTTTTTTTAATTGCTGTGTTCAAATGTTTGCATTTTCGATCTAAAACACTAAGCAGTATTGAATTTTTCAGTACAATGGATCCAAACCAAACCACCTTTGATTTCTGAATGGGTAAGACATGATTATGAAAATACCAGTCCAGTCTGGTTTCTCTGTCATACTCAAACCTGGCTAGGTTTAGTTTCCTGTTCCACTTTTAAGTTACATATGTCCAAAGCAGAAGGTGTGTCATTTCTACAATTGCATGTGATGGTTTTCCATGGTGGAAAAATCTCCCAGACTTTGATACTTTGGCATCCAAAGCCAGACTCAGACAAATTGGGCCTTAAAATGTGAATATTGATCTAAAAATAGTTCTGATCCAGATATCATTCCTTGAGCTGTAATACTCAGTAAAAACCAAAGAACTCAAACTACCTATAGAAAAACATCACCATCTTAATAACTATACAATTACCCATATCAGCCAAAGCCTGCCTAGTTTTCCTGCTCTAGACATGCAGTAATCATTGAAGCAGGGATGTGAATTCAATCCTTCCTTTTTCTCTGCTGAGTGACAAAATAACCAGGCATTATAATCAGTTTTCTTCATCCAAATGAATTTTTTTATTTATTTTATTTTAGTGGTGGAGTAAATTGAAACTAAATTTATGGTGTGTTGGAAATAGCAAAAAGCATTCACCTAGTGTTGTAGTTCGATACAAGGAGATAAAAGGAATTAATGAACTTACCCATCCCCATCCCCCTTCTGTCCCCGGTCCCCTGTCTTTCTGTCTTCCTGCCCCCTATCCCTGGTCCAGGTGAACCCATGCCATTGGCTCCCTTCTCCTGGTCCCTGGGGGGGCTCTTCCTCTTTGCCGCCATGACACCGCAAGGAATAAACTGAGACCTGAGAGAAGGAGCCTCTTTTGTTCTTCTTCCTATTCATGCTGGTTACCTGTCTAATCTTAAATAATTAGGATAAGGACACAGTGTATTGGCAACCTAGAGCATCTTCTCTCTGACTTCAGCCTCTGCTCACTAAAGACTCTCCTAGATCTCACATGCCCTAAATGACTATTAGGATGATCACTGTTGGGTAACAGGCTTTATTAGATGGCAAATGAAGTCCTGCTTTTAGTTTTGAACCTCCATGTGGGCCATTCATTTGAGTTGGACTTGATGATCCTTACAAATGCCTTCCAACTCAGAATATTCTGTGACTCTGTGATCTGTAAAAGAGATCTGCTGAATTCATAACCCTTGTGAGGATTTCATATGAAAGAAGGGAGGGTTTTAAAATAAGAATTTCTTCAATAATGATTCTTGATCAACTCCAGTTTGTTTGCTTAGCACACTGAGTCTTTCCTTCATAGTCTCTTTCAAGGTTCATGATTAAATTAGTTTCCAGGAAAGGATGGAGAATGATGACATCTTGTTGCTAAGTGTGTCATTTATATGACATAGGAATATAACCTTGGATTATCAAATGCATCAGCACTAAAAAATACACCAGTAACTTTGAATTGATAAGGATGGTGGGCTGGAAAACTTCATGCTCAATTGTCTGCAGAGGAAAATTATAAAGATGAGTAAATCCAAGCTTTTACAAGACTGTGTGGACACCTGGTTATATTTTTATGCCTTGACCCTTTGCTTACATTCAAGAAGATCCACCAAGAATATAATCCACTGAAAATGGGTAGCTCAGGAAAACAATGGAAGAAAACTTCTATTTTCATGTCTTGTGGTCCTCTTCTTGCTGTGGGAGCTAGTTCTCAAAGCTCCAGAGCTAAGTTTGTATCAGAAGCTTTAGAGATTAAAATGTAGATAAACTTCAGATGTCACTTATGTGCTGGGACTCTGAAGATGTCAGCTCAGAAAAGAAAACATACATGTTGAATTAGGCATGGACACAAAACAGCCAAGGACTACATATGTATTACCAGATGGGAGAGCACTTTCTTTGAGTTTCTGGATCAGGCATGTTTCTCACATGTATCCTGATTTCATATTAGGGCATAAGTCAGTCATCACCTTCCCTCACAGCTGTATTGTCATCAAAAACAATCCAAGTGCATGGGTGGGAGTAGCTTTGGATGCTTTAGCTGGTTTCCTGATCAGCAGCCAGAATGCTAAAATTTGAGAGCAGTCAAAAAGACCACAGCCCTTTTTTCACTGGAGATAAATATGTCAGGTCTGATCTGGAAATAATAAATATTGTCTTGGTTTGAACAGCAGGTGTCTGCCAAGGAATAGAGAATGTAACCTCCTTCCCTCCAAATTATTGTAACTTTGAGATTAAGGTGCTTTCAGGCAAAGATATGAGGAAAGGAATAACAGTTTTTTACTTGTATGTACATGTATAACAAGGCAGACAAACAACAGCAAGGACCAAGACCCCAGAAAACCCAAGTGACACTCTGCTTCCTCCCTGCAGTTTAATCCATTTCCCTGGGTGCAGTTCTGGGCACGGCCAGCAGGGGCGCTGCTGGCTCCTGGCCGGGCAGGGCAGGTGCAGTGATTCCCCCGCGCCTGCAGGGGGCGCTGTGGGGCGAGCTCGGGCAGGGTACGGGAACGGCAGCTGGGCCCGGACGGGAAGGGATGGGAAAAAGGTTTTCTTTATAAATTCCCAGGGAGAGCAGATTCTGGTGCCCCTCTGGATAGTGAAATGAGTTGTAGCAGGGACCTTGGAGCAGCAGCTGGAATGGTCAGATGAGGAAAGTCCTGGAGTAGTAGACGAGATAGATCAGAAACTCTGCAGCTGTAGCTGGGACCGCGGGAGGTCTCGGCAGGCACGGGATGTGGGGTTACAGTGTAGTGGAAAAAAAGCCTGGAGCAGAGGCAGAGGAGCAGGGGCTGGGCAGCGGCAGCCTGGCTCCTGAACACCACCGGAGAGGCTCCCTTGGTGGGGGAAATGGGCTCAGGGTGCCGGTGTTTCCCCGGCGGCCCTGAGCAGATGGTGAAGGGTCCCCTCTCTGGTGAGGGAGGGTGCTCGTAAGGCCCCAGTGCAAGGGCTGCTCCCATGAGCAGAGCTGCACTCACGGTAGAAGGCAACAGGAGACTGAACCCCACTGTGGTGGCAAATTCTTCCCACTGCAGCCTCTTTCCCCCCCACCCCGAATGCTGAGAGAACAAGACGGAGCTAGGAGCTGCATCCAGCCCCTTCCCCCAGCCCCAGTCTTGTGCTATCTCTGCCCTTCCCAGGAGAATGTCCCTCAGCTACCATAGTAAAGTCAGCTGCACTCCTCCCCCTTCTCCACGGTTACTTCTTAAGTACTGACCTACTTGTTTTTTGGCAACAAAATGGGAGACAGTGCCCTAAGAGAAAGAAAACAAAAATGGAAAAATTCTAACCTCCAACAAATATGTACAATAGGGATGGGATCTTTCAAGCTCCACCAGTGTCCGTAGGAGAAAACCCCTACAGCAATGTGTTTCACCTGGGTAGCATGGTTACTTCTTTACCGAGGCATTGACATGGATTTCTTTGTCTTCTCCACAGGCTTTTCCTCAATTTTATGCCAGTTTCAAAGGATGCTTGAAATTTAGAAATTTGGGGAGAGTGACATTTTGAAAAGAAGACTATTCATGGGCACAGCCTGGCTAAGAAACTGAACACATTTTCCATTGGTTAGCTTGTCTTCAGACCTGAGGTCATGTTATTAATTGTATTCCATTAAGAAATGTCAGGTGAGCCGTAGGTCATGGATATTAAAGTCATGTCTCTTTTGGAGACACGCTGAGGGAGCATGTGCATACACATTGGTATGGTGAAAATAAGGGAGGACTTGTTTGTGTAATTGCCGCAGCTAACCACCTTCCCCAGTAAAAGGAGCTTTCTTCAGCCATAATGATAGAGGATGTGCTCTATGGTATGTGACACCAAAAGGAAAATTTTTATTATCAAGGCTTTAATAGCAGTCTCTTTCTTTCCATGCCTTCTCCTTTACTCTGGAAATGGCTGTTTGGAGTCAGAATTACCCAGGAGTTGCCTCACACAGCTGTCAGAAGGGTATATAGGCAAATTGTGTCTGGTCTCTGGCCACACCCTGCTGGAAGCGCATGTGGCCCAGCCAGATAAGAGACATTTTTTCCTCTGGAGAATCATAGACAAGACCTAGCTCATCTGTGCCTGCCAAGATTACAGTGCAAATTTGACAGACCATGACAAGATTTCAGTTTTAGTAACACTGTTATTGGCAATAAAGATCAAGACATTTTGAAATATCAAAGTAATTAGTGTGTATTTGTACACAGGTGGCTTTTTTCCCTTTAAATCAGTTTGTCCTCTCATTCTGTCTGTAATACTCACAGCCCTGCAGGAGAGTGGCTGTACACATTCACTCATGAACTAGGTCAGTCTGTTTTCACCTAGGAGCAACATGCTTTTGTCCAGAAATCTACAGTGCCTACTGCAAAGAGGTGCAATGCTGTGAACTCACTCTGAGGATTTTACTTACATATCCTGAGGAATCCTGGTGCTCAAGGGTTGGTTGTCAATCTCTGGCTTTCTTGTTTACATTGCCTCTTATCAGTAGAGCAACAGACTGTTTGCGTAGCAGCTTCTCTTCTTTCATCTCAAGACTTCTGAACCTTCTCCCTAAAATGTTCCTGCCTTTGACCTGACACTGGATCTGCTCTTGCAATTGAAGCTATCCAAGGCATGATATTCCATTTTGTTGTGCGGGGAAACTTCCCAGGCTCTCCACAGGCTCTTCCCAGTAGAACATTCTGCACTGAAAGGTTGGGCTTAACTGGACTAGGCATGCACACACTCATGTACCTGAAAAACACCATGGGACCTGCCACCTTCTTGAATTTTTCATGTAGTAGATGTTTGGGGGATTTCACACAGCTCTCCTGTCCTGAGGTAGAACTCAGTTTGATGAGCAGGTAATTTGACTGAAGTCCTTCCTATCTTACTTTTACTATTGCAATACCCCACCCTGTGGTCTTCACTACGGACCAACTGGAAGGAAAGAAAGTCAAGTTCCCTAAATTTCCCCTGGATAAGAAAGGAATTATAGATCTGGTGACTAACAAACTGATCTTGGAAAAAATAGCAGCATCTTCTTCATCTGTGTCTTTTCAGTGACTACGTGGCTGGCAAGAGCCCAAATTATTCCTCAAAAGAGAAGTCTATAGCCCTCACAAAGACAGGCTGTTGGGAGGCACTGATAAGCCTGGTCTGAGGCAGTGCCAGGTTTTTCCCTGAAGCAGTCAGAGAAGGCGGTAGTGTCATGGCATTACTGCTTATCTGCATTCCTCTGCATGGAGTCCAGCAATGCATCTTCCAGGAAGATATGGGCCAGCATCTTTTTGAACCTGTCACCTTTGCATTTATTATGAAAAGCCCAAGTTCTAAAAACTAATTGAAATTCCAGACCCATATTAATTGTCCTTTATCATTATGCCTAAGAGCAGAAGACATTGCAGGTGGTGCTGGAAAGATTAAAACTGAACTGCCTATCAGCAGGGAAGAGACTGAGTTCATCTAACCTTAGCCACATTAAAGGTGCACATCTAGCATATGCCATTTGCCTGGGCTCTCCTTCCAGTCAATGGAACAATTCCATAGAGTGATTCACTGCATCCTAAGAATAGTGCCTGAGGTAGGTGGGGTGAATCACTCTGAGGAATTGCCTGGCTCTCTCTGAAGAGAGTTTTGCCAGACAGTTTTGATGACAAGCCTTTCTTTATGTGGTTAAAATTAGATGAGATGAATCCCACCTCTAAATGTTCAAACTCACTTTCTTTCTGAAACAAGGAAGAACTGCAAATTGCATGAAAATGCAAACAGCTGATGTTTTTAAGTGACAGCCTTTATCCAAGGCCAGTCCTGCATGGATTTCACAAAGAAGGTGGAAGGCAGCTGGATGGTGCAGTCTGGGTGAGAGATGCGAAGCTGTTCCTCTTGCCTTTGCTCCCTGATCTGACTCCATCTCAGCTGCTGATTTGCATTCTTCTCATATTTCCACATCATGCTCTATGAGGTCTCTACTCCCATTCAGCCTTACAACAAACAAGCTACAAAGAGTTGCTATACTTTTTAGATAGGTAAAGCTTAGTGCTTACTACACTGAGTGCAGTGACAGGCATGAGGGGCCATGAAAGCCATCACCTGCATGAACCACAGCCATGGGTACTGGGCAGGCAGGGGTAATGGATGACCCTGTCACACACACAAGACACATATTTTCCAGTGGAATTGACCCCAAACATTGACTCTCAGTGTGTCTGTTTCAGCTA
The DNA here is from genome assembly GCA_030060385.1 of Muscicapa striata striata. Classification (NCBI taxonomy): domain Eukaryota; kingdom Metazoa; phylum Chordata; class Aves; order Passeriformes; family Muscicapidae; genus Muscicapa; species Muscicapa striata. Next base: position 4,107,700 of record JAREIS010000093.1, on the reverse strand, counting down.
ACACCCCATGGATGACTGCTGAACGACTTCTACCAGTTTCAACACGAAAAAAAAAGTGAAAAAGATGAATCCAGCCATATTTGTTTTATACCAAGCACAAGATTTGGGGGGGAAAAAGTAAACCATGAAGAAAACAAACATTCATAGAGAATGAAATGCTCTCAGGTATGGATTCATTATCTTTCTTCTCAGGCTATGGTCTTCTAATCAGTTAGGAATACCAGATACACGACAGTGAAATCATCATCTGAATTAACTATATTCATGTCCAGTTTTGTCAATATTTTTTTGTTCAAAGACCTGAGAATGGTAGGTTTTAGATCCTTTTGTGTGCTCCCTGTTGAATTTTACTCCTGTCAATATTTGCCCATTGAAATCAGTAGCCCTAAATGCCTCCATTTTTAGTATGCAAAGGTAATTTCTTCATAGAGGACAGAATGGCACAAGTGGTGTCCTTGCAATGCATTCTGGCAGAAAGCAAGCCCTGGAACAGCCATGGATAAAACCCTGCTTTTTCAAAGAAGGGCATTTCTGGTTATCTGATTGCTTGATCAGAGGTCAAAAGGCTTGTCCCCGCAAAGATTATCCAAAGTTTAAATAGTGGCTGATCAATTAATATCTGTTTATCTAGAAGGTCCCAACAGAATTTCTCTTTTTGGAGGTCTATGTATTTGAGGACGTAAGTCCTCAGAGGGATTTAAAGAGAGACACCAGGACCATGCTGTGCTCCAACAGTTTGTGTCTTTGTTGTAACAGAGGCAATAGGGAAGGCTTTATGCCTCTTGCACAGCCCACGTCTGTCTGGAAGCATGTCTGACCTCCCTCCCCTGCAAGTTGTCCTGCAGGGAAAGCAAAACCACTTATTTTTAGCTTTCTTTCCAGTCAGGGATGCCGGCAAGTCCTGCTGTTTGCTATTTCCTCAGACTGCACACTTTAAATGAGAGAATGCGGCCCCTGTCGTAAACACCAAGTGTATCCTAATGGCAATCATCTCAAAAGAGTCCCCATATGACCAAGACTGGCTCTTTCCCCATGATGGCTGGGAGGGCCATTGTGGGCAGTGATAGACGGCCCAGGGCTTCAGAAGAACTCCATCCTTGCCCCTGCCCTTCTGTGCCCCGCTGCAGCCCTGGGAGCACCTGTCGGTCTGTGCAGAGCCATGGAAATGGCAACAGTGTTTCAAAACTTTTCCTCCCCTTTTTGGCTACACAGCTCAGACAAAGGGATCGGTGTGAAGTTACTTGCATGCAGCTTTGCACAAGTCTGGGAGAAAAAATCCCAACCCATAAACATTCCCAAGCATTTAAAAATGTCACACCCACTTCTATCTGCTCATAGATTTAAGCAGTTTTCCCTATGATTCTGTGACCATCAAAGTTTAGCAAGAAAGCAGAGAGGGAAAGTGGGGGAGTGTTTGTCTGCAGACAGTAAAAACAGAATGGTATTTTTGCAAACTACTTTTCTAGTCTGTCAAGAGTGATTTCTATACAATATATGATACTGGCAAGAAATCTGCCAGTCCATAGATTTTTTCTGGATTATGACCCATTAGTCTTAATTTCTCTCCAATAGATGATGATAGATGATACATGATTCATCATCTAGCTCACCTTATTTTTCAATGATGATTCTGTGGCTGCAGAAGCCGCTGTGGTCCCCGACATCGGTTCAGGGGGCAGGAGTGAGATAAACTCAATGCAGTATAAAAGAATCAGCCTTCTAAGAGAAACTGCAACAGATGCAAGCAGTGGAGATCTAGCCTCACTTGCTATTAAGCAGGCTAAAAATACAGTAATAGCCTTTAGTCTAAGTTTCTTGTCAAAATCTCTAAGGGCCAGTGACAATGTTGTGGTTGTTAAAAATTGTTCAGGTCTATGCTGAATATCTCAGTCCAGGGTACTTCCAAATTATCGTGAGCAATATGTAAGCAAATTTTAGAATGGACCATGGGACTGATGGGAATAGGAATCTCTTTCTTCTTCCGGAGCAGCTGACTGACTTCCCCAGATGACCTCTCTTGTGGCAAGATATGAATGAGCTCCAAGAAGTCAGATACCATATACCAAAATTACAAGGGGAGGCAAAAAATGTTCACAATTGGCCTTACCCAGTTCCCTCCCACCCATACTTCCCTCCCCGCTACTTTTCACAATTAGATGCTGACAAGAAACTGGTGAATGACTTTTAGTAGCAAAAGCTGACTGGATGGCTTCATGGAAACCAATGAAAAAACTCACACTCTTTTCAGAAGAACCATAACTTTATCTTCACTTCTGCACTGCAAGAGGCCGATAACAGATCATGAGTATTGTACTGTTTTTGCAATAGTATAAGATGAGCAAAACTGTCGTTTTGTCACTGTTTGACACGAGATTATTTTGGAGCTACTCAACTATCTCATTAGGTTCGGTACACAAAATAGCTGTGAGTCACCTGAAACTATTTCCTCCCTAGTTCCTCTAATAACACAAGCATTTGGGTATCATTTTCAAAGAAGGCCACATAGAGACAAGAAGAGTTAGGCAAGGATGATGGAAAATAGACATCACAGTCCTTATTGAAGCTTCAACAGCTGAACTGCAGTTTCAAAACAACCTTTATTCTGCTTGAAGACTTATTACAACTTTTAAAGCAACTCAAAAACAAGACACAGCTCCATCAACTCTACGGCTTGAACAAAATTTAAGGAGGCATGTTTTCACTGTTGCCTTGTAAAGGCAATTTACAATCTGCTTTACTCTCCACCTCCTCAAGACAATTTTAAAACAAAGTAATCTTAATGTTTTATAGACATGTAACAGAACAGAGCTTTATTTTCAAAAAACAAGAATAAAAAAAAAAAATAGCAGCATCTTGGGCAGCTAATGCAATCTCATCAGGACAAGTGCAATGTAACCTTACCAACTCCTACAGTTTAGTCTCAACTGCAGTAAACAGCACATGATTCTACTAAAATGTTGCACTTTGTAATCTTGTCCCAAGCATTATGCTATGAGCTGCCCATTTCTAAAGTGACCCTGAAAAAAACAGAATCAGGATCCACTTTCCCAACTTAATACCATGCATAGCAAAAGCACTGTGTGAAAATCGGCAGTTTTCCCCATTAGAAGCATCAGAATGTTTTCCCAAGCATTTATGCATTTATGATTTCATTGCCAATTACACGACAAAGCCATTTTGTCACTACAGAACAGTTGACACCAAATAGAAAATCTGAAGGTTTGGTTTTACAGATTGCTTGACAAGATAACGGAACCATACAGACAAGCTTTTTTTTTTTTTTTTTTTTTTTTTTTTTTAAAGAAACTATCCAACAACACAGAAACTTAGTTTTCTAACTGTATCTGGAAACATGCTGCGCCCACAAAGGTCTAGTGTGCATGTGTGCGTCTTTAAACAAATTTAATGATATCATTTATTAAACTCAGCAAAATGATCTTGTTCTATGAAAATGCATCTATATTGGGAACTGCTCATACATAAACACAGCAAGTGTGTATGAGTATGCACAGATACACATCCCCAACCTGCAAATTCATATTTCAACTTAAGTAAATCAGAAACTCTTAATTTTGCTTTTGAGTTTTGGTTCTCTTTGCTATGTCTCATGTCTTTCGAAGGCCTGGTAAAAGTGATGCTGCAGTGCAGCACAACTCAGGGATTTAAAGTAAAAAGTTCCCCAAACCAAAAGAAAAAAAAAAAAAAAGTAACAGAATAAAGCCTGTCCATGAATTAGATGAAAAAAAACTATGCATCAATAGAAATACAGAAAAACACTGTGTTTCTTCTGTTATATCCCCATGCTTTTTTTTTTCTGTATATAGTAGTCTGAGATCAAATCAAAACTGGAGTGAACAATATCATACATTAAGACAAACAACTCTGCAGTGAATAGGGCCTTTGGCAGGACTTAGCTCTGTGCATTAAGGAGGGAGAGAAATGCAGAGGCCACACAATATGTAAGTACCAAAGAAAACCCACTCATGCCAATTTGAGGGCATAAATGATCCCTGCAAATTGCACAGACCCTGTGTAGGCAGAACATCCCCTTAAGAAGCCCTAAGCACTGATCCTTACAACATAGTGCTTATTTCTCATTGTTGCTTGTGCAAGAAAAGCAAGTGTCAAATCTGCACACACACTATTTTTTTTTTCTGCTACAGCCACACACAAAGAGAAGTTGCACAGCACACAGGAACGAATTATATTCCATACTGGGCTGAGCATGCTAAGGATATGGCCCACTGACATAAGCAGGGGTTTTCTTAATATGAGGAAAATTAGATCCAAATGCTTTAACTATGATAAAATTTCTTGACAAATGCTATGTGAAACATCAATTCAGATTACATATATTTTGCCTACAGAAAAAAAATGCGATTTTACTCTTAAAATATTTAACATTCAGAAATTAATATATGTCCGAAGAATATCTTGGATTGCTATAAGTGTTAAACTGCTGTACCTTGAACTAATCTGTAACTTCAAGCCCAGTAGTATAACTGGCATGCTAGAGTAATTGTTGGGTGTTTTTCGTATAAACCAGTTATCAGTATAAAAGATTCACATGGTCCTACAGGCCTGAAAAAAATGTGGAATGAGGAAGGGAAGGCATGAAGACTAAACTTCTATTCAGAAAAATTCAGAATCATTTTCTAAGTGATGACTATCATGAAACAACATTTGTTGAATCTTGTTTCTAATATAAATTCTAGTAAGAAAATACACCTATAAAGGAAAGCAAAGACAACACCCCCCCAAAAAACAACAACAACAACAACAACAACAACAACAAAACAAAACAAAACAAAACAAAACAAAAAAAAAAATCTGAGCCTTACAGCCTCAGGACTGAAGTAACAATGACAATGTAAAAAAGAAAAGATAATATAAAGATTATTGGAGACTGGCAAATTTCTTATTATTATTTCCAATAGCTTATAAAGTATTGCGTACTTTGAAATAAAAAACAAGGATCTCTAACCAGAGCTATTATGAGAGAACTTCATGGGTCTCATTCTTTTGACTGTGTGTGCAACTCTCTTTAATAGTAATGGATCTTATATTTTCCATCTTGGGGGAAGAATAATTTCATATGTTCACTTAGTCAAATCTTTTCCAAGATTTCTCTGAATTTCATCACTTTATTGATTTGCAATGTGTGAATTTCCTCAGTGGTCAGGACAATAAATAACCATTGCAAACCATTGACAGTCAACTATCCCAGAATTATGGGTAACTCTTTCTTAGTGAGATTTATGTATTTGTTTCCTTTAACTGAACAATGATTTTGAAAGTCTCTGGTGCCCTGAAATTATGGAAGTGTTCACTTTGATACTGCCTCAGCCTACAGACTTTTGAAAATACTTATCATACCTAATCATTTTCAAGTCTAAATTAGTTTTAAATTATATCCAAATATTCTCAGTAGATGTGGAAGCTTTTTTTTTCCCACAATACTAATGCAAAAAACAAACCTAGGCAACAGATTAGAGAAACTTCCTTCATGTGAAATGAAAATACCTTTACAGGCTGACAAAAATTCTGTCACAGGAGGTCAAGAAGTCATTTATTTACTGTGAAGTTGGATTCATTCTGAGATCCAAACTACCTACACTCTACACTGCAGTAGCAAAATATCCCCATTTTTTTCTGCAGTCACTATCAAAGAAGGATACACTATTTTTCTTGTCTTTCATATACAAAGACAATCATGATAGAAGTTCAAAATGCTTCAAGAAGCAAATGTAGCATGGTACCGTATTCTAAAGATATCTCTGAAACAGTATTGTTGGACTCAGTGATATTTTGTAATGTTCATATATTTTTTATTGAATTAAGCAGCTTTGAAGCTTATCAGGCACTGCCCAACAAAATATTTAGTCAAAAAAAATTTACTAACTTTTTAAACTTCGAGCTAGTAGCTCAATATTCTATATAGCAAAAATTGTAAAATATTTCATAGTTTTAATTCTCAAGCCAACTCTTGCTGGCTCCCTGTACATTAAAACAAAACAAAACAAAACAAAATTAAAAAAAACCAAAACAAGTAAAAATAAACAAAACCAACAAACACCAGGAAAATTATTAACAAAAAATAATCATCAGAAAAAAATATCCTTAGGCAAAAAGAAATAAAAGAAGACAAAAAACCAAGAGAAACAAGCTTAACCTGTAGATATGCTTGAGAGAAGACTACAGCCTAAAGAAAATCCAGTATTGCATAGAATAATCTAAAAATTCAGCTTTCAGCAAACAGAAAAGGAAAAAACAAAGCAGTTTGGTATTGACAGTTTTCCATCAATGACAGTTAGTCATTCAGTACTATGTACATTATTATACACTGTATGCCATTGAAAATCCTGTTTTCTTCAGTCTTAAATATATTCTTAAACCAGGATTTTTAATCATCTAAACAAAACACTTCCTGGCACTTTGCTATTACAATTACTCTGAACAACATACTGTAACTGAAGTCCTTTTAAAGTGTCCCTTAGAAATGAAAGTGCCACTCTGCTACATATCATTCACCAGAATACAAAATAGAACCACGATGCTGTATGTCTGGATCCACTGAGTGCAGCAACACCATTCCAAGTCAGATTGTGACCACGAAATTCCAATAACTGAATGACACAGACCTCTTATACCTTGTGTCTGGATAATCCAATATTCTAGCTGGTAAAGCTTCAGAAGTGGTCGTAAACAAGCACCATGCTTAAAGGCCTCTATGTCCCTGCAGGGAGATCAGGTTTGGATTTTTCTCTTGTGTTTTTCTTTTATAATTACAAAAAAAAAAAGAAAAAAAGTACTTCAGATTACAAACATACATTCACAGCAAAACACTGTGATCTCTCCCACTGCAGTTGTGAAGGAAATCTCTAGTCCCATCTGAAGACAGATAGCTTTGATACTGCAAATTCTTGAGTAAAGCTGAAAGGAGCCTTTTTTCTCCAGAGGCCTCAAGGTTGCCAAATCATTTTTTTTAAAAAAGCAACAAACAACCCAGAGTATTAAGATCTTCATCGCCTCTGCTGCGCATATACAGGGTAGGCTAGTGTGACATTGAGAGAATCATTGTGCTGCACAAGTGACGTGTGTTGGTAATGGAGCACCAGTTCTTTGAGCGAGTTGTACAAGTTATATGGCTCTGCAAATCCATACCCAGTAGGTGTTTTGTTAATCACACAGTGCTTTACTTCGCCATCCACCCTAAAAAAAAACAAACCAAAGCAACCAGTTTTTAGTTTATGAGTACAGTAAAATTAAGACAGAAAATAAGGTATTAACAATACATCTTAATATTCTAGTCAGTACACAAAATTCCTCTGTTCTGCAGTGGGATAATGGTAAAAACCTGTTTAGTCCAAATTCTTGAATGTCATCCTACCCTAGGGAGACAGGAGATAGGCAGGACTTAGCAGCTGCACAGAAAGGAGTGCACACATGTTTTGATTTCCTTTCTGAGTGAGACTCCTCTGTGGGAGTGGCACAGGTTGGAGCCACAAAGAAAATGGAGCAGCAATAAGAATGGCCTCAGGACTCTGTGACCCACTTCTAAGCCTAAAGGTCCAAGAGGATTTGTGCACATGCAAGTGTCTATCTGCCCCCAGCTGAAGGTAGCCCCTCGCATGTTGGTTGTATCATTCACAAATTAGGGTACATACACAACAGAGCAGGCATAGCAGCCTTGTTTGCTGCTCTCTCGAACAAGGAATGTTCCATCTCGTTTTCCCCGTAGCAGATTTTCGGCTTGGCTTCTGTTGATATTTCCCACATTCCACGTTCTCTCATCATGATGGGGCAAGTCCTCATCATCTTCTACCATAGAGTATTGGCTGTTGAAAAGAAAAAGTGTGTTTGTGAAACACAGAACAAAATCCACTAATTAAGTAGTCTTTATTCTGTATTATGGGATGCCTCATTGGTAAAATTAGGGATTTAAACCAAGTAATGCTGCACTATTTAAACCACTGGATAAAAGTAAAAGATAAGCTTTGTTTCTTGTTTCTTTGAAGAATGCTCACATAAATTTTAGGAAGAATACAAAAAGATGATGTGTTATTTTTCAGACTATGCCGTGAGCACTTCAGTACTTTGCCATTGCTCACTGTTTTGGTAACAGAAAGCCCAACAAAATCAGTACCCTCTGAGTCAGCTTCATTTCCAAAGATCAGAACACTTGGTCAGCAGTGAAAAATCATGCAATGTATCAACTACAGCTGCTGCTTGGAGAATCTCTGAGCAGTTGCACAGGGAGACAGATTAATTATTTATAGGGGAATGGCTTTGTGAAAAAGGTGCAATAGTAGAGTGCTTTCTCTTTCTCTCTCTCTCTCTCTCTCTCTCTCTCTCCTTATAAGCAGATTATGAAAACAGCATGCAATAGTTGCTTTTCTACTAAATCAGCCACCAGGTTTAAAGCTGATTCAGAGTTACAGAGAATCCTTTAAGCTAAAGCCCACCATGAAAAAAGACGCATCTGATTCAATTGTGAATATCACTGTGGAATTCTGCAGTTCCAGAGCTCCCCAATCCCATAACAGCCTGTACTGGTTGACCCTGCCTCTCCTGCTCAGCTTGCAATAAGTCTGTGTCAGGCTAATGCATTTTTTCTTTCTGTAATAGGCTTTTAATTAGTCTTCCTTGGTCTAAGAAAAGATGACTTCTCCCTTATCCATGGTTCTTCTGTCTTTCTGAAGATTCTCAAAGTAGTCTACAGAAATCAGCAATTGCACATAGAATTCTATTTTTCATAAAGGGAAAGAACTCTTTTGTTTCAGATAACACTACCTCCAGGTCCCTTATCCCATCACTCTTTTGACTTGCATGACATTCACATACATTGGCTCTGTTTTTAATCAGCATCCAGAGAAAGCAATTCTTGTTTTTCATCCTGCTTATTATACTGGGGGACGTTTTTCTGCAATAGAACTTCAGAAGAAAAGCCATATTCTAAAAGTTTAATTTTTCAGCAGTTATTAGACCTGTCAGCAAGGAGTATCAGAGTGAGAGAAAATGATTTTTTTTTAAAACAATTTCACTTACTATTTTGATGCTACACTAAACCCACAGAGTGTTCTTTGTCTACTGTTTAAGTGATAGGAACACTAGTGGGAACGGGTGCGTACATATTTTACATTTCATCTTTGAATTGTGCTAAGACTGAGAAAACAACATGGCTTTAAAATGTGTATGTCATTTTTATCTCTTGCTTCTACCACAGCGATAAGCACAATTTCCAGGATAACAGCAGGAGACTCAATAAACCAAGACAAATTAAAATAGATGTGGACAAGGCCAGAATGCAAGGCAGAATGCACTACAGTCATTGTCAGTCTGCTGCTTTCATTGTATATTCAACCAGACAGCATAAAAGGGATGCACAAGAAACTACATAGGCAGAAAATGTTGATACAAATACTACTGAGACAATTTTGATTTTTCTATTTGTTCATTTTTCACTGTTACTGTGCTTCAGATATTATTTTGCGTCTTGCTTTTGTTTAAATTTGGTCTATGTTTACACAACCTAAGCACTTTTTGCCTTTTTTCCCAGGAAAGAAATTAAATTGCCTCTGTCAGAACCTACAGTAAACTAAACTGTTTAAAATGACAGAATACTACCTTGCCATTTTCCAGAAAAATAAAACAGACCACAAAACCAGAGGATATTCCTCAGCACATAGAAATTTATCATCTCCAACAGCAATGTGACACAATGCTGTAGGTACCCCCTATAGTGGATAACATAATGGTACTCACAGCTGAGATTTGGAAAAAGCCTCCTCATGCCTAAGAGACCTTCTGAACAACTAATCCAGCTGCTGTATGATATCTCTCTAAGATACTAATAACTAATGAACTGAATTTTGCTGGTAAGAAAAAAGACACAGGTTACATTTCAAGTGCTTTTACTACAGTAACTTGATTATGCACTTCACTGAAGAAAGGAGAGTAGAGGGTGAGACAGCTTCCTTTCTGATACTTACATTACGTAGGCTGTCATGTCTTAACAGTGTGAATTCTTACTGAAGACCTAGGCTTGAGATTTCCTCTGTGTGGTGCAAGACTTTATCTCACATTTGTATTCATGTGATTTGAAACACCAGAAATACCTAAATCTTTCAATACTTACTCTTCTGCATTTTCATTTCCAAGCCATTCATTTAGCTTCTTTTGCCGAACGCCTTTTTGAGTCAGCCACCTGGACAATAATTGCATTTGAAATTAATTTTTAGTCACAAAAGTTAGATACCATTAAAAAACCAAACAATTTAAAAATTGTTAATTCATGATACTCACATCAAGTACTGATCTCTTGTCTTCCTCAGCTGTATGAGGTCTGGCTTAATGCTGTTCATACGCTTGTCTATCTCTCTATATTCAGCTGCTTGCTTTTTTAAGTCTTCTTCTAATCTACGCCTGCTGTCCACAATTTCACTAATCCGAGACTTCAGTTTTTCATAGTTGTGCATGATTCTAGATGGAACAATGTGTTAGGTTACACTCTGATTTCTTATTCATAACTTTACAGTCTGCTATTTAGAGGTAGACACCTAAGAGAACAGATTATTTCTCTAGATGTAGTCATAGATTTTGCCAGTTCGTATCTACCCTATTTGAGGCTTCTTTGCTTACAACTGAACAATTTCAAACTTGCCATCTGCCTTCAGTTTTAGGCAGACCTATACTTGGCATTGTTTGTTTTTTCAAAAATCATACAATTTGATATGCAAAATCAAATACTGACCTTTGTATTTCTTTGTCATTTCCTTCCCGTTTAAATTTTTCAATGTACTCCTTACTGTATCTTTCTTGTGTTTGGCACTGCTCTTCAAATATTTTTATTGTTTCATTAAATGCCTCAATGGCTGTTCTTTTCATTTGAATTTCCTGAAAATAAAATAATTGTTATTATAGTTGTTCTCAGATAAAGGGGAAGATTTATTGGCTTGTATCACGGAAACACTTTGGTATATTGTAGAAGAATATCTTTTCAATATCCCTTTACCAAAATGTATTCTGTCTGCTGAACTTCATGGCATAGAGACAACAGGCCTGTGCAAAAGGCTACCATGGTAAGATTTCCATGATGAGGTTTCTCAAGAAATAGAGCTGCTAAAAAAAGAATCAGTTACAATCTTTACTTTGTATAAATAAATTGATGCTTAAAATTTACGGCAGTGCACTTTGCCCTTTGTGCAAACTCAAGTCCTTAGAAGCACACTTGGCTTTCTGAAATAAAGGTGGCCTTGACAGGTCTCTGGAGATTATCTAGTTTACCCTCCTGCCCCTACATACCTATAGCTGGTACCCAAGTCCTATGTCATAAGTTCAAGTTGGCATCAATTTTTTCAATTATTTTAGGCATATTCTCTGCACACTTTAAGAAGCAGTGTTGATTCTGAGTCTGTAAAACTGGACTAATTCAGTGGCACTTCAAGGCATGGCTAAAAATTTATTAAGCTGAAAGAGGCAACTTTTCATTCCTACATTTTGTCTACACATGTCATCTCTTTATCCTGCATAGGTAAACTGGACCCTTCAAAAACTCATAATAAAATGCTTCCCTGCAAATGTGCCTTGAAAACCATAATTCAGCTTGATGAGGTCAATATGCAGAAGTCGTGGTAAATCAAGACAGTTATGTACTAGCTTTTGATGAAGCTGTCAGACTTGGGCAGAGGGTGGCTTAGTTTACAGGTGGTGGCTGCTCAAACATGAGTAAGCAATTGCACTGTTCTGAGCAAGCACATCAGGGCAATGCAGTGGAAGAGAGGAGTAGGAAGATGACAGTATGAATTCACAATAATATTCTTTAAAATCTACAAAGTCTGCCATTCTCCATTTGGTTCAAATCTAGCTTACCTGAGATGTTCTTGTGTAGTCTTCATAGAGCCTGTCATATTCTCTGCTTTTTTCTTGGAACTGGGTATTATATTCATGCAATTTCTTTCCTACTGCTTCAATGCTATCCTCTTTTACAACTTGATCCTGGAATGATAAGCAGGAAGAAAGATATTCTGTAAGGAGACAATTGTATTGCACAGTTTTTCTGGATAAAACTGCTTAAAAATGCTTAGATAATTACATGGAAATGTTATTCTTCTTTAACCAATATGGAGATACACTAAATACATAATATGCAAATGAGAAATTAATGACAAACAGGAATTTTGCATTGCAAGTGTTTAGCCTTATACTGAAAATTACATATTTCACCATTGAGTGGGATAATAATTACGATATTTATTTCCTCATAGTGTGTCTGCAATATTTAAAGTTTTAAATATTTACTTGCACAGCACGTAAAATTTTGGGTTTTTGTTTGGAGTTGGTTTTAAACAAAAATATGAAGTTTTGTACCCACTCAATTTTTTCAAATGTTAACAGAGCTGAAGTTCATGTTCTGCAAGTTCCACAATAATTTCTCTGTATTTAAGTGAAATGCAAAGAAAATAAATCAAATTACCTGCTGGTACTTAGATACTGGATAGAGCAATTTTACATCCAGTTTAGGATTATACTGGGCTAGAGATTCATTCCGGTAGTGGTTTATTAGCTCGACCACAGAGTTGAATGTTAATGGGTCAGAAAACCCATATTTTCCATCTCGGTGAAAAATTTTGATTAACTTGTTGTTTCCTCCTTTCCTGCAAATAAAGTTGAAAAGTTAGGCATGCTTCAAGTACTATTCCTAAAGAATAACTTGCATTAAGTGCAGTTATTGCATATTACTATCAAGTATTACAGACAGTGTAACTAGTCTTACCTCAGTGTCAGTGTGTAGTCCCCATGCATTTTGGTTGAAGCATCTCGTACCAAAAAGGTACCATCAGCTGTGTCTCGAAGCTTCTCATTTACTTCTTCTCTAAAATGAAAGCAAAAGTAACTAATCATTTCAATTAGTTCTCACACACTTATTGTTCCACAGTGCTCTAAATTAAAATTCAAATGTTTTGGAATGTGTGTTTTAGAAGCCTTCTATGTCTCCATATTAATACAACTACATAATATCTTATTTAAAATTGTTTGAGAACAAGTGGGATAAAAAATGGCATACTCTGTGCTCTCACTACTGGACAAAATCATTATTCATGCAAAGCTCTTTCTGCTTGTTCATACAAGCCTATGCAATTGGAGCAGACAGTGCTGGTCTAGTATACCTATATATAGTACAGATAAAAATATTGCTAATATATGGCACTTGTTAGTCTGACTTGCTGACTATTGTGCCTACAGCTGATGTTCTGAATGAAAGACAAGAACAAAATTCTTTCTTAGTGCTATCTTTTCACACTAGCATTTCATATAAGTCTTAAAGTAACAGAACAATCATTTTGTGCACTACATTCTAAGTCACTGCCAGTATCTTTTTAGTCATATTTGGAATAAAACCAACTGTAATATGTTTGTGGTGGAAACTATCATAAAATTGCTCTTACAACTGTGGATTTTCTACACTCAAAGCATAATACATATACACAGAATAGCACAGCAAGAATAGCACAAAGCCAAACAGAAGAAATACATGTCTTGAGGTGGTTTACCTTGAGATATCCCCCCAGTACCATTCTGCGTCTTGTAATGACATGTTGTTATTCATGCTATTGTTAGTTACGCTATTAGGTTTCGGTGGCTTAGGAGGCAGTGCTGCAAATGAAAGGGGGGAAGAAAAGTTGTAACTCACTGAAAACAGGACCATATATTCCCTGAAATTACACAGTTTTACATAAATTTTATCATTCTATGAGCGTGTTTAAAAAAAAACCTGGTTTCCAAATTGAGTTGTCCTTCATTAACAGTGTTTAAAAGACACTATAGGAATTAAAAATCTGAAAACAAAATAATTCAAAATGAAGTTGTACTGTTTAAAAAAATTATGTTATCTTGCAATAATATATTTTAAGGAAAATATAACACCATACTCAACTCCTGCCCCTGTGAAGAAAGCATTTGACTAAAAAAAAAAATCTGAAGTTTTGCTTTACCTTCTTTAACCATCTTTGGCAAACAAAAGTAATAAAACATGCCACTTTTTTCTATCCTCCTATGTAATGATCTCAGAGGAATTTTCCTGTTTTCTTACCTAGAAGCTGAGTAATAAAAGATGAAAACCCATAGTAATACAGTATATTTAAGAAGAATCAGGGCTTGTGATCCTCAGCATTCTGTGCAATGATTTGCAAAAAAATAAAAAAAACCAAACCCAACTGTTTAAGAAACCCATCTGTGACCCAAATATCCCTTGTGTTAATCTTAGTATTCTACAGAATAAATTGTGTTCCAAATGCCAGTACTGATTAGAAAACAACCCCCCCTTCTTTTTTTTCAATGTCAAAGCTGCATATGTACACCAGTGGGTGCCAGAGAAGATACTGCAGCACTGACTTAGTAACAAGAGGCACTGGAATCAGGATTAAAAATCAACTATCAACTCAGCTCTTTCAGTTCTCCAGTAAGTACATCATTCCTGTGCTGTATATTATGAACATGCTCAAAAGACAATGTTTTTAAAGTTGCAAGGAATATCAGGATAGTGCAATACTTTCATGTGATATGAAAAAATGATGCTACAACAGGCATTCAATTAGTATTGCTAGATTTTAGAAATGTTTTTTCTTTAAACAATCCAAACCAATGATTTGCAATCACTGTTTCAGGAAATATGAGTGTTACTACAGCATCTCCTTTTAGGCACAGTGTGGAACAGAGAGAGGAAAAATAGTAATAAAAGAAATACAATTTTTACATGGTAAAATAGCAGGACTAAAACTACATATGACATAATAAAATCAAAACAGAAACAGGACAGTCCAGTAAAAATTAAATCAAGCAGTCAGGTATTTTAATATGCTAAGATTCTAATTACTACAACCATGCACTAATTTACAATTTTATTCTAATTTATGAAAAAAGGAAAACTACTTGTATCAATAACAAAGTAAAGAAATTCTACATATCCAATAAGAATTTTTCAGCAGCTATAGTAAAGACCAAAATTAATTAAGTCTTCTATAATAAGACTGCAGTTTTACCTGGTGGATCCATTTCTATGTAAAACATCAAGTCTGTGCCACAATTTATATCTGTCTTAGGATAGTCTATATCCAGTTCTTCCATATTCCAAACAGTATTGTACATTTGTGTGAGTTTCACTGAGTAAGCTCAGATACAAGAAAAGAGTCAGGCTGTCTTTGTAATGGTGTCTTGGAATTCATTTTAAAACCTATAAGGGGCTGCACTGTAACCTATTACATCATAATCCTCAGCCAATCATGTCAAAATAATGTCACCAAACCACTCCTGCTTCCTCATTTTGTTCTACATTAATCTCAAAACAATTTCAGTTTTGGGAAGAATCTACATTTAGCAGAATTGTAATATAAAGCTGGTATTACACACAAAAGGAGCAAGTGAGCTCTCACTGCCTGTGTTCCTGGCTCATTTTCCTGACTTTGCAGCATGGTACAGTCCAATCCTGGCAGGATGACAAAAGGCTGATATGCTGCAGCACGTAGCTCTTACACACACAGGCGCACACAGCACACACTCACACACAGGGCAGCTCCCTTCAGAAGCAGGTCGGTCACATCTCAGGTGCGTTCTCCTGCTTGAATGCCTGAAGTTTGCCATTCAAAAAGATTTAAAAGGATTCTAGAACTACTGCATGTATTAGAGATACATTAGAGAAGGACATGACTGTGTGTATACATCCATTACACTCATTTTACACAAACACACAGAGATGCATATATACACCTGATGAAATATAGATTATGTTTTTAAACTCTGCATATTTCTACTCCTTTTCAGTAGTAGAAATACTATTACTTTATCAGGCACATGGCTCTGATAGAGTTTATATTACTATACAAAACATGCTTACTGCAGAGATGTCTTTCTCTATTACCATTATGTTATAAAACACGATTCAAATCAATCTAGATTAATAATTTTGAAATCTGAACCCCAAATATTGTAATCTTACACTCAGCTGATTCACTCAAATAATGGAAGAAAGTCATAAGTGAGCAAGATCATAAAAAATGGTTTTGCTGAACATAAAAAGGACTATCAGGATACAATAAGATTTAGTCTGCCTTTTCAGACCATTTTTCTACTCTATTCTCATTGATATATTTATCAAGTTAATTGTTTTTAAGAGCAGGAGTCTCTTGTCAGTGTCTCCTTAGCCCCTTGACTTTATGTCAGCAGCATCCTCCAACCATTTAGAAATATTCCATCTTAACTGCCTCCATCACTGACTGTAACTCTCTCTGACCTCCAGAAACAAACATGGACAGAATAGGCTACTAACTTCAGAGCAGAATGCTATGTAAAGCCATATGAATGCCTTATGCTCCCTACAATCTATAGAGGGAGAAAACCAGAGACCAAAAATAACTACAAAAAAGACTTGCTGTAGCAACTATCTGTGCCTTATACCATAAGAAATTCTGGAACAGCTGAAATATGCTCTATCTCACAAATACTCATTTAAAAAATTAACACAATTTATATGATTTCCAAATATTTTGCCCCTGCCTTCCCCTATCTCTCCCCCCACCCCCAGCCCCGTCGGTTCCCCTGAGCAGGTTACCCATTTCAGACAAGCATCAACATACAAGAGCGTGTCTGGAGTACCAACATATACAAAAAGATGCATGCTAATTTGCTTCATACATTAGGAAACTTCATTCTGAAGTAGACTCTCCTTTTCCTGTTAAGGTAGATATGCTGCAAAGATTCTTTCCATTTCCAAAATGAAATAGGATACTTAAAATCACCCCAGACACAAGTCTAAACACTGAACATAGAGGTTTAGTCCACCTGCTACCCAAAGTTAACTTGCCAAGGTAATTATTTCAATTAAACTATAAAGATTTCCTACAAAAAAATGCACTGCTGCTTTTAGGTCTCGTGGAATCAGTAAATTTTTTATTCCATTAATAAAGACTTTCAGGAAAAATTATTTCCCTAGAGTTTCACTGGTGGCCAAATTTAGGACTGAATAAACTTGTATAATCAGGTTAGTGCTCAGCTCAGACTAGCCTAGCCTGCAGGCAAGAAAAGACAGAGGAGGCACATAGGCTATTACCTATTTCGTACCTGGAGAGATACTGAAGTACTTGACTTAAATTCATGGATCTTAAAAGACTTAAAGCTCTAATTGGTAATCAGTTATAGTACAATACTTCCAAGATGATGAAAGAAACACAGAAATTCAAAATCACTTACTTTGTAAATTATGCATCCCAAATGATCACCCTTGTGAAACAGGCGAAAACATAATCCAGTATTGGTTTCCTCTTATAAAAATCTTGCTTAAAAATAAACCCTAAACCCTCCATTTATTAGGAAGCTTCTCTGAAGCAATGAAGAAAAAGAGATTGCTCTGCTTTCCAACCAATGTTCCATAAAACCCCCTAAAAGAGCTGTAACTTGCAGTGAGAAAATCCAAGCCTTCTGTCTCAACTGCTTAAACCTCTGTGCTGTGCAGAAGGTATCCACTTACTCTGGTTCATCATTAAAAAGTGAACCTGACTTCAGTACTGTGAAAAAAAAAAAAGAAACCACCACCCTCAGTAGCTTGCACGTCTCTCTCAGATAAAGATCTCAGTTTCATGATTAACTTTGGTAGGTTCAAATATTTGCTGAGCCAGGGATTTCAGCTGGGGGATGGGAACCAGATTCAAAGTAAAAGTTGTCATCAGCTAACAAGTGGCCAATGAGGGGCTAACTTTCTCATTTTAGCTAAGTAAATGAGAAGACCATTGTAAGAGGCCTTAAAATAGTCCCTATCACTGGCTGCTGCATGCAATATTGAAGATGAGAAAAGTACCGTGAACAGCAAATACAGGAAGTGGTTAACTGCAGAAAAAAATAATAGAATAAAAATTTTCTTTGAAAAGAGCTGCATCTCTAGAAGCAGCCCTGGGCAAGAAAAATAGTGTGCTTGCAAGCACAGCATCACCTTGTGCATGCTCATGCTGGATCACAAACACAGGTGCTCCTTCAAGACCCTCAGTCTGAAGTTGAGAGACTTTTTAACAATTTCCAATATACTAAAAATATTAGGATAAACACCTGTCTGTATTCATGATTGTTTCCAGTATATCAGGATCGTTCATTTCTTGGGCAGGCAAGTGAGAAAACGAACTGCAGAGAGAGGGAAAAGCTTAGGTTAAATCTATTTCCCTTGCCTTAGTGTTTGGTGGAAATCAAACTTGCTAAAGGAACAGAGTAGCTGAAGAGCCTACTTCCCTCTGCCTACAGAGGTTATCTTTTTTGCCAGTTAAACTTCTACAAGGAAATAAATTCAAAGTAAAAGGAGAAGCAGACACATTAAGAGCAGAGAGAGGATTAATATTTTCCTCTCACTTCTTGCAAACAGTGAGAATTTCTAATAAAAACATAGAGAATTTATTTGAGATTATCTTGCTGTTCTTTAAGGCAGTCAGAAAAGTATAGAAAAGCTTTTGCCTCCTTAATACTTCACATACCAAAATCCTCCTATGCTGTGAAATACCATTTGCACCTAATAATGAAATCCCAAATACCTGCAGTACATTTTGGATGTTTTGCAACTGATTGATTAGCTTCACCTATAACAATCCCTTGCTTCCCTAGTTTTAGGCTCTGCATATTTGAACAATTGTCAATTCTAAATATAATTTAAAGCAGCAGAGTCATAAAGGTTCAGCCTACTTCAAATGGAGACGGAAACCTGTGTTTCTGAACTAATCCAGCTTCAGACTGTAGCTGATATACTTCTTTGCTGTTAAAATTTCAGAAGGGGCTGAGAACCTTTTGTGATCATGGGACTACATTACAGATGTATATAGTGAAAGGAGAAAAGACAACCCAAACTTGGTTCACTGAACTTTTTTATCAATTAAAAAAGCACAGATAGCCACACAGAGATAATGAGTTCCTCATTATCCTGCAGGAGAGAATCAAGTGTCTTGTCAAAAGAAGATACTGACATGCACACACCTGTATTTTCAAATATTGCCCTGTCCTGTCTTTTTATCTAAATTTCAAAATCCTGAGTGATGCCCATTTTATTTTGCAGTCTAATATTCCTTCCCATTGTACTCACAGTGTTCTTCTATTAACACTTTTTTTCTAAAAAATTATGTCTGAAGCAGGAAAAGAACTGGTCAGGTTTGACATTCTCCCATGTGTTTTATAATACATACAAATATCTGCAAGACATGATCTGTAAAAAAAAGCTAATAACGTCGTATGTATTTTTCCACTTTTATCAAATTCTCACAATTAGGTATTGCAAAACATGAAGCACTCACTTGTGTAAAAACTTAAACGAAGGATACGGCATTCCAAAGTACAGTGTTTTGCCAAGCATTGTGGTTTCCATTAGGTCAGGGATAAAGCCTAACTTATTAGCTTAGGAGGGGAGCCCTCTGCTGGGTAGGACATGGATGCACACTGTCCCCTCTGCCGCGGGCACCGCACCCGCTGTCCCTGGCACTCCGCCTTCTGCAAGCTCCAAACCATGCTCGGCGCTGCTGGCAGTCCAGCCAAGACTCTGACATGGTAAGTTCTCACAACGGACAGCATTCCTACACATTTCTTTATGTCCCCAGGACAGTACCAACAGGACTCAGGCTGACACCTGTAGGAACATGGGTATCTCTGAGGAGGAATCAAATTCCAGGAGAAACTGGATCAGCCTTTACACTGCCCTGCTCTAACTGTTATGCCACCACTCTTGCGAATATCTTTGGTGACTAAAAGCAAAGAATCTGCACCTTGGTGATGCTGCCAGGACCTTCATCTCATCCCCAACAAGTGAGCAGTTACATAAAAGGTAGTCTTATTACCTCACTCATTCTTAGCTATGATGCTCTGAGTAATGAAAACTACTTTTTCAGGCTGCAGTATTTCAGTCTGAGCTGTTATTTTCAATGCTACATACAAGCCTGGGAAACAGGGATAGACAGCCCAGACAAAGCAGCTCAGCTCTAGTCAGTGCACAGGCTATTGGACGCTTTCATGCATTGATACAAGACAGCTCTTTCCTTTGCTGTAGCTCTTCTGCTCTTCACCAGCAATGCTATGAGCTCCCCACATCCCCTTACTCGCTTGCCACATCCCACTTCCTCTGTGCCTTCGTAAGACAGACATTACCCTCAAACTTCCAGGCTCCAGAAAGGACCCCTACTATCTCCCTGAACTCCTCACCCAAAATTACCTCCCAGCTTTCTCTGTGTGGCCTGCCTTTGCAGCTATGAGTGCTAAACTGACCCTGTTGCTCCAAGCACTTACTGCACCTACTGTGGACAGCTTTGGGATCCAGGGCAGCCACCTCCAGACAGAAAAAACAAGAGCCTTTAAGACTCTTGACAATTAACTGAAAAACTATCCAAGTCTTTTATACCTATAAACATAGCCTAATATAGCCTGTTTTCCACTATTAGGAAACTACAGGACCTTCACAAGTCTGTATGATGTGTGAGATTCTGTGAAACCTGAGCAGGACTATTTGCTAAAATCTGCTACAATTAAAACATTTTCTTCTAATAGTACTTTTTTAGATTACACATTTAAAGACTTGTACTCTGTTTCTCACTGTACTCTTTAATTTAAAGTCTGTGCAGTTGTACATCAAGCTGGGATGTTCAGATGGGATGCAAAAATCACCCATCTTGCCCACCAAAACCATCTTTTGTCTCTCCTATGAATAAACTTGAAGAATGAGACAAGACCAGAAAATTGATCTAATTTTTTCCAGACTTATTTCTTCTGCAACATTACTTTGTCTTCATCTGCTAAACCAAAATACACGATTCTATTAATAGGTATTGTTAACTTTAGTTATGTTTAGTTATGTTTAGTTATGTTAGTTTATGTAGGACTAAGCACTATTCTAATCCACAAACTGGAATCTGTAGTTTGCTGATGAACACCACAACAGGCAACCCCAATCCAACTGTTCTGTGGTAAGTCAAGTAATGGTCTAGGAGTAACTCTTCTTTTTGTGTTATGACATCCAAGGAGCATCACTCTAGGTAAAAGATGCCCAACTGAAGATGCCTAATTTAAGATCCTTATTTTAAAATACAGTAAGAGGTAAGGTCCAGCTGCTTACTTCCTAGTGTTTTCAGGTAAGCAGTATAATTAGTGGGTGATGGGGTAAGGAAAAAAACCCGCAGCTGTGCAAAGATCTACTTATTATTCAGATCAGTTATCTCTTAACACTACATTTAATGTATTTATATACTGCATAGGATACCACTAGAACTTCATGCACAGCTTGTTTTAGACAGAATGTTCTCATCTTAACAAAAATAATTATGAAGGAAGGAAGACATTACTCCAGCCTGTGAAAAGAGAAGAAACTGGCAGCACTGGCTTTCCTGTTATCACTTAGCTGTCATGAGGTTATTTTCAATAGGTAAAATTCTTTCTGCTTAAGACCTCTCAAATCCTTTACATGCAAAATTCTATTTAAGACTGTAATTCTCAAAATGTTTACATAACAAATAAGGTGTATTTTATTGGGATAATTTTATTACACTCTATCTAAAAAGTCTTTATGGAAAATAAGGCCTCTAAAAGCAATAATCTTGAAGATGACAATTCTGAAAAACACGTCTTGGAGTGTTTTTATAGTTCTATGACAACAATAAAAACAAATAAAAACAATAAAAATCAGATGTTCAGGTCACTGAATGATATTGGTGTGCAAATGGATTCATGGCCTAATCCTGCTAACTCAGAGAACTTTCTATTAAGATTCAACTTTTGAAAATGATTCAAACTCTTTACAGGCCTGAGGGCAGAGACTAGCTAACCAGACACTACAAAGCCTGAAAATTTGTATCTGAGACTTTTTTCCAGCGTATTAGTACATATGCAAATGTTCTTCTGAAAAGCATTCTACTAGACATGATGGACTTTGAAATGCTCAGAAAAGGAGCTCTATTTTTGTAACAGATAACATGAAAAATCCTAGTAGGACTGTCAAAGTAAACTATTGCATCATGCTATATTAATTAATGCAGAAGTAATATTAAAAACAATCAGATGTTCAATTGCAATTATCAATGTAGTGCCAAATGACATAAGTCGGATGGATACAATGGCATTTCTTCAACCACCCTAATGGCACTCTCAAAATGACTAGATTCCTAGTCCTCATTAGTAGTTCTAACATCAACACCTTTCACTTTTATACATTCCTCACATGAAGTAACTTGGGCAGATATGCAACTGAGTGATCTCTTAAATTCAACTGATAAAATTCTTGCTTTGAAACTGAATAAACTGTTGACCCTACCTTTGTAACCTCCTAACCACTGCTTCTAGACATATATATTTGCACACTCCAAAGCATTTGCAAAAGTGCATCTATAAAAAGTGTTATTAGCATTAGACTATTAGAATCTGTTTTGCTTTTTAAGGCTTGTAACAAGCGACAAAGAAAGTAATTCTTTAACAATTAGGAGCTATTTGCTGATTCTTAGTAAAATAGTAAAAATACTGTAAATTTGGACTCTCCTAGTTGTTACGAAGCATTAGGCATAAAACACACAGTAGTTCTGGAAACCCCTGTTTACCTACTTCATCAAAATTGAACAAAACTAAATAGCACGCTGAAAACAGAGGTACACAAAATGTTAGGGACAGTTTCCTAACTAACAGAGCTGGCAAGATTAGAAAAGACTTTCAAACAGAGCATTAGGACCAAAAAATCTGACCATTTTAAATTAAACTTCATTAGCTGATGAAGCGGATTATACAATGTGCCTACCTGAAATACAGGAAATAAAGCACATTTCTGCTGTGTTCTAGCTCTTCAGATCTCAAGTAGCCCTGCAAATCCTACTGCTAAGGACTTTATTTCGTGCTTTGACTACAGAGGTGGGAAAGGTAGAGGATGTCCAATGTTTTGTTCACCCTTTCCTTTGTTAGGACATTCTCTGTTAATAAGCTGGGACAGGAATTGCTTTTAGCTAATATGTAAAGTTCCCTCCATTAATAATTTCCTTTGCACATAGTTAGCTACTCTGCCTTGCTTCTACCAAATACTTGATTCAAACCCAGGGATTTTGCATAAATTAGAGGTGTGCTTTACTATTTGTTGACTTGATTAGATGTTAACTTACAGAAGCAATACAGGTAGGATCTAGCTTTCCTGGATGGGCTCTTAATATTTTTCACGTTATTTGTTGATATTGATATATAATTTTTTTACATATCTGGATTAAAAAATACAGGTATGTAAGTAATGTCTCCATAGAGTATAGCAAATCTAAGCAAATTTGCCTGGGAGTAAATTAAGAGTTCAATAAAACCTCAAGAACCGCCCCCCCACCACCACCACCACTGTATGATATGCATTCTATTGGCTTACAGGTCTTAAAAAACTCACAAAATCATATTTGTTGTTTACTGAAAGAGAACGAAAGTCCTAAGGCTGTAAAAACTATTGGCACTGAAATTATTTTAATGAAAAAGACTACTTCTTATACAACAAATATTGCACACCATTATAAAACATATAAAAAAATTCTGCTTAGCTCTGTAATTTTGCACTTTTGTTTTGCATTAAGTTTGATTTAAATAGAAAAAAACACAAGCATTTACTGTACTTAAGTTGAATTTTAATATTTAAGATAACATATAACTTTAAATTAAAAATATTTTTACCTGGTACCGGCTGTCTCTCATTCCATTCACTTGTGATTAAAACCTCTAGGATTTTTATGTGGTGTTCTGTATTATCAGAGCTGCAAGAGATGGATTAGGCAGTAAGAACTAGGAGAAATACAAAAGTTTATTTTAAATTATTTTTTAAAATTGGAAGAATTTACTACAATGCCCTCACATCAGAAATAAGGTCAGAAAATTATTTAATTAATCTTACTTGTATATAATGAATTCATATTTATAGTACAAAATATAATATAGTACAGAAGACCCACATACCTTGCTATCTGGAATTTAAAAAGCAGAGGGCTGAAAATTTCAGCCAGAGACCTTGCATTCAAGAGATTTTTGCTGGAGGCTTGACAAACTCTGAGGAAATGTTTGAGCAAATACTGGAGTGTGAGCCAATACTGGGGAGGTATATTTGGAGATCTGATCAGTTTCTTCAGCAACTGAGCATATTCCTCTGAGCTCTGCACTTCTGCAAGCAAACAGATAAATGGTTCTTGAAACCAACACAGGAACATTCAAGTAAAATGAAACTATATGTGACTCCTTTGGAAACATCAATTTTACAGAAAAAAAAAAAAATCAGTCCTTCATTAGAGCCAAAAGATTTCTTTCTTCTTTTAGAAGAAGTGAAATGCTCAGGGAAGAGTAAAGAACAAGTATTTAAAAGTCAAATGGAAACAGATATGCATTTTGGTAAAAACCACAATGTGTTCGGAGTGTACTGGTAGAAGTCTGTCTTGTGTTTAGCGTCACACATGATTGGGTAATTCTGAGATGCACTAGATAAGTCTCACAGGTGCTGTTCTAACTTTGAAGGTTACCAGTAACAATATCCTGTCCTGAGATATATAACAGAATACTTGGCCCATGTGCTGAAAGCCTGTAAGCTGTACTTGCTTGAAACGACCACTGTAGATGACGAATCTCACATGCATATATTTCTCACTTCATAATCTGCAATCCCAATGTAACACAGCACTACATGACCTCTAATACATTTACTTTGTCAGCACTGATAAAAAGTTAAAAATTAGCTTTCTGCATACAGGTAAGTCCTTGATTTTTCCCCCCAGTTCTTCTATAGTATTTCTAGTTACTAAAATGAAGAGAACTGTGTTATACCTTATATTTTACATTACATTTACCCAAATAAGTAACCAAATAATGCAGAATAATGTCTAGATCTGAACTGAAACAGCTTTCATCAAAACAGGTAAAGGTATATTTATTGCCTCTGAGATGCTGCCAGGTTGTGAAGAATTTTTGCTGTTCTGTGGGTGACACCTGGACCACCACATATTCAAAATTCTAATAAAAGCCTTTTTGTTTGACATTGAAAATAATGCAATAATCATACCTTGAGCTACAGAAATCATGTCACTGTAAACAGCTGCTGGAATGATGGGGTTCGGCAGGTCCAGGATGTACCTCTTGAGAGCATCTGATAAAGTGTGAACATCAAATGTCTCTAAATCTAATGAGGAGGCATCTAAAGAGAAAGAGCAACACGCTTTTTAGATTTCAGAAAGTGGAAATAATATACAAGCTCATAATAAACCAAAATTGCTAACTTACATCTGGTTCGTGGCAAACAATTCATAAGAATGTAAGACACCAAGAAACATCTTTGAGATGAAGAATACACAGAGCTCAACACCATGCCCAGTCCCTTGGCATCTGATGAACCAAATGGTTTCCTCAACTGTGTGTGGCCTTCTGTCACATACAATTCAGGGCTGAACTCAGAGTAACAGTAGTGACTTGCTGCATCTTGGCAATGTTATGGAACACCAGAATATTTTTAACAGGTCTGTGTTTTATGTGTAAATATTTTGTGTAAGAAGTAAGTACTAATCAAAAGTTTAGTCAAATGCAGCTTCTCTACAGGGAGCTACTTCTATTATGACTGAAAGTTTGATTAACATCTCGGGGATCCAAGTCTGCAAATATTTATGTAAGTAAGTTGAAACAAATATACACGTGCAGAACTGTGTGCTTGGTGTTTTATGCAGCTGTTGGGATTTATCTTGTAAAACTTGATACCCTTCCAGGATAGTTATGACTTGGGATGACGTTTTGGAGTGTCACATAAAAGACTACTTGTTAGTGTTGGAGCAAAGAATTATCAGCAGCAAAAATAAAAATGGGAAAATACAGAACTCCTTAGTTAGTGGAAGCAAGATTAGGGTTCATCCTAGAACTCTGGCACAGTAAAGTCCTAAGTGAATATAAAAAGATCCATATTTTGTACTAGAATTTAGAAGCATTAATGCTGATCACTCTTCTATCTAGCAAGGTCCCTGGTAGAATAACTGTTGAATCCATTTGTCCAGTTTAAACACAGGCAAGAGGGAAGGAGAGGACTCAGATAAATGGTGCATCATACTGTGAAATAAGGCAGCCAAGAGGGGATAGTAAGAAACTTAATGCTCCTCCACCTCCTTTGTTTTCCCAACAAAAAGCTTGCAGTATGAGCTTAAATCTTATCAGACACCAAAGAATTTGCATGAGAGAAAAGGCAAAATGAACGTCTCAGATGATATAAAACTTGCAGTGTGGGAATGATTTCTGCAAGAGCAATTATGACTTCAGAGAATCCACAAATTGTAAAAGAAATAGCTTTTATTAGTTTTGTTGTTCACTTTTTTATTTCATAAGCCCCATTAAATCATGCTTCTTCAGTGTTGACCATTTCTCTGGAGTATATCCCAAATTACTATAATGAACACATGAGTAAGAATATACTTACTCTGCAACTCTCTGGATGCAATATCATAACAAGACCTGAATTTTTCCATCTGCTGACCCGACAAGATGTAAATCAGCTTTGATTTTGGAGTCTATTTTGTATTGTGTTGATGCTGACAGACAGTTATCCAATTAAAAAACGGAGAGCATTTTAACCACTAGCAGAACAGCACACTAATGCAAGTTCATAATTCTGAGGCCAAAGCTGACTTTGCCCTCTGAATTAGCATCCTGTTAATTCAAAGAGAGCAGGCAGAGGAAATGAGATCGGTCTCTATCACTGCACCTGGATACTCACTGCACCAGCTCTGTCCTGGAAGATCCTAATGCTATCTTAAAGAGAAGTCCAAAAGAGATACTGTTACTAAAGCTCTGTTTCTGTTACTCAAACCTAACTACGTTTTAAGTAATAATACATGTAAACCACAAGTTTTTGTGGTTTATCTGTCTCTTATCTCTCAAGAGACAGATAAACCTTTCATAAAAGTATAGCTCAGTTTAGAAACTTAAGAAAGGATTTGGAAAAAATTAAGAGATACAATGATATTGGTGCCACAGAAAATCTGGATTTATCCGGACTGAAAAACAAAAATATAACACTAAAAATGTAACTGCTATGATGAGGTTGCTAGCACCACATGCCTGTCTTCTTTCCCTGCTTGTACACATACATTTCTTCACTCCTACCATAATCAGCATAGGACAGAATGCTCTTTTGTTTTGAAAAAACAGACAACTCAGAGTATCATCTCTTATTAACTTTGTTTATGTTAGCAATTAATAAAAATGAGGAGACTAAATCACAGTTTGAGTTCGCTTTCAACAAGACATGCAGCCATTTTAATTTTCTACCGTACACCTTCATTGGTTTTTCACTTTTTCCATTTTTTTCCATTTTTTTCACTTTTAGGCAAGTGAAAGCTCACACCGCACATTGCACCCCAGCTTGCCAAGTCGTGGTCAAACTCTTCTACTCTCATACCTAAACAGGGCTGCCATGCCAGTATATTCTGGCCTGAAGAAGAAATTAAGTATACCAAAAAAGAAAATGAAATATATTTCATGAAACTTGAATGGGTATGTAGTGTTGGTGGTGTAGTTGCATTTTATTGTCTGAGAGCTCAGCCCACAATATTAATTCAATTGTCTCTTTCACTTAAATATCACTCTGTAGCTAGTAGATAGCTGGCTGGTATTGACACCCCACCTACTGGACCAAAAAAATGCACCCCAGATCTATATATAAACAACTGGCCATTTGTTTACAAAATAATAAGCTGCAGCGTTTCAGGAACAATGTATCTTTACCTTGATTCTGAACAAAACATCTTGTTTTTCTCTGTACAGCTAGACTGTCAGCCTTTGAACAAGCGAGATGACAAGAGTTTAAAATAAATACTCTTGGAAAAAAACCGTGCAGTGGAATCATGAAGAAAGACAACTTGTAAAAGTGAAAAATACTTTTTGTAGGAAGTGCAAAAGAAAACTTTTTTACTTATGTATATCTTTTAAACAGTATATTATTGAGAACCAGCACATATGAGTGAGAGTGGTCTGACCACAAAATCTGTCTAGTGCTTTAAGGCAGAGAACTGTACTTACCACATTCAAAGATTTGTCTTAATTCCACTGCGCTGCTTGAACCTTGTGTTCCATACAAAGTTGAATACTCCAGACCTTCAAAACAAAATCGATAGGACACATTCAAGACATTAATATTTCAGTGACTGTTGCCCTGATGCCACATATTTCTGTTTTCTTCAATATGTACTTACAGTATAAATTAGCAACATTCTTTCACCTACCACACTACAGAATGTGATTGTTATTTAAGGCTGTAAGACACCTCTTTGTGCACTCAAGCTGCTGTGTCTGCAGAAAGAGATGGCCAAAGAAGATCAGAGATGCCAGTATTCCCACTGGGAAACAGATTCATACTGGTGTTAGAGAAAATATCTGTAGATATCAAATAATGTGTCTAATAATCCACCTGCATTATTAGAAAAGAGATCAATAAAGTGTTTTCACATGAAAGACACTGTTTACAACTTTTCTACATCAGTGAAAATAGAGAAGACACAAGGAAAGAGACCATATGGAGGGATGCAGAGCACTGATGATTTAATGCTATCAGCGGCATTTCCTTATGCACAGCAGCAGCTCCTTATGCGCACTGGTGCTAAATATTGTCCCTTCATATTGATACCAGCAAGCTCCTACTCTGTCAGGGCGAATTACACTCCTTTAAAGTGCCAGAGGAGCATGTTAGAATCTAAGTCCCCAAGGACAGCAGCATGACTCTCATCAGAATACCACTTTTGCTCTTGTTCCCCAGCTTAAGGCCTCCAAATGTGCAGCACGCACTGAGCTGCCCCTTATCTCACCAGGACTATGAAAGCAATATCAGAGGAGATGCCAGAATGATAGAAATAGGGCAAAAAAAGTATGACATTGTAAAAGAAAGAGGAAAGCCTCAAAAAGATGGAGAGACATCAGCATAGGAAAGTAGGCAAAGGCAAAAAAACATAAAAGAAACAGTGGCTCACTATAGAGCAGCAATAAATAATTGTCTCCTGAAGAATAAAACCAGCTCTTAGAAGCCTTTTTGTATTTTATTCTTTCCTTTTTTCAGGACAAAACATTACTTTTTTCTCTGTGTGTCTGTGCATCCAACTCAATGTTACGCTGGCATTTCCATAAGCAATTAAAGGTGCTTATTGGTTAGAAAAAACCAAAATAATACCAAACTCTTCTCCCTTACCTTTCAATAATACTTTTATGAATTATTAAATACCATTTGAGGTAAGCTTTGGTTTTGTTCCTACAGTCCAAATAGCCTCTAATGAGCAGAAACCAGTGCAACAAACTTTAAAGGAGATTATTTTGGATGTTTTGGATGTGATGTGGTATCAGCTCTAGAAAGAGGACATGTCAGCTCTGGATCCAATTCTGCAGTCTTGGTTCACATAAGCAACAAAAAACTTTGGTAGATCATTCTTCAGCCTACCTTTCTTTTCAATTGTCTCTACTATCTTGACAAGAATCGGTGGAGCAACTTCAGGAGGTGTGAACTGCTCTGTAAGGTCTGGAAGTGAAAAAGCTTAAAAAAAAAAAAAAGGAATAAAAATAAGCCAAGCTGCAGATGAATGCAATTACTTTTATAAAAACCATGATGTGTAATGCAACCAGTTAATTTTTAATCACAGAACAAACATCCTACTTGTCAGGCCTATATGGGAAAAACTATGGGAAATACTTAATCAAAAAAATGGAATAAAATTATGACACTGCATTTTTTACAGCATTTTCTTTCAGAGACCTCAGTCCTAGATTCACTCTCCATATTGTCTAGGAAGAAAAAACACAATAAAAGTTTGCAGGCTATGAATGCAGGAAAGAAAACATCTTTTAGTTTGAGACATTTACGTATGTTGTGCACCAAGTGAAGGAGCTAAACACGTAACTGTCTGGGAGTGCCTGATCCCCTGGGTAAAACAGACTTAACAAAGGCCTGAAACAGCAGTAGAAACAAGTATTTCACACTCATACACAAGTTCAGTAACTTCTGTGCATTTCGATTTTCAAGCATCATACTATTAACAGTATAGTTTACTTGAAGCAAGAATTTTCTTTTCTACATGGGCTGGTTAGCAATAAATAGCAGTATAATTGGAAAGGGACACTTCACAGATTGAAACAAAACTGCACACAGATTTTATACAAAGTCATTTTCATGAAATCTAGTTCCTTCATGGAGAAAACATACAATATAAAGGTATGCTCTGGCTCTGTGAGGAAAGATCTATCTCTAAATACACAATTTTTGCCAAAAGAACAATAAAAAGTTTTAGAATGGTCCTGTTTAACACTTGGAAACAACAATGTTTACATAAAGATATTGAACTACTGCCAGAAACATCTAGCATAGTTTGATGGATTATGATTGATAAACAAAGATTAATCACTTGCCAGTTGCCAAAGCAATGGTGTTACGCTGTGACTGGGGTTGCCAATTTTAATCTATTTAATTTCTTTTGGGGATCGAATTTAGGAGTAAAGACAAAGCAGGCTTAAAGCTTAAAAGGGTACAAGAAATTTATTAACAACACAAAACAATTCAGAATGAGATTTCCAGATTATGCCTTCCTCCCCCTTTCCTCATACTAGCAACATACAGAAAAACACTTCAGTCAGTTATTCACTTAAATAAATAATCATTTCAGCTCACTTAAGAGAGAAAAGCCCCTCTTTTTGTTTAGGCTTAGAGGGTGTCTCACTCTCATAACTTGCATCCGCCCGGAAACTACAAATTATGATTTTTCTTCCCATTTTCACAGTCCTTCCAGAGCTGTATATGGGTTGCTGAAAAACACATAGGGTGTCATTTTAAAGGCAGGCAGCTGAGAACACAAAAAGTCCTTTTATCTCACTCTTCACCAAATATCTCTGTCCAATATTCCAGTCCCAAAGACAGAGAGCTCCATTTCTCGAGGCAAAAAAGGTCTTCTTCTCAGGCACTTAACCTCCCCAAGTATACTCTACAGTTTAAAGGAATTTTAAGTAAAGTCACGATCCTCTAAAGCCCACAAAAAAAGGTTTCAAACTACTTATCAGTGGCGACTTTTCCAGATCCCTCCTTCTATAAGAACTTGTCTTCATTTTGCTGACTTCTGTAATTCTTCTTGCTTTATGCCTTTCGTTCTGGGGAGCTCAGGAAATCTGAAGTCTCATTCAGGCACTAAAAGTTAAACT
Source organism: Muscicapa striata striata (assembly GCA_030060385.1). NCBI lineage: Eukaryota > Metazoa > Chordata > Aves > Passeriformes > Muscicapidae > Muscicapa > Muscicapa striata. Next base: position 4,076,503 of record JAREIS010000093.1, on the reverse strand, counting down.
TGTATCTAAACGGTAAAGATCCAGGCTGAAGCCATGATGGGAAAGACGCAGCTACACGTGGTGATGAGCTGGCTGGACTTCTTTCTGCCACCATGAGGGGCCGAGCCGAGCCGAGCCGAGCCGGGCCGGGCCGGGCTCCCCCCGGGGCCGGGTCAGGCTGGGGCCACCCCGGGTCCGGGGCCACCCTGGTGCCGGGTCAGGTCCACCCCAGGTCTTCCCGGGGCCGGGCCCTCCTCACCCCTGCCGGGGCTCGGGCCGGGCCCCAGGTCTGCTCACCTCCCCGACCGGAAAGCAAAAGACCCAAACTAACTTATTTGACTGTGATTCGTAAAAGCGAAACAGCGTTCTAATTGGTTTCCTGGGCTGTCAATCACCAACCCAGGTCTCTGATTGGTCCCCGCAGCCTCAGGGGAGGATCCCAGAGAAGCCACTGCTCCCTTTGTCTTAAGAGCATGTGCATTCCATGGGGATTCCGTGGGGAATGGGTCACCACCCCCCCCTTTCCATGTGTCCCCAGCACAAATGGTGATCTCTGCTCAATTAAACTCATCATGGACAAAGAGAGAGCAATTCTTGAACACACATAACAAAGGTGCCTGTATGGATATGTATAAATACATATATGCACACCGGCCACCCCTATTTTCAGAAGACTCAAACAAAATGATAACTAAGTAGAGGAGAAAAAAACCCCAGAAAATCATTAACAGAGAATTTTAACAGAAAAACTTTGAGATAGCCAAAAAATATAACATATATCAACCAAGAGAGAGCATACAATTTTGGCTGGTAATTCTCCCTATTTTGGATTACATGACTTCATAAAAATGCAAACAGTTTTGCTGCAGTTTAACCCCAGCCAACAACTAAGTCCCACACAACTGCTCAGACACTCTCCCCTGGTAGTAAACGGGTGAGAGTCAGAAGTAAGAGGGGAAGTGAGAAAATTAGTGAATTGAGGTTTAGATAGTTTAATAAGAAACACAAAAGCCACACACAAAAGCAATGCAAAATCAATTCAGTACTATTATTCAGTGCAATTCAGTAGTATTAATTCAGTGCTTCCCATGGGCAGGCAGATGTTCAGCCATCTCCAGAAGGGCAGGGTTTCGTCACTGGGTAATGGCAACTTGGGAAGTTAAACACCATCACTTTGTACATCTCCCATTTTCTTATTCTTCCCCCAGATTTAATGCTGAGCACAGTGCTCTGTGGTATGGAACGTTTCTATGTCAGCTGTGGTCAGCTATACTGGCACTGTCCCCTCTCAACTTCTTGGGCATCCCTTGTCTCCTCACTTGTGAGGTGGGTCTGAAGCAGAAAAGGCCTTTACACTGTATAAACCTCACTCAGCAATAATTAAAACATCCCTGTGATATTAGCACTGTTTCCAACATGAATCTGAAATGCATCCCCATGACAGCTACTATGAAGAAAATTACCCCAGTCAAAACCAGCAGAAATTTAAAAAACAGTAAGAGAGCAAGGAGGGGACAGAAGTTTGGAAGTGTAGAGAGATGAGGAGTGAAATGAAAGACAATGGTAATAATGGAAGTGAAGCATACTGGCAAAAATAAGGAAAATTATGGTACCAAAAAGATGGAAATACTTTCTAACCCATTCATAACTGAGGATATTAGAAAAACATCTGTCGGTCATAATAATTTAACTTAGGAGGACCAGAAGATAACCATTCAGGAGTCTCAAAAGTGTTGCCTATGCAGATCTCTGGCCTGCTGATGCTTTTCAATGACTTGAGGAGAATAAGAGCAGTTCCCACAGATCGAAAGAGTTCTAATATCTGATCCACACTCTGGAAGGACAAGTAACATGCCTACATGCTAGTTCCATTATAAGTCCTGGGCAAAATAAAAAAAAAAAACAAAAACTAGGCTAATGAAATGCAACAAAAGACAAGAGACAGCACTGTAACTAATGATCTTCTACACAGCTTTTTAGAGGATAGGTTCTTTCCTTAGTGTCATCTTTGTGAGCTGAAAAAGGCCAATAAATAGACATAATAAACCCCAAAATTCTCTCAGATAGTTTACTTAGTATAACACTCCAATTAAAAGCTAAATTCAACAAAAGCATGTTATAGAGGTGTATTAATGCAAAACAAGATACTCAGGAAGCAAATGGACTTTTCAACTCCTTCCATCTTCAAATCACTTTCAGATTCCATTTGGAACATCTCTTTTACATCTGCTCCATCAACACAAGATGGGCTTAAATGGAAAATGCTGCGCTCTAGGCAGCCTCCACTGAGGCATGCTGAAATACAGACCAACAGATTTGTAATATTCAAATCAAATAGTTCTTTTCAACCCCAAACTATGCATCTATCTTATGATATGGGCAAATTGAGATAATAAATCAAATAAATCAAACAATAAATCAAAGATTAGAGTAATATCAAAGGGTATGCTATGAAAATACTCAGATTATGAGATGCTAATAGACTCAGGAGAACGCTAAGGGCTTATAATGAATCCCATACACGGTAGCTGAAGAAGAGTAGGTTTTTAGAACATGGTTTACCTATGAAAGTAACTTTCTGGTGCCTTAGGGAGCTAGTTACATTAAATTTCTCCCTCTTTCATAACACCAACAGAATTGTATCATCTCTGAACAAAGATGCTTGTCTCCTAATTCCAGATGGAGGTAGCATGCAGCCACGGTCAGCAGTCTAAATTGAAATAGAGGAAGGAGACAAAGAAGAACAAATAGAGACAGAGGATGGAAGTCAAAACTGAAAGATAGTTGAACCTTATCAAGTGACAGCTTGGCAGTTCAGGGATGGCCCATCCAGACTGTTAAGCAGCACAGTGCTTTCTTCCATTAACTAAATTATTACTTGAAATGATGGCAAGACATCAGCAAATACCTATCAACAAGATGTATTTAGAAAACTAATTCCAATTTCCACCAATGTAGACTTTCTACATGAGGGAGGGAGTCCAACGAAAGCAAAGAGGAAAACCCAGGGTCAGAGGAAGATGTCAGTTTGGGAAGAAGCCCATTGCAAGGTGAAGACAAGACAATACAGAAAACATTTTGCCTCCATGGGACACTAGGATGGTGTACACTGTATCTAAATTACCTAAGCAGAGAGGGCCTCTTCCGGATGCTCTATGCTTTTCATCTCAACTTTAAGCAGAACTTTAGCTTGAAACCAGGTTTGTATCATAATCTGTTACAAATATCTTTATTGTAAATTATTCATCAATCAATAATATTCTTACTTAAAGTGAAACATTTGGAAGCTATTTCCCTTTATATTTACACACAAAACCAGTAATATATCCACAAAACATATGTATGCAAAAAAATTGCAACATTGCTTAAAATGAAAAGTTTCCAAAACTTCTCTGCTAGCCTAAAATATGCACTAGGAGTTCAGAGGATTTCTGATGTCTCTTCCTCTCTTTATTGCATTTCTTTCCAAAGCTGGAAACTTATTTAGCCAAAGACATTGCTGAAATTTTAGATATGATATGAGACATGTCAAGTGAACAACAATCTATTCCACAATTATACATAAAAACCTTGTGTATATATACTTATATATATATATATATATATATATATATATATTTTTTTTTTTTTTTTTACAATACTGTAAAATATTTGTGTATTTGACTGAAAACTCAGGTATTCACCTCTCTTTTACACTCTACAGCAAAAACACACAAACAACTGAAGGACACACAATGGCAGGTCCAAAATCTGCAGTTATCAGTAACACAGAAATTACAGAAGAAAACATCTAAGTCACACAGTTACAATGCTCAGCAATGTAGATGAAAAACATTCATTTCATGAGGATGTCAAAGACAGCTTAAACAAGTTGAAATCTTTTAACCTCCCACCTGTTCTAGAATTTCTTACTCATTGTGTCACCTTCAATATAATTAACACATAATATCATGCTGACTTCTGCTTCAAATTTCCCAACTTCTACATAAAATAGAAAATTATGTTAAAGGCAATAAACTTCACAAGGCACACGTAGTCAGAAAAACAGACAAACAAACAAACAAAAAACTTAACAATACTCAAAGAACTGAAGCCACTTTATTACATTTATAGAGAGAACAATTGAATTTGGGAACACTGCACTTCGGTTTCAAAATGCTGAGAGGAAATCTCAGAAGGTAAACTGAATAAACTTATACCTTATTTCTGGGAAAAAAATATTTTTTGCTCCAAGAGCCAGAATACAAGTTATGACTAAAGAAGTCCTGATTCTAGATTAGGTGTACCAAGAGAAACCCAGCATGCATGCTAAGATCCTTTCCTTGCAGTGGGCAAGGAAAACCTTTTAGATAGGTCAGTTTTAGTAAAAGACAACTGGAAAAAACCTCACATGCAACCTACATTTAGTACCTGATTTCAAAGCTGTCTTTTCTTTGAAGAACACTGTAGGGCAGCAAAGATGTTTGAAGAACCAAATCCACTCTAAAGGATTTGAGCAACTTTGTAGATAACTTTGCTAAAATCCTGCATCAGTTTTTCATTTAAAGCAATATTTTCACCCAAATGCCTCTGTTTTGTTCCTTTTTTTTTTTTTTTTTTTTGGTAATCCCAGGGTCTCCAGAATGTAATGATTCTCAAAACTACTTTCCTCTTTCTAGGTCTGGTAGTGGGTGTCCAGATAGTAAGGAAGCTTCTGATGACACTTGATAAAAGCTGGATTTTCCACTAGCTCTATTTTGACCTTGCCACAGTGAGAACAAGCGAGATGAACCACAAATCAAAGGTTCTCTCCAAAATGCAAACTCTTCCTCCTCTCATTTACAGGCAGGACTGAACAGCTCCAGGGCAATGGCAATGTGTGGGAGATGACAGCATACCTTACATTCAAAGGTTGCCAGCACAGCTACAAAGTGCAAGATGAAACCAGCACACAGCTGCACCTTTTGGAAGGGTTTGCAGTAAAAAGATATAGAGTTAGTACCTGGCAATGACAAGTGGAAATTTAAACCTGCAATTTGGCTTCTGAGACATATCTTTCATTACTGCTAGAAGAAGAATGAAATTGAAAAACATGTATAATAAGACTCCTTAAAATTTACATATCATGAAAGGGAGTTTAATTTCTAAATATTCACAGGAACTATATACTAATTCTACTTGAATTTAACTTTGAGTAAAGATTACTCCATGAATGTTCTTATTTTTCCAGAAATGACATTAAAGTTTTTGATGCTTTTGATGATAATACAGCTCTATATAAAAGTCTAGTATTTGTGAGTTCAAGTCTCAAGATGATCCTAATAATTAACGTGCATGCAGATACACTCTTTTACGCATGCAATTGTATCCACTAGCATAATGATTTTCTATAGCTTTACACATGTCCCTGTTTGAAAGTCATACAATAACTCCAGACATGAAAGGTTTCACCAGCAGTTAAACTAGCTATATTAAACATAAACATATTAATTAGTGCAGGAGAAGAAACGCAAATGTAAGGATCATGGTCAAGCAAGTTGTGATAATGCTCCAACAAGATTACCCAATAAACTGCAAAGAAATTATGGCTGCTCAAGCCCCTAGAATACTTCCATCAGCAGCACCATCAGTATAATGCATTACCAGCTGCGGATCATAGGGGGTTTCCTACATAGTTCAACATCCATGCTTGCTGTTGAAAATTCTGGGAAACACAGGAGCTTACTTTCTTGATTGAAATACTATTATTTCAGCAGTTATGTATTCTACTCGGTAGGGGAAGTGGAATTCAAATGATGTTCCACTATTATCCCCCATCCTCCTTGAAACAGAATCTGAATTTCAATAAGGATCCATAATGTCTGACTCCAACAGCTTATCAGTACACAATGTGGAATTCCAGTGAAGATGCATTGGAAATTAGGGCAGTTTGGTAGTTCTGCAGGGCCTTTCAGGCAGTGGTATGTTCTATGTACTCCTCCGGGGTGCTGTCTGCTGTCTCCCGTATCAGAGTCAGCAGAGGAGATTGTGCTGGGAGCACACCAAAAGCCATGCCTGCAGAAACACAAGTTCAGACCCTGGAAAAGTGGGAAGCACTAGGAGGTACATCATCACACAGATGATGGCACAACCTGAAGTTTCCTCTCCTAAAGTCCTCTCAGCACCTGCTGTAATTAGCTGGAGAAGAAAAGGCCACATGAGCCTCACAATATATCAGAGTGAAAGGAGCCTTACTGATAAAAACTCTGAACTCTTAGTGAGAGGGAATTCTGTGATCCACTCTGTGTTTCTTAACAGTCTTAAAAAGAAGTGAGTTCCTGCAAAAAGTTTTAGTACAACAGTATGAAAGACTAAAAAAATACCCTAAACTCTTAACTCTGGAGAAATTTTCCATAGAGATCTGTGCCTTGGGTTCAGTGTCAGACCAATTGGTATTACAATTAAATACCAAAGAGAAACTCACTCTGAGATTTGAAGAGCTTAACCTTGCTTTGACATTTGCATTTTCAGATAACCTAATGGTATTTGCCAAAAGAAAAATGTTCAGAACTGCCCAACTGCCATTAGCAAAAGGTTTTCACTGGTGAAAGATAAAAGACAAAAAGGTGAGATTGAATAGAAAGTCAGTGTTACAGTGTGTCTCAAATAAATCAAAGACTGCAATAGACAGTATATTCAGCTGCAACTGTTGGTAGAGAATACCTCTTCTTAGCCCCTACTGAGACAATTTAGTTTGGCTATAGTTACATGTTACTAGAGGCTGAAAGCACCATTTAAAGTGTCAGGAGGAAGAGCGGTTCAGGGCTCAACCACTTTCTCCAGCACTGGTTTCATTAGAAAGATTTTAAAACACAACACCATTCATGGAAAAATATGAAAATATGCTTCCATTAATTTGGCACATCATTATAAACAACTTGATAAGTCTGCCAACTATAACTTGCCTTTTACTTTTGTGAGATCCCATAAGTCAGGCAGGTTGCAGACTCAGAATATCACAGAAACCTTGGCAGTAGAGAAGACTAGATTCAGGAGAACTGAAGATGAGTGAAGAGTATTGCAGCACTAGAAAAAGAAATGGTCATTCCCACCAAAACTATGAGCGTTTGGGCTCAGAAGAACTCCATTTATATGGAGGCAAAAAAAAGTCCGAGACTCAGGATTTATTGTGATATTAATGACCCCAGAGTGATGAAAAGAAATAAGGAAATTACGCCTGCTGGTGATTTTAAATTACTGGGATACAACTGGAAAGCTGAATGAAAACACTACCATTTTATAATCCTTGAATATCATTTACCCAGGAAAGTCTGCTTCTTCACTGTTGCACAGGTGTTGGGTATGAACTGGAGGATAAAGTGGTAACTTGATTTACATGTTCCCTGTTAACAGAACACTAAAGATTTTCTGAAGGAAATACAGTTCTGTACTGAGAAAATAGTTTATTGCATCTGCTGTCATTTTTTTTTACTCTGTCTTCAATGGTGGAACACCTGAATAAAGTAGAACTGAATAAAGCCTTTCAAGGGCATCTCAATAGCAACATGCAACCCTCACGGTAAAAAAGTATTCTGGCAATACACTTTCAAACTTCAAATATCTTTGCAAAGCATTCATAGTTCTGCAGTGATCCTACAGCAGTAGCACCAAGTGACAATAATCTGAGGGTCTTATTCCAAAAGGATGACAACAGCAGTTCTCATGTGCATGATCTACTGACTCCTCAGTCCTAGTCTACTGCCAAACAAAGCCAACATCTCCAGATACCTCTGTGTAAGGCAGGTACTAACATAGCCTATAGACTTGGAAAAGGGATCTCAAACCGACTTTTATAGAAGAATGTGCAAAACTTGTCACAATATTGTGGCACTTAACAGAATAAGGTAGTCTTTTATTCAGAAGGACAAACACATCTATATTAAGACTGGTTCATTTATAGTCCAACCCACTAAATCTAAGAGGGTCAGAATAAAAACTGAATGCTACTTCATTTTATCCTAGTAACACATAGTATATCAAAAAGATATAGTTACCTGCATAAATCAATGCTGTAACTGAAACCAATAAAATATTTTGCCTAGATACTTCCCAGGGTTATCAGTACATATGCAAGCAATGCTCTGGGTGACAAAGTATCATGTGCATGGTGACTATGCAGGGAATTTTGGGGGCCAGGAAAACTAATTCCTCTCTTCATCCCAGTTTATGAAGTTGTGCCAGCTGCACTCTCAGGGCTAAAAAGAGCGAAGGGTAACTATATGAAAAGGGGTGAAACAAGCCCTGGTAAATGCAGATTTGTACAAGAAAATAATCCATAAAGGACTAGGCAGAAAAAAGCTGTGATTTGATATTGAAAGTCTTACTTAATAAGATACCAATTCTCTGAAAAAAAAAAAAATACAGGACCTTTTTACCCTTCCCTGTCACAAAAAATGAATACTTGTCCTAAAGCTGCTGCATTAATCAACTAAGAATTTCTCTAAGACAAAGCAAAATGAAAGTAGGGAGAGAAAGAACAAAGAGATTGTGTCTGGCTTGAGGAAAGTTTAATTGCAGAGATAAGCAGAAAAACAAAACCACAAAGCAACATAGTATAGAGAATTATTTTCCTTTATAACAGTTTAATACTTTCAACTAGGGCTGATAATCATGTTTCACACTTATTAATTTAATATTTCATAAAGCCCTGTTTCTATCATCAGTTGAAAGGGAAGTGATAATGTCTGTACTGGGAAGGAATTCTATACATAATATTCTATCAGATTAAACCTCAATAACTTTATGAATTATGAGCTGTCAGACACTTTCTCATCTGCTACAGAACGTACTTCTTAGAAATAGAAGCTATAATTAAGACAACAGATGTTCTTTGTTGGCTTCATCTGAAGCATGGATAATTTTTAAAAAGCAGCCCGTAGTTAAGACAGTATTCTGCTTCCCTCTATGGGTGAGCTTTTGCAATACTCTTTTTCCAAACAGAATTGAATTTAATGGCCGCAACTATTTATAACTATTATTAGCATGATTAGAAAATATGGACAGTACTATTCTGAGGAAAAAAACATTAACTAAGTTAAATGTTCTGGCATGAAGTACACTGGATTATAATGCTCTACATAATGCATACACAGTTTTGCAAAGGAAAGTCTCTCCCCCAAAAAGCAAGGAAGAGATGGAAAAACCACCTGCTTATTCAACTCTTCTTTCAAGGACCTGTGAGATAAACAGAAAGAATAAAATAGGAAATAAGCAAGTAGAAGAGGCACTCAAAAAACTGAGAAGAATAACGTGTGGGTCAGGATAGATATAGTTGAAGCTGAAACCCAAGCAGGTTTGCACTGAGACTGACACTGCTGGCCTCCAGGAGAGGCACATCTCACCTCCCTCACATGGTCTGGGGCACTGGCACAGCTTGAGGCTTCCCATGCTTTTCTCAGGCGTGGCAGACTGGAAAGTAATTCTTTCTTATCCTTTGCTCTCAGGGATCACCCCAAGGCCTGTGTGACATGCAGAAGCACAGCAGTAGTAATGTTCTCACATTCCCTACCATCACTTTAAATGGAAGGACAGGTTAATGTCTCTAAATAGAACAAGCCAGCATGGATTTCAGTGCATGATTCCAACGACAGAGAAAAAATATTTTAATAAGCCAACACCTGTTTTTCATATCTTGTTGACATCTGCAGGTTCCCTGCCAGCAGTTTTCAGTCAGAGAGATATTAGCAGATGAGAGGTAAGCTGTGATGTATGTACCAAGTTACTGCATCACCACATGCAGGGAGATGATGGCAGAAATGACATAAAGGAAGGAATGGGACAGGATCAACCAAGTAGCTGAACCAATAATTTGAAGAACTGCCTTTTTCATGAAGTGAGGCTTGTTATATTCCCTTCTCTTCCTTCAGGATTACTGTTCCAGGACTAGAAAGGAGCTGAGATCTGCAAGAATTTGAGTAACTCGGCCTGCTCAGTTTTCCTCAGAGACACTAAACGACAATTTCAGCTTCTGGCAGTGGTTTGGCATGAAACCATACAGGCTATCAAAAAGGGAAATATATAACACTGAATGTTCAAGTGTAATGTGGATAGTGCTGGCATGAGGACAAACAGCACATTCCTCTGGCAGCTGCATCTTGTGACTTACTTATCAAGTTCCTGGTGCTTCAGTGTTGCTATTGCTATTAAACATCCAGATTTTCGTACTGGTACATAGAAGTCCTTACTGGATAAAATTTTGATAGTTCTCTAAACAAAACCTCCCTTACTGTATTATAAATAACTAAGCATTCCCTTAGAATTCTTGCCAGCTGACTTCCCACAAACTACCTCATCATTCCCAAGGATATTTATGCTATGATTTCTATTAACTTCTGCACTCTAGACTTTTTTTTTAATAAAGCAAGAGTGAAAAATCACTAAAAGTATAATTTATTGTAAAGCGACTAGATGCAAGTTAATATATTTACATGGTATTTTTGGTACTGTCACTCTATAAGGAATGAGCAGCAAAGCTCCCTCTGATGCCTGCTATACTACACAGACACATTAAAAAACTATATTGTAGGAGCATCAAGGCCACCACCAAGGTCAAGCACTCAAAAAAGAACTAAGGCTGCATGTGCAATTTCAGTTCATGCTTTAGTCTCTTTTCATACATTATGTCTTTTCAAAGACATAATTTTTTCCCCATGAAATTACACGGCCCATTTCAGTGAATAAAGGAGAGAGTGCTCTGTCAGACAGAACTCTCAAGGGTTAAAATTCAGCTGAAGAACTGAGCAATTTATCACCTGGAATATTATCTAGACTGTAAAGGACACATGGTCATACAGTAGCTTATTGTCTCCTGTTTATTTTCTTCTTCAAACCTGAATTTTCTATCATCTCATCTCAGAATAGCTTCTCATGTAAAAGTACTTTGGTCCACAATTTGTTCTTGAGTTCTTCTTAGCAAGTGGGAGAGGAAATACCTGTTTAGTTCTTCCTGGAAACATCTGACACATAGGAGAGAGGCTGTTGCATATCTTTTAAGGGAAGGAATGCTGAGGTTGATCTCAAGAGGCACTTGAAAATTTTGATCCTGGCCAACCAGTGGAAAGTCATTGTGAGATGATTTCAGTGACCTCTATCAAATAAAACTTCATTGAGAGAGCAAGTGCTGAAACTATTTTCATTTAAAAAGAAATAACATGAATTTTCTTTTGAGCAGTCTGGTGCTATCCTACAAGGATTACTAACATCAATTCCCTTTCCACATATAAATGGTGATGGTTAGAGACAGTGCTCCAGCTGCATCTGCTCTTTTTAACCAAGACAGGCCTGTGTATGAACCTTCACTGTGAGACCATAGCTGCTGGAACACTGTTGAGAATGACCTGTCTCATCTCTGAAGGATCCTTGCTCCTTGTTGCTGTTCCCTTTTTTCCGGTAACATAAAGTTTCTTATTCAAGGCCATCACTGGTTTGTGATAGTATCTCTGCTTGAGAAGCACATTTAAAGCATTTTCTTTTTATTCAGTAATCATAATACATAAAAATTCAGGGCAGTATGTTGTTTTGCACTGAAAGAATGCTTTTTGTTACTTTTTTGCTGTAGAGCAGCTAATGGGAGAAGAATGCCAACAAATCCCTGTCAAACTATCCATGGACAAGAAATCTAGAAGGAAAGAATAAGCTCTTCACAACTGCAAGAAAATGGTAATGAATATTACTATGCTTGAGAAGTCAAGTTGTTTAGATCTGGAAGATTTACATAAAAGAACTGGCAGAAGCTGCTGACAGATAAAAGTCAACACTGCTCCTTCATCTTTTGGGAATTATGGGAAACATTTGTAAGTACATAGAAAGTTAAAAATAATGAGAGTATAGCAGTCACTCAGAAAAAAATCCAAACAATAGCAACAGCTCTCCAGCACCATGACTTTTATTCAAAAAACTAATGTGATCTAAATAAAATCAAACATGTTTCCTTCCCTAAAAAAAAAAAAAAAAAAAAAAAAAAAAAGCAAGCAAGAAGAAAAAGCGTAGAGCTGTAGCTGTAGCAACAGAATACAGCAATGCTGAAAAGCAGTCTTATAAGAAAGTAAAACTGGGTTAATCTTTACAGCCATTAAACCATGGAGTGATCTGACATAGATACAGAAACAACATTATTAGGAGAATCCTAGACGGAATCTACAGAGACGTAATCCCACCATCCTGTTTACCTTCAGATGAAGAAGAAAACTCTAAGTCTACACGTAATAAGATTTTTTGACCCATATCATACTCCTTTTGAGATTTGTCTGCATAGCAATATCAGTGTTACTATCTTACTCCAATATATCAATATCAAGTACATGTACTTAATGCATGAACCTAAAGATCTCTCTTTCATAAATCGTTGTTTGTTCACAGTCCACTGCTGAAGTAGCTTTAATTTGGACCATAGCATTTAAGGTGATGAATTAATTTCATGAACCTTTACAAAGCTGTCAGGGCCCCAACTGGTTAACTACCTCTAACTGGCAAAAGACTTTCATTTGTGTGCTGATCAGCACACTGTGTTATGAAATTCATATAGTGTAGGAAGTGTATTCATATTTCATAATTCATATAGGAAGTGTGTAAGAAAATTGAAAATGACAACAAAGATGGTGCTTATGAAAATCTGGCTGTTTTTACATCACCATCTGCAAGCCAAAGATTAACTGAAGTCAGGGCAAGAAGGCAAGAAGATTTCAGCCTGCGGTGAGAATATTCATATGCAAAGAGACCAAAAGCAAGAGACAAAGCCTCTCTAAAAAAACCCAAACACTTCAAATCCAAGAAATACTTTTGCAACCTTACAGTGTTAGTAGAGTGTCTTGTGGTCTAAAACAAAGAAAAATGTCTCTCTTGAAAACCAGCAGTGTATTGTAAAGGAGGGAGACTGAGCAGAATAGGACGAAATAACTGAAAGAAATATTTTTTAAGTGATCTTGGAAGGTGTAAGTTACACAGGGACAAAACCAGAAAACGCATAAATCTGGTTAAGAACTGACATGTTCCCTATGATCTTTAGCTCAGGTGAATCAAATAAAAGCAGCTCTTTCATGGAATAAATGAGGGAGGCAGAAGCTTGTTTTAGGTCCTCTACAAAGACCGAAGAGATAAGCAAGAAGCATTCTGATCCACTGCTTCATTTCCTTACTTCTCCTACTCAGCAGCTGCCCTTCACTGATCGACTCCAGCACAGCAGAATGTGCTGTAGACATTCTCCAACTTCCTTGTAGAAAATTCAGGGGTAACAGCATCAATGCCGTTTCTGAACTTAAGAGGACTACTAAATGTATACATGAGAATGACAAGAAAAACTAATGTCTTGAATATTTAAGTGCTGCTAGTGTATAGATCTTCTAGAGGTCACACACATAAAACACCCAAACCAGTTTTTCCACCATCCTGTCAAGAAAGTTAGCCAGTCTTCTAACCCATCCATACCTGAATATATAGTGGCACTACCTATCTAATATATTTATCTCAATTTCCACATAGGTACAGAGCTTAAAGTAACATTCGCTCAGTTGACTGGAATGTTGCTTATAGGGTGCAATAAAGGAGTATTTTTACTGACTTGCACAAGATGTGGTCAAACATGTGTAAAGGCCTTCCAGCTATGACTCTCTATGAAATGGGCTTGAGATGCTGAAAGGCTGCTGGCTGACTAGAGTAAGCCTTCTGGCCACACTGGCCAGCAAGGACTGACAATTGTATATTCTGTCAAAATGCCAGGTATATTCTGGTTGTTTTCCTGCTATCCTACTGGGTGTGGGGTGGTGGGCAACAGAGAGAGAGGAAAGAAAGGAAGTCTTACATTTATGGTCTTTTTGTTATTGTGCTCCGGAGGAATCCATTGGTCATCTTGCCAGAAGAAAGAACCAGTTACCTTTATTTGACCTTAGGAGAAAGAAACACCTTTTTCTCATTTCATTTGCCTTTTCAAATTTATTTATTTACTTATTTATTTAAATGTCAGCCATGCCAGAAGGAAAAAGGGTATCTCATTTGACTCCCAGACAGAAAATCATTCCACAAGAATCAGTTCCCTGACGAGAACAGGAGAAAGGGGAATACATCAATTTTAAACTGACTTGATTTTTCTAAAACACAAACGACTCATTGTTTTTAAGCATAGTTCACGTGAACTGCCTGCATGAAGCTGGAAAAACTTGTCTCCTGAATAGCTCAGATTTGGCAACTTCAGAGAACTTTACTGAGGATTTTACAAGACAAAGCTCCTCAAAAATGGCAGATGCAGCAGACAGCTGTTCTAACCCACCTAACCTCTGCTATGCTACCACAGGCACCTATTTATTATTGCAGGACCTGCTACCTCTCAAAGGATTCTAGCCTTTCATGGTAAATATGTCACTAGTAGCCTCTAAAATAATTTAGACATATCAGTATGAGCAATCATCTAAACTGTCACCTTATTTAAAGGGAAATTCCCTTTTATTTTTGTTTTTTGGTGGTTTGGGTTTTTTCAAATAGCATATTTCTTGATCTCTCAGGGGAGCCAGCCCTTCTGCTTCTCTTTTTCTTGTTTCAGTATATCAGTCTGCTTTTCACCTGTCAGCTTCCTACATATTAAACCTTGCTGTCAAACCAAGAAGTCTTAGGAGAAAGAACAAGGTGGCTGGTAATTCTATAATGGGATTCAGCTAGGAGTGAACAACGCAAAGGACCAAGTGAAAATGCTAATCTGTGCTGCCTGAGGTTGAGAAGGCAGACATCAAGAAAGTGCAAGGCCACAGGTGCAGACTTCTCTAGATGTACATACTCAACTTGTTTGTCTGCTGATTCAAAAATATTGCAGGATAGTTTTGTACTAAACTTGTATGTATAAAGACAGGATCGGGGTTTTTTTTTTTTTTCCCAGAATAGCTACAAATTACGTATCACAAAATTAAATGGAGAAATTTAACATATACTGGGAGGCAACAGTGTAGTTTTGAGTCACGCTAATAAAGACAAGAACAAAGTTTCAGAGCCAATTATAGTGGCCACTTATGTCACAGTCTGACAGTGGTCTGTAAACATCCAAAACAAGTTGCGCTTTAAAAAAAAATTTGAGTCAGAAAATAAGCATGGATTAAAGATTTCTGACAAGCTGCAAATAGGTAACAAAATAATACTCCGCATGATAGAAAACACATTATTTTCCAGAACATTAACTTGATACTGAAATAAGAGAATTTCATGCTTTTACTGCTGCATGGCTATCAACTTGAGCCCAACAGAACAAATTGGAACCATATTCAAGTCTATTTTTTCCTGCTGGCTTTATAGCTTCCCCATGCTTTCTGCACATTATACATTCCCTCTCTTTTTCTCTCAGCATTTGGACTCTCTCCTTCAGGCATTCTGTAATCCTGCCAGCCAAAGAGCTTTGCTTTTAGTAAGCAGATCTGCCAACTTAAACACCAGTCTCCTAAGGCAATCAAATAATGAAACACACATGTATGTACTTGCACATAATCTGTCTAATACCTCTCTAGCCCACTACAAATGATTTTTGCAATCTGGGGTTTTCATAGGAGCATGCATTCATACATAGTTTCAAAGATCAAATGCCATGGTTTTCTAGAGTTCTGTGTCTTGTTTGTACACTCAAACCCAACGACCCTGCAATTTTCATATTAACATCTAAAGATAAGAAAAACAAAAAACTTGAAAACACAAAGGTTGTGCAGAAAATTTCATATGGGGTAAGTACATCCTTTAATTTCTCCAATTTGGCAGAGAGGTCTCCTGCAAGACAGCACAGATTCCTCCATGGCAGAACACTCTTTCCACGTTTCTAGTGTGTCTGGAAAGTTAATGATTAACTATTCCAGGTGTCAAAGAGCATTTTTCATACCTCCCCCATTACTCATCTATCATACACACTTGATGTCTTGACTTCCACTTTCTAAACTAGTGTTTCCTGAAAGAGGAATCTAATATATGATGCTAGCAACAGTGAAACCCAGGAAAAACTTTTGAACTTTGTCGTACTAGGATGAAATTGCACTTACTCTTGATTAAGTAAGATTGCAGTTCACTACATAGCAAGATAAAGATGGGAGCAAAAGCATCTTCTAAGGAAGCAAGGTATTGATTAGTATTTGAAAAACAAAAATCAAGTTTCAAGTATGGTAATTTCCTATGTAATGTCACTATTTGCAAAAATTCCTGTATTGTGAATCACAATACAACCAAAAAACCCTCAAAACTAATAGAGATGCACCATGAAAACCTAAAGTAAGAGGTGTTTAAAACACGTGTCACCAAAACGTTCTACTATGAAACATGCTTTGCATGTACAACAAAGTATTGAGTATTTGAAACTCTGGATTTGCAAAATCATGAAAGAAGTAAGCTAACACCAAATGATGACACCATATTTGCTGAATCTGTGCACTGACATTCTGGTAATTCTTTTGATTTTGATGCTTATATTTGGATTCCATCTGGTGCAGGAAGAGGTATGCCAGGAAGATTTGTTCTGCAAGGAATTGCTTTGGACATCCAGTACACAGTAACTGTACTCATTCCTTGGGACAAATAAAGATTTACAGAGTCAAACCTGTGGTTCCTGGTTTTAGTTATCTCACAGAAATGTAACTGCTATGGTTCTTATATATTAAGAGTCTTTAAGAGCTACTCCTCAGGTTCACCATTTTAAAGTGAAATCTACACAGCCCTCCTAAGACAAAGTGATTAACCTTAAACTATCTTAAAGGGGTTTGTTTGTTTGTTTGTTTGGGTTTTTTATTTGTTTTGTTTACCTCATTCCTTACAGGAAACATGATAGCACCTTTGCTCATAACAGTGTCCGAAAGATGACTTAGCATTTGTCATTATGAAGTTCTATGAAACACTAATTAGTCATGTCATTGTAAAGAGCAGAAGTATCAATGAAAAAACTGAATGAAGCAATTTTAATTCAGTGAAACCTTGGAAAAAACAAAGCAAGAGTAAGTGGGAAAAAGGGTAAGACAACTACATCACCAAAAAATTGTATCAGATGGTTGTACTTACATGTATAAACCCAAGTTTTAGATGCAGTTTTGAAACCTTAATATTCTCCTACTGTAGTTTGCAGTTCATTGTCTAATGCACATACACCAAGGTGATAAAACTCTGTATTTATTCTAAATATAATAATTTGTTATAGTAACAGAATATACAAATAAGACTGTCATCATACCACTTCCTCAATTATAAGAAACCCCTATTACCATCACATTAGTTACCCAAACAGCTGTAAGGAAAACATCAGTCCTGCAAAAGTATCTATCAGCCTAGAGCAAATTTTTAGCATGCATCAGTGAAGAGTTCTGAATATATTGAAAAAAATAACTTGGTGAAAGTAATTTTTATACTGTCATCACCAAATACAATTAAATATATATAGTTTCCCAAGTGAAAACACTTTACTACTGAATTCACAATTCTTACCATGTAATGGACATTAAAGGGATAAAAGGTTAAGTAATCTACAGTAAGTATGTACTAAAGGGAGCAGTTTGTACTAATTAGCAACAAGCTTTAAATTCATCTAGAAGTTATGAGCTCAAAAACAGGAATAACAGGGTGAAATTACATGCCTTCATTAGCCCAGGACCTCAGAAGAGATGCTCACAACAAGAGTTTCCCTTACTTGTACTCAAAATTTATGAAAGGAAAGTCAGACCCTGTTCTTTACATCAGTGTTTATGGTAGTATTTCATGCACATTCATATCCTATGATTCTGGTATACTGGAATCTTTTCCAAAAAGAGATGACATTTGTGCTCCAAACCCTAAAGACATTGGGAATTTTGCCTAACAGAACTAACAGTAAGAACTATGGGATTTTTCCCAGTGCTGCTAAATCTTGACTAGGTCTGATCCTGTTCCTTCTGAAGTCGAGATGTGTTTTTTCCACCAATTTAAGGGAAAATAGAATAGCAACTAATGGCTTCTTGGTTTGTATGAACAAATCCTTGATGTAAAGAAAAAAAAAAACCTCAACAATGTATAATATTTTCAAGAACATCAGTACTTCAAAATAGTTTTCTTTTTAGTTCCCATCCAAAAGAATTTTGAATAAAGGATTTTAATGCTCTATTTAGTAGAGAGACGCTCACATTAACAAGCATGGGCATGTTCCATCCAAACTACTAGAAAATTCACCATAGTACTTGATTGACTGGCTATTTAGTTCAAACAGACATTGAGAAGGAAAAAAAAAAAAACCCCACACAAAAAGCCCCCAACAAAACAGCCATTCTCATCTAATTGGCACATTCTTACTGTGTCATAATAAAACCCTACATATTTGTCTTAGAGGAAACATCTGGGGAAAAAGCATAACAGTTGGTAACTGTCTTCCCCTTTTTGGCTAAACTGTTCATGCAACTCAAAGTCCAGCATCCTAAATCACTCTGGAAGGCATCAGCAGCCCACTAGCTTTTTCAGTGAAGGTTCTCATAATTATAATAATAATTATAGATGAGATTTTCAACTTGCTAAGAAGCAAGATTCTATGCTAGTTGCTCTGTATAAACATTGTTCAATCAGTGGTTTAATATTATCTCGAAAAACTGTCCTGACAATAGTGGGATTGTGAAAATCTCTCATTTTGTGTATAGGGCTGCAGTTTACACAGGCTACCAGAAAGTTTTTAGAGTTGTAAGCACTAAGTTTGATCCAAGAGGAAGTCAGAAAAACATGAAAGTTGCAGGGAACACTCACTAATCTTTCAATCAACAGTAATGAATTATAAATACAGCAGAGAGAATTCAAACATTCATCACTCTGTGCCCTTAAGGAGCCCTCACTCAATGAACAGAGCTCCTAATTTCTGTTATTTCAGAAAAAAATTATTGCTACTTGCTGTTTAGAATGTGTTTCTTAAAATTCTATCAAGTGGCCAGGTCAGATTGCAAGGATGACTAGAAAATTTTGTGTCTAGAACTGGCTTGCACTGGAGGAAAAAGCCTCTCTAAATCTTTTTCTTATTAAGAAAATGGCTTATTTAGGCTACTGAGTAGCTACACTGTTCTGGCTTCAGAACAATTGAGTAGGTTTGGACTGGCCAGAATATATTCTAAATTGTACTTAAACACCTGTACAGATTTTACTCCAAAGTACCTAAAATATGCCTTCACAGAAGACCCATGTACCAGTAGAGACCCAAAGGCAAAGGAACAGATCACACCTCACTGCACCCCATGGTGTCCTGGCACCCCACAGCTCTTTGCAGACCACATCAGGGCAGCTATTTGTCATGCATGTGCCAGTCAAGTAGGAGCAAGGCAGGAAATGATGGAGGGTTTTACCACAGTCTCTGTTGCTCCTCACCTGTGCTGAGCAGCTGTGTCTTTGCAAGGAGACAATTCAAGGGTAAGGTCTAAAACACAACAGACATTTTCCTGTCTCCATCCAAGCATAGCACTTGAAAAAATGCAATGAAATTTTCATGAAAAAATAGCATGAGAGGACCAGAATGTGTGCTCACCATGTTGAACACTATGTGCAAATAGGAAAAAAAATGAAGATTTTTCCCCTTAACTGTGTATTTCTGGAATGTTCCTGGATAGAGAGATAATGAAACCAGATACAGCTGTGTAGCCTTATCTACCAAGATGCATAATTAGTGGTTTCTTTCATTAAGTCCCTAATTTAAGTGCCTTCATCCACCTCCGGAAAAAAGAGCTGAGGAAGAGGAATTGGAAATGAAAAAGTAACCTCACAAACTAAGAGGCTTCTTTTTGAGACAGACTGCTGGAGAAGCCATAACATGCTTTGAAACGTTGATTTGCAGTGTATCATTCAAAAGTTTCTTTGCCAAAAATAGTCGTCCATGCTCATCTGCTATCTACCAATGCTATCCAAGCAGGTTGAAGAGATGTTGGAACAAATAGGTGATAGCCTTAAGGTTTCTCTTCTAACCCCAACAAATAAATTGCACTGTTATACCTGTAAACAAGACATACAAACCTGGTGCAGCCATGCCTCCTGCTAGGTTGTCGTGGTAACTCTATCCCACGAGAAACCAGCTCAGAGGTGCGTTCCCTCTCAGACTACAGATGTCAGGTTGCACTACTCTTCCTTCCTTCCCAGGTGGTGAGCAGGAGGCAATGGAATGGGAGTGTTCAAACATGTTGTATCCAGCAAATGCAAGCCCACAGAGGAGAAAGAGCCAGGTAGAGACCACATAAATTATACCTATCTAACGTGCTTGAGTGGAATAGTTTGGCTTTTTGCCACTACTTTTACAACTTTACGTATGCATGTGTTTTACAAGGAAGCATCAAAACATTCAAGGAAAGCAGAGTTAACTTCATTTTTCCAAAACACAGACACTAAAAAGAAAAAAACAAAAAACCACATAACAAAATCAACCTCATCTGTTTTACTGAAAAGATACTATAGAAGCTCAAAATGTTCTGGAATCTGAATGGATTCAAAGTAACTGCCACTCCTCCAAGAAGCCTCCCTTCTGCGAGAGCATCTTCCCGTCCAGAATGCCACCAAATGACTTGCCAATACAGATGGAAACTAGCATGTTTAGACCTACCAAAGGCAGATCTCACTTCCTGCATTCAACATCCACAATTTACAGTGAAGAAATTATCTCAGATACTGACCTCTGGGAAATGTTCTAACATAGCAAATAATGCAGAGCATACACAAACAGACCTAGTATATTGTACGAGAAAATTGTCTGGCAACTAACTGAACTGTTAAAGACATTTTTTCATCATTCATGTCATAGTTTACATAGTAGTTATGAAGTACAAGATAGTCTCAAGATATATTTTTAAAGTGAAGAACCCATATGCAATCACATCTTTCCCTGGATCAGGGCACTAACATGTTTTTGAAACTGCCTTGAGACTCTTGTTACCTGAAAAGCCATCAGCTTAAATATAATTTTTAATGCTGTCTTACTTGCCAATAAAATGGGTCAACATGTGAAAATAAAGAACAAGATTTGGGTGCTATTATTGTGGACTGCAGCATACAGCATTTATAAAAGACTGAACAAAACACAGTCATGTTAGTACAAAAGGTTAAACGTCGTAACACTTTATGAAAAGATTTCAGGAAATGTCCAAGGATGCAGGCATTTCTATAACACAGTGGAAAAAAAGAAAACAAACAAAAACTAGAACTCCAACAAAAAATCTACACAAGTGCCTTCTCTTAATGAAACCATTACAAAATAGGAATTGCATTTTAGACATGTATTTTGCTGAAATCACAAACAAAAGTTAGGAACTATTAATAGAGTTACTGGTGTTTTTTTGTTTTGTTTCATTTCTGTTTGTTTTATTATTATTATTTTTTAAAGCCAGAAATTCTAAGTTCTCCTAAATACTTAGATTCATACCAAAGTATTCTCAGGACTTAATAACCTGCTCCAGTTAAAATAAGCATATCTTCAATATCGTGTAATTCTCTTTGTCATCCTTAGCTACGAAAATAAAGAAGTTCTTTGTATTTTAGCCTTCAGATTGATTTCATGGATGTTTATCACAGAGAGCAGCTTGGACTGAGACACAGATGTGAAACAGTGCACAGCCAGCTGCAGTTACAGACCTGTGCTTTTTCACACAAGAAAATCTGGATGCATGTATGGCATCACACAACTATTTAAGTGGGCATGGTTATTTGCTCAGGGTGCTGAATGATCCATTCTTGGCAAACAGTACCATGTATTGCTGAAACTCACAAACTGATGTTATCATGTGCAAGCCTAAGTAAGAACTATTTGCTAACCAGTGAAGGTTTTTTTCAGATGTTCCTGGATCACAGCTAGAGGACCGGACCAAGATGATTCCAATGAGAGGTGTAGGCTAATTCACCTTTGCCACACTTTACATTTGCCCCAGCTCTCATGTCAGCACAAGGTATTAGCAGACTAAATCAGTGTAACAGAAGGCTAAAGAAAGGTAAGCAAAGCCCCTCAACATAGTGCCACTGTTACAATCATGGAAAGGCATATTAAAATCAGTGTGATACAAAACAGACGAATATTTGTTACAACATCAAAATAGGAGTGTCTTATTCTTTCAGCTTCTTAATGCAAAATGTGTAAAATAAAGCACTATTTTTATTAGATTAATTAGATTGATACAATCAGGGAAAAGAGAATCATTTCAGTCACACAAGCCTTTTCAGTCACCTTTGAGGAATAAAGGGGGGTTCTGTGTGCCCCAAGTGATATATTTTTCACAGAAATATCTGTTGTTTAATTGGAGGATTATTTTAAAAAGCTCTCTCTCTCTTAAGTTTTTCTCCTGTGAGGATTAAAACGCAGAAGACACTGCTTTAAAGGTCCTTCCTCCTCCTGCTTCCTTCCTCCTGTACCAGCAGGTGGGGCCACACATCAACCATGAACTTGCCCAGGCCCTGTATCCTACACGTACTCGTACTTGCAAAGCCTACTCCAATGCTTCCTGTGGTGCTTACAAAGACTTTTTTAGTTATCATATTATCACTGTGAAAAAGTCCCTGTATCTCACTTCAGTGAAGCTTTCAAAAATCTTTGCAATCATCAGTGATAAAGCAGGGACCTTGTTTTCAAATGCATGCACTTACTTGGCAGCTAGAAATTTGCCTATAA
This sequence comes from Muscicapa striata striata, assembly GCA_030060385.1. Lineage (NCBI taxonomy): Eukaryota > Metazoa > Chordata > Aves > Passeriformes > Muscicapidae > Muscicapa > Muscicapa striata. The sequence goes on along the minus strand of JAREIS010000093.1, from coordinate 4,053,924 downwards.
ATGTGATCACAAGTAGCTGGAAAGGCTTTATGGCAGGGATTTGCCCCGTTTCTCAGTGCAAGTCAAACTCAATTGATGTCAAAATTCATGACTGCAATGCAGTTCTGACAACTGCAGCAGGGCAAAGGCTTAAACTGGTTCTAAAAAGAAAGAATTCAAGGGTTCTGGCTTGAATGGTAAATATATTTACCATTTGTATTTGTCATGAGATAGTGACTCATCACTTCATCCTATAGTTTCCTTTTTCCATTTGCCTAAATTAGGCAAGATGACCGTTTTCTTCCCAATGGAGGCTCCAGGTTCACACTACATTCAGTTAAACCATGCACAAATGGTTTTATGCCCTCTGTCAGATTGGATCTCTGTCAGATATTGCATAACCTGGCGAAAGGAAAGATTTTCCAAATGTTCTGTGTTATTATCTTTGTGTAACTTGCTGATCTGTATCTGTTCTAGAAGAAGAGTGAAAAAAAAAGTTTGGGCTTTTTCTTTAAAAAAAACAACAAAACTGTTTTATGGCTTCACCACAAGAAGGAAGAGCTTCAGATTATTTTTAGGATCAAAATCAGCTGAAATAGTACAAAGTGTCAATATAAACAACCCTTTTAAGTTTCACAGGAAGTTGCAGGAAGTGCCAAAACATCAAACAGACAAATTATTCATATAAAGTTCTAGTCTGCCCTTCTGCAATCTGATCTTTGTTTCAAAGTGGGAATTTAGCATTCCAAATTAAATCTGAAAGTATTTCAGTCCATCAATCAAATTTATGCTCCTAAGTCTGCTTAAGATCATCCTTCACAAACCAGGTAGGGAAATGATACTGTATGAATCAACTCTAAATGTATGTGGCCATATCAGATGAGCTGAATCAAAGTTTACAAAATGCATCTGGACTTTGTACAGCTTATGCACCTTTCATATGCAAAGAGTTGAGGAAACCTGGAACAAGCAAAAGGAACCAGCTTAATGTAGCTTCAATTGAAAAAAAAAAAAATCCAAGAGAAAAAATCCCAGTCACATAAAATCTTTGCTGCTGCACATACACTTCAGATGTCTAATGGAGAGGACAAAGATGACCCTATGCTGTGTCTCCACTGTGGCAAGTACCTCAATCCTCCCAGAAGCAGCCAGCCAGCACCCTTGCCTCATGGGAAAATAAATGTGGCAGGTCAAGATACTTGGAACCTCACAACAGCAAGAGGAATTCCATCTCCCTTGCCATAGCTCTGACATGCATCAGGCCTGAGACTGGAAGGTGCTAGAGACTTCTTGGGGTCTTTGTTCCTCTTTTATTTTCATATCCTTTCAGATTATTATTTTTTTTAAATCCCCGCAAAATCAGACTAAATCTATTTCTTTATTGACAAAGATAAGGGGAAGACAGGCAAAATGTAACAGTCCTAAAAGTCCAGCCAAGGAATGCCAATTCTTGTCTTAACCAATGGTTCTAGAAACTTGAATAAGTCATGAATAAAATAAAAATATGGAGAAAGATTTAAGTGTTTTAATGGAATTTAAGACCACCAGCAAAGGGAGTATTTTTTACAGACTGGCTTTTAACATTTAGGAAGCTCCCTGTTTCTAGGCGAGACTTAGAAGACATGGGCACAATGAGCAGCTCTGCCTGTATCACCAGCCTCACTGACTGCAAAGTGTGTTCAGATGTGTATGATTATTTGTGTATGAGTAATATGCAACTGTGAGTACTGGCAGCATTGTGCTTAAATACTGCAAAGTAGATCTAATACAAAGCAATCTGGACATTGAGGAGCAAGTGATCAGGCTTAATAAAGCCAAGGGAAAAAAAACATTCAGAGTGAAGAATTAAATATTAAACAATATTGAAAAATATTAAAAAGTGTTTTCTTAAAAAAAAAACTAAAACCCTAGGTGTATGGCAAAATAAAAGGAACTTCTCTGATTAACCATACATATTCTTTGAAATCTCAAGTTTCTCACACTCTTACTCAACATATATGCAACAGGGATACATACAGAATTTACTCTTTACAGAATTAGAAAAGTATATGTATTACAAATAAATTACAGGTACATTCATGAAGTCTTAAGTTACAGTTGCCCATTAATTTGTCATTTTAATCCATAGTACTTTCAATTCATCAAGTAGTGAAAATGTAAACTTGACTGCATTTGGTCAGGCAAGATTCACACTACACATGAATTTATTTGAAATAAATTCCTAGGGTGTAGAGAGAAGTATCATCCTGGGAAGAATCTTTTGGCCTAATGCCCATTACACTGGCGGCTGGACAATATTCCCTATCCCAAATGACACATATAAAAATAGTGAAGCCACCTGGAAATCAAACATATATTGCTACATTGTTCTTTATCTGAACTATATTTCTGTCCTCACCTCTGCTTTTACCTTAATTTTTGTAGCATTCTGCTAACTTAAAAATTTCACCTTCATTTTAATTTTCATAATACTCTTTCAGTAAAGAAACATCTCCAAATTTGTTTCTAAGATTCTAAACACTCTCTGCCTTAGATCTCTTCAGAAAAAAAAATCTGTAAAGAGACTACTTTTCCTCATTTCTTTGAGGAAAGCATACTTTATTTTAACAGTAACTAAGGGTGAAGTTCAAATTTATATTCAGGAGGGTCTAATCCCTGGTTTTAGGGCATTATGGAGGTGTCTAGCCTCTTATATGAAGTTTAAAATCTTTAATTCAAAACCAGCTATAGGAACTCCTCCTTTTTTCTTTTTTTTTAAATTTTTATTTTTTTTATCAGAAGAAAACAAAGTTGGACTGCAAGCTGATGCTTAAACATTTTAGAGCAGGCTCACGTGTGTAGACTTTGAGAGGAAGATTCCCAGTTAAATCAGAACATTTTGTTTCCATTTCCTACAGTGCCATGGTATTAAAAATAAACACATTGCACGTAAAGAGTACTTTGTCAAAGGGCAATAAAGTCCACATAGGAGGTTATACATAAGCAGAGCCCCCCAAATTTGCAGCAGAATTTCCCAAAGTAACTCCTAGAACTCCCATAAATGTCTAGGGAGGCTTGGAAACAACAAGATTAACACCTGGACTTCCCAGTGCAGTGAGGTGGCCAGCTCACAGCATGGAGCTGTGAACAGAAGCATGTAGCAAGCATGAGTACAGAAACCAAAGAAGTTACAAAGTGCTACTTTTTAAACCAAAAAACATTAAAGCCCTTTCGCTGGCTGCTTCAGTGCAGCATGCACACCTAAAGAGGACTTTCTTTCCATTTAAAATGACCTGTCAGCACTGAGGTGTCTATCCAAAAAGCCATGCTTATTCTGCAGTTACATAGGATGGTGACAACTATCTCCACAGGTGGGTTATGAAAAGTCAGTGTCACCTGAGCAGCCCACGCTAACATCCAATATAAGGAATGATGGAAGACGTAATAGCTTTGCTTTTCAAAGGAAATACTCTGTATTCAGAACTATGCTAATGAAAGAGAAAACATAAGGCTCTAATGACCAGCAGTCAAGAGTTCAGAGATAGGGACAGCATAATTTAAAATGCCACTACACCCTACAAATTCATCCTAACAATGATTTACATCTAGTCACTGCAAACTCACAAGCAGCACTTGCTACAGTGCTTCAGAACGTCGCTATATAAACCAGTGCAGATTCACTCTTCATTAAGTTCCCACTGACATAGAAATGCTTCTGCCAGGTTAACTTGGTTGCCACACACAGTTTTACATATTTCTGCCCTTATCTTTGCTGGTTATCAGCACAGCTGAATATAAACTTATAATATGCACAGAGGGATAGAAGTTGATAAATAAGTGATAAAGAATTTGATAAATTTGTGATACCACAAATCTGCAAATTATGCTGTAAACATTTCTGTGTAGGCAGTATGACAATACTATTCATTACTATGGTGTAATAAGTGAATTTTTCACTGTGAAAATCATGATGACATACTACAACTCTTATTACCTACAGTTAGAAACCCAGAGGATTTATGAAGCATTAGAAGTTGAAGAAATATAAGCCACTCTAGACTTCTCCAATAGGCTGTAAAGTCTATTCTAAAATGTACTTGGCTTGTACTTGTTTCTTCTCTCAACAGAAGAGTTCTGATAAAATTCTGAGTTCTGCCTAACATACTGTTGCCAATACAGGTTAAAAAGCAACTTAGGAAGATACTTCCTCTGTTTAACCTTTTTTCTTAATATAAGGCTATATTTCTGAACTGCATGTCATACTCCCAGACCAAATATCTCTTGCTGCTAGCAAGAGATTTGTGGTAAGAAGATACTTTTATTTAGAATGCATAGTGTTGGACTCACTGAGAACTTTCTCAATAGCAAACTTGATGAATCACAAAAGGAAACACTCCCATCAGTTTCTCAGATGTAAAATAAAGGTTAACTGGCTCATTTTCCACTGAAGTTTTTACAGCGGAGAATTAAAAACATAATTTTCAACCTGTGAGATGTACCTAACAATCACTCACTAGTCCTTGTGCCTGAGACAAACCACATGAAACTACAAACTGGTGTGTGAGCTAAATATTACAATGTAGAAAAAAATCTTATTTGACTGAAACGAGCTGTACACTAAAAAAGCTGACCAGCAGGTGCTATATACACAAATGTACACTCAGACAAGACTGTGAAACAAAAATACCTGAATCCAGGAACCTTCTGAATACTGACCTTGTTGCTCACTCTCTGACTCAGTTTTTGCAGGACTTGGTGCTACTGGAAGAGGCCGAGGAGGACGAGGCTTTGGAGTAGGGGGAGATATTTTTTTTCTTCCAATGTACTCTACATAAGTTCCCGGGAAATCTCCCCTCTCCCCTGTGGTTTCATTAAAGCCATTCAGCCAACCAATTTCCTCAGGCTTTGCTTCTTCCCCTTCACTGAATCCAAGTGCTAGTAAAGTACCTTTATTCACAGTTAATATATCTCCTAAGTGCAAGTCAATATCTTCTTCTCGCTCTTTTTTGTAGTCATATAAAGCTCTGTATTGATATCCCTCAGCACTCATCTTGGCAAATGATTTAACATTCAAAAGTGCTATTAAACAGTATTAAAATGTAATTTCCAGTTATAGTTTTATGTACAGAGAAATTCAAGATGAATTAAATGGGATGACGAAAATGTCTCTTAAGTATTAAAATCCAACAGAGAATGAAAAAACACCAGTCTGCCTTTTCACTGCTGATGCTTTTACCAATGTATTTATTCTTAGTCACTGTCCATTGCAGAAGTTAAAAGTTCCAATTCTTCTGTGTCTAGCAATAGTCTTCCAATTAGTTCTTTTCCTGGGCTTGCCGGCACTTCTGTGTCTCCATGCACAAGTTCAGCTGACTCTTTAGCCAGTCACGCTTTCTTCAGATGTATTTGCCACAGACTGCCCACATACCTTAAATATTCTGCCACCAAACTCTGCACACATGCTTTTCCTGAAAAGAGAAGAGAAATCTGATGAAATCATTTCACATCCTCTTGATGATTGTGAACTTGGTATTCTACCTATGACTTAAGCTTTCTGCAACCCTGGCAAAGACTCTGTACCACAGAAGAATCCTATGTAACAATAAAATCAAGCAAGAGAACAAAAATTATCTCCAGCTAATATCTGTATTTTTGTAAAGGATACATGTCAAATTACTTGAACCAAATTCGTACCTCTGGAATATGAGGCATGCTTCCTTCTCTGTGACTTACGGCTACTGAAAAGTCTCAGGGTGAGAGGGCTAAGCCCTGGAGCTATCCCTCTAGTGCAGTATCTAACGTGGCAGCAAGATTTTATATACTATCTCCCTGAAGCCAGACAGCCACACCCCTTCTCCACAAAAGGTCTGTCAAGAGAGAGGAGGAGCTTATGGTAATTAGCATTGATCACTGGGTATTCAGTCTCCTCCTGGTTATTACAAGGGTGAGGATGGGCAACAATCCGTATCCTAAAGCCTGTATTTCAAAAACCTTTTGGAGGAACTTGTCTTCTCATAACTTGTAAAAGAACCAAAGACTCAAAAGAGCTTTTACTTGATGACTACCATATTTCCCCTTTATCATTTTTAAAGAGGGGCTTTACCACTCCTCCATCTTCCAGATGTTTTTTAATGTGTTTATGGTATAATACTAGAAAAACAATCGGCAACTGAAACAGGCACACCCAGACCACCTAAGCAGCCCTAGCAGGAGTAAAGTATCAGGGTGTATGCTTAAATTACATTAAAGGCATGAGAACACAGGCCTGAACTTTTGGCTCAAGGTTGCCCAACCATAAAGTAAAAGAAAAAATATGACTAAAACCCAAATCTATTTAAAGAACGGTTGCTTGAAGACATATAGAACAGTGAAAGCTTTCTAAACATTATTTCAACTGTTACTCATTTTCATCTACTTAAAAAGACAAGCCAAATCATAATCTGAAATGCTATATTGGAAACCAGAAAGTATTAACTACCCAAAACTACACTGGAAGTCCTAAACTACATCTGAATAAAAGACCTGAGAGAGCTATGTAATACCAGCAGGTAAAATATTGACTGAGTACTAGGTACTCAACATACAGAAAGTTCTTTTTTTTTTTTTTTGTGAAACACTCCCTTTTTACACTGTAAAGAGACACCAGTAGGCAGGGCTGGAACAGGGAACATCTGACAGCTCTTTTCCACACCATTTTTTTTAATATCTCAGTCATCAAGTCCTTTGAAACATGACTAACTGACAAGCTAAGAAGTGTTCATAAGAATGCATACGGGCTTTCTGTGCCAGTGAATGAACCTGATCCCCAATTTGTATGTGGCGCCTCTGCAGTCCATCAAGTCCCTGCAGCACATTGCACAACACCTCTCGTGACAGAAAATCTTGTTAAGTTCTTGAAGAACTTCCTTATCATCCCTTGCAACCAGTTTTGTTGTAGGAAAGAATGATCTGACCTGAATTAGACTTCCTATTTCAAAAAGCTTGCATGTAAGTATTTATTTTAACAACTTGCAAATCTATCCATGTGTATTAGGCATCCAGCTTCCACCAGTTTTAATTAGAACTTTCTGCAGCCACTTCTGAAAAACCAAACTATGCTGCCTACCTGATGCAACCAAATGTCATAGACTTTGCAATTAACATGAATAGTTTCATTGATATTTGATTTTGTCTCTTCTACCAGAGAAAAGTCTACCGACAAATACTGGGGAAAAATGTATCAAATAAATAGCAGAGAAGACTTTATAAAAGCATAGATTTCTCCTGTTTTATGCAGCAAGAGAAAAAATGCACTTACAGAGTGTGGATCCAAGTGTTATGATTAATACAAATGTTTCCAATCAAAACCAGCTATGCACACAGCAAAGCCTGCTAGAAAATTACCACTTTGACTACTTTAAATACTCTGAAATATTTATTTTCTTTTTAAGGAAGGTTCAACAAGTGTTTTGCTACAACTACTTATTTAACTCCTACTGCCTATGGGCATTTTGGCAGCCAACAAAGTCTTCTACATACTGCATAATTCAACTGACTTGACCTACCCCTCTGATCTTTTATTATCAAATGTATCATAGAAACTTTTTGGCCATATATTTAAAATGAGCACTTCTGTCTCTTATGCATCTTTTGAAAATACAGAACTGGAAATGTTGTAATAACATAAGAACTTCTTATGTACTTCTCTTTTAAAGCATATTTTAAAAACTCAAAACATTAGAAAGACTCAATGAATTTATGGTAGCAAAGTGTCCTTAGATCCAGTTTGCCTGGGGCTAAGAGCTGCAGTACCTGTTCATACTCACTTATCAGCACCACCCTCAGTACAGAGTCCCCAGCATCTGACCTCCTGATCTATGGTTCATGTACCTGGAGACACACCTGTGAGTCAGCCTTTCTGAACTTCTTGGATTTATGCCTTTTTCTATTGTTCCTATGTGTCAGGCTCAGGGATGAAGTAAGACTCAGGAGTTCAAGAATCTTGCAGATAGATCTAACACAGGGATGAAGCACCAGTTTTCCACAGCTGCTTGGTAACACCACAGTGTATCCAAAATGCCCTCTCGGAGTGCTTTGCTAAGATCCTGTATAAAAAAATTCCCTTTACTCCAATTGAAGTTACACAGCCTCTACACTCGGGCATTTTGAATCAAACTGACTGGTCCTAAAACATATAGCTTCGACACCGTCTTAAACAGATTAAAACAAACAAACCAAACACTTCAGGGAAGAAACACTCATATTTGAGATGATGTATTACTGGATTTCCATTTGGCTGATCAAATGGAAAAGGAAGAAAAAGTATTGTAAGAGAATCAATGTTCATTTGTTTTTTATTTACTGTCTAAGTGCTTGATGCCACTAAAAATTCTTGAGTTCAGACAGAATTCCGGTCTCAGCAAAATGGTTTATGCTGGGCATTTCAGTAGTGATATAACTCAAGACATTCCTACAAATTTAGGTGGAAAATGAAGGGGACATGAAATCCTCCCCTCTACCCTTTCCTTCTTCTCCTGTTAAAAATGACATCTGGCTCCCACTTCACTGGTACCCAAGTGTTTCCTCCCACACAAGCTATCACGCCTTTGGTGCCAGAGAATAAAAACTTCTATACTGCATATGCATGCACAGTAATACCAGAGGGGTAGGTTGGTTACTGGTACAGCATCCCTAATACAAGATGCAAAGATTTTCTTCACCTTTATATTAACAAATTTAATAACCATATCTCCTTGCACTGCAATCTCTCTAATACTAATTTCAAAACTCCCTAGAGAAATAGTGCCTAACACAAGCTTCCCTTTCACTGCAGGATAAGCTTAGTAGATAGAAGAGCTGACTAACATTCTCAGGGAGACACTAAAATAATGAGAATTGAGGAGTAAGTGAGGAAATTTGCTTGGAGACCGACTCTTCTCCCCACTAGGTGTCTACACACCTGTGACTCAAACTGCAGCTTTCTCTGGACTATGCTCTCCAAGTGGAAACGACCAAGTACCACATAAGAACACTATTTTCTGCAAGAAAGTGAGGTCCGTGATCTATCACGAAGTAATACCTTTATACGGGTTCCAGTCGGAAATAATTATTTTGAATCTGTGGAGATTCTATCACAAGTCTTTAAACGAGTCTAAATACATACACATTGAATAAGTACTCCGAGCACTGTACCTCACATCTTATTCTGAAACATCTCAAAGATCTTATAAAGGCTGCAAACGATGGACGAAGGCAGGCAAGCATCAAGACCACTTCGGTAGAATAATTAAATTAATAATGATAATTTAAAAACTTAGTAAAGCAGTACAGTCTGAACTTCCGTCCCGCTGAAGAGGACGTCAGGTTAACCACTCCGGAGCCCTGCACCGACATGCAGCCCCAGCCGCCGAGCAGCCGCTCTCCGGGCGCCGCTGCTCGTGGGCTCGCAGCCCCTCCACCGCCGGGGCAGGGCTGCCCCGAGCCGGCGCTCCCCGGCGGCGCGGGGACGACGGCGGAGTCCCGGGCACGGAGGACGCCGCGCCGACCGCTCCCGCCCCAGCGCTCCCTTCCGCCGCCCTGGGGCTCTATCCCGCCGCGGGCACCAGCCCGGCTCCCCACGCCACTCGGGGTCCGGGCTGCCGGGCAGCCCCGCGGTGGCCGCGGCGCGCCGCCCGCCCTGCCCGTCCAGGAAGCGCCAGGCCGAGCCGCCCCGGCCGCGGGGAGAGGCTGCACCGTCCTCGGGGCTGGGGCTCGGCCTCGGCCGCAGCGGACGGCCCGCCCCGGCCTGCTGCGCCGGAGGGCTCGGCGGCGCCACAGCCCGCCCCGCACGGGGGAAAAGTGCGCGGGGCGGCGCTGCCGCTCGGACTGCGGCCCCACAGGGGCGGCCGGTGCCCGGTTCCGGACAACCGCACGGCCCCGCACGGCCGCGCTCCCCTGCCCCGGCGGCCGCCCGAGGGGCAGCACCAGCTGCAGCGGATGCAGCGGGACTAGCTTTACCTCAGCGGCAGCAGCGGCAGGAGCAGCTGCAGCAGGAACAGCAGGAGCGGCGGGGCCGTCACCACCTCCCTCCCACCGCCGGGCAGCAGCTGCCGCCGCAACGCCCGCTCTCCGCCGTGCGCCCGTCCCACCGCGCTGCCGGACCCGATGCCCCGACCGCGCTCGCCGCCTCAGCGCCTCGGCAGTGCCGTGCCCGCCGCCGGCTCTGCCCCCGCCCGCCCCCGGCGCCTCCGCCAACCCGCTCGGGCACCGCCCCGCCGCGCCCGCTGACTGACGGCGGCACCGCCCGCCCCCGCCCCGCCGGGGCCCGGCTCAGCCCGCTCTGGGCCCGGCCGCCGCCGGGATCCCCGCAGCTCCCTCCCGTGGCCAGGGGCCTTTGGGTCGCTGTCCTGGGGCGCAGCGCCCTGCGGTGCCTGCGAGCCTCGGGCGATGCCTGCGAGCCTCCGGCGCCGCCTCAGCCCGGGGAGGCCGGGCCGGGCCGGCAGGCGGCAGAGAGACGAGCACGTGCTTCTGCCTAGTTCCTCGTTGGGGATTTTCCTCCTCTCTTTTCCTTCCCCCCCCCCCCCCCCCCTTTTTTTAATGTGGCGCGTCACGTTGGTGAAGTGTGAAGCTGGTGAAGTCCAGAACAAAACCAGTCGCTGTGGGCCGTGGGTGCCCGGCTCTCTGCGGAGCGGGGCCGGGCAGTACCGCCAGCTGCCCTCCCTCGATGGGCTGCCTGTGGCTCCCCGCCGCGGGACTGCTCGCCCAGGGCCGCCTGGCAGCGGCCACGCTGCTCCGCATGGCCCTGCCGGCCCGGTGCTGCCCGCCGAGAGCCGCGGGCCACAAGCCCCTCGACCTCAGCCTGGGCAGAGATGGCAGCTGTCTGCAGCAGCAGAGGCCGCCAGTTGATAGCACGGATCAGTGACGAGTCTGAAAGGCTCCGCACAGTGCAGAATTAAATTGCTTATTCCCTCCTGCCACAACACCACGAGATTGCAGCAAGGCAGGCATGCTGCAGATGTATCTACCGCGTTGGGACAGATCTCTCTTTAGATTGATTCTAAGTATATGTACAAGTATTACAACGACTGTCGCTTTGAAAGAAGGGGCGGTTGCCTAAGCAAAGATAGAACACATCCAGGGTGGAGGGGAAAGAATGCAAGGGCAGCCGTGCAAGAAGCAAGGTAAAGGTTCATAGAGTCCTATGGTGTGAACAAAAGAACGGGTTGACTTGCTTAAAAGCAGCCAAAAGAGAGATAACACAGAACGTCCAAAGAGATTGCTGCAGACAGAGTACAAGGATCAAGCCTTGAAATACCTTGTAAGATGCTGTACGTCTGGTAAAGTAAGACAGTCTGAACTTAATCTGAAGAAGAGTATGTATTGTCTGGGCAGGAGGGAAGAGTATCTTGTTTTGATCTGAGATTCTGAAGCAGTGGATTACCTTGTGGTCTGATCATGAACAACAGAAAGAAAAAGTGGAAGCTTCTGTCAGGTGCAATAGATCATGTTTTGGAATCCTTAGACTTTTTGGAGGTATTTATCTGGAAAAATGTTCTAAACCAAGAATTTTTTTTGTACTGAGTATGGGGTAAATGTGGGAATCAATTATTAGTTACGATTCCTTAAAAAGATGCTCTTCACTGGCCTGTTATTCTTTACAGAGGATTTTACTTGTTTCCCCATTGTGTTCCTAATTTTTCAGGCTTCCACGAATCACTAGAAGGATGTTTTCTGGCACCCATTAATGATTTTTACTTTGATTCTTTAAGATCCAGTTTGCTTCAGGACTGCATGTGGGAGAGGATGACAGCTCCCAAGGCCTATAGGGTGGCAGTGTGGATCTGACCCCACAGAGGTGTGGAAGATCACTGCAAGGCTGTATCCTTGAAGGTCCAGGACCCAGACCATGATAGATGGTAAAAATGCCTTCAGTAGTCTATCTGGCAACCTCAAGACATAGAATGACTTCTGAAAATAATACTTCTTTTGGAGTAGAGACTGCTGTTTGTATACAAGCAAAAGGATTGCTATAATTTAGATAGTAAACAGTAAAATTTTTGAGGGAAATGTCAGCTCGTAAAGATTTTGTTTTTTTTTTTATTGGGGGTGGGAGGTTTGTGGGATTGAAAATGCAGGCAGAAGCAGAATTAAGAAATTATGTTTCATTTCTTCTGTCCAGACTGCTGTGTCTGATATTTGCTATTGCTGAAGGCAAAAAGCAGCATGGATTTTTGGAGCGGATTAGGTAGACTGGCTGGTTGGAATGCCAGTCCTGGGCGCGGGTTTAACAATGATATTTAGGGGAACTAAAAATCTCAAGTAGTGTTTCCCAGCTGGTGAGACTAGGCTTATCCCACAGGTGAAATGCAGGGCTAGAGTCAATGTCTGTGCTCCCTCCCTACTCCCATCCATCAATGGAGGGAAAAGTCTCCAGGGGAAGTTCTAGGACGTCCTTCTTGCTTCCTCTCTGCCCCTCCAGGGCCTCTGGGTCTCTGCTTTCCTTACAAGTTCTCTTCCCCGAACTTAACTTTTGATTTCACTTTGAGCATCTCACTTGCTGCTTTCTCAGTCAGTCAAAGACAGAAAGGGGCCCAAAAGAGAAGAAGCAGGAAATAGCAGCACATAACTTTGATGCTAGCCTTGCTGGCTTTGCTGTCATGCCTGTTGTGACTTGGGTCTCAAGGTCGCTCCAGCTCTTCCACACCTCTTTCCCCACGATCCCAGCAGTATCCCAATGTCTCCAGGAATAATATCCTGTGTTTAATGTTAGTAGGTGAAAGTTATACAACAAGGTTTGCCCTAGGAATTTGGCAAAGCAATACCGCAGGAGACAAAAAGGAGAATGCACAAGTTGAAGATTCTGTTTCTTCTTCTATAAGGTACTTTTCAGAGGGTCTTAAGGACTGCATAAAGCTTTTGTAAATTAAGTTTACATGCTTTAATGCATGTAGATGTGTTTGATTAGTTCTAGGTTTACTGAGAAAGATATTCTTGACAAATTGAAAGGTTAAGTTATTGAGGCAGCATGTAAACAGGAAGGATTTTCAAGGCAACAGTCAATGAAAAGCAGAAGAGAGAAGGGTAAAATATGGGTAAGAGGACAGGATCATCAAGGTACAAGCCAAACACACATTTTTGCTAAGACAACTGTAGTTTCCATCTGCCAGGAGATCTTTTGGGCATTTCTGCTAGAAGCTCCTTAGAAGAACACAATAAAAACTGAACAGGCATTTTTTTTTTCAGTACTAGTAGGAGCTGGATAATATGAGCATTTGCATCTTATCTCTGTGTAGCCTTTCTATGGTAAAGGTCTTGCAGCACTGGAAAGGATCTACACCAGAAGTTCACTTTCCACTAGGAAAAAAGTTCAGCTAGATCTTAGAAAGGAAATTTTGAAGTACGGAAACTGAGATGAAAACAATGTGCTCATCAGAGGATTTGTGGGGAAAGCAGAGTTTCCAGAGTATAGAATCTCTTCCACTTCAACTGGCAAACTCCATATTTTTTTCTTTACTGTTACATTTTAACCAACAAGATTTCCTTCTGTTTCTTATAGGATGTCAAGGCAAATCCATTTGTGAAGTAAGATGCCTAGATTAATGGACAGTGTTAAGTTCACGGTTAGACTCAATGATCCTAAAGACCTTTTCCAATCTAAATAATTCTATGATTTTATCAGTACTGACTCTATCCTGGGACAAGGTGGAAGAGGCTGTGCAAAGGAGTTTTATTGCAATATACCCTGGGTGTGATGAATGCTAATGGTGTATGCCATTTGCTAAGTTCTGAAGAGGGTCCTGTGATTTAGACATAATATTATACCATCCTGCTGCAGTGGGATTTTCAGACAGCTGATTTGAGGGAAGAAATTGGAGGAGAATCAATGCATACATCCATTTTACTCCCAAAGATGAAAATGTTTTCATGCAGTGTAATTATACTGTTCTACCAGCACACATTGCTAAATGACTCATGTAAAATTCCCAAAGGAATGGGAGTCAGGTAAACAACAGAAAAAAGTATCCATAGTTATTGTAGACGTGAACAAAATGCAAAATAAATACAATGGATCACAAGAAGGACAAGCATCAAAGACTGTGAATGGTGATGTTTTCCTGTCATAGCCAGGACAAGGAAACATTGCTGTTCAGAAATGTAGCTTTAAGTGTGTTTTATAAGTCACAACAGTAGTGTGAAAAGCAAGTTCCTTCACTGCTTAAAAGCTTTCTAGCATGTAAAGGAAAAGAATGAGCTAAAAATAAGATAGAGAAATTCAGGAAAGAAAGAAGCAAAACTTGCAATCTCATTACGAATCAGAGAAGTAAGCCTGAGAACTTTCATTTTAAAACTGGAAGGAAGCTGATTAGCAGCATGCCAATCATGCTGGGCATTTTAACGTGATTTGGTTTTAATTTATTTCGGTTCTGTGGGAAGAATAGAATAGTGTCTCTCTGGCCAAAACTCTGACATCAGCAATAAATGTTGATATCTCAGCTAATCAGACAAATCTGCCTTCATGGACATTTCCAGTTTATATTCATGTCATGGTTGACATCTAAGGCTGTTTTCCATTCTTCAAGATACAAGGCATCGGAGGAGGCGATGGAATCTCCATCATTAAATGTTTTCAGGAAGGTAGTTGAACGTCTGCCTGGCAGAGACACTGACTATCCTGACTCAGCCAGAGAGATGGAATTGGTGGCCACTGGAGGCCTTTTGTGATTCTGTAAAGGGACGTGTATACAAATTGTCAGAACAAGGCACAAACCCTGAGAAATTTTCCCATGAGAATCAAAGTGGCCCAAAATTTGCTTCTTCTGCTTCCACCTGATATCTAAAAGCCAGATGACTACAGTTGTAAAAGAATAGGGCCTTGCTTCTACAATATCATCTTTTAGCAAGGAGTTTCTCCAGTCTGCTTTACATCACATCTTAGAACACAAAAGTAGTGGAAAATAAGATTTTTCTGTGCTAATCCTATCTAGGAAATACTTTGTGTTCATGGAAAGTCTTTAAAATATTTTGCTTAAAAGTATCCACACTACTTTTAGTTATCTGAAAGCTGATTTTTTATATATTTTTTTCCTTTAGTCTCATAATTTTTACTAAATTTATGAAATATGCATTTTGTCAAGAAACTTTTAAAAATCTTTAAGAATTAGGAAATATAAGTATACAATGATTTTCCATGTCTGAAGCACAGCATAATTGATAAAATAATGTTATAAATATAATATCTGCAAATGCAACATCTGTGTTTATCTTTCAACCGTATAAAATTACATAAACAAGGATTCTGCTTTTTATGAAATCTATGAGTAATTCCTCCTCTGCTCTTTCAGTGCTTGTATGCTAAATGATGGAAAAGTCAGATTTGACAGCCATGTAAAACTCATGTCTTCTGTGTAGACAAGTGATGCAGAGAACAGAAATTTTGGTAGTTTTCTCAGTCACTGTATCATTTTTGTACCCCCAACTATACTGACATTTCAGCTCTGTCTGAGTAAGACTGCTAGGAATAATAAGACCTCCATATGTAATAATGTATTTAAATATCCAGGGCCATTTTTAACTGCATTTTCTATTAAGACTGTTTTCCTAAACATGGTGTTTGTAGTTTTCGGTATTAACACCGATCACAAGGAAATTTTAATTCTCATAAAATAAATAAACTCAGAAAAGGATGATACTCAACTTAGGTTGAGATAATTTAGTAATTTTGTATCAGGTTTTACAGAGTAAGAGTTGTGTAGTTTCTTCCAATTACATCAAGATGGAAGGTGTCACATATTGTTTTAATTTTCTGAGAAACCCTGGACCCTTAAATCAATTATTCAGAGGAGTCACTCATCACAGTACATCTCAGCTAAGATATTTGATAGGTGGTACACTCCCTTCACTTTCAAAGTGGATAAGATGCAAGACCAAGCGTCAGAAAGCTTGCCAATTTAGATGTTTTTGTAGAGCCTGTGAAATCCACTGCAATATGTGTATGAATAATCCAGACTCTGCCAGGCAGGAACATGTGCTGTTGCTCCTACATAAAATGCATCTAAAGTGACATATCCAACAATTACAGTACTAGGAAGCAAATACAAAATTAGGGCTCATCCTGTGAAACTAGTAGGAGTTCAGGGCCAAAAGAGAAGTGTATTTAGTATACTCTTGCTTCCTGGACTAGGAAAGTAGGTGGGTTTTATTTGGTTCTTTGGGGGTTTTGTTTGTTTTTAGGGGCTTGTTTGTTTTGGTTTGTTGGTTTGTTTGTTTGTTTGTTGCAGCAATAAATAAATGATTTCTTGGTGTTTAAACTGATGGGTCAGAGCAATCATATTGTTAAATTTTGAGAGAAACTTCAATGTGATTAACTGGATGTGTCAATTCATTCTAATGCTAACTAAGGGTGCAGCCCTAACATTTCAAGCTTTTTATTGCAAATATTATCACACAACATGACAGCTGTCATTCAAACAAGCTCAAAATGGCAATATAGGAGCTGTGAGCTGCACTGTAGAAAGTCAGACTTCCTTAAATCTCAGTTGAGAGGGCTGTGAATATTTGCTTTTTTTGTAGGAAAATTCATGGCAGCAAATTGCCTTTATGATTCCTACCTACTCCTCTTACAAAGGAACAGCAAACAGAAGATTTTCAGTCCCACCTTTCAGCTATAGGACAGGATGATTCATTGAGGGTGTCCTCAGTGCACATGCATACCAACCAACACATATGCACATATAACTGATCATTATTTGTGCCTGCCATCTGAGTAGGGCGTTTGTGTCATTTTGTGGGAACAGCATAGCTGCTGTACTAAAAAAAGATATATCTTACTGTAAAAATGTCACAAAGCTATTAAATGAATGTCACTGTAAAACAAGCAATTATAAGAACAATTAGTGTTTGGTATCTTTTTCTGTTTACATGATCTAAATTTGAAGTTAGCCATGCTTGGAGCAAATTATGAAGAATGGACTGAATAGCCCTCAGTGGTCCTTTCCAACCTAAATTATTCTGTGAGTCAGTGATTCTATGAAATTTTAATTTCTTTCATTTTGACTTGGAATGTAATAGAGTGAATATATTACATGCAACATTCTTAGAAGAGTATTTATTGGGTATGTACTAC
The DNA here is from genome assembly GCA_030060385.1 of Muscicapa striata striata. Classification (NCBI taxonomy): domain Eukaryota; kingdom Metazoa; phylum Chordata; class Aves; order Passeriformes; family Muscicapidae; genus Muscicapa; species Muscicapa striata. The sequence goes on along the minus strand of JAREIS010000093.1, from coordinate 4,036,886 downwards.
TAGGAAGCATTTTTAATGAGATAAAAATAGGATTTGACAAATGTATGTGGTCTAATACATTTCAATATAAACTTAATAAATGTTTAAATTGTACTTTCTTTGAAAAAATAGGGAAAATAATACATTTTTTTGAAAGGCTCATATCAAGACAATTGCATCAGGAATTTACTAAACTGAAAAACCCAACCAGAGAAGCCCTCAGTTACAAGCAAAAAAAGAAAATGCTATCCTTGGTGTTCAGTTGTCATTTTCATACTATCAGCAAGCCTCAGAATAACAGAATTATTTAATGTTTTTACATGCAGCGAAAGTGGTGAAACCTCCTCCTGTTCTGACTTTATCTGTTAAGCCACAAAGGCAAGTGGGGGGAGCCTTGGGGGAGGGAAAGCAAACCACAGTTTTAAAGCAAGGTTTTGGGTCTAAGAAAAAGAGTGGAAATTCAAAGATAAGGATGTCTACCCATTACCCACCAATTTGTACATTGTTGCAGGCTTCATATGAGAACAAATATTTCACTTCTCTATGACTTTGGAAACAGAATGCAATTTGGAAAAGAAGCACCACTCAGTAACCTTCACAAGACAGGAAAATGAACCTTGAACAGGGCCATGTAGTCTCCAGCAGTATTTGTCAGTGGTGTATGGGAGGCGTTTGTTTGATTTGTTGGTTTTGAACAAGAATAGGTTTAGATGACATATAAAAATCAGTGTCTGGTGCAAAGATACCATAATCTCCTGCAAATCATGATGAAAGTTAATTATGTTTTTGCTCTCACCATCCTTGTGTGAGTGTGCCAGCTGCCTGAAGCAGAAACTAAGTTACAAAGGGCAACTTATTAATGCAACTTTCTGCTGAAAAGTAGTCCCTCGATGTGATGCAACTGGGGCTTATGGTAGGGTCACCAGCCTCTTAAGAGACAGAACTGCTCTCTGGTCTGTTTTCTTAAACATAGCTTTATAAAGGGAAGCAATTTTGGGAACTTGTTCATCAGCTGCGTCATATCATAAATCAGATCTCAGAGGGATCTTGTGATAGCCTTGAAGATGTAAGAACTAGCTAAACTCAGTACAGAAGTGGATTGAGACAGTATCCAACATAAAATGTGACAGAGAAAAAACCTGCTCTTTGTGAGTTGTTCAAGAGAGAAAGTCTTGAAAGAAGCAGAAAATGCTGATGGCTTGAGTTTAAGAAAAACTGTGCAAAATGTATAGGCTGTGGGAACAGAGTGATATGGTCAGGTGCACTGTAGGAAACATCATGGTTAAACACAAGACAGAAGAATTGCTGCTACAGCAAAACATTTTCTTGGAAGCTGATGAGAGGAAGTGCTATTAAAACAGTGTGACATGTTCTGAAACTGTGGCTATTCTTGTATGAGACTGAATTGAATTACTGGCAAGGATCTGGACTGTGGGAAGAAAATCTTCTGTCTCAGATCCTGCTCAGAGCTCAGAGCTGCAGTACCTGAGGACAACAGTCTACATATTTTTCTGGAAGGCCAAGAAATAGAAAACAGTAGTTTGAGGAGGGCCAGTGTCTCTGCAAGGTTGTCTTCTCACAGTGCTCATCTTAAGGCACAGATGCCTTAATAGGTTCATAACTAAAGTGCCACACAAACTCCAATCTGAGTGAGCCTGTGGTGTGCCTTGTTCAAATTATGTGCCTTAGTGTAGCCACAAGCGTCTCTCAAAATGGAAAAAAAATGGAAGAAGCTGGAGAGCAAAACTGTGGCTTATATAGGTCCACAGGAAAATTGAGGTACCAGAGACAAATGTGGTACACTGATCTCTGAAAAAGTTGTAAGCAGTTGTCCTTTGAGAGCATTTCTTCTTTGAGTAGAGAGAGACAAAGGGAGGTCTGAGTGACCAATAGTGCATAGTGTTTCATGTACTACTCTACAGTGGTAAACTCAGAAAAGCTGGGGGTGTATGGGGCCTGTTAAATTAACCATCACACATCTCAGTTTTAAATCACTGAAAGCTTCTCCTATGTACTTTTTCTCTCCGTGTGTGCACGAGTATTTTTGCTAATGATTTACAAAATGTTGCAAAGAATGCTAGAATAGCATTTCAGTGATAGAGTAGGGAGCTGGAAATAACTTTATTCAAAAGAAAAGTCAAGGAGCTTATAGTCTACAAATAGTCTTTTCTGCGAGCTGGGTGTCCTCCTTTTTTTTCAAGCTGGACAATATCATGTGTATTGAATTTTTAAAAGAACATTTCAATTCTCTGCTTTCATACAATGCAACCTTAATTCGCTTCCACTACTTGTAGTAGGAACAGGGACGGGCTGAATAGATGCCTCATCTATGTATCAGAGTTCCATACATTAATATAAAAGCTAAAATGGGAATGAAGTAATTCCACTCAGCCTCGTGACCTTATTTTCCACACAGCGCTAATTTCATATTTATGGCCACTCCATGGAATCTCAGTGAGCCTTGGCAAAAAGGAGAGGCAATTTTTGGAGTCTGAGATAGACTTTTCTTTCAATGAGAGTATTACTTCTGAGGCCTCAGTATTTCTCGAAGAGTTCACTCTTCATCCATGAAGACAGCAGGATATTCAGTTCGTTGCCCTGGCTCCTTCTGTCAAAGGACATCAAGTCAAGTCAACTTATGCTAGTTATGAGGCCAGTGTACATATGGAAACAGAAAAAAAACCCCTTTTCTTTCACAAATTCCAAATGAGATGAAAGTGGTAGCTTTCCTGCAGGGGTGTCTACACAGAAATATATGTGATCCATAGCTCTTAATTTTTGTTGGTTTATATTCTGTAGTGAGATGTATGAGCAGGATCCAGGCCCCTGCTATGCTTGTCTTTGAACAGGCATTGCAAAAAGAAGCCCACTCCAGAGAGCTGTCTGACAGGTAGGAAAAGGGCTTAGGTCAACCAGTGCCTCCCCCTCTGCTCAGTACTGTTGCAGTGCTGCTCCTCTTTGTGCCTTCATTCTCCATGTAAACCTCTCTTGGCTTGCACACCTTGACCTTGATTCAGTATTGTTGTGTGTCAGGGCAGGGAATCATGGTATCCCTCAGGGTTGTTTCTAGGACTGGACAGTCAGGCTTAGAATCAAGCTGGAGTCTTCCATAATGAAAAACCTGAGTCTCAGTGCTTTCCCTGCAGTCAGATTCCAGCTAGTGGCAATAACTTCTGTTCCATAATGCATCAAGAAATACGCAGATCCAATGGAGAAAAGTAGTGCAATGCTGAGAAACCTGCTAGGATTCTGCAGAGCCTGGTCTTTGGCCAGTGAGTTCACACTTTGCATATTAACTTTATCCTGCAGCAGGAGAGTAAGTCTGCAAATTCCTTCTTCCCATATGTGCTCACAGAACTTAGACCTCAGTCAGCAGGTCTATAACTTTACCAATTCAGCAGTCCAAATTTCTCACCTGCATTTATTTTTTCTATAATCTGAGCAGAAACCCTCAAGTTCTGTTCTTGCAGTCCATCATGTCCAAGTCACCTGGCTACAGCTTACTAGAGTCTTCTCATCTGCAGAAAAGGTGAACAAGATCCTGTTGGGGTACTGTAGTGGATCACTAATTCAGTCCATTAGGACGTTGTTCATGTATAAGAAAAAAAAAAGAAAAGCATTCTCTAATGTCTCTATACAATTTACAATTCATAGATCTAAAACCCTAAAAGGCAGGTGCAGCCCTCTGTCATGCCGGAAAATTGATGGCTGATTCTTTATTTACGTATGTTCTCTACCTTGCATGATAAATCTGGATGGAGTGCATTCCACTGAACATTCCTTATAATTTCAGGACCTACTTTACCTACATGAAAAGTTATTTTACTGCTTAGAAAATGATTGTTGTATCTTGTCCCACAAAGGAGTCACACATAGTCTCATGTCCTTGTGTTGAGTCGCGTTGAGGCCTATATGTAGATCCTCCCCTGAGGTGAACCACCACATACTTATTTAAGCCACTAGTCTTCAGCAAATCTTTTTTTGAATTAAGAGTTATTCTTTTGAAGAATTATTCCCAAATCTCTCCGCTAACTGCTAACATTGCTTCTGTTAGAATCCACTTTATATACTTGAGTGCTAAAATTTACAGTGCATTTTCTCATTTGTTTATAAGCCACCCTCAAATAAGCAATTAACTAAAATAGTTGCTCTTGTAAATGAGCAACTTATTAACAATAGTTAATAATTTATATTTTTCTGATTCCAGTGGGCAAGAATGTGAAAATGAATGACTAATTTGTTGTTGATACGGGAAGGAATTTTAATCTTTTATGAGAATGTCTTGGTATGCTTATCTCTGAGAAAGAGAGTTGGAATTCTTCAGTGGGCAGTTTGTGAATATTATTGAGGCAATGTTGGAAGTAAAAATAATTGAACAAGGATCTAGTAACAATTTCCTCTTCTGTATTTAAGATACTTATCAAGAAGTCTCTAAGCAAATTGCTAGCCCAAGTGAAATAGGGTATTATTTCAGATCTAAACCATTCATTTATTAATTGAACATTAGTTGCTGCCCTTATAGGACACAGGAGTCCATTGTTACAAACAAACTAAAAGAGTAATTTGGCTCACTTTTAATAAACATTCTGAAAAAGGTGGCTTAATGACCAATATGGGCATCATTGCTACTTTAATTAGGATTTCAGAAGTGATGGTTGTCTTTTTGTATTCTGGGGCCATTTCACTGTGTCCTACTCTTAGGTTCATGCTTCCATTTAAAGTTCCCCAGTGTGATTGAAAATCAGACCTGGTGATTGCAGGGGCAAATCAGTGTTCTGCCCTCACCACCATCACTGCCTGCTGCAATGCCCTAAGTATATTTTTATGCAGCCTTTTTAATCAATGTAGCTGGTAGGCAGAATAAAGCATGAAGCCCTGGTCAGCTTCAGCAGTCTCAGCTCTGTTTGTCAGATGTGTAGTCCAGAAACACTCTCCCATGTGTGTACTTCCAAGAAATTTTTAAAAGCCATTGATACTGGATCTACTACCTATCTCCCTCCGCATATAGAGGATAATGAATTTAAAGCACTGCCCCTCAAAGTCTTGGTACTACTGTTGATGATATAGTGGTCAGTAAAGAAATGCAGGGAATAGTAAAAAATTCTTCCTAGCAAAACCCAAGAACAATGACGTGACTTGCCCCTTATGCACATGCATGCTCACCCATACTACCTACATCGTTTTCATATTCTGCCATTTTCATTATCTTCTCCTGTACAAGCCACTCTTTTCTTCAGATAAGAACTGAAATAACTAAATGCTGCAAAGCCCATAGACAATCTGAGAAAAGTGGCCATTATTGTCTTCAGCAGAAACCTGTTTCTCAGCATCTTTCTTTGGTGTGTGTTCTATCTGCTGTCTCTCTGTTCTTCTCTTTCACCTCAGTGATTACTACATTCTCAAAGCACTCATTTCACCTTACAATTCCTGCCCCAAGAAGAGAATATCTTTCTTTGTGCTTACATAGCACCTAGGATTATGGAACTTCTGTCTGCTTGAACTTTCTCAATGACGTTGTAGTATGAATAAGTGATGAGTGCTATCTTAGCTAGCCACTGCATTAATTCCAGTAACTGAGGCAGATTTCCATTCTTTTAATATATTTTCATCCCTCATATGGTGACAAAATCCAGACTTTGTAGATCCCCAGATAGAGTGGCTCATGAAAAGCAATTTCTTGGTCATCCTCACTACAGCTGTCTTCTCTTGTTTGAGGTGTAGCAAGAGCAGGAATAGAGAGGAGTTTGGTGGCCATGGCCAAGCCAACCAGAGGAGGTTGTAATACCTGTGATACCATGCCTAAGAAGCAAACAAAGAAGTTACCATGCAGATGTAATTCAGCTCAGAGAAGAGCAAAGTTAGAATATGTGAGAGGAGCAGCCCTGCAGACACCAAGGTTGGTGAAGGAGGGGCAGGAGGTGCTCCAGGGGCCAGAGCTGAGGTTCCCCTGCAGCCCCTGGTGCAGCCCATGGTGAGGCAGCTGTGCCCCTGCAGCCCACGGAGGGCCCTGGGGATGCAGAGATCCACCTGCAGCCCCTGGAGGAGACCCTGCTGGAGCAGGGGGATGGCTGAGAGGAGGCTGTGAATTCATGGGAAGTCCGCGCTTGAGTAGGGTCCTGGTAGGACCTGTGGATAGAGGAGACCATGCAGCAGCAGGTTTGCTGCTAGTAGCTGTAACCCTGTGGGCTGCAAACACTGGAGCAGGCAGTTCTTGAAGGACTGTACCCTCATGAAGACCTGCAGCCCACAGGAATGACTCACACGGGGGAAATTTGTGGAGAACTGTCTCCTGTGGAGGGACCTCATTCAGGAGCAGGGAAGGACTCCTCTGCCTGAGAAGCATCAATAATAATCTTTGATGAACTGATCATAATCCCCTTCCTGCATCACTGGAGGGGAGGACGTAGGTCACAGGGAGGAGGTTGATACCAGGAAGCAGGAAGGGATAGGAAAAAGGCGTTTTAAAGATTTATTTTACTTCTCATTATTCTGCTGTGATTTTGATTGGTAATAAATTCAGTTAATTTTCCCAAGTCGAGCCTGTTTTGCCTATGACAGTAATCTGTTTGTAATCTCTCTCAGTTCTTATCTCATGAGCCTTTTGTTGTATTTTCTCTCCCCTTTCCAGTTGTGAGAGGACTGATAGGGTGCCACCTGACATCCAGCCAGGGTCAATCTGTCACACATGATCTTGTCAGTTGTCTATGATTGACTTTGTTTTCTCTTTGGAAAACAATGCGACTGGAAATTTAAACCATTTTATTAAGAAAACTATCAAATTTTAACATTTGCAATGGCATAGATTTTTATTTTTTCCCTTTATTGTTTTTTGGAGGAAAATCTGTTCTGCCTTTCTTCTTGCAGTCTAACATGACTACTTCTATATTTGTTTGGCTTTAAATTCAGTGTTTCCCTTTACCAATTTCATAGAATTTCACTTCTTTTACAGAAATGTAGAAAAATGTTTTGTACTTTTTCAAGCAATGCACTTTCAATTATGTTAGATTGTCGTGAAAGTGGGAATGGAAATGGTCTATTATAGTTCTAGTTGATGTTCTTCATACCAAAATTGTTATATATAGCTATTCTCAAGCACCTTGAGTAACAATATTTTAAGTGATTCTCCCACTCTCCCATGAAGGGTAGCATTTATATTCCTGTAGTCTTCCCTACTAAACACTTTTCTTGATATGTCACCTTAAGTCCAGCACACTTCTGACAAGTCACCTGCCTTTCTGCTTACAATAGGCAACTTTCTCTCTTTTTGTTTTAAGGAGTCTTATTCCAATAACTTCCTAGATTGGTGCAAAAAAGCCCTGAACAGTCCAGTTGCTCTTTCTTTTTGCATGCACCAAAAAATGGCATCAGAGCATGTAGAGTATACATGCTTTTTGTACTTGTAAACTAACATACAAGTAAGTATGTGAACATTGCTGCTGCCCTGTTGATTTTACACTGCAGATGAGATGCTATTATTGGCTTCAGACTCAAATGTCATCTGGGTTTGGAGTCTTCCAGATTATGATTTCATCTCTGTAAATTCTAGTTTTCATAAGTCTGTTTATATGCACTGTAAACTAAAATATTCAGTCTGAAATAGTTTCAGACATAAAATGCTAATCAAAACACTTTATGGTTGAGTTATGCCTGCTTCCACTCTTTTAAAAATTCTGCCAGTGAAATCACGTCACTGTATTTTAGATTAGATGCCTAACATTTCCTTGTTTGTGCACTTGCTTTATCCAGACAAGCCACCATATTCAGTTGAGCAGGGATTAGGACTCCAAAAGGGACGTTATTTTTGGAAAAAACCCCAAATATAATGATGACATTTTTATTCTTTCCAAGGCAGGCTTATCATTTGGGAATTTGTTAGTTTAAATCAGTTGCCTTCTTTAATTTGCTAGCTACCTTTAAAGATCATGCAATTCCTTTAAATTCCAGAATAAATGCCATTATGAGATGGTACAGAATGGGGGTTGGTGATCTTTTGTGTGTCTCAGTGAGCAAAATAGGTGACAGGAAACAGTTCTGCCTGCTTAGACATTCATCCAAGTCCTGCTATAAGGACTGGAAGGACATCCATTGACTTCACTGGGAACTGGATGAGTCTCTAAGCGTCAATAAAATCAAAGAATTCTCACAGTGAATCAGCCTATCTGGCACGCATTAAAATAAACGATTGTAAATTTTGAAAATGACTCTTCTTGCAGCATAGGCCAACTGGTCAGCTGCAAATTTGGCACAGCTGTGCAGCATGTGTCCTGGGCAGTCTACAGGAACATGATGTTCTTTTTCACTCCTGAGAGCTTTGGAGAATGAAAGAAAGGACTCAACCCATTGCTGAAGTCTAAATGGTGAAATAATGGAGCTAAATAAAGAAATCAACAAAAGACTTACAAAGGTAACATTTCTTTTGGAAGAAAATAAATTAGCAAAACCCCCAAAAGATGAAACATTTTTAAGGCAAGGCTACTGCTTAATTGGGTGTTCTGGAAAGAAAAGAACAAAATTTAGAGAATTCTCTGGCAGAAGATGATGGAATTTGACCTTTATATCAATGCACTGTAGAAATCAGGCAGAATTCCTGAAAAAAAAAACCCCAAAACTAAACACGTAATTTTCATCCTTTAACCATCTGCGAGGGGAGTGAAACTCATCCAAAGAGAAGAGAAGCTACTGAACCCTAGGCATCTACACTGCTGTGAAGAAATACTGCTGCTCTGTCTTCAAATAGAAGGATGATTTTGCAGCACAGACTCCTAGATGATGCCTTTAAAGCATTTTGCAGTGGGTATGAACCTTAGAAAGAACAGGTAGATAGATTTTCAACTGCATATAAAGACAGAAGAGCAAAAAATTACAGTCAAATATTGTGGATCATGTAATGTGTGAATAAAGCCCAACACATACACACTTTGGCTTGAGAGCAGCCACTGAAAAACTGGTTTTGATTGCCCTGATTTCTCACAAAGGAGATATTGCCCTGATTTCTCATTCTTAGAAAGCTGGACCAATGTCATTAATGGAAAAATAGCTTCACCACAATAAAAGAAATGCAAGGTTCAGTATCTGTACCATGCTGTTAAACTCTAAACCCAAGAGACCTTAAGTCTAGAGTTCTTACAGCTCAGCATTTTGCAATTACATAGCAAAAGATACTTTGCTAAAGCTTCCTTATTTCATATCTTTGGAGGTAGTCTGCGCTGGTAAAACAAGGTATCACAGAATATATGATTAGTAACTAAATATTCCTGTGACCTAGATATCTGCTTCTCTCCGAGAAAAGTGATTGCTTAAGAGTCTCTTTGCAGTTGTTAAAAGAACTTGAGAATTTGGGTTTTTTTGTTGTTGTTCTTGTTGTTTTGGTTGGTTGGTTTTTGTGTGGGGTTTTTTTGTTTTGTGATTTTTTTTTTTTTTTTTTTTTTTTTTGGGGGTTTGTTTGTTTTTTGGTTTTTTTTGGGGGTTGTATTTTTAGTTTTTTAGGGGGCTTTTTTTGTTCATTTTTTGGGTTTTTTTAAAAGTTATTAAAAAGTCACTGCTAAAAAATATATATATATTAATTTGGGGGGCTTTAGAGCTCATAAGCTTAATTTGTACTTTGTTTTGCTTTTTAAAAAGTTATTAAAAAGTCACTGCTAAATATATATATATATATATATATATATATATATATATATATATTTTTTTTTTTTTTTTTAATTTGGGGGCTTTAGAGCTCCAAAGCTTAATTTGTACTTTATTTTGCTTTTTACTTCCAGCTGTTGCATGTGATCTGGAGTTCTCCTACTCCTCTGCTTCCCTGCTGGCTCTGAATGATCTGTAACTGCATTCCACAAGACCCAATGTGACAAAAGCACAATACATTAAAATACCTTTTTAGAGGTAATTTTATAGCTTACTTTGTTGCTAATTCAACTTTTTTTTTTTTTTTTTTTTTTTTTTTTTAGTGAAAAAAATCTGACCACTAGTAGTTTAATTTGACTCTGATGCCAACAATCCACATCCACCTCTGTTTCTATGGAAATCGATGCCCGCCTGAAGAGCAGGGAATGATTTTAAACATTTACTTCATAGATTTTGTCAGCTATCAGGTGTCCTTTATTGCTAAAATCTTACTTAGAAAGGTTAGAAAGCACAGCTAAATAGTTTCTAGTACTGCTAGTTGAGGACCAAAGAAACCAAAATACTTCTCCAAGTATATACAGATGAAAATCTCAGGTCCACTGGCTTCTCGATCCTGATTTCTTATTGTCTTGCATCAAATGCAATAATTCACCAGATCAGAAAGAGTATATTAAGTGCTATGAAAGTAGGATGGGTGAGTAAAGATTACCAAAATGGGGTAAGATTGCTTCATTGTTCTTTGTAAAGAACCAGTTAAGGTGAAAAGGAAGGAAGGGTGAAAATCTGGCAAATTTCAAATATCTGCTCTTAAAGAGAGCGTAGATATTGTTTTCCCAACAGAACATTGGCTCTCCATAGAGGTTTTGCAAGTAAGGTCTAATGCAACATTTCTCTCTGAAAACTATCAGTCTGCAGGAACATTTTCTTATGAACAGGTTGGTGTTGTGTTGAGGTTTTTTTTCTGATTCATGGGTGAAATTCTGGTTGGTTCAATAGATAACAATATTTACAGCTGAGAGCAAAATTGTTTCTAAATATGTAGGGAAAATTTAAAAGCCTTTTCTTTTTCCTGGCAAAACACTGAAAAACTTCTTTGAAAATATCCCATCCATGTCAGCAATCTGTATATACATGTACACACATGATCTTGGTCTCATATAAAACAGTGAGGAAGGATACCATGTAATGAGTATTTACACAGAGTAATATGGAGAATACAAGTCACTTCTACTTTTTTAAATTAACTTCCCTGGCACAATGTGTGAAAGCAGAACACGTGTCTTGACGTATGCTATTTGAACAGATTTTGGAATATAACCACATGTCTGTTTTCATGACTTTTTTATGAGTGCTCCCATTGGCTATTACCTGGTTTTAGGTTATTTGAGTTAGATGTAATCTAACATGCAGCATGTGTATTTTAATGTCTGTAACTGGGCATACTGTATCATCTCAACAGTGTAGCCCCTGATAGATTTAACATACTGAGCATTTTGTATAGTGCATGGCGCATGGATTCCATATGTGCTTCTCATCATCTGAGGTCTTGCCCTTGATGCCTTCCTCATTGTGCACTTTGTCCCTCCACTCCATTGATCAAATGGCAATGGGCTTCATTGAAAACAGTGCAGTTTGCACCTGGTTTGAGCAGCTGGCATAACATTGATGTTAACACAAAGACATATTTTTGACAATTCATCCCAAAAAGTTTCCCTGAATAGGACCTTTGTCCTGGGACACTTCCCACCTGGAAGGATGATGTACTGTTATGTAGCAAGTTTGGATTTTCAGATTCACTGGATGGACCAGAGAGAAATTTTCCGTGTTGATTTTTTAATGTTTTCTGAAGTGGAGTAAGAAAAAGAAATGTGGTGAGGCTTTTTTCCCCCAAATGCTATGGAGGTAGTAGGTCCTGTCAAAAGCTGCAGACCCTCACTTCCCTCACTGAGCTGCTAGGATGTATTACAAGAATCCCTGATTGTAGGTAGTACTATGGAGAAAACTGAAGTCACAGGACAAACATTAGCATGTATCAGATCAATCAAATTTGGCAATGTTTTCAGTAGAAAGAATCCAGATGAAAACCAACATTGTGTTTAAAAATTAGTTGAAAAACGATTTTCTGTTGAAATGAAGTTTGCACAAAAAAATCCCCCTCTCAACCAGTCATATCTGAAAGGCCAATACTCTGCTGATGACAAAGTTTTTGGTTGTTACTTTTGTACAGATGGCTGCATAACATTCACAGAAGGAATGTTTCTAGAAGCCAGTTTTTCAAATGTCATCTTCTACATATGTAAGTGCAAATGGGTCCCTACATATCACTTCTGCATGCAAATGATAGACCCAGCATTTGCACATGAAGCACAGATCATCTTTGGGCATTATCCTACAGATGGACAGATACATTCTGAATCACATTTATTCAAAGAAATGTGAGCTAAAATCCCTTTAGAAATGCAGTCCCTTGGTTTGTCTACTCCCAGCAACATACAGTTGCTGAGGTAAGCAGTTATCCTCCACCATTTTGTGAAGAGAATTTTTTATTCTCTGAGTCTGCTCTTATTAATCTTATTTTCCAAAAGTCTGACGCTGTGAGGCTGTGCACTGCAGAAAGGGAGTTTTTAAAATTAATACTGGCTTGGGCTGTCAATAATTACACACTTACCTCTGCACAAAAATTGACAGAAAGAAAATATGCTCGGTTATTATTAGGAGACTGGATTATTTAAAAAAATTTTGTGATATCGTTGTCTTTAATCTGTCATGTCAGTAATGATGTATCTTGGGCTGAGAAGCTAAGGCACATTATTTATGCTTCTGATTAAATTTAGCCATGTGAAAGGGTTTGGGTTTTTTTTTTCCCAGACTATTTATTTGTGAGAATAGACTTTTTACTAGAATAGCTAAGACTCTGAAATTTTGGGCCAGGGTCTCTTCAAATCTAAGCTGATTCCATTGGCTTATGTGCTAATTATTTAGTCATAGACTGAAAATAAACACCTTAATTGAGACTCACAGTAATCTGGAACAGTGTTAAACTGCTAATAGTATACCATGTATAGATGTGCTAATACAAATGTGATAGCTGGACATGCATCATATATCACATTGGAAGTTTTATTATTGCTCCCTGAATGCTAGAAACAGTGAGGTTTCACTCTTACTGAGAGTAGGAGCAGTTCTCCAAACAGTACAATTTTAAATGTGCAACATGCAATAAATTACTTCTTGTCTGAAGGATTTAAATAGTATTTATATTTCAAAGGAACACATCATAACACTTTTCCCTGTTTAAACACAATTCTTTCTGAAAGAAAGGGAGCTCAAATGTGATTTTAAGCTTTTGTAGATATTTATTGTTAGCTTTGCTTCAGTATTCTTGATATTTTTTAAGGAACTCAGTTAGGTGTGTCTTATTAACTCATTTGTCAGCTATATGATGTCAATAGTGTTAACACAGGTTAAATAAAGTTCATGGAAAGTATTGTATTTCCAAAAAACAGACAGCTTAGCACGTTCTCTGTTGGTCTGGTCATATGACAAGGGGGCATTATTATGACATGCTTGGTTTTATTATTAGAGGTAAACCTTTTTGTATGTGGTGAGCTATTTGGCTGTTACAGTACTGCATTTTGAATAGTGAGCCATAAACATATTTGTGCGCATTCAGATGTATAAAAAATTAAGGACTTAAATAATTCCCCATGAAGAAGAATCAAGTGCAACTTGTGTTTGGGTTCTATAGGGAGCACAGCTCAGATGATTATTAGCTATTTTCAGACTGAAGGCAACACAGTTTTTAACTGTTTTTAGATCTTCCCATGCATGTAGCCAACTTGAGAAGGCTTCAAAAGGCTTTCAGAAATCATAGTCGGGTTTTTTTGGGTTTTTTTGTTTGTTTGTTTGTTTTCATAATGATGAACTTACAGCACTTAAACAATGTAAGATGCTGGGGAAGAAGAAGATACTGGAGGAAATCTACATCTTCTGAGCCCAGGGAGAAGGACCAGAAGACATAATGGACAGTGGGTGAAATTTTCCTAGAGGTAGTTACACACCAACAAGGCAAGATGTCAAGCCGGGTGTAGCAATAGCTACATAAAATTAATATTTCCTTCCTCTTCTCTCCACAAATAGATTCAGAAAAAAGGACCCTGTGACTTCTTTCTTCCCCTTTGAACTTCAATTGTTTTTCCTGTCTGTCAATTTCTGTAGCGATCTGTGGGGTGATTATGACATAAGCTTTGCTAAGAAAAGTGCAAAGAAATGGAGAAACTGAGTCACATCTTCAGTAAGGAGTAATTTGGTGTGGGAAAGGAATGGACCAAAGAAGCATGACAGGACAGTTAGTGTTAAGACACAAGATTAATGTTTTACTACGTAGTTATCTTCAAAGACAGGAATTTGTAGTGGAGCCCATCGTGTAATTCAGTTCTTAGACAGCATCTGAGAAGAGCATTCCTTTCTGCTATTCTCCCTTAAGTCCCACCATGCATTTTATTGAACATGAAGAACAAACATCTGTTATGAACAATGAAATAATGTTTCTCCTACTTTGAAGCGAAGTACTGGACCCCCTAATCTCTTGAGAACCCTTTCCCATTTCCTTTTCATTGATTATATTGTCAGAGGTAACATCCCTGTGATCCTACAGCTTTCTTCCATGCAAAAGCAAAAATACAATTAATTAATATTAAAGTACTATCTAACTTTCTGTCAGAAAATCATTAACCAGAAAGTAAAATGCAAGAAAGAAAATGTTCTCTGTCTCTTCTTGGATCAATGTCACTCTATTGCCAACAAGTTAATTTGTTGATTTGGAGATGCACTTTCTTTTGTCCTAGTTCAGGATTTGCACTGAAGGTTTGTACCACCTTGCCAATAGTAGGGGTCTGATAAATTGATATTTAATATGTTTGCAGCTAAGTAAATTCAAGATCAATTTTTACTAATAGCATCGAACTGTGCAGCATATCTGAATTTTGTGCTGGGTGTAACATTTCCAAGATAGGTGATAGATTTCACTTTACTTAGTGAAACCTTTCACTTATGAATTATAGGCAACCTCCTGTCAAGTATCTACAAAAGATGGAACTGTATCCAAGAACTGACAGCTATTCAGAATGGACAACAAACTAATATGAATTCACTTTGAAGTCACCAAATGCCAAGAGAAGTTATCATAAATTCTGCCAAATTTTCTGGATGCTTTATACATGTGATAAACAAAAACCAGACAGCATTATGCCGGCAGACATGATCTGAAAAAGCAAAGTCTACTCCTCTTCTTTCCAGTGCTGTTGTTCCATATAGTGGCTGTTGGATCACTGAAGTGTCCATTACATTTCAATAGCCCTTCCACATACTGAGTGCCTGGTTTCTTATACAGAGTTCTTGAAATGACAGGTATCCTTGATCAATACTTAACCCTCCAGATTTCTTGAACTCAAGTCCTTTGACTCACAAGTGGCTATTAATGGATTAAGGAAGGTTTCAGAATAAAACATTTGTAGTTAGGTAAGGAAGAATTATATTTTGAGATAAATAGCTGCAGAAAAATCAGTCTATAGATTGCTCTTTTACACATCACTGCCCTTCAAATATGATAAAGAAAATAATGCTTTGGCCTGAGAATTTGAGCTAAGCAGAAAGAGTAATAGATATTTTTTCTTTGTTGGATAAGGAATTCTACCATTGTACTCTTTTGACTGTATACTGAGAGATAAATGCAGGTATGGAAATTTTACAGTTGTCTCAGTAAAAAATTCAGGCATGGATATGTAGCAGAAGGGAGATTGTTGGGTTTGTTTGTCTGTCTGTTTGTTTGTTTTAAATTTTCAAATAGGTCAAGAAGGTCCAAGAAAAATGATGTGTTTTGTCCTTGAATTGTAAGGTGGATTTTTGCATGGGGATGAGAGAGGCAAGAGCCGTAAATTTAGGTTCATAAGTGGGATTGGGCTCACTTCATACAAGTGGCCACAGATGCCACTTAATGTTTTAGCACTCAATTTTACTTCCTGACTTTTGTGACTTGTATCTCTCTTATTCAGACCCTAGTTTTAACAACTTGGTCCTTCCTTTCACACATATTTTTCTGCATTTTACCTCTAACTGCAAAGTGAAGAGTTCTCTCCTGTACTTGATACTCTATCCTCTTTCAGAGGGTAACACCACACATTCAGTGGCATGACTTCATAGCCTCTATAGTCAGTCCAAAACAGCAGTCTCCTTCATGTTTTTCTGTACTCCTGGAGCTGTTTGGAACTTGTTCCTGGGAGTGGAATGCAGACTAATAAAATTCCAGAGTACATGAGGTTTATAAATAAATTAAAGTATTCTCATCTGAAACACTTAGAAGGGTATTTGTGAACATTAACTGTAGGCATGCACAGATATATACCCTTATTTATCATCTCTTGTTGACTTCAAACAGTTCATCCACCCACTGGTATACATGTGTAAAACGATTTCTCTGTTCACAACATGCATTGCTCTGCATTTTAGCAAACACCATTTAGAAACCCATTGGTGGCTGCTTCTAGAGCCACATAAGCAAAAAAATTACTACAGTATACTTCAACTTCTGCAAAGAATTTTACAACTTTCAGGTTGGGAGTCATATGTCATTTTCCCTGGCCTACATCCAGTTTTAATAGAATTTCAGTAGAAGAGAACTAAAAGAAATCACTTCTCCAATCCCAGTCAAGCATGTACAATTAAATGTATGCAGATCTTTTGACCAAGGAGCAAGAACTGTCATTCAGGCAGTGCTGTATGCCTCATCTCCTAATTGCTGTCCCACAACTACTTCAGTCTCATAAGACAAGTAGATTATGGCTGTGGAAATGAAAAAAAAAGTTGAAAAAAAGGTCAAATTACAGATACAATAATGTCTGAGTGATAAACAGATGTATTTTATTTACTAATGTCGGATAAAGAAAGAACCTCTCTTCCTCCCATAGAAGACTCTCTTTTTGGTACCAAATTTGTGCCAAAGCTGGGTTTTTTGATTGGTTGCATTTTGCCTGTTGTAAGTCAGAACTGTCAAATGATCAGTATACTCGATTTGATTTTCCAAATATGTTTATAGTTTCTATTTTATCAGATCTTTGTGATCCTGCTGCAGAGCAACAGGTAAAGCAGAATGAAGCCACTGGACCTGATGAACTGTACATGTGCCCCACTGTGCAGGTTGTAGGCCAGGCAGGTTTCAGGGCATAGAGGAGAAGGTAGATTCCATGAATATTCGCTCAGGATGTGTGCATAGAGAGCAGGATCTTTATAAGGAGTAGATGTTGGCTCTAACCTGGATTATTCAACACACCTTACCCCATCTTCAAAGGTAAGGATATTTTTCAGATACAGTGGAAGGACACTACATCTCAGCTCCCACTGCAGAGCACTGTACATCTCAGTACATCTCACTGCTGGCTGTGTTTCTGCCTCAGATTTACTATTGCTTCTTAAGCAGATACTTCTCTGTTTAGATTTTTTTCTCATTTGGCTTTGATTCCATCATCAGGAGTTTCCATTTTCATTCTGTAGAAGAAGGCTGCTACAAAATATGTTCAGTTTTCAGAACACATTGAATGTTGAGCTTGTCAGATGGAAGAATGTGACTTCAATAGTTTCAATAGATGCTATAAATACCACTTATAAAAAAAGTTGCTCTTATTTAAAAAGTTTATTTCAAAAATGCTTATGATTTACTGACACTAAAAAATAAAATTAATGTGGATTTACAATTATAAACCAAAATGATCTTTTGCCTGTTCCTTTCTGCAGTTGGGTAACTGTAAGATTACGGAGTCTTATTCACTACAGAAACAGATGACAAAACAAGATGTACTATGCAACCAACTAGAAGATGGCTTTTTAAGTGCTGACTTGAAGTGAGTTTGGAAACATCCCCAGTGAAAAAATAATGGCCAGAGGCCAGAAGCACAGCTCATCAAGAGGTGGGAATCCAATTGTAGAATGAAATAAGATAAAACACATTAAATTTCTTGTGGAATGAAGTCTCAAACCCCAGAGGATTGCTTCTATCACTGTGTTAATTTCACAATGTTGTCACAATGCTTCATTATAATTTGGATTTTTTTTCATAAATAGAAAATAGCAAATATTAAATGCTTATTAAATTTGTTACAGTAGAAAACTGCAGAAGCACAATGAAGTCCAAATAAAGTATCTTGCTTTGGTTGAATCAGCATGTTTTGACACAGCATAAGTCAGTGAGGAAGCTTCACATCTTATCTCACTATACTAGGAGTCGTTCTTGTCTGATGTACCCTGAAAGCCTGAAGGTACAAATGTGACCTCCTATTTAACATATCTCTTTTTTTTCCTGGATCAGACTACTCAGAAACCTTTGCATCAGCGAACAGCAAGTTCCAAAAGAAGTTCTTTCACTTCATTTAATAAATTGGTTTCTACTTAAACTAACTTTTGAAATTCAGTCTCTCTAGGCCTTTGAGAAGTCTTCCATCACTGAGCTCTTACTGATATCACTAACAGAAGAGCAAATTGATGCAGAAGGCAAGATGTTCCCTTGACAATACTAAGCTTGTTGGTCTTGTCAGCACCTTGGCCTCCCAAATGCAGTGATTTTTGTATCAGTGAGTTGTCCTATATAATATCAGCTATCAGAAGCAATTGCTCCCAGAATAGTTAAGGTCTTCTACAGCAAATATCTCTTTGTAGTTATGGATGCTTCCAGTACCTGGAATCCTGTTTGTAAAAAGGAAGACAACTCTTATTATCTGCAAAGTGTGATACATTTATCCTCTGCATATTAATCTGAATGATGGATATAAAATATACAATCTCCATTATATGGAAAAAAAGAGTTGTCAGTGAGAACCTGAGTTCTCATTTTTAGGTAAAGCTCATAAATTCAACTGAAGAAATCAGAACTGGAAAATGGGCATTCAGGGTGCACTCCCCACTTACTGAAGTAATTGGCACATATCCCATTGCTATTGGTGAGCATGTAAAAAGACACCCTCTAGCACACTTTGTATTGTATTTAACTTTCCCAAATGATTGAGTAACAATGAATGGCTCGAGTCCTTGACTTAGTCAATTCCAAGGTAATGTCCAAAATTAGCTTGATCTTCCTGCATGTCCATAGATTGTCAAAGAACTGCTGTATTAAATTTTGTCACCATGAAAAACTTGAGGATTGAATCTGCAGGACCTGCATGGCCAAGTGGATGAATCTGGCTAAGTATCTTGACAAAAAACACGGATTGCAGATACTTATATAAGTTCTCATCACCTCTAAGAGAGAGAAGTACTTCCAGTCCTGGGAGTTGTCTAAACTGGGAGTTGCAGCAAACTTTGCATATGTAGCTAAGGCACAAAGCCTATGCTAAGTAGGTTTTTACACCTCCACCCTTAGTACAACTGACTTCAGTATTTGCACGTCTTCTTTTTCCTGATCGAAATCAGAAGAAACACCCTTTGAAAACTGCATGGACATAATTGAGTCCATCTTGTAACATGACTTAGGAATTGCTTTGTTGACACAAGGCAAATCCACATCAATTACTCTGCCTATGGACAGAGGCAATGCTAATTCAGCAACGTGAAGTCCAGGTATAGAGCCCTTAGCTAGTTTCTTTGTAAGTACAACATTTGCCCTAGTGCAGACACTAGTCTCTGTGCATTCTTGAGTGTTTTGAGCTGTAAGTCGCTTGAACTGAAGTATTTTTAATTATTTTAATACTCAGAAGTTCTGTGAAATACTTTGGATCTTTCAATAGAACCATCAGCCAAAGATGTTCATTGCATAAAAAAGAAGGTCTTAAGTTTTCAAAGACCAGAGATACATTCACCAAGGGAAGACCTAGTTTAATGTTTTCTATTCCTGTTGTTTTCACCTGTTTTTTTCAATAAGTCTTATATAAAGAGGTATTTGACTACTATAATTTACCCAGCCACAAGAAGTTTTTGAAAAGTAGCTACAAGAAATCACACTTGAAACTTCCAAATTCTTTGGGTTTTTTTTCATGCTATGACATTTTAACTTGATCTTCAATGATAACATAAGGCCAGCATCAAAGTACAATTTGCTTATAATACTTCTACACCAACACTGATATTTGCATTCCTTCTTCCAGATATTTCACAAATATTTGACTCCAAATATCTTCCTCCAAATATTTTTATTTCTGTTGAAAAGGTTGATAAACCTTTAGTTACTCAATATTGTCAGCTTTTTACCATTCCTTGTCTGCTATGTAATTTAAAATTCAGAATTGCAGAAACAGCATGAACAATAATCTCTTGGTTACTTATTAATACAATTCATCAGCCAACCAAATTACTTAGCTTTATTTTCATTGTAGTATCAGTAGGATTTTGAGTGTTCTTTTGGTGAAAACCTTTGGAATTTTTTCTTGGGAAGAAATACAGCTTCACTTCTCAGTGTATCCAAAAACTGGATTTTACAAATGCTCTGAGAAATGAAGTTCGTTGGTCATTAGTAATGTTTAGCATTTATTTTAGCAGGGAGCAGGATGACAACTTGAGGCTTGTTCGGCAGAAACGGATGGAATACAAAGTGGTCTTCCTCACTTCATATCACATATAAGTTATTAACATTCCTAAAAATTCTCTCCCCTTCAGTAACCTCCTGTTATACATGAAGAGTCTTTTTTTTCCTAATGTTTTTGTTTTTTACACAGTCGACAGTAAGGGATTTAGCTGACAAAATGGAGGAATTTTGCCAGCACAATAGCAAGTACGATAAAGTTCCTTCATTTGAAGAATGACTCAAGTTCCTCAATCTCTTCTGTATTGTTGATTACAGTAAACAACTCAGAATGCAATTCAGGAAGTAAAAACCGTGTCCTAATAATGAATTTTCATCTAAATCATAAGTTACTTTGTCCTGCTCCCTTCTCCTTCTGCCCACCTCCTCAAAAAAAACCCCAAAACCTGAATGGGAAAGACGTATTACTATTTCTCCACCATCAGCAGATACTTGTGATAAGCGCTGGCAGTATGTGCATCATTACCCCTTGACATCCTGTATGTGGACAAATGTTGACCTAGTACTGGATGTCAGTTACTTCTGTCCTCCAAGTGGCAGATCCTCATAGCTGAGCAGATACCTCCTGTAGGGTAAGGGTTTCCAACCGGCAATAGTCAAAACAAACTATAAAAACGGTTTGCCATTGCACTGTCAGTGCTTCTGTCCTGAACTAGTAACTGTCTTCCATGTTCATTTCAGTGATGTGTTGAAGCCAGTACCTTACCTGACCTGGAATTTTCCCTGCTGCTCTTGAGGTGATAATGCTAATTGCATGCAGTGTAGTTAATCAGACAGTTTGAAATAGGACTTAGAAACCCAGGAACTAGTTTCACTGTTCAAGAACATGAATTACACAAAGTGTCTGGGATGCCTAAGAGGAAAATCTCTACAGAGCCAGAACTGCATCTGGAACTAGCCTCAGGTGTATCCACCAAAGCTAAGGCAATTCTGGATTGAATCATCCCCTCTAAAGTTTTGTTTTCTATTTGGCAGCATACTACTCAGAACATAGAGCAATACTCCCCAAGATGTTTTGGTGTTCTGCTAAGATAGGGGTTCCCACTGTGCTGCTGCTCAGCACAGAAGGAAACTCCCTGTGTGCCAGCTATGATGGTATCTGCAGCAACACTTCTCGTTTTGTGGGTTTCCTATCAATAGCTAGCAGTTGCCCACTGGCCTCAGAACACACCTCGCCAATACTCAGCCATATGCCACCACATGAATACTGCTGCTTATCTCAGCAGTAACGGCAGCTGGTTTCCCAATCCAGCTGCAATCAAATGGTTTGCTGATCAGGTGTTATAATCATAAATATGGCAGTTAAGGCTGACAGACACTGCAGATGCTGCTCCTTTTTTTCCTATGCCATGGGGCAAGGTAATTTCTTCTGGAAACACTGTAGCTCACAATATCTCCATCCTGCTTTCTTTACTTCATGCTGCTTCCTTCTTCCCCTGCTTACTTTTGCTCTTGTTCCATACCAACCAGACTTACTCATTTTTCTTTTTCTTCAGCTGTTCTTGTTCCTTGAAAGATTCCTGTAGAATTGAATCTATCTTTCTCAGTTTGTAATTAAAGGGTGAGAAATTAGTTTCCTGAACAGTCTGATCTTTAAATAAGAAGCCCTTAATACCTTTGAAGTCAAGCACGGAGATCAGGTTTTCTTGCCTGCCTAAAATTTGTCTATAATTTTTGGTTTCACACTTACTGTGTGAATCTTTCTGTACTACTCTTCTGTCCAGGTTCACAGTTTGCAGACAGAAAACTATTTCCCCTGCTATAGCCCGAGGGCTCTAAACCAGGCCCCAGATAATTCACAGTCTTTCCTTGTCTCTGAGCAAGATAACAAAACCTTTTGGTTCTTATATTTTATCTTTAATATATGTCCCCCAATTTGTTTGGTAAGTAGGCTCTGATCTTGATTCATGTATCTACAGAAGTGTGTGCAAATGACTTGAGATGACCAGTGAAGCTTTTGCTCAAGTCTTTGCTTAGCAACAGGTAATTTAAAGCCAGAAAAACAGCCTGAATTTCAAAGGAAGCAAGTAAGAAGGACCTGTATTTGTGAAGTGAGTGTATGTTATATATGTGAGGTGTTTAATCTTTCATAAACTTGCACACTATTTTCAGGCAGAATTGTAATAAAATCATGTTCCCAACAAAACTATAATCTATTTTACAGGTATAGTTGCAGATATTTTCTACAACAGTGTCTGTACCAACATGGCTGGGAACGATTTTCAATATGCACCTCTGCCTATCTGTTTTAATCCCATGCCAACACAAGACACAGGCTTTTATGAAAACAGCTCCTCTTTTTTTTTAATCTTCTAGTTCTTACAGCTTACTTCATGCTGTGCTACTAGTAGATGCCAAACTCTGGCATTTATTGAAGCGTTCCCTTGTAATTTACTTGGTGGCATGACATGGTTGAACCACAAGCATGATATGCCTATCCTCCAGCCATGTACAGGCTGCTGGATGTATTACAACCATCATGCTACAGCGTTATCAGACTCCTGTTTGCTATGATAGCATGATGTGCCTTGCTGCAAATCTGTGCAACTAAAAGCAGGTTGCTGCTAATTAATCAGATTCACTCAGGGAATCAAAATCTCTGCAAGTTCCTTCATCTGCTCTTCTTAAGAAATATCTGGACCCATTCTCCTCTGAAGAAATTACCGCCAGACCACAGCCTACAAGACAAATCTACTTGCAATCCACTAATACCTTTGGTCTTTGGTGAAAATAAAGTCCACTTCTTTGAAGAGCTGCAGAATCTCCTCTGTAACAAACAAGTCTTGAAGATGAGATTGCCATACAATACCTTCCCTCTCTTTTTAATCATAACTGTAAAAAGCCAGTTTGGGAAGACTAAAATTTCAGAGTAGTGATCTGAAACCTGTAATATCCCATGTATTTTCCTATCCATATGGAAAAATAGATCTCTGTGGTTTTTACCACTAAATTCTTAGAAAGCCACAGCAAGATAGGAATAATGTTTAATCATATTTTTAATTTAGGAATAATATTAAGCAATAAAAAAAGTCTGTAGAAACTCTTCATTACAGCTTAAGATCAAACCTTACCCTGTGAATTTCACTAGGAATTCCCTTCCCCTTTTTCTCCTTCTCTGCTGCTGCAGGCTGCTTCCTAGGAGGCTAATGAGCTGCATGTGACCATGGCCTTTGCTGGCTGACCTTTTTCTCTCCAGCCTGTAGCCTCAAAACCTTTCACCCTGGTTGTGACCTGGCAATAGACCTTGCCACATGTAGTTACCTCATCATCACTACCCTATATTTGAAATCCTATTATTAGATAACAGCATTAAAGCCAGCACCAAGAGCAAATTAACTATAGACTGACTTTTATTAAATATCTGTATTTTTATAGGCAAGAATTTGATTATTCATGGAGTGAGAACATGCAATAGTTGCAGTTGTGGCTGAGAAATCAGTAAATGAGTTGTAATAATATATTGGTGGGAAAGCTTCCTGTTGCTTGTGCTTTACTAGACATTGTCATGGGATATTATGATATACTTCCTAAGTCACATATGGTAGCCATAATGTACTGGAAGAGAGCTGTATCTATTTTGGTCATCCTTTGTGCTTGACAGCACTCAAGGTGACACCACATTATCGTTCTGATCTTATGGATTCCTGTGGAGCTCCTTCTCTGGGTTGATTTAAGACATGTGAGAAGAGTTTCTCTTGAAGCAGTATTGTCAGACAGCATATGGAAGCTGGACTCAGTGTAGCTCAGCTTTACCCGATGGAATCAGATTCACTAAGGGATTATTGAAAAATGTTAAGTATCTGAGTTGCAGGTGTTTGAGCTTTGTATACGTGTTATAAACATATATGGCCAGCCAGCTTCCTTCACAGAGAGTGAAGGCTGACACATTTCTTCAAAATACAATCTCTAGAATAATGCATAGTCTTGAAAATATCTCAAGTTTATATTTTCAGAAAACAGAAGTGATATATGTGGTGCACCCTCTGATGAAACATATGTTTGAGCAAATCTGACTGTATTTCAGAGGTCATCTGTGACAAATAATAGGTATGCACAGAAGGCCCTCAATATATTTCAGAATAGGAAGGAGTTTGAATAGGATCAAATTTTCAGCTCAAAAAATGCATCATATGAAAAAACTGCAAACCTGACTGCAATTCATGTCTGCTATTTCACATGTGTTGAGGTATGTTGGGAAATTTAACTGAAATGCAGTAGGATTGCTGATGTAAGGTGAGGATTTCTAGAAAACCTGCATTAGTGTGGAAAACAGGACATATCATTGTCAGTCCCTGACAACCTGTGGATAACCAGAAATAGTTTACTAGAATCCCAAGGAGGCCTCAGCCTTTTGTTAATGCCAGACAGTTCAGAGCATGGTCCTACTTAGCACAGTGCACTGTAAGCAGCTTCAGCTACATCTTTATTAGTTAGGCATCTCTTAGTATATTTTAGCATTGCTTGAACAATGTGTGTGTAAAACTAGCTGCTCTAACAAACCAAATTCATTGTATGTGAATCTTCCTTTCTCAGAAAATATAAAAACTTCTTCACAACAGGAAGGGAGGCTAGTACTTTCAAGAGCAGCAGAATTAGTTTGGAAGATTAGTGAGGAGAAAGACCTTTGGCTTGGAAAGATCAAGCAAGTATCTGCAGTATTAAGGATGTGACTCAAGCTCAGTGAGAGCTGTAAACTAAAGGACATGACAGGTAACAGGATCTAATAAGTTGTCTACAATGCAAATGAATTCACAAAAACAAAACCAGGGAATCTGAGATAATGGGAATAATCCTGATTATATATATTATAGATTCTGACAATTACCAGCTGTTACTGATGCCTGAATATATATATTATACATTGTGTTGATTACCAGTGGTTACTGGTAACCTTGTAAAAAAATTTACTGGAACTGCTCAGAAATGTCCAAATGGATCTTCTTTTTCTGTTAAAACTGAATTAATAAATGTGAATTAATAGATGACATTAGCTCACAGGAACATATTAACCTGGGAATTTGGGCACAGACCAAGAACATACTTGCAAAAAGAGCTGCCAAGATTGGCTGCCAGACAAATTCCTATCAGAGGTTTGCCAGTTTGCTCAGCTGTGTGCTTGGCATATACCTATAATGCATCCTCAGCTTTGTGACCTAAGATTTAATTAACCCCCGAAAGCTCTTATCCTGTATGTTGCCCTAAAAATCAACAGTCCAGGAGGATTTTCAGCTTTGCTAAGTTTAGTAGAGTACCACTTAAAAGCTGTGATTACTTCTGTTGTTGTTGGGAGTTGATTTGAAGTATCTGAAATGAAATCTCATTTCAAAAGGAAATCTGGTATAGATATTCTCTTTCCAAAGAAACGTTGAAACTTCTGAAGACATTTCGGGGCAACATACAATATCAATCTCTTCCAATTTTGTAATACATAATGAAAATAAATTCTTCCTTTTCTCAGCTGTAGCAACTTTATAACAGAAAGAAAAACAGTCCCCCTCTCCCTTGCTCCGGTAAAGAAATATAGTCATATCAAAAGATAAACTTGTCAGGGTTACCAACTCAGGCCATGCTTGACTTCACATAGCTTGCCTTATGGCATTGTGTTTCAGCTTGTTTTAACTTGTTTTTTTCTTAGTATGCATTGGTCATGTCAGATTAAAAGCCCTCCTGAAATGTGAATGCATAGTCATTGGCCAGCAATTAGCAAACACATGAGAAGACAAAGGCACCGGATTCGGGAAAATTTTTCAGAGTAAATACAGGCCAGAAAGGGAAGTTGCTTTTGAAAGGATGGCCTCTCAAGCTGAAACTTTCTGTCCATTACCAGCTGGTGCATCTTTTAAGTTCTAAGCACAACTTTCTTTCCAAGATTTGC
Source organism: Muscicapa striata striata (assembly GCA_030060385.1). NCBI lineage: Eukaryota > Metazoa > Chordata > Aves > Passeriformes > Muscicapidae > Muscicapa > Muscicapa striata. Next base: position 4,010,844 of record JAREIS010000093.1, on the reverse strand, counting down.
TGAAATAAACTTAGAGAGAAAAAGGCAAGATTTTGAACTGCTGAACTATTCTGGATAGGAAGAGGAAAAGGATAAATATTATCACCAAATTTGTTATAAAAAGAAGACCTGACAAAACAAGAAGGGTTTCCACACACAGAACCTTAAAAAAAGAAGAAAACCAAGTGAAATGCTAAGTTAACATGAATACAACTAGAACTCCCTCACTGAAAGATATCATGCAATTAGTCATAATATCCTATTTTGACAAGGATAGCAGAAAACTATTGTGTTTTTATGGGTTGAAGCCATACAATCCATATCAAACATGTTATGTGCTGATGTTGTGGTTTAACAATGAGGACAAATGTATGAAGATTTCTTCATTATTAATGTAAAGTTGTCTACCTGTTTGCATGTTCACTGAGGATCAAGAGTCTTGGATCAATACCCCTCTTACTAACATTCAGGCTTTGTCATACCAATTATTAGCAATGCAAATGTTGCAAAGGGGATGCACTTCAGCAGCTGTGCAATTGCCTTCTACATCTGAACCCCAATTGGAAAAAAATTAATGTGTGACTAATCCACCTGATTTCCACTCATCTAAACATAAAGAAAAATAGTGGAACATAGATGTCCTATGCATTGCTTTAGCCACGTATATTTCTCACAAGGCAAATGCAATGTAGTTAGACTTTCAGTTGAAGGAGGAAACACAGGTATATTTCTGCTGTCTCTGATACACTGAAGCTTCTTTCTAAGAAGCTATGAGAGCTTGTCCACACAAGATGATTACTGTTTCAAGTTAAGAAAGTAATTCAGATGCTCATCTCTTTCATACTATCACTGATAATATTGAGAATTAAAGCATGAAGTCGCCAGCTCTATAAATGTTTGCAATCTTGATTATTTTCCTGAACTCTCACTGTCTAGGATTTGCTCTATCTTCTTTGCTGCAAGAATTTTTCTCCTCTGTGTCACTCATTCATGATACTAGAAACAGGAACACATTGTCCAGCTTTTTGATGGAGAGCTACATCTATATTCTGGGATTCTGTACTCTCAGTCAGAGAGAGAAACAAAAAAAGCTAGAGCTGTTACCATTTCTAATGTTTTGTTGTTTTCAGCTTTGAGGAAAACAAATCCAGTATCAGTGTACACAGACAAAATAACATTCACAGCCCAAAAAATATTTTTGCTTTCTGTTGTAGTCAGCTACTGAGCACTACTGTAGGACAGTGCAAATATAGGTTCCGTGTCATATCATTGGCTTTCAAGACGAGTATAGGATTCCTCATAGTGTTAAAGCCTTTCACTGTAAATGTCTGTGCTATAAATTTTGATGTACTTCCCAGCTGAATGGGTGCTTTAAGTGGAGACAGACTGGCTGGAGCTAAAGTAGTTAGGTTTGATTTACCTCTTCTTTATTTGTCAGTTCTATTGAGAATTTGGAGGAGTGATATCAAGGCGTGTTGATTGACTTCTGTTTGTAGATTGAAATAAAGTGAGTGCTATTTAACCTTGGCCAATACTATACTACCTTTTATTGGGTAAATTTGTAAGACAGACAATGAAACATGATGTTTGCAAATAAATCCATTGACAGATGAGTTTCTCCAAATAATCATTCAGTGTATGTTTTTATGCAAGTCCTTATGAGGTTAGAATTAGAGAAGTACTTGTGAAAAGTCCCTGTGTGTGTAATTTCTTAAGCACTATTCATATTTAGTTTGATTTGTAAAGTTTGGTTTGCATATGTTGGCCATATTCGTGCAGTGCATTTCATCTGCTACTTTTTCTAGAGCTAAAACAGTTACTGCTCTCCAGCATTTGTAAAATATTCCTTGCTACAAATTTTCTGCAACCTGCAGTTGTAGTGAGAATGAGATAGCTATTAGTGTGCCTAAAATGAGTGATGTAAAATAATTGATCCATTTTCTAAGTCCTGTTATGACACTCTATAGGCTTCTTCATAAATATCTATGCATTTCTGGTATTTCTTCTCAGATGGAAAAGTGGGTATTTGTGGAGTTGAGTAACTTCCTCACCAGTCCTATCTAGCTACCTCACTAAAAAACAAAGTATGATTTCTCTTTTCTTCTGGAATCAAGCAACGGTATCAGGGTTACTTTCCAGCTAATTATTAATGAAATTCATAAAGAGTTTTCAAGTCATTAATCCTGTGCAAAGCTCCTGTGTTCTGTTGCAAATTATAGGTGGCTTTTAAAGGACTGTCAATACTGACAGTTTAAAGTACCATGCAGTAAAAAGGACAAACACTGATGGGAAAAAAAAAAAAAAACAACAAAAAACAAAAAACAAAACAAAACAAAACAAAACAAAACAAAAAAAAAAAAAAAACCAAAAAACAAAACAAAACAAAAAAAACCAGATGTGCAACCACCCTGAGAAAGATCAGGCATCTTAAAATTGAATAAATCCTTGCTAGCAATATTTCACAGGGTTATGTATGAATCCCTAGGGGCTTTCTGAATGGGAATGCCTGTCAAATGTGGCAGCTATAAGTTACAGTTCTCCAAGCACATATTTGGTCCTCTGCATACTTGTCATGCAGTCTGGTGGCCCAAGGTTAAGCCAGAATTAGGATATTTATATCCTGAATATTATTGTCATTAACCCACACCAGAGTTAGACACATTTGAGCTTTATTTGGCCATTGCATTAGACTCTGCGCACTCGAGGGAAATTCCCAAAAAACAGAGGGGAAGGTCTGAGTGGTATCAGCTGTTACCATGCAGCAAAGTGACAATTAAACACTCTGTGTGTACAGTTCTGGTTAGTGTCAATGTATGCAGAAATATGACCAGCTCTCACAGACATATCTGCTGTTACTGTGCACCATGCCACGCTGTTCTTGCTCAGACAAAACTGTCAGCAGCTGAAGGTGGAGTGTGATCCTGTGCTCCAAGGCCTTACTTTTTGAACTCCATATCCTACAAATTAACTAGTCTAAACAAGTGAAGTATAGAATCCTTGCAGCCTTTTATCAAAATAGAATTCTATAAATGAATCTCAGTTTATTCTATTCCATCTCTGTTAATTTTCCCAGACCAGCCATTCCCATAGACTGACAAAAATGCTTAGCATTCAACTGAAGAGCTATATCAGGCTCCAGCTGAATTTGAAATAGCCGCAACCCTTAAGCATCCAGGTCCTTCAGAGACTATGAAAATCCAAAGAAAGTCCAAAACAGACCCTTCAGAGTGAAGTCGCAACAAGAGATTTAGTCTGTCTCACATGTCCAGAAGATTCATACTTGGATTTTTAGTCCAAATGAAGAAGAACTTTACATACAATTGGAAGGTTATGGAGAAAAACCACATATAGCTCACTGAGTTATCAAAAGTGTGGTTCCCATTCATTAGTTGTAATGGATGGGAATTCTCTTTGAAGTTCTAGTATTACAAGTTCTAAATTATTTGCTGCAAGCGGTTGGCTCTGTGTTTTGAATGCTGTATTTAATGGCAGGTATAATATTTTTACAATGGTACCTCGAAAAAAAACGTGCAATTGTGCCTTTTCTGTAAAAGAGAAAACCATGCAGCGAAGTTCAATATTCACCAGACATCCTAGACAGAGTGGAGAAGATGAGGAAGAGAGACCTCACAGATGCAGCTCCACAGATATAAAACCAAGAGCTGTGCTTCTGACCACATCCTTTGAAGTGGTTTCTAAACCAAATCAGTTTGAAGGAGCCTAGGAACATCTTTCATCATCTGTCTTCTTGCTGCCCTTCCTTGATTAGTGTCAATGAGTTTGAGGGTGAGGGCTGAAAAAGGCTTGCCAGTGCGCCACTCCTTGTTCAGTCCCTCAGGCAGAATTCAGGGAAACAGATGCGGTGAACTGTCTTTACTTCTACGTATTTTTCAAGTGAGGCTAATATAACCACCTGTCCAATGACTATATACAACACATGAAATATATGTGTTGCAACTGACATAGTTTTGTGTTGACAAAGTGCCAGTACCCAGTATAATTTAAATATCCTGGGCTCAGTGCTAGTCAGTAGCTTCCCTCTGAGAAGACTGCTGATATTTCTAGTTAGTGAAGTAGAATGTGACTATAATTTACGTAACATTGATGTTTTCCATGATTTTATGAATTATATTTCAAGACTTGTACTAATTATCCAGGAAGGCAATTGTTCTCATTTATTTGTGTGCTTCTGAATGACTTGAAATATATCTTGGAATTACCAAACCATGGAGATGTAGACGACAAAAGCTAAATTATGACTCTATCCTAGTCTGACTCTTTGGATTTTGTTGGACTATTCTGCTTGTTTTATATACTCTGTTTTCTCCAATGCCATGTTTTTTAATCTCTGTAAATAATTATTCCATGTCAGTAGCTCAGGTAATTTTTCTAAAGTCCACTCAGTTGCCCATATGCCTGACAACCTTACTGCTAATTGGAGGAAAAGCATGACATTATATTGAGCCACTAGGTACATAATTTCTAGTTCCACATCACATTCCACAGCAGTCTCAGTGTTCTACTTTGTGGGTATTTTTGCCTACATGTCTTTCTAAATCTGGCACTACAAGTTTCAGAGTCAGTTGTTCACTGTCCCTTCAAAAATCTACTCTAAATGTCAGAAGTTCCTCCATATATGTTCCAAAATCTACTCTATATGTCAGAAGTTCCTCATGTCACTGTTTACCATCTCTCTTAAGGAGCTAATGACTACATCATAATCTCATCTTTCACTAAAAAATACATACATAAATAAATACCACTCTACAAACTGGCCTATTGAACAAAACATGAAAGAGGAACACTGCAAATTGAAACAAATTTAGGTAAATAAGTAGCATTCAACATGAATTTTTATTTAATTCTCATTGTTTTTACCAACACCTTCAGCTTTTTGTGATCAGGATTTTTTTTGCCCCTTTTCCTTTTTCTTCTTCTTTGATCATTCAAGGTTGGAAACAGAATCACAAAACCGCAGAATCATGTAGATTGTAAAAGACCTCTGTCTTTTACAAGTCCCACCTTTAAAGCTATCACTCTCTTAACTATGGCACTAAGTGCCATGTCAAGTTGGTTCTTTCTTGATCACTTCCAGGGAAAGGTGACTCCACCATTTGGATGACAGTCCATTCCAATGCTTATCAACCCATTCCATGGAGAAATTCTTACTGATGTCCAGCCTGAACCTCCCCTGGTGCAGCTTGAGGTGATCTCCTCCTGTCGTGCCACTGGGTGCCTAGGAGAAGAGACAGACCCCCTCAGCTACAATTTCCACTCAGGCAGTTGTAGAGAGTGATAAGGTCACTACCAAATCTCCTTTTCTCCAGGTTCCCTCAGGCCATTCTCATAAGATTTGTACTCCAGACCCTTCAACAGCTCCACCACGTCAAAGTTCTTGTAGAGAGGGTCTAGAACTGGACACAGTACTCAAGGTATGGCCTCACCAGTGCAAACACATGATGCTACCCCATGAGAAATAATTCTATATCCATTCCAGCTCTCTAGCTTTAGAAGTGAAAAAATCATAATCAATTATCCAGTAGTAAAATTTAAATGCCCAGATCACTTGCACATAGGCATGTTTCTGGAACTGTTTATGTTTTACTTCTTAAGATTCATTACTTTTGTTATATATGTGATGGAGAGACAGAAAGTGATGAGTACAGATGGATTTTGGTAAGTGAATGTGTAGGGATACACATCATTTCTGCAATAGAAGATATAATACATACTTTAAGAATGGTTTTCAGTTCAAAGAGAAATGCAAGAAATCAAGAAAGTTTCAATACATAAATTTAATTTTCTGTTTACAAAATACATCTATGTTTGCCATATTCTTATATGCCTAATTTCAGGTAGTACCATTTTCCTTGGAGTGAGATTTTTGATTGATGTAAGACTGCTTAACTGTGGGCAATTCTGAAACCCAAATTCTCCTTTGGCGAAGGACTTTGACCTCTTAGTGTTGTGGTTTTAAAAATGCAGTTGTAGAGGTTGTGTTGCTTGGTGTAGAAGAAGTAATATGCAAAAATTTTCTCTGCATTAGGCAAGGAAATTTCATGAAGACTTTAGCAGGTCTCATGTTAGGAATCAGAAAGAACAGAATAAGGATGAAGGCTCAATGGCAAGGGCAAACAAAGGTTTTGTGAATTTACTGTAAGATTTTCACATTTAGAAAGTTGAACTTCAAGAGAAACTTCTGAAATTCCTTTAATTCATTTGTTAATTTAAATCAGATATTTTTCAGAATGTCCTTCATAATTTTGGTGCTGATTCAGATGTAAAAAGATCCAAAGGAATGATATGTAGCTAGTAATAAAAATTATGTGATCTGCAGTAGACTTTTTTTTGGCACACCTGTTCAGGATTGTCTGTGTGTGGAAAAGCCACAGAGTACTTTCCAGAACACAGTAAATCAGTCCAAGCTAAAATTTCTTAGCACCTAATGCCATCAGAAACACTGTGATGAAACTACTCCCCTTTTTTAGAAGAAAAATAATTTTTTTGTACTTGGACTATGAAGAATTTGACTCTGTAGTGACTGTAATAAGAGGGTCCATTGAAAATTACTTGTGAGAAATAACAGCACAGTGCAAAGTAGAGTAAAGAAGAGCTATAGGCGTGCAATGTGATGCAGTCAGAAATAAAGGCAAACACACTACTGGTGTGTTTAGAAGTTCCTCCATCAGAAATGGAATACTGTTACAGTCAGATGCCTCTACTTGTCACTTGTGAGACCCCACCTGGAGCACTGCACCCAGACCTGGGGCCCTGTGGGATGATGGCCAAAGATCCAGCAAGGGCCAAGGCTTGCTACCCACACCTACACTGTACCTGCTACCTTATCTTTGTGGATGGAGAGCTGCATAACGCACATCAAGAAAGGATGAGTTGGCTGAAGGAGAAGGTCCTGTGGAAAAGGATAGGCAATGGCCCTGATGAACTGCACAGAATGCAACAAGTCATGTGACTGGAACTTCAAGGGGCACCATAGCCAAAAATATAACTTTTAGAATCGTAGAGTTGTAAAATGACTAAAGCTGGAAAAGATCCCCAAGATCATCCAGACCTTTGACTGATCATCACCATGACAACTGAACCACAGCATTAAGTGCCATGTCCAGCTTTTTCTTGAGTACTTCCAGGGATGGTGACTTCAGCACTTTCATGGAAAGTTTGTTCCAGTACTTGACAACCTGTTCAGTAAAGAAATTCTTCCTTATGTCCAACTTGAACTTTCTATGGTGCCCTTGAGACCATTTTCTCTTGTCCTAATTAGGGGAATTTGAGCATTAAAACACATGTCCTGCAAGTACTAGTAAGCATAATGAAGTGCATGCAATGACAATGCTGAATCTCTTTATCTGTGGCTTCAATAAACCACAGTATTTGTGAATCTGTCATAGCAACGTTCTTACTGAAGTGACTGGTTAGGTGTATGACTGATTAAAAAAAAAGTGTATGATCGGTTAATCACACCATTTGTGAGTCTATGACAACCACAAAATTCCTATTGAACATGATGAGACTTCTAATTCCAAATGGGCCATGATCAGAGATGGAGCCTAGCCACATCCAGCCTCTGGAATGCAGAGGTGGAATGCAAGGGGGTATATGTCTTGGCCAAATTGCTTCACCTCAATGCAACAAGCTCTCAACAAACAAAGGGAATGGACTCATTGTAGCAGGTCCAGAGGAGGGCATGAAGATAATCAGAAAGCTGGAGACCTGTCCTATGAAGACAGACTGAAGGATTTGGCCTTATTCAGAGTGGGGAGAAAAATAAGAAAAAAAAACTATTTTGGAGACACCTCTCAGCAGCCTTTCTAAAGAAGGCCTACAAGAAAGAGGTACTTTTTAGAAGGGAGTGTAGTGAGAGGATAAGGGTTAATGGCTTTAAACTGGAAGGAGGCAGGTTTAGATTGGATATAAGAAAGAAATTCTTCATTGTGAGAGTGGCAAGGCACTGGAGCAGGTTGTTGAGAGAAGTTGCCTCATCCCTGGAAGTGTTAAAGACCAGGATGGATGGGGCTTTGAGCAATAGAAGGTGTTCTGGCCCAGGTCCTTTCCAGCCCACACCTTTCTATAATTCTATGATGAAGCATCTTTTGTACAGTTATTCTCAAACTTGGATGTTGTATTTAGGAAAGGTTAGTTTGGACTATAATGGGAGAGGAATGGGGGAGAAAGAAGAGATTGTATGTTGCAAGACACTAGAAGAGTCTAGTTCACTTTACATTGCAAAACACAAACTATGAAGAAATATGTTCATTTTCCAAAGCAAGTAGGAAGAGGAGTTATATATAACAGCAGCTTATGCTGGCAGAAACCCAGGCACAGCCATGGCTCACAGCTGTTTAATTTAAGAGAATTTTCATACAGAGCAAAGAAGCAAATCATCTTAAACTGGTACAGACTACTGTGCATGCAGTTAAAGTCTGGGTTTCAGCACTTAGGAGGTCAATTCCATAATGGCTTGTTACGAAGACCAAAGAGGGAAATGGGAGCTGATTTGGATTTTTTTTTTTTCAGTGAAATCTGTTTCTTGTGGGAAATTCTAAATTATCAAACAAAAAATTTCCCAATCAGGTTTGAAATTTCTTTGCATTTGAAATTTTCAATTCCTTTTTTTCTTCCCCCTCCTCAAGATTTCATTCTTCACCTTGACTGGGCATAAACATTTTTTGTGTGAAAGGAAAACACTTTCCTTTAGGGCTTTGTTAGCAGCCATACTTGTGATTGTCTGGCTGTACTGAAATGCAGTGATTTATGTAATCTATTCCATTTGCTCTTCAAAATTTTAATTCTGTTTCCCACTAAGCACAGCACTTCTTTGTGTATCCTCCGTAACAGTAAATACACTTTTTCTTCTTTATTCTGATTCCAACCCAATATACATGAAGGAATCAGACCTCTATATTATCAGGATTTGATCAGTGATGATTGGATAGTCAATACTCAAACTTCAAAAAATATCTAGAATCACAAGTACAGTAGCTGACAGACCTCACAGGTTTAGAAATCTATCCATAAAAAAGCATGAAAGAGTAACATGCATGGAAAATTTACTACATATGGGAAGATTGTCCATCAGTCAAGAAGTAATGTTGAAAGTTTTTTCACTAAAAGCCTTTTTTTGGATGCAGAAAGTGTGGTTTAGTTCAGGTGATCTGACCCTTTTCTTCTTTCTTGTTTTAAAAGTAATTTTAATCCATTTTAATATGAGAGACTAAAGGGATCTTCCATTGATAAGTGGGGTAGGCTGCCATGACAGACTTAAGAAGTGCTGGTCTGCAGTCCAAACTCTTGAGCTGGCATACAGCTGTTGACACCAGAAGCCCTGGATTTCCACATTTTGGCTCTGAGTTAAGAGACTCTAGGCCCTGAAATTCCTAGTTGCAAGGAAGCTCTGTGGCAAGGCCTGTCCAGCTTCCTTGCAGAGCCACTCCCCTGGAACGTGCTGGATTCTGTCAGAGACAGCACAAGAGTTCAGGATCTGATTGCATGTGCTGGAAGGAGGTTCTCAGAAAATCTGAATTATTTGAAAATCCTATCTCTGAAATATATCCAGCTTTATTTCTGTGAAATGTTTTGGATAGGGAGCATTCCTGACCACAGTTTGTAAGAAAATTCTCTACCCGACTGGAGAATGAGAAGACATCAGGTCATCCTGATGTACAGCCTCAGACAGTAACACATTACACAAACTGTAGTTTGCTTGCCTTCCTCTCTTCATTTCTTCTGTCTGTCCATCCCATGCCTCCACAAACATACAAACATAAAATCCAGAGAGATCTTCTGCTCTCCGCAGAGCTGCACCTTTTCTTGGTATAAAATGCTCTCACTTGCATTATCAGAGAAGCACCTCAGGGAAGCTCTGATTTGCAGCCCTTTCTGGCATGAAGACATAACATACAGAGAACATGTTTAATTGTCTAGTTGAGTTTGAGCTAAAAAACTGAAATAACATCACCAACATCACTATCTCAGTTAGAGATCTTTTGTGTTAAAACATTGCTACCTTCTAAGCGAACATTAAGACAGCTGGCAACAATGAGTTGAGCAGAAACAAGTAGTAAAATCAGACTGGGAGATGAGACACAATTGGAATTGCTTCCCCTCTTCTTTTTCCACATTTAGATTAATTTTTAGCTGTTAATTTTTTATATTTTTCTATGCTTCTATTCTTCCTTGCATTTCAGTGTGGGAAAAAAATGTTGAAATATCTCAAAAACTTCTATGGAAAGGAAGGATAATTTTCTATTTAGATTTGGAAAGCAGATATAATTCAAATAATATTGTTCTTTCCTCTTGCTTTCGTTTGTCTTTCCCTGAGTTTCTTTTCAGTCGCATGAATAGAGCTAGACTTACTACAGCGTGAAGTGTCAGAATTCACTGACTCAGACAGAAAACGTGCATCTTACTGCTACATGATGGAAATATCCTTTTAATATACTTTCTCAACTAAATATCTGTGATTACAGCACATGCAGAGCTTGAAAAGTATAAAAAGGAATGAAAAGCTGGGAACACATCTAAATATAATGCTCCGTTCAATGCCAGAATGGCAAATTTTAAAAGGCATCTCACCACATCCCGCATGTTTTTTGTTGTAGCTGAAGCCTTTTGGTTAACATAAATGACTGTGCAGCTATTGAAACTGGTGTACACAAAACAAAAAATTAATTCACGATCTGAAAGAAGAGAAAGCTACTGCATTTTTCTCCTCTGACTAAACTGAAAGTTGTTGTTGTATTTACAATATGCAGCATTCTGGAGAGAGAAGGAGGTTTGTGTGGGACTGGCCTCCCAGAAAGATCAAGCAGCAATGGCAACAACAACTTTGTTGTTTAGTGGTTTTCAGAGGCACATTCAAAGCCCTTACAGGAAGAGCACATAAAAAACCTTTAAAGAAACACAGACAAATACTAAATTTAAAGCAGAAGTGAAAATGTGGTTTAAAATAGGCTAGGAAACACATTCCAAAGAGACACTCTTCAAGGCTCTTGAATGATGTTAGAGAAGATATTTGAAAGCTAGGGCTGAAAGTGGTCCTGACAGTAATACAATCAAACACTCTAAGAGTGACTCTAAGAAAGATTTTTAGAAAATCTATTTGTTTCAAATTTTGCATGACACTAAGTACTTCTGTACAATGCTGGAGTGTGATGTAATTCCCAAAACTCACAATAGCCACATTGGCTACAATTATATTATCACATAAACATGGACCAGGAAGCAAACAGGAGTGCTGGATTCCAGATAGTCACAACAGAATGGCTCCTGATTCTCCTTTTTGCTATACTTGACTTACCTTGTCTAAGATGAAGCTACTCTTGCTTTTAGGGACAGCTAGGGAACACTCCCACCACACCACAGTGTAGGTGTTGCATCAGAGTTGGCTCCCTCTGCAGTATGCCATTGCCCAAAGCCATCCTACCAGGCTTTGCATGCCCTTATTTCCTTACATACCTCCAATCTACACTCCGGGGCATACAGCTCCTGAGTTTCAGCCTCTAAAAATCCACTCTGGTATAGCACTTTCCTCATGATTTCACACAGTCCCAGGCCCTCTTTACATAAACCTTGCTCACTGAGCTCTTGTGTTTGGTTGCACTGATGTACTACCTGAGTCAGGTGAAGGTCTGCAAAGCACAGTGTCCACCAGATATATTTGCACACAATTCCTTTGGCTAAGAATATAGAAGCAGGGCTATAAGCACATGCAGAGCAATCAGGGAATGATACTTCTTATATCATTCCTAATACTTTTCCCTCAGGGATTTTCTGAGGTAGAGATTGTTTACTTCTGTTTAATAGTTCCTACAACATGAAAACTTGCCCATGATTACAAGAAAATGAGCATGAACTTTGATTCGTCTAAATATGCGTAAATTACACTCTAGTCCTGTTTACACCCTTACTGGGATTTGGGAAAGATTAAAAGAAAAAAAAAGAGAGAAGAGGAAAAAAAGAGACTTTAACAGTTCAATGGTAAGCCTGGAGGGTGTATTTTGAAGACCTACTCCACTGCGAGGAAGGCCACAGGTTTTTTTTTTTTTTCCATTGACCTAAAAAATGTATTCTTTAAGCAGTAATTTGAGTTTAGCAGCCAAGTCTTTAGGAAGATAACCAAACTATCATGAGACTTTGACATTGAGAAGGACATAGAGCACAGGACCAGGATTCAGAGGTCTCTTATCCAGCCTTGTGCTTTTTTTGCTATTTTTTTCTTCTACCAAAGATTTTTAAGGACTTTTAAAAATAATATCTTATAATCAATTGTATTTGGTAGCTTATGAAAGCCACTAATTTTTAGTGGTTTGGAGTTTTTTTTTTCCTTTCAATTTGTAAAAACTGTCATTGCTTTCTTGCATGAAACATTAACACCGGCAAGGGCGTTTCAATCAAGTTGAAGCCTGTTTATCATCTTTCTTGGCACAGCCTAAATCAAGGCAATGTAATAAACTATGTGGAGAAATGCTTTTCTTAGTATTACTCTTGGATGCAGATGAAGAAATTGAGCTTATGAAAACACTTCACTTTTTAATGAGTATAATCTTTGTCCAATCTAGATATTTTAACAGATCAAATCAATAGTTAAAAAAATTTTTTTTAAAATCTATATATTCAAAGGCAACAATAGTACATTACTAAAGTTCAGAAATTAAAAAAAAAAAATCCTGTTTCATTTCAGTTTGTCTTTTACAATAATTTTCCTGTTTCAGTCTGGATAATGCTTTCTCTCTTTGTGACATACCCAGTCCAACAGACTATGTATACATTTCCCTATTTATAGCTCTGAAAACACACCCACTTGAATATTCTATAAGTTACAATAACTCACAGAGAAGCTGTGGCTGAATACTGAAATCATTGGCTGTATCTTTATAAACTGTTTTATGCTGACAATGTAACTATGATGATCCTTTCTGGTTTTAAAATTCCTAAGTTTGGATTTCTAGCAGACTATTCATAAGGTGCACTTGAAGAATAAAATGTGTATTCTGCACACTTTTCCACTGAAATACAGCTACCTTCAAAAGGTAAATTAAATCAGCTCAAAATAAGTTATAACCCACAGAGTGGAACATTCTGATTCCCAGTTCAGGTGCTGGTTACAAAGTCTAGTTGGTGCTTTTTTGGATTGATGCAAGAAATGGATGAAAAGATTTCTTTGAAACACAGGAACGGTTTTGTTTGTATTATTTTTCCTTACTGGATCCAGGTTTAGACTGGTTCTCATTTTATCTGTGCCCTGTTCCCCACCTTCACATGAGTACACACAAAGCGGGGGCTTCAAAGCTGACAGCACTGGCCTAACTCTGTTCTCGTTAAAAGCATTGGCAAAACTCCCAGTGGCTTCAACAGCAACAGGATTAGGCCAACTGTGCATGCTTTGAGAAACTCACCCAAGGCAATAAATCTAACATTAATTCACAAAAAAGTAAACCAAACAGAAAAAGGAATGAAGAGAGGGAAAAGAAGAATCATCGTTCAGTTGCTCAAAGTCCTTTAACAGAAAAATTTCCCCGGTTACATATTATGGTGTAGGGTCTGTGTGGCTGGTACATGAGAGTTTGTGTTAGGCTGCTAGGGCTATGCAGAGAGTTAAGATCCCTTCCCTGGCCACTGTGCAGAAACTGCTGCTAATCCTGCTGTTTGAATGGTCTGAGAGTAAGGAGAGCTCTGAGATCACAGTTCCAACTCACCCATCCACAGAATTGCACTGGATCAGGCCAGCACATGCTTCACCCTTTCCCCTGCAAAGCACGGGCTGCTCCAGTGTCTAGTGCCTTGAGGCACTTTGCTGTCATTTATTTGACATATCTGCATCCACCTGTTCTCAACTCATCTTGTATGTCTTGCAGTACCTAAGGGGGGCCTGGAAGAGATCCAGAGAGGATCTTTTTACAAGAGCATGTAGTGATAGGACAAGGGAGAATAGCTTCAGACTGAAAGTAGGTGGGTCTCAATTACATATTGAGAAGAAATTCTTTATTGAGGGGTGGAGTGTGAGATGCTGGAACAGGATACCCAGAGAAGTTTGGATGCCCCATATTTTGAAGGGTTCAAGGCCAGGCTGGATGGAGCTCTGAGTGACCACATTTAGTGGAAGGTCTCTCTGCCCATGGTGGGTGAACTGAAAGTAGATGATCTTTAAGATCCTTTACAAGCCAAATCATTCTATGATTCCTATCATTTACATAAGCTCATTTACTTGTGCTTGTCTTTGAATTACTTCCCTTATGTTGTTTTGTGGTTTGGTGTGGGGGGTTTTCTACTTCTCTTTGTTGTTGTTGTTTTGGTTTGGTTTTTTTGAGTTCGATGTTTTTTTGTTGTTGTTTGTTGTTGTATTTATGGTTTTGGTTTGGTTTGGTTTGGCTTTATGGTCTTTTTGTTGGGTTTTTTGTTCTGTTTTTTTTTTCTTGTTGTCTTTCGGGTTTTTTTTTGGTGGGTTTTTTTTTTTTTGTTGTTGGTTTTTGGGGTTTTTTTTGGCGGGGGTTTGGGGATTTTTTGTGGGAGGGTGTTGTTTGTTTGGTTTGTTTTTTGGAATTTTTTTTGCTTAGTTTGGTTTTTTTTGTTTGTTTTCTTTTCACTAGAGACATGAACCTTGGAGAAATGGGACCAAAAAATGCAGTGGCAAAATAATTTCAGTGTGAATGCAGTAGGACCACCATTGCAATAGCAATACCAGAACCTCCACCTGAACTCCTTTATCCTTTCACCCTTAATATCGCATCAGCCTTTGCCATCTTCTGCGCTGCCACAAAGTGAGCGATGCTCAAAGCATTGACAACACTTTTTCACAAAAAGCTGACCTTGGAAATTCTCTGGACTCTTCTTAACTCTCCACAAATGGTCGTGACTTCTCACCTTCACAAAGTGACTTGCCTCTCACAGATGCTGTCCTTGTGGCTGGTATAGACAGGTGGCATTTCCCCCTTCAGTGCTCATGAACTCCTCATGCTGCCCTGGAAAAGCAAAAGGGCTTTACATAGACATACAATGTGCCATTAACATCATACAAGGATTTGTCTTTATTTTCAGAGAAGGAGAGCATTCACACCTCCTGCTGACACCTTGGAGGAAAAAAAGAATTTTGTATAACAAAGACGTTGGTACATATCTTGTCTCAGACAAGATTTTTATTCCAACCAATATTACTATGTTAATCCCAACAAATTTTATTTGCAAATTCTTCCATTCACCCTTTATGGTATGAGGAGCTGGATCCAGGGTTTGAAATAGTAAAAAAGGTTATTCTGGCACCCCTTCTTAGCAACCAAGACCATCAGATTTGCATTGTTATAGACTCAAAGCCTTATATTCCTTTTCTGGCCTCGTATCAGTATCATTCTTTCACAATTTCATGACCACAAGTTGGATTAATGTACATTTTCAATGCGAAAGAAAATTCCTAATGCGTGTAAAGAACAAACAGACTGAGAGAGTGTTTAGAAGAATATCATTAATCTATCTGAAAATGACGTAGGAGTTTGATGCTCACACAAAACTACAACTGGTGTTTTTGCCAAAGAAATGCTCCTAACTAGAATTTTGTATCTAGATCTGGGGAATTAATTGATTTGCAGAGCTCACTGGCAGTCTACAATAATTTATTTTACATGAACCTGGAATGAAGTGTGCAGTCAAATGGGAAGTAGGAAAAATATTAATTTTTGATTGAGAACAAGTTTTAGGCTTTGGGAGGGATTGCTTTTTTCCGTCATTCATTCTTTAATAAAACTGAAGTTGATTTCCAAATGCTGAGAACTAAAAATTAAATCTCAAAACTAAAATGCTGACATTTTTCCAGTTTTGAGACTTTTTTCCTTAAACAGCATACACAAAAAACCAAAACCAACAACAAAAACAAAAAACCAAACCAAACCAAATCAAACAAAACCCCAAAAAATAAAAAAAACCCCCAAACAATCAAGCAAGCAAACAACTTTGAATGAAAATTATTCATGAAAAACATTTTGACCAAAAAAAAATTTATCTAACTCTGCATCAGATATTCTCCCACAGTGCTTATTTTTTTTAAATACAGAGTGGAACATGCTGAAATGCAAAACCCAGTGCAAATTCAGTAAAACTATGCAAAAGGACAAGTCAGCACAGAAGACAAAAGGAACTATGATTAGTTAAAGGTATTAAACCAGATGATAGCTGTGCCCACATCACCTTTGTTAAACTTTGCAGAACTACATTTTCCCCTCTTTCTTTTAGTAAACCTTCTAATGCTTCTAATGCTTCTAATGCATCTGCTTCTCCTTATGTAAAAAAGTTAATTGTAATCTTGGAGTGGCAAACAGTAAATGTCATTAGAACAGGAAATTACACGATAAAAAAATAAATGCATAGTCAATTTTGCATTTCCTCGATATTCACACATTTGTTACTTTTACATTTTCTTGATATTCACAACTCATAATTTATATTAGTGATTAATTTAAAAAGCAAAAGATGATCTTATTCCCTAAGTAAGTTAGATGTCATTATTCCATCAATGATCATGACCTACTTGTTAAACTGAAGGAACCTGAGATTTCAATGGCAATAGTTACACACACAAATATGAAATAACAAATATCTATAGGCTAGACAATATCTACAGACAGCAAGTACAGAACCAAAAAAGAATGCTGAAGAGAGAGTGAATTGAGGAAGTTTTAGTTTGTTCACAGACAGTTCAGGTGTGAAGTACAAACATCAAGTGCGAGGTGCTGCAGTGTAATGGTCACTTTTATGACAGCACATGCATAGTCAATATGGGTGCAGAGACAGGTAGTTATGGAAAGTGGTTCTTTAATTTGATAACATCAATGAGAAGTTCCCCATTACCTTCACTGGTGTTTAGGCTAGGCCTTAAGGTAGCAGCAGAAGCAGCTAGCAAATTTAACTTTTGCTGTCAACCCTACTTTGAAACAGAGGTTCATATCTAGCCATTGCTATTCCATGGCTTGTTACAGTGACAATTAGAGAGCTTTCTGTATGCTGCACTTTTGTTATCTGCAGTCTTCAGTAAAGATCAGAGCATCCCAAATGCTGGTATAAGATAGACTCTGCAAATCTGATGCTGACAGCAGCCTGAAGTAATTGCAGTAGCTAGGCCCTTCCTGGAACCCAGCAGCACAGTGTGCTAGTGAGCACAGAAGTGATACCCGAACAGTAGATAAATGGTGTGGATTGGAGTGCCTGCTGCAGCTGTGAGAGACCACTGGTGAGTGTAAGAGGAAAAGGCCTATGCATCAGTATCTGGTTTATAAAACTATCTGGAAAAAATTTGCAGGCCTGAAGAGTGAATGGAGTTTATTGTGACTTCTGTTAAGCTTTGGTTTCCAAGATACTGTTGGTTACTGCTGATCAGTTATTGGGGTAAAGCATTTCTTTTGAATGAAATGTAAATTCCCCTGCAGAGATGTGAGTGAGATTAGGTGGCATTTTCTGCTGTTACATTTGAATAGTAAAAGTAAAAGGTACATAATCTTGGCAAAGACTAAGATGTGCTGGGCTCCTTCCTCTGGCATTTCCCATGAGATCTAAAGCTGACTTTTGGTTCTCCAGATATTCTAGAGTATGTCAATCCAGGAAAAACATATTTGAAAAGGTTCTTACATTCCTTTTCCAGATCTGAACTTGGTTTTCTGCCGAAGTGGTTTGAAGTAATCTCTTAGCCAGTACATATCTCAGACCTTCGCTTCTGAGCACAGAACACACAATCAGAAACCCCTGAACTGACCTAGAGATAAAATTCCACTCTGAGACTCTGGAAGATAAAAATGGGTGAGTTTGGAGTTTCCTGATTCCATACAAACAGGAAAAAAAGTGAAGCTCAGAATTTTTGAACTGAGGTTGAAGTATGTGGATTAAAGAGCAAGGCTGATATTGAGAAATAGATATTGTTTTAATGATAGCTTAAAAAATACCCCAAACAGTCTGGAGGTCTCTGCCTTCCCTGCAGTTATGGTGTGATCTGAGAAACATCCAGAAGAACAGGGTGATCTCCACATTCATGGGTGTCCTTTCATTTTGTTTTCTTGTAGGCAACAGAAATTTTGTGCAAATACCTAAAACAGTAGTTGCAATGTACTAAGTCACTAGATGTGCTTAGATATTACTTTGAGAGCAGTCTTTGCCCACACTTTAGGCTGTGATTCTGAACGAATGTCTGGAGAGGGTATATGGGATGCATAGTATCTCTGAAATGCCCTTCGCACTGTAGCATAGCTGTATCTTTTGATCTTATATTTTTATAGAACTACTTCATATTTGCCAACTTCAGGCAAGATTTTGGTCTTAAAAATGCACATAGTCATTTTCATTGCTGTCAGAACAGGCTCAGACACATATGTTACAAGTGATTTTAAAACAATGCATTTATTTCATAAGGCACTTGAATGACTACCTGGCACATATTTGAACTCTGTCTGATAACTCTAGCATTTATTTTCATAGTTTCCTGCTTTGAAGTCTGGCACTCTGATGAAGCCCTGACCACTTCATAAAAAGCAAATGATGACATTAATGCTGCCAGCAGGAGGGTGTAAGCCATAACCATTTGAAAAAAAAAATTACATGGCTCTTTTTAACTGAGCCTCTCCCTGGGAGTTGATTGCCATGGAAAAGAGAGGTGAGAATCAGTTGCTTTTACAAATGTCAGCATTCTTAGAAGGTTCAAGTGATAGGAGGTGCTGAAAAGCATGGCAACAAAATCCTTATCTTCTGACACTACTCTTGCCACTTCTGCGACATTCTTGGCCTCTTCTAACCCAGTGTCTGGGAATTTGCGACTTAATCTTTGGTCTACCACATGTTGGTGGAGAATATAGCTGCTGCAAAGTGAGACCAACCTACAAATAGGGAAAAGATCTATTTAAAAATGAAAAATCCCAGCCCCCTCATTCTTCCTTAGCACAGGCATTTTTAGAACCACATGTCAGTCTCGTACTGACCACTCAATACTTCATAAGCTGCGCTGCTCACCCCAGACAAGCAGGAATGTTTTGCTATTTGTCTTTAAAGCCATCATGCATGCCTCTGCTGGGAGCCTCTACTCATTCAACACCACTGTGCAGTGGTTGACATTTGTAGGTGTAGAAGAAGAGATTACAGGCAATCTTGCCCTGATAAACCACAAATTACCAAAGTCACATTAATTACCAAAAAAGAGGAAATGGGTCGCAACTGTGACTAATAAAGATAAGTGTGATAAAAGGAGTGGGGTGGCTGATTAAGGAGATCTTAGAGGCAGAGAGCCTGGAGAAAGAGGACCTTGAGGAGGTAAATAAGTCCTGAGGAAGAAGGAACAATCCAGAGTGACACAAAAAGGAACAGAACAAGGAAGAGAGTTGCTGCAGTAAAAGTTCTGCTGTGAGGTCAGTCTGGGTCTGATGGAGTTGGAGCCTGCTGTTGGAGCCTGCAGTCTCAGCTGAGCTGGGTGACAGCTGTGTTCAGAGTGTGCAAACCAATATTGCAGTCACAGTCCAGCAGGAAATAGCCAGCAGTCAGAGTCTGCAGTTGGACCCTACAGTAGAGCTTGCTGTAGTCAGAGTCTGGATGGCAGAGCTGTAAAGAAGAATAAACCGGGACACTTTTCATGTTGTTGAATGACAGTCTGTGTCTTGGCTCATTTCTACCACTAATGAGAGGTCTGCTGCAACACACATTCTCATTCTTCATTTCAGGGCTTGTTAAAATAGTAAACCATGAAGGAAGAGAATTAATATGATAATTAATATTCCATCAGCAGAAGCAAGATTAAATTTGCTTAGTTTTGTAAGAACACAGTTCATAGCCTGAATAGGTGGTGACCTGGAAGCCCTTGTTGATGGTATCTTATTCCCATTTGGTCTGCTGTTGTATTTGACTGTTCTGGTTTATATTTTGCACTGAAATGGTTTCTCCTGTAGCTCTTCATGATTTATTAAAGGGTTTAACCCTTCCCCCTCCCCTTTCCCCCCCAACTGGCTGTGATCCAGGGTTCCTCTGCCCCTTGCCAAAGTCTGAAAAACCCCTGTGGTTCCCATGCTTACGCTCTTTTCCCCTGGAACCCTTCAGGAATAAATGCTTGGATTATCCCGGGAAAAAGAGCCTCCTTGGTCTTTTGCTTTGTCCATGCCAAATTCACTCCATCTCTGACCTGGAGCTAGCCAAGGCATGTCAGAGAGTGGGGAGAGAACTACAGCAGTCTGCATTGCTGAGAGTTTAGATGAGGTAGAGATGAAAAATATTCACAGAATCACAGAACACGCTGAATCAGAAGGGACCCACAAGAATTATCAGGTCCAGCTCCTGGCCCTACATAGGACCATCCCCAAGAATCACACCATGTGCCTGATAGAGCTGTCCAAACACTTCTTGATCTCTGTCAGGCTGGTGCTGTGACCACTTCCCTGGGGAGACTGTTCCAGTGCCCAGCCATCCTCTGGGTGAAGAACCTTTTCCTAATATCCAACCTAAACCTCTCCTGACACAGCTTGGTGACATTTCCTTGGGTCCTGTCACTGCTCACCAGAGATAAGAGATCACTGCCTGCCCCTCCTCTTCCCCTCACAAGGAAGCTGTGATTGCAATGAGGTCTCCCCAGTCTCCTCCAGGCTGAACAGGCCCAGTGACCTCAGCCACTCCTCACATGGCTTCCCCTCCAGGCCTTCACCGTCTTCATGCCCTCCTCTGGGCACTCTGCAGTGCTGTCCTTACACTGCAGCACCGACAGTCCCCTCCCGTGCCCCCAGGACATGGGTGGCCCTCCTGGCTGCCAGGGCACTGCTGGCTCATGCTCACCTTCCATGGCCCAGAGCCCCAGGTCCTTTCCATGGCACTGCTCTCCAGCCTCTCCTTCCCGTCTGTCTGTACAGCCAGGGCTGCCCCATCCCACTGCAGAACCCGGCACCTTCCTCTGCTCTTGAGCTTCATACGGTTGGTGATTGCCCAGCCCTCCCTGCAGAGCCTCCCAGCCCGCGGGGAGTCAACAGCTCCTCCCAGGTTTGTGCCATCTGTGAACTTTGTATCCCTCCCAGTCCTGCACCCAATCATTTATGAAGATGCTGAAGAGCACAGAGCCTGAGGTGGAGCCCCGTGAGCCCCTCTAATGACAGGTCCCCATGCTGATGTCACCCCATTCACTGTCACCCCGTGTGTCTGACCCAGGGGCCAGCTGCTCTCTCATCACATAATGTGTTTATCCAGCTGTGTGCTGGACATTCTGTCCAGCAGGACACCGTGAGAGATAGCACCAAAACTTTACTGAAATCCAAAATGATCACGCCAACTGGCTTCCCCTGATCAGCTAGGTGGATTACCTTGTCATAAAAAGAATTCAGGTTTGATAAGCAGGGATTTCCTCTCATGAGGCTGTGCTGGCTGTGACCAAAGACTATGTTGTCCATCGGGTATTTTACAATCCCTCTTAGAATTGCCTTGCTGCATTGCTTTACCAGGCACTGAAGTGAGACGAACAGGACTGTAGTTCCCAGAGTCATCCTTGTGTGCCCTTCATTCACAGGCTGTGTAGTTTGTGGTGGGATTGTGCCCAGGGCAACAGAGTTACTACCACTGACTCCTAGATCCCTGAGCTTATGGGGTTTGCTGTGCTCCAGGGAACTACCTGCTTCTCAGTTACTGCAGCTGTAAGGTACGAGGAGGTGGCTGTACCAGCTTAACATTAGCCTTGCGTGCCATAATGCCTGACATGTTCAAAGTGTTGCTGGGTAACGGTTTGAGACTTTATTTTTTATTATTAATGGTGTATATAATACACTCAGCACAAGATATCTTCCTCAAGCTTTTAGTGTCTCTTGGAGGTAAAGTCCAGTAACATGCCTTTTGCAGCTTTCTCAGAAATAAAGCTAATAGCCTTTAATATTAAAACTTGGGCTGCTGAGAGCCTGAGACATTAGCATAGAAATATAATGAAGCAACAAGTTTCACCTCAGCCCTGTTCTTCAACCCCTGCTTGCTCCCAATGGCTCTGCTCTAAGATGACTTTGTTTAAAACATCTTTTTCTACAATAGCTGACCCATTGACACTCCCTTGCAGCCACTCCACTGACGTCAGGAGAGAGGATGCAACAGTGAATGTGCTGCCCAGGGACAGATCCCTTTAGCTTCACTTTTGCTTTTCTCCCAGTCTTGAAGGCTTGCTACTTCACCACACAGTGTTACGAAAAGATATTTCCTCTCCCCAAATTGCCTCTCTTCCTTGCTTGTAAGAAGTCCCTACCTAGATGCCAGAGATCTTAAACACAGATAGGGGCCAAGAACTGTCACCTTGGCCTATCAAGTACTCATGTTTTAAGCTCAGGCTCAGAAAAAGTTTGTCTCTTCAAAAACTTCTTGTAAGTGAAAGTGAGGGAGAAGGGTTCAGCTTGCTGCCTCTCATCTGGCAGAGTGCTTTTGGAGCATCTGGGCCTGCTCTCCATCAGAATGACCTAATTCTACATACATCCATATTGATCTGATCTGCGTCATCATTGGTTCAGCATTCATTAATGCAATTTGGTGCAGAAAGCTTTCAGGGGAAATAGATGAAGAGAGAGAATCATATATGCTGTACTCTTAGAGTGGGAGTAAAATTAGATTATTTTTGCGCTATTCTGTTGAAACCTACTCAGTGACATTTTAGAAAGGTTGGGTGCAAAGGCCCTCCTTCTCTCCCCCTCCCATTCCTTCTCCCCTTCTTCTCTTTCTCCTGCTCCTTGTCATTGTTGTTGTCTTCCTCCTCCTCATCCTTCTCTGCACAAGGCGGTGGTGGTGATGGTGTGCAGTGAAAGGTACCTTCCCATGCAGCCTCTGCCTCTGGCAAACAGCAAAAG
Organism: Muscicapa striata striata; assembly: GCA_030060385.1. Taxonomy (NCBI): domain Eukaryota; kingdom Metazoa; phylum Chordata; class Aves; order Passeriformes; family Muscicapidae; genus Muscicapa; species Muscicapa striata. The sequence goes on along the minus strand of JAREIS010000093.1, from coordinate 3,988,042 downwards.
CCCTCCTGCCACTAGGAATGTTGGCATTCTGTTTGACATGATAGTACAGGCCACCAGTTTCTCCCACTGAGGGCACAGGGCATTGTGCGAACCCAGGAATAACTCTCCTCTTAATTTCAATGTTGCAACTGCAAATCTTCCAAATCATTCCCAGTTGATCTGAGTGGAAGACAGCACAAGCACTGAATTAATTTCACAGATTCCACACTGTATCGAGGAAAAGGTGGTCCACAGAGGAGAAGCAACCTCCTAGTACATCCCCACAGGCTCTTGAGAGGATGTGTTTGCTCTCCTCCTGTTTAGGAGGAAAAAAGCTCATCTCTTTTTGCTATATTTCTCATTGGAATCAGAACTGATGGAATTGTTCATGGTAGAGGAAATATGCGTGTCCAGAGCAGTTCTTGATGAGATGAAAAGTTAATGAGGTTGCTTTGAGCTAGGGGCACCAACAATCATATACTCCCAACCTGTTCGGACACCACACGCTTCTCAGTTGAAGACTCAGCACATAAGAAATGCATGACATGAAAGCTGTATGGGTGTTAGCTGAGAACATACATTTTATGTACCAAATAACACTATCATGTATTTTTAAAAACTATTAGGAAAAAGCACAAAAAATTGTGCTCTGAGATTCGGGACAGAGTGTTACTCTATGCTAGTTTTATTTGATATTATTCAAGCTCCCTTTTCATTCTCCACAAAGGCAAAATCTCTGACCATTGCTGCTTCCATTGTATGACCACTGAACTACAGCTGAACACAGCAGTATGATATGTAACAGATAGAAAATACACTGAAATTAGGGAGATGTGGACTATTTACAAATATTTGGTTTGACCACAATACAGCAATTATTTTGTTGTGTGATATCAATATAACTATGGAGATAGACTTAGTTGTATCACTTCACTTCTAATTGCAGGAGGAAGATATAGCAAAGGTGATGCAAGAGCACAGTTAACATAAAGGACACTTGTAAAACAGAACTGGAGAAAAACCTGAGGGAAACTGTCATTCAGTTCCAACATGCAGTCTGTGCAATTCACAGCCATATTGAAAGAAAAGCAAAAATGAAACAGACACCGTCATAGCTGCCATTTGGTGTATATGTCAAGAAAGTGAGCACTCTAATGCATATTCCTCTACCTCTCTCAGGAATTTGCTTTGCATAGACTGTCATTCCAGTCTGCTGTTGCCATGAGAGATTCCTGACCCCTCAGCCACATTGATTCCTTCCCCATTTGGGTATATAATTATTAATAGAAAAAAGAACTTTTCTAGGACAGAGGAAAGAAAGAAAGGAAAGTTTTGTCATACTAACTTTTAGGAAATAGAAGGTAAGAAATGTGTAGCATAGTTTCTGTATTAATACACTCCAATACTTTTGAATAATTCCATGACATCTAGAAATGTACCAAAATAAATTCTTTTGCCGCACTCTTTGACATTGTGGCTTTTCAGTTAGCTAAACTACAGCAAAAATGCATTTTACAGGGGACAGAGGGAAGTATTTGTGGGTGCTGTGATCAAATTACCAGTGCAGCTAATATGAATGGGCCCTAAGGCCTATTTCATCTTCTTAATACAATGTAATCCTTAATTATCTATTTTGACATCTAATGAGCACACGACACGTGTGTGAACTTCCAAGGCATGTATCTGTCCTGCCGGGCTAATCCTGTTATCCTGGCTGTTCCTCTGCTAACTCTGCTGCTGTGAGTGACTCACAGATACAGTGTCTCTCCTTGCTGCTGTATCTCTGACACGTAATCATAATAATTGCTCTCCGTCATAAGGAAGATCTGGAAACAATAAAATCTTCCACCTGTTGACATATGTTGATGTCTGTGCATGTTTTTAATCCAAGGTCTAGTTTATCAGTCCTGTGTTGAGCTTAAAAGGCATTGCAGGCCTTTTAATGATATTGATGTTCTTGCTGTGAACAGGAAACTGAGCAGTGCTCTATTTGACACGGCACGAAGCTATGGCATTAGAGCAGGGGAAAGGACAGATGGTACTTACTCATGAGCAATCAGGCACAGATTTTTCCTTGAAAAGAGAGAGAAACAATGCTTTCCTTAACACCCAATGTTGCCAGACTCATCTACCTGAACAGCAGCAGGGCTCTAGTCCTGCTAATTATTCCTCAGCAACAGATTGATGGAGTGGTCCCTACACTTCCTGAAGCACAGAAGGAGACTCAGAGATTTATCTTTCATAGATGACTTATTCTTTGAGGGTGGAGCCTTAGTAAAACTTAAAGTCTAAAAAAACAGGGAATTAAACATGTTGTGGAAGTTAAGATATGGTGATTCCAACTAACATCTCTGCATTATTATGTCCACTTCACTGAGAACATCATCATGTAACTTGCTGCATTCCCACTAGACAGAATACTAGGAGGAATTTATTGATGCTGATATCAGTGGGGTGTGGGGTAGCTTTCAGGATCCATCTGGGATAATTCAGAAGGGCATCTAACCTCTCTACAAGACAGTATAGCTCTCAAATAACTGTAATCAACACTTTCTCTGGCTCCATCAGTTAAGTAAACTTTGATAAGAGCAGCAGGTAAGCAAATAAAAGCAGCAGACATCCACATCCTGCTTTTGACTCCATCGGGGCACTCCATTTTATCAATGCCAAATGGAAATTCAGAACCTGTGAATTTCAGCACAAATCTAAGTCTGAATCTATTGGTATGAATAGAATCTATGTCTCCCAGCAGAGCAGCAACAAGCCAAAGTGTGGTATCACAAGGGGATTATCATGGGCAACAGGCATGTGACAGTGGTGGCTGCCGCTGCACATCTACCCTCTCATGGAATTTCGTGTCATTGGGGAAGGTGTGCCTGCTATGGGAGCACACTCTTAAAAGGAGGTGGCACATCAATCTTCATTAAAATGTCCATACTCAGCTGCAGTTCATGGCTACAAGAGATGGTTGTAGTCTACCCAGTGCAGTGGACACTGTGCAAGCAGTTGAGAGCTGAGAAAAAAACACCAATGCAGTTATCAAAAGCAATTCTGGACACAAGGTATTTTCTGCCCTGACCTAAAGCGCTGAAGTGACTGCAGATCTCTCTTTACAGTTATTATGCCTGTAGCTGCTTTGAAATCTCTGCAGTGAGTTCCACTGTGTGGTGTAGACAGGCACATAGATGTTATTGTCTCCCTTGACTGAAATATGGGTGAGAATGATGGTCCTTCCACGGCACTGCTATATTTGCATGCAACTTAGTGTTGAGGTGCCATTAATTTTAAACACCAGAAGTCTAGTACTGGGAAGCTACCTTGAACCCTATGGAAGTTTTAGCTTCCTGTTTGATGAATGGGGAATTTAGGCACTTTTACAGTCTTACGGTAAAGTCATATCTTGCAGAGATTTTACGAGGTTATAAAAAGCTAGTGTGAATTTGTGACAATACTGCCTATCAAGTTTATTCATCTTCTTAAGCACAGCTTACAACCAGCCCCGATTTGTAACTCCTCAGCTGTGTATGGCTTTGACAATCTTTTGACTCTCAACCTTTCCAGATCCTGAGACTTTCTTGAAGCCAAGGGCTAGGAGAGAGACCACTCTGCTGGGCAGCTCTGAGTTCCTGGGTGCTGTCTAGATGACAGATGGGGTCTATGCAAATCACATGGAGACACAAGCTAAGATGAATCTAACAGCTAAAATGCAGAGAGCAGAAGGGGAGAGACCATCTTCATAGTCTCTGCAGCTGATCTTGTGACTGAACCTAATCCATTTGGGGCATGGCAGTCAGGTTAATTCACATTCCCTCCCTGTTGTGGGTTAGCTAATCTCTTTGACTTCAGATTGAAAGGAGAAAGAATTGTTCATGGTCACTTCTTCAGCTGGGTGGTGGTAACTAGCAGCTTAGGATCTAGCAACAGCCCACATCCAGCCAGCCCCCATAAAGCTGTAAGGACTGTGCCTTTCCCAGAGAAAAAGTAACTACTGCAGTGCTAATCTCAGTAATTACAGCTTCACAAGAATGGTTGCATGTATTCTGGAGTTCATGCAGTTGCTCTAAGTATTATTTAGAATAATTTTTTTATGGATCAGAAGGGATGATGTGAATATGATAGTAAAGTGCAGAGTTAAATTACAAATACTGGCAGCAAGATTTACTGCACTGACCGATAGGTTCCCTAAGCCTTTATTCTTGTGACCTTTATTTCTGGCTATTTTTAGGATTCACAAAGTGTTCTGAAATAGACAAGACAACAGTAGGTGTGAAAGAGATATGCTTTCAGAATGATGGGCTCTGTGGCCTCTGCTTCTTAGTAATCATGGAGACTTTAGGAGGTCTCTCAAGGGATAAAAAAATACACAATATATATCCTGTAAATCTTTGTACTCCTAATGGTCAATGAAAAATAAAAATCTAGTTTTAGCCAGCAGAAAAAAGAAATTAAGAAAAAAAAAAAAAAAAAAAAAAGAAAGAAAACCTGTTCCTTGTGAAATAAGAATTTTGCGTCTATGGTAAAACCATGGCAATTCTCCCTTTTTCCTATGATGACACACACTTTAAGATACACTGGATACATTTTATCATATAACTGAGTAAACAGGACTCAGATTCAGGTTCGTTAAGTGGCTGCACAGAGAGAAAACAGGTCTGGGAAAGGAACTTTAATTAGGGAAGTTTAAGGCATAGCATTGTGTGCCAAATGAGAAGGGCACACCAAACAAAAAAGAAAAAGATCCCATTCCTGGACTCTCTGGGACTGTTAGAGCTAGAGCACTGGACATCTCAGCTGTGGATGTCACTGTCTGAGGGTCTCTTTAGGTGTGAGACCTCCTCGGATGGACATGCAGGTTGTTTGGGATTTGGGGTTTTTCTGAAGCCGCCGGTGAGAAACTGCTCAAGACGATCTTCTGCTGTTTTTTATGGCTGTTTATTATATCTTATCTACAAAGTGTGCAGCCAGGCTGACGGAGGTCCCTCAGCAAGGTGACCATGACCAAATGCTTTCCTGGGAGAGGCAGGACCTATCTTTTATACTCTAGACTACGTCTTCAATATTTACAATTACTTCCAATACAGTACAACCTTATTACACTGTTCAGTTTTGTTCCCATCCAATCTGTGGCTGCCAGCATTCCATCCAACATGGATGGCACAGAGAAGAATGAAGAAGGGGCACACCATGCCCCAAATCCTCCATGCTGGCTACATGGCCCTTAGTATAAACAATCCAAAAATCTACTTATTCTACATTTTAAAACTCTAATTTACACTCTACTTATTTTTGTGACTTGTAATTTTTCCTGCAATGTTGGCAGATTTTCCCAAGGGGTTAAATTCAGCCTCTGAGACACCTGGGTCTCATTCCAGGATCTCTGAGAGGCCTGCCAGGGGGGTTTTGAGAAGCCCAGGGAAGGCAGGGGGGTGCCCTGGACTCCCAGAGTGAAGGCCCTTACATTTAAATGTGCAATTCTTTTCTGCAGCTTACAGAGCTGGCCTCCCAAGGAATCTCATGGCAAAGACTTCTTCCCACTATCTACACCCTGTGAGATGAGAGGTTGAGCTGGGATGATTTCCAGTAGCATTAAAATAGGAAGTAGAGCTTACCATTTATGCATAGCAAAATGTGTACTATTTATGTATAGCATGTTTTCTTTTGAGAGTTTTCTGGATAGATTTCAAAGAGAATATAAATCACAAGCATGGTTTTATCAGTCTGAGCCATGTGCTGTTTAGTTGGGGTCCTGTTGGTCATGTTTTGAGATGTTCATGGTTCTGTTGTGCTGAAGTTTGTCATCCTGCCCAAGCCAGTTGTGCTGCTACAGTGTGAGAAGGCATTGCTGTTGGACAGTGGAAAGATGGATGAAATATTTCTTGATGAAATATTAAGGGTTGATAGGGGGAGGCAGGGGCAAGGGATGATTCTGTATAGTAGCGAACTGTAGAACAAGAAAGTCCACCTGTTTAAGGAGCTGTGGTTGGTAATGACATATGCTGCTGTACAGTTTTGCCATCTCCAAGTCAAGGACCATATCTTCTGAGAGCATGCAGAGGAGCAGCTCCTGGCCCAGACCAGACACAGCATCATATCCATGCAACTGCAAGAGCAACACAGAGGTGCAGCCCCACTCTTTTGGCAGATAACACTCTCACTGATCCCACGTGCTGCAAGCCCATTGAATAGGACTGTGTTCAGAGAGAGCATTGCACTGCAGAACTATGGCCTGACTCAGATTTATGGCTAAACCACATTAGACCATTTTTGCAGTGCCAACAGGTCAATCAAGTGGATATAAATGGGAGTCAGCATTTGCAGCAGCTCTGAAGGAACAAGAAAGCTCTGGCAGCTGAGCAGTGACTATTCAGCCTGCAGTACTTTCTTTCCTTTATTTTCATTGGCACATTGTGTAATTTATATGGCAGATTGAGTGTTTGTGGTGCTTTGTAACAGATAAAACATTCTACTAACCATGAAGGGAAATAAGACACAAAGAGACAGAGAAGAGTGCAGGTGGAGAGGATGCTTCGAACATATAGAAAGGAGAAAATAAAAAGCCCCTGATGAAATTAAAGAAGGTATTCAGTGGCATGGGAAGTGGAATTGTGACAGGACTGGTACATGCTTAAGAAAAACACAAGAGAAAAAAGATGGAAAACAAAAATGCATTATTTTGAAGAGCAGTAGAACAGCAGAGTAAAATTAAGGGTTGCAAATAATTGGTGGGGAACTGGTAGCACTGGTGGCCAAGAGAAAGGAGAGGCTGTCAGTGGTGGACAAGTCTGAGCTGCTTAAGTCTGTTTCAAATCAGTCACACAGGAAATAATTTCCTGAACTTAAATATGGTAGAGCTGCTAGAGCCTGGACCTCCTTGCAGAAGCTGATTGGTCAGGAGACCACAGGGGACAGAACTCTGCTCAGCAGAGGAGAACTCTGTCTGTCTCTGAACACAGGAGAGAGCATAGAATGCCTTTCTCCAACTGGACAAAACAGAGAAAGGTTGAAAAGAAGAAGAATATGTGAGCAAAACGGTCTGGAAAGAATGGGCTCTCTTTTTTCCCCCCGTAAACAATATCTAGTGTTGGCCTGTAACAAAAATTTAGATTATAGAGTGTTTGCAGTGTTCAAACTGTCTAAATGTACTAACCCTATATAACGTAATACTGCTAGGAAAGATGCAGGAAGCAGCATTTTCTAGGTAAAGTGAAGGATGTTAGTGAATGTTATTGTAATGTTCTCATTGCTAGAAGCCAAATTCCTGGTGGGACAGCAAGTTCTGTGGGAATAAGCACTACCAAGGACTTATATCTTAGGATTTCCTTGTCTTGAATGCATTTGTATAGCTTTGGTAGTTGGCCTCCAGCCAGTGTGGTAAAAATGGATATTCCTACAAACATTTACAATGGAAAATGGTGAAGGCTAATTGTAGTAGGATGTTTATGTAACTCTCCACACATCAGTTTTATTTGTATTAAGTCAGTGCTTAATAAAATTTAGAATTCACATGGCATGAAGTGCTGTTTATTAGGAACAAAATTTGGATTTTTGATGTATGCCTCAGAAGCCCCATCCTTTCGGAGCCATTCTCAGTATGCTACCATTGTTCCTTGTTTAGTTTCAAGGGAAATATCTGGTTTTGATCAGCTTTCTCCCTGTTGTTCTGTGGATTTCTTACTGACAGCTACAGTATTTTTCTTGATGACTATGAATGAGAGATCATCTTAATGCATTAAAGTTAAATACAGATTGAGGATAACTCTACCCACATTCAAAACACAGAGGTGTTCAATCAATTCTATTTCAACGGTGTTGAAAATTCTCTGCTTCTATCAGGGTGACTCAGTTCACTTTTTCAAAATAGTCTGAAGAAGCTCAAAGTGTTTTATTTAATATCTCTTACTTTGCTGAGACTTTGCTGGTCAGAGTTACTTCTGGCTTGTTCAATTAGGTCACCTTAATATTTTCTTAGCTTTACATTTGCTTTGAAGAAACCACACAGAATCAATTCAAAGTAGATCAGATATATGTGTGAGCTATTCATCTTTCAAACTGTGTTCTTTCCAAGTGATGGCCATTTGCTTATCAGGGGGAAATCAAAGCTTCTTGTCATCTGAATGGAACAATGAAAATACATTCAGCTTAACAAGGAACAGAAACTGTGTATTTGTGATCTGTTTACTTTTAAAGTCTGTTTGATTAAATATTTTCTTAATTTTACTAAAGCTAAATAAATGACACTGAAACTTTCCTAATGCAATTCATACTTGTATTTGCTGCCAGCTTTGTTTTCCTGTGGTGTAATGACACTGGAGGCTTCAGAGTTGTTCATCCATTTTGACAATGATTATGTCTATAGTAGAAGCAGTACTACACTATATATGTTTTTTTAAAGTGGTAAAATAGGGAATGTTCACAAACTCTTTCCCTGCATTCATCATCATGTTAGCTGAATGTTTGGAGATGCAAATTTTGTAACTATTGCCAAATAAGCAACTAGTTAACTTCATCACACTCTGCATCTCTTTCCTCTTCTGATGGCTGAGGTAGTTAATATACTTCTTAAGGGTGATGGGCATAATATGCTTAGACTCATAGCCTGGGGCATGGAATATGCAACTTGATCTTTGCTGTAAAGCACATAAGGCAAGTCACACTCACATTGTCTGAGAGATGGAAGGCTGAAGTCCACACTAAGAGAAAATTTGCTGGACAGCTTTGACCACAGATGAGCTGCTTGTGTCTCCAAAGGTTTTGAATCATAGCCTGCCTTGTGGGTCTTATGTGTCAGACTGTTCTGCATCAAAATTACAGTATCCTGTCACACAGCCTTTTACTTCTAAGATGAGAAAAATCTAAGAAGAGGTCGAAGAGAAACTTGTTCTCTCTGCTGTAATACGAAGAAGGAACCTTGTCTCTGTCAGGTTAACCAGGTGTTTAGGCAGGTCTATACATAACTATGCAGCCTTGCCATCAAACATAGCTTCCTGTATAATTTCAGATGCTTATACCTGAGAGGTAAATCCTCTCACTTTCTCTTTGCTATTTCTACAGTATGCCTACATTTCTACCTGTCACCTTAATACATTTATACCCCTACTCTTTTTCAAAACATGTCTTTATTGAAGGTAAATGTGTTAATGTTCCATCCAGGATTTCAAAATGGTGGCCCTCTCATTTTCCCAGGATAGCTGTGAAGACATTCTAGAGGGGTTTTGTAATGCACTGTCATCTGAGCCGTCCAACATTTCTTTGGGCATCAAGGTTTCAATTAAAGGTTATTTTGTTTCTGCATTTAAAGCAGGAAATAAAATTTCGTAAATAGAGGAAACATTCCAGAACTGAATTAATTAAATACACAGCTTTTAACCTCTCTTCAGGTTTCTAACTTCTTTCTAGAAGCCATAAATAATTTGTTGCTTTGGGCATTTGCCAGAATAGAACCTACATTCCTTCAAATGGTGGAATTAGTAGATTCCTGACTCCCACACCATTTTTTGCAGAAGTATAATTTCCTTTTAACTTGCAGTTTCTCTGGTTCAAGAGAATGCCTCATTGACATGACCTGTGCTGAATAAACAAAATAAAAAACACCCCAATCTTTCTGCATTTTCTGAGAAGGCTGAATCAGCCAGTACACTGGTTATAACTTCAGTATCTTTTTCTTGTTTAATTTTTTTCCTACTTTCTTTAAAATATTGGTAGTAACTACTCACTGCCTAAATGTTACCGTTAAGTATGTTTTTAAGCCACAATGTTATTAAGCTTTAATGTAGGTTGCCATATTTTCACACTTGATTTTAGCTACACTTATTTTTTAAGAGGAGAAATCAATAGAATTCAATTACATATCATGTTTAAGGATGAAGTCGTTTTTCATGAGAAGAAGTCATCCACTGTTCTCTGCACTAACATTTACCTAAAACTCATGTTTATTATGCTACTCTAAATTTCAGGTTAAAAAATTACAACAAGAGCACATTACTGTCTGCACACCAGGGCCTTTAGATACAGGAATCTGTTGATGGCTAACTTTGTTAAAGCAAACTGTCCCAGTAACAGTCAATTTTACGGTGCAGCTGGTAAATGTCAAATTGATTTTGTTTCATCCCAGTGGACGATCACTTTTAAATTGGATCTGTGCCTGTTGTGAAATTTCACATAATCAAATTACGCTCCTGAAATGCTGCACTTTCCAACCCTCTCTGCCTATACAGGACAGCAGCTTCTCTCTTTTTGCTGTTCTTAGTGAACTGAAAACCATGCACTGTGGAGAATGTCTTTTTAATCATGTTGCAAATACCTCTTACACTGGGGAAAAAGTTACACCCTTTGTATTTCCCCTCAGGAGGTCTTCCCAAAGCACTACTATTGATTACAATTCCCATGGAATTGCAGAAGGATGTAACTATTCATTGGTAGGGCTACCATTTCAAGGAGACTTGAACCCATATAAATACTGTTAGAAAATTTTTGCTGTGATCTTACAGCGTACATTACAGATTTTTGGGCTGGAGATGGGCTTGAGTATCATTTATACAATGTCAGATGTTTCTTTCTTTTGACAACTGAACTGTCATCAATCCTTTAATAATTGTCTAATAGTATGAAACTTTTCATTTTGGAGCTAAATATTTCACAGGCTTCTTTCCACATTATTTGGAATTCATGCCTCTTTCTCTTTTACTTACAGCATTCACATCTTCCATTTTCATTCTCCAATCCAGGAAGAAATTTTTGTCATCACAACAGGAAGCTTTGAAGAAGCAGTTCTTCTTGGATTTTATGTGCCTTCCATTGTCACACCATCACCAGAAACAAAAACTTATAAGCTGGTAAATATATGCTAGGAGAAAATATATTTGTACTGAGATTTTATTTTGCAGAAGCATAATCCATCACTGGTTGTTTTCATGTCCATGGGTGGTAGATCTGATGTGCTTGAGCAAACACTCTCGTCCTTAAGTCAAACATCTCTCATTGCTAAGTTAAACTAATCTGAAGACTTGGGCATATTTTAAGGGTTTTCTACACTCTCTATGTATTCCTGAGGTTAAAAAAAAAAAAAAAAAAAAAAGAAAACAAAAAACCAAAACAAATCATAAGCAACCACATACCAAAAAAAAAAAAAAAAACCAAACCAAAAAAACCAACCAAACAAACAAAAAACCACCAAAAAAACCAACCCCAAAACCCAATCAAAAATCAGAGAAAACAAGAGCCAGTGAATCTGGGAGAAACTAATTACTTCATCCCCATTTTGGAGACCCCAGATGGCATGGAAATTAGCACAGAAAACTGAGGGGCTGCATCTCACCCCAACACTTTAATGTGTCTGTCTTCTAGTCACATCCCAGCTCTTTGAAGAACAGCTTGGCTGAGTGGCAGAAGGACTGTGAGTGCACTTCTAGGTGGGAGTTTCGAGGTCTCTCTACTTCTGCCTTAGCTAGCTGTGTAGTTTAGCTTTGAGTGTGTGAAAAGTGAAGCCAGCCTTGAAAATTGCCACACATGAAGTAACTTTGACATGCCCATTTGCCATTTAAAGATTGTTTGTTTTTACCTAGTGGTTGTTGTAGTGCATGCTTGCTGTTCTCTATGTAACAAAAGTTCCTTGCAAGTTTGCAACAAAGCTTAATGAAAAAGATGCATAAAACTAAGTGGACATCCAATTTTAACAAGCAGATACACCCCTGCTGGAAGTGGAGATAGTGGTAGGCTCAGATATTATTTCAGCTTTGGATTGGATTGTGGGTGTCTACTGAATTCAAAGAGTTAGTCCTAGGAAGAAGGTGTAGGTGAAAGACCTAGCAGGAACCAGAGCTGGGAAGTTATTCCTGGTGTTGGGGCTGCTCCTTTTTACCTCCATCAAGTGTAAGAATAAGACCAATGAGAATATTACTCTTTGCTACTCACTAGCCATCATCTTCCTCATATTTGATCAGTATGTAGAATTTAATTTGTCCCTAATGTTTCTGACCTGAGGGATATGGACTTTGCAAGCTCAGTCAAGTTTTTTCCAGCTGTAGTAACTGACCTGTAAAAAGAAGTTCTCTCTCTTCTCACAGACCTTTCTTCACTTCTGTCCTTAATAACCATAGCTGCAACTCTGTAACTGACTCTGTGACAGGTATTGGAAAGGGCTTTCCACCAATGACAGAAAATTCAGGTTTTTACAAGGCACTCGTTGGTGACTTCCACCTCTTAATAACCTGGAAAATGACTCAATAGATAAAAAGTGATGACTACTTTAAGATGCCCAAAGCAAGTCTCCATTATAGTATTGTATTGTTCAAATTATATAACAAAAGTATTTGTGGTACATTTGCACAGTAAATGAACAGGAGAATACACAGGAAAACTGTGTCACAATAATGACCTAAAAATTTTGAAAACCTTTTTTACTGGATTTAATAAAAAGGTGGCTCACAACTCACATACAGAACAGATTTAGTGAACTTTAAAGTGTCCTCTGAATTTTGTTGCTGTTGGTTTTGTTTTGGTATTTTGTTCGCTTGTGAAAATTTTATTTAACTTTTCTTACAATTTCTAACTGATTACAATCTTTAATTGATCTTACAATTCAGGTACAATGTACCAAAAGAGGCAAAATGCCTGTTTCTATGAGTTTAAGAGAAAGTTTTGGACTTTAAAAAAAAGAATGTAAACTGTATTTTTAATGCTGTGGATTTTTTGTTTCCATCCAAGCATCTCAAAATGACCTTTGGGAATTCTGCTCACAAACTGATCACACACCTAATTAAATTTTCTAAAAATCTGGACAAGAGGTGCAGAATAGTGTGTGTGTGTGTGTGTGTGTGTGTGAGGCTGAATTAGGAGGTGCCACATTCAATCTAAAAATGTGATTATTCTGTTACAGTTGTGTGCCTACTCTAGCATCATTCTCTATATGCGTACTGAAATAGACAGACCCCTAGAATATGAAGAGGAGTTGCCTAGTTACTCATGATTTTAGCCCTATTTCAGCTGAAATATATCCAAATGCAAATTACAGCATACGGTGACATTGATGAAACTCTCTTAGCCATGAAGTGAATGAGTAACATTTGTCTGTGGTAATTTTTATCATGACAGAAAAGATACAAGTAATACCTTAATTCATGCAACTAAAAAAAAATTATGGACATAAGATACTGCAGAAATCATTGTTTTATCAGATAGTTAAAACTGTTTCCTAAGAAAATCATAAAATTGAAGTTGTTAATGTAAGAGTGAAGTCAGTCTTTTATTACCATGTGCTGTATTTTCAGTAAAGAGAGAAGTACTTTATACTTTGTTATTTTGACCAACTCATGACAACTAACCTGTTGCATGTAACAGCCAGACAGCCAGCTTGCTATTTGCCTGTCACTTCACTATGGAGCATGCCTGGCAATGCAACTACTCTGACTGCCAAACATCACAGGGGCTGTTTCTCAGGAATGCAATACTTGTGGCCCATCTTTAGCTTAGCACTGCAAAAGCTGCAAGTAGCATGTAAGATTGCAAGTGCATATAAAATATTCATTCTAAGGTAACTAAGCGTACAAATGAAAACCTATCAGCAGCTATCTGTTCAAGACATGGAAATAACCCTCCTTCCTTCCTTCCCCACTAACCTCAAAAGCTACATTACATTCAGAGTCCTTGAATGATCCTATACTCATCATCTCAGTTTTCCAGGTCAAGGAGAGGAAAACAAGTGGGGTCAGCATACAGCCCATAAAATAATAAGCTAAGCAGCAGCACTGATCTTGCTCTTCATGTGGTTTGAGAACATCTCTTACCTCAGGGAATGCCTACCCTATCCTGTCTCATAAATAACCAGTCTTTTGCTCAGTTTTAGCCAGATCTTTGAATAGAGGAAGACATTTTTGCTCTCATTGATCCTATGCATGTCTATTTTTATCAGCATTTATTCCTCTCCCATTCCAATTACTGTTTGCATATTTCAAGAAAGAGCAGTACAGAAGGAGACACCTGAAAAATGAGGGCAGTTCTACAAAGTTTCTGAAAATCAGGTCCTGGTTGGTGGAGAACATCAAATGAGTGGCACAGTGGAGGAGGGCATGGTGAGCAGAGCTCCACCCTTATACCTTGCTTTTGGCATTGGCTGTCTGGCTTACACCACCTGCTGCCCTTCATGGTGTGGATGTAGGCAGATGAGGAGTAGGGAGGGAGGGAGCTGGGTTTATTTCAATAAAACTGTTTGAGGAGAAGGTTATGGAGCAGTACATAAACATCCTTAGAAGACAAAGCTTACTTAGTCGTAGTTCTTCTAGCACAGCTCATTTCATTTCCTTAAATCATTTTACATGATGCATATACTTTCTGCTTTAGTCTTGCTCGAATTTTCCCAGCTTGTGTTCTGGGAGCCTTTTAAATCTGCCTTGAATGTAAGTTTGATTACTTCAGAAGGAAGTCCTTACAAGTAAAACTTGGATTATACAGGAATATATTTGTAAAAAATGCATTTGCATTGCAGGAAAGCAAAATACAGCTGCACTCAGATAAGGGTTGCTTCTTATTTCAGCTCTAATTTCCAGGGTTTCAGTGGTGGTTACATGAGTAGCTGATTAATGGCAGTGTTCTTTCATTGTGGCTAACGGAAAGTTTGACTAAAAGCTTATTAACTAGGATGACTCTTTATTTTAATTTCAAGGAAAATAACATAAGAATATGTGAGAGATCTCTGTGACCCTATCAGGCTGCTATCTCTCACTCACCCCTGCAGCTGTGGCCTCAATGCTCTAAGCTTTTCAGGGCTTGTAATGCACTAACCAACAGCCTAAGAGGGAGCCTAAGGCTGTCACTGAAAATCACCCATAAGGGTAGTACTGATAGGAAATGGGACATTTCATGAACCTTCCCTCTGAGTAAATGAGAAACCCATTCTTTGCTTCTGTGCAGGGTGTGTGCAAATCACTTGAATGACGTGCTACTCCTCTGTCCAGGTTACTGGCAGGATTTGTCTTAGATATAAATTCCAGTAGGCCATCAGTCTCAGAAAACAATGGCTGAAGTTGGCGTTTGAAGCTCACGGGAGACCTAATTCTGATACTCTGTAAATACTCCTGGAAGAAGATCAAGTACAAAACAGCTAGGAATGCTATATATTCTCAAGCTGCAAATAAGTGTAGGCAGGCTGGATACACATTGTGCTGACTCCCATGTGGAAGGGGAATATCACTGTCTGCTTCCTTGTCACATATATGAACTGGTTCTTGGGAAATACCAAAGGAACAAATGTCCTTATTGTTGATTTACCTAGCTTCGTGGATTTTCCTTGATTGTAACCCAAAGGGATCAGCAGGGAGTCTGCCTAGACTTTCATCAAGGTTTAACCCCCTTTGCCATTGGACTTTGGCAAACAACTTCCTTCTTATCAGTGCCAGAAAATTGATGCTGCTTGGAATTGCACAAAACACAGCTACATCACTGGGTTTCAGAGCTGGATGTGGGGTTTGAGTCCCTTCTCTCCATGCAGATGCTTTTCTGTCATTAGCAAGATACAATATTACTATGCCTTTTTATTTATTTAACGTGTGCAAGTCTGAAACAGTGTCAAGGTACAGCCAAAACACAGGCTTAGGGACAGTCCCTGCTGTTTTCTAGATGTGAAAGAGATGTTGAGTCAGAAGCATTGTCAACATCTGTATTATATCAAGGGTGATAAGAGGAAAGAGCAGTCAAACTGCCAATCTAAGGAAGCACACAGTGCCTCCAGGTTTTATGCCAATCTGCATTCCTGGAGAGGACTCAAATCACAGTTCTGGACATCTAGCTGAGGAGTAATGTATCTCCCAGCCATGGCATACATTCTGATTCTCTCTGCAGCGCTCAGGGCTGAGCAGGTCACACACCAATACTGCATAGAGATGGGGCTGGGACATCTATTGGTGTTCCAGAAGTGGAAAGTTTTCCTGGAACAGATGTAGCTTTTGATATTCAGGTTGGCTGGGCTGAGAAACGTCCTTCAGGTATACCTGTCAGCATCTGTGCAAATGGCAGCTTGGTTGAGGGGATCCTGTCCAGTTTAAAATTGCTAGACAGGCATTGGACTGCAGTGTGGGGAAAAAAGTCTTCCTATGTATTTTTAAAATGCAAATAATTTTTTGGACCCAGCACTACAGCCAAGACCCAGAAATGGCTTCCAATAGATTGCTTTGCTGCACAAACCAAGATCCTTTACTTTCTTTCCCTTGCATATACTCTGGCTGTACTGGGAGGGTATAACTCACTGAAGTGTCAGACCTCCTCAGGGACAACTAAAATTAACATGAGGCAGTGATGCCATCCAAGTGGCACCATGGCCTCTTGCCAGAACAAGGCCTTGGGGATCTCGTTAACACCTTCTGTCCATTTTCCTGCCAGCTTCTGCCAAGTAAGTTTTAAGTCCCTTGTTTTGTTGCAACATTACATGGAAGAGGAGTGAAAGTCCTAAAGATAAATTCTTATAATTTTTATGAAAGCAAGTATCCAGGTAGAATAGAGAACAAAATTAGTGATTCATTTAGGAATTAAAGTCTAAGAAGTGCCCTTGAGCAATTGGCAGCAGCTGGTTAGCAGAGCAGTGGGGTTCCAGCACCGCTCTGGCTGGTGTGCACCAACCTGCGCCAGGGCCAGTTTGGACCAAGTGCTGTGTGTGCTCTGAACTGATGGGGATGCACGCAAGCCTGGGGGAAGCTGGTTTGCTTTGGTAGTTGGTGGAGCATTTAGGAGACAAAAACCCACAGACCTGAAGGAAATCAGGATAAAGTAGCTTTTTGACGAACGCAACTTAAAGAAAAAAATAAAAAGAACTATTGGCAAAATGACAAGCTGAGCTCTAATTTTATTGCTGTCACCTCCCATGGCTGCTAACAGGATTTTAGTGCTTTTCTTTAAGTCTTTATGCCACTTGTCCCTTAATCTTTATTTCCTTTTCTTGTATTGAAAGGGATTTGCTTTGCGCTATCCACTGTGAACTTTTACTGTAGGAAACCACCTGCATATAATCATCACTTTTAGAAACAGGAATTTTGCCAATGTTTACCCAAAATTGAGAAGCTGCCATTTTTTATTTCCTCTTTGCAAATCTCAAGTACATAAAATAAGGAAATAATATAAGGAAATAAATAATGATGTTTTGCGTAGCTGTGAATTAACCCTTGTAAATACCAACTTTTCAAGCAACTTGTGTGTTGTGTGTATGTTTATAACATCTTCCTTTTCATCAGCTGTTCTCTTGGCACACAATGTAGCACCTGCCTGTCAAATGCTTCTCAAGACAACAAAATACACGATTTCATCTCAATCTGTAGACTGCCTAATCCAGCTTGCTTCTTAAAATGCTTCACAGAGAGCAATAGTAATCCTTGATTTACAGCCTGAAGAGCAGTGGATGTAGGAAAGAAATTAATTGTCAGGGGCAGGGCATGCAGATAAGTTCCTAGAGCGGGGGATTCAGTGAAGCGGAGGTCCAGATGGCTCGGGCGGGCGAGCCAGGGTGGCTGCCTCAACAAGGGGAGATTGTGCTTGGGTGCAGAGAGCAGGCTGGTACTGCTGGGGCAGGAGGAGCAGGGAGAGGGACAGAGCATAACAGAGCCCAGTGTGTAAGGAAAGAAAGTCCTTAGAGGGTTTAAATGCATGGAGGAATGGGGATTTTGATACTGATTTGGAAATGAATGGGTGAGATTAGTGAGCCAGTTGTAGGGATAAGGGAGAGAGATAAATGCTGCAGGGGAGACAGGAGAGGCAGAGTGCTGGAAAGGAGACTTATGAAATTAGAAAATATAGCCAAGCTTGCCAAGTATCCAAACCAAGCAGCTGGACAACTTGCAAAGAAACGTTAGCTTCCATGAACGACACATAGCTGTGGCAGGAAATAAACACAATGTGAACTGGAAGTTGTTTGTACAACTTGCAGGAGAAATTACTGTCAAATTATATAGAGTATAGGCTAAATGCCCTCAGGGCAACAAGGAAGTATTTTCTTACTAAAACAAGGAACAGTCTCAGTGTGTGTGGGGTGTTGCCATCAGCTGGGCAGGGGAAGAAGGGGGCTGTGATGCAGAACTTGCAGACTTTCTTGTGAGTCTGACACCTGCTTCCTTGACCAGCTGCCTGGAAAAACACATTTGAGTGTTTTGGGGTTTTTTCTCAGATGAGGAAGGAAGTCTATACTACTTCATTTTCCCAGGGGAAATCACTACTGGCAAAGTATCTGTCAACAGCATATTTTAGTAACATATTAAACATGAAGAAACATGATGTTATTATGTCAGAAAATTCCTAGATTAAAAGGGGAACTCTAGGACTTACTTTAATAAAAGTAAAAAATGCTTTATCTTGTAAAGTTGACAGGCAGTAGAGATTTTGGAAGAGAAAAAATGTTGTTAAAGAACCTTCTCAGGCATTTGCATCAGATCCTATTTCTTCTTGAACAATTGCCAGCAGTTTATTTAGAAATACACCTTTTCAGCTGCTGATGGTCAATTAGTTATAAGTTTTCGTAAGTGTAAATCTTTTAAAGACTATTGGAACTTTGAAACATTGGAGGAAAATGAAAAAGTGAGTTAGGACAAATCTGGTGCTCTGTGGCAATGGACTGTGGCTGCACAGAGGCTGCAGGATTTACTCCCTTTTGTGGAGTTGACAGCAGCAGCTGCCGGTGCTGTGTGCTTGAGAGAGGGTGCTCTGTGCCAGGGCTCCTGCTATCAATGCCTGGTTTCAGATACACAGAAATGGACTGTGGAAAATCAGCCTGGTGAAGAGGCAAACATCCTTTCTTTGAGCATTATTTTCTTCTTTCAAAGCTGACTTCCTCTGATTTCAGCGAAAAGTGCTTCAATATTCCAAGGGATGGGAGTCAGCAAATATCTATCACACGCGTACAGAACTGCACTTCCCTCCTTTCACTTGCTTTTTCCTTTAATTTTTTTGCTGCTGCAAACTATTTTCCCCAGATTGGCTGTTGTTACATTAGAGTAAAGGAGAATGCAGGGGCTTTCTGCAGAAAGCTGTCATACTGTGGCGATGAGGGCCAGGAGAATGGTTCAGCCATCAGTTTCTGCTGGTTGGCACAGTTTGCCCTTGGAGTATACCTGTAGCACTTACCTTGTGTTATCTGCACTAATACACCCTCATCAGTTTTTTAGCTTGGAGTAGGAGGAGGCAGAGCTCACATTTGCCTATGCTCTAGTGTATAAATAGTCTTGCAAAAGGGCTTATTTCCATGCATTGTGGACTGAGCTAATGTGAGACATACTTACCTAGATCACAGCACTGGAGAGATCACTTTGTGAAGAAACCAGTATATTTACAGTCTCTGCTGACAATCATTGAATGACATTTTCCTCTGCTTAAACTCAGCGATATTTCTTAACTGTTTATATAGGCTCATTTACCATAATAACTGTGTGTGTTATTCTAATTAACAGGCATAACTTACAAGTACCCTTGAGACATAAGGCATATTTATTTTTGTTTTATTAATGAGAATCTGAAGAAAAAGAAATACAGTGGCTTAAGGTCACTTTAGAGAAAATTAGACTCTGAGTGCTTTACCACAGCTTCATGACTTCATCTGTCAGCTTTGTGAAGTTCTGTCTTGAATCACACTCAGGACATTTTAGAGAAACACTGAAGTGCAACTCTGGGGAGAAACCTCCAGAGTTATGGACACCCCCAAGCATCACACCTGGGAAAAGCTGTATGAGAGTGACTGTGATTTACAGACACATCCAGCACAACAGACCAACACAGACTCTGTCTCTTGACCAGAGTATGCTGCCCTTGAATTCTCCATGGAGCAGAGCAGCACAGTTCATGCATGCTGCTGTGATTGGGATACCTAGCTCCACTGCCAGCCATACAGCCCAGGCTACTCACAGCAGCCACAAGCAGACACTGCTGGCTACATGCATGCTCGAGGCACCCCTGTTTTCTCCCTCCAGCTGCTGTCACTGCCAGAGCTGCTGCCCCAGAGCCATCCAGCACACCACCCACCTGCCCTTGCCACGCTGAGCAGTGGTGTAGGGCAGACCCTGCCACAGCAGCAGCGATTGAAAGCACAGCTACAGGCAGCTGTTGCACAAGAACAGGTATCCTTGCATGTGGAGGAAAGCCAGACACCACTGGTTTTGTCAAGAGCATTGAGCATCCTTTCAGACACACAGACATTCTCATCCCTACAAAACCTTCCCTTAGGCACCGTTTTGCTCCCTTTTTCTCACTGGAGGGGTGGAACAGCTCAGGAACATGCAACCTATGCTCCTTTAGCTTATCAAGGTGGTCAGTCTCATAGTCTTCAGTTATGGCAGACAGGTGATGGCAATTACATTGGCCTTCACTTAAAAAAATGCTTCTACACCTCAAAATCAAAATCAGCAAAGACAGACACACACCCTCGGGCACCCCTGCTTCTGTGCTGTATACCAGTTCCATTTTCCTGGTCACTACTACCTAAGCTGATGTGTTGCAGGATGAGTTCTTGCAAGGGCTGGAGGACTCAGCTGCACAGTTGACTGCAGGCCCTGCGAGCAGAAACCACACCCCAGTCTCCACCCTTCCCACACTCAGGCAGCCAGCCCAGGTCATGGCACCACAACCTGAGACTTCCACCCAAACCACTTTGTCACAAGATGCTTGATGTTTGGTCTTATTTGGTTTTCCTCTCTGCTGGAGAAAGTGAAGGGTGTGTCCCTTTTTCCCAGAGCCAACTGGATTCAGAGGATATAGGGGCTCATCAGAGCTTCTTTTGGGAAAGGTTCTTCCCAGATGTACCTGGATTATCTCTGGAATGAAGTCTTTCATTAGCTTGCTTGTATTGCCTGGTCCAGGAGCCTTGGGGTTGGGAGCACAGGGCAGGTGAAAGTGGCAGCTGCAAGAAGGCAGAGCTGCCACAGGGAGCTTGAAGTGCCATTATGTTGTTCTTCTTTTACCAGATTTTCCCTGTGGCAGCTACACTTCTAGATCCTATGCATGGATCTCCAGGCAGAACTGTCATTTTGGAGGCTGATCTGAAGGGACATAATGACACACACCTTCTTGAGGAGCCTGAGTTTCCCTGGGCAAAACACTGCCACTCCCAGCACATGTTCTTTTGGAGGTATCCAGCAAGATTTCTAAAGTAAGCAGCTTTTTAAGCCATGTTCTTCTCTCACTACACTCTCAATTACAGGCATTCAGGCCTAACTTTCTGCCAGGTGCCAGCTCCAGAGCATGCAGAAGGACTCGAGGCAAGCGCTTGCCTGTCTGGCAATCTCCATGTGGCTGTGGCAGCGTGGGTGCTGTGGAGAGGCTTGGATTTGGCACCTCCTCTCATCCAATGGCCTCTGCAAGCGAGGAAATTAAATATGAGCTGTCCCAGAGTGCAGTGACTTATCTTGCCTCCTGTTAGGGATGAAAACATCTTTACCTGACAACAAGCAGCTGGTTCCCTAACCCAGCATCCAGGCAAGAGCCTTCTGCCTAAAATTTGCCTTCCAATACACATCTATACATATACACATGTGCACATAAGCACGCACATGCACTTATCCTCAGGACCAGGTGCCAGCCTTCCAGACCAGTTTGGGATGGCAGGTATGGGTGCAAACAGGTACTGCCACTGTCTGAGAGCAGCCCTGAGAATGAGAGGTTCACATCGTGGAGAACACATCTCTGACTCACATCCTCTCTCTCTCATTTTCTTTTTTTTTTTTTCTTTCTTTCTTTTTTTTCTTTTTGTTTTGTTTTGTTTTGGGGGTGGGGTTTTTTTGTGTGTTTTTAAATTTTTTTGGTGGATTTTTAGAGGGGGGCAATTTTTTTGTTTTTTTTTCCTCTTGTTGTGGTGGTTGTTTTTTGTCATTTTTTTTGTCTAGAGAAGCTGTAAACATGCCTCAGTGGCTTGTGAGAGAGAAGCAGGAAACCTGTGTGCAGTGCCAATGTGCCTTACATTCTGTGAATATGCCTTAGAGACCTTTGTTAGGGAGCAAGAGGGGTCACAGGACAGAACAGGAGAGCAGGCTTAAAAAGCAGCATAGATGGGACCAGCAGATCTGCAGCAGTGTCTCTCTGCTCAAGGCCTTCCCATTCATTATTATTTTACCCAAGACTAGTGTATTGATGTGTATGTTTTGCCTCTGCAGGGGGTTAGTGACATTTTATAAAAGTGGGGTGGAGGTGCTCTATTTTTTGCCCCAGCACTGAAGAATCCTAACCTTGAAGTTTGGCCTGGATATCAGTTTGGTGAGCCTACAAAGATCTTCCTTAGTCTACTCAGAAATGCACGCTGGCACAGAAAATTCAGGCTTGCTGGAGAAACATACTTCATGCAGGACTCTGTACAGGCCATAGAAGATCCAGTTTAGCTGGAGACTCAATCACAGAAGAGCTGATTTAACCCTAGGGGTTTTTATGTTAGTTGTGTGCTGTTTTATGAAGAAGTTGCTTCTTCATAAAGTTGTGAAAATCTTTATTAATTACTTCAGTTTCTATGGATTTTGATACCAACAAAAAATATTTGTACTACTTGTTCTCTTTCCTGGTTCTTCTCCTCTCAACTTCATCTTCAATGTGCAAAAGTGAGGTATGAGAGCTTGCCTCACTCTGATTGCTAACGGCAAGTAGGTGACAACATGCATCCAGATTTCCTGCTTGCTTCTTTGCTGCCTCAGACTATTCTTAGCAGTAGAGCATTGTTTTCACACTTTCTAGAATAATTTCATATTAAGAGCCTCTCCTTTGAGATGTTTCTCTCTGAGTTTTCTGCATCTTCCTATCACTATTTTTGGATTCATTGATACACCCTACTGAATGACCTAAACTTTTCATGTTGAATATAGAACCTGGTTTTAGGGGGTACTTATGCCTCCTGGTAATCTCAGACAAGCACATTATCTTCCAAACAATTGTTAAGTAAGCTTGAAAGAAACCTAGGAAGGAGGGAAAAGCCCTGAAAAAACAAGCTAGTTGATGTGAAGAAAAAATTCCATTTCTACATTCCTTTCTTTCCTCCCCCTGTGTAAGCTTTTTTGCTGTTATTTCCAGACAATTTTATTTTTCTAAATAATTTTGCTGAGCATATGCCTCCACCCATCCGGCAGCTCTCATCTGGTTTTCCATAAATGCACTCACATGTACTATTTCATCCCTGTTAGAATCTCAATGTCTGAGGATGAGTATAAAAATTTTCTTTCCACTTTTCCTGATCACCTAGCCTTTCTTCTTGCCATTGGACAATGGTATGTTGGCAATCCAAGTTTATATCTTATCTTCCTTAACTTATCTCTGTTGTCTTGTATCTAAGAACTACTGAATGCCAGAGAGAACATCTGTCACCAGATTAGTAAGGATGGGATAACAGGAGCCATAATTATAGCTCTTATTGTGCATATATCTAATAGAAGAAAGTCAGATGTGGTAAAAGCAGATCACCAAGGCATTCAGACCAGCCTTGTGGCTTGTTTTCCTTCTGGGAAGTCACATACTGTCAGAATAGAAAGAATGAAGAAGAATCACAATTAAAGACATAGAGAACTTCTGCTCAGTAATTAACTGACATGACTTGCATATGGTTTTACAAAAGGCCATATGACTGGGGCTCCAGAAACAGAATACAGGTAAAACTAGAACTGGATTCTAGAGACAGAGATAAGTTGAGTCTCAGTTAATAGATATTCAGAAGTCAGGGACATCTTACCTAGAGTTTCTGTAAAGGCAAATACAGAGAACTGTGAACAAAATTGTACTGAAAATCACAATCAGACATGCATATAGATGTATAGAGGTACTATCAGTTTTCAATCTAAATTATAGCAAATCAAGACAGTTTCAGGAAATATTAACTGAAATGCACAAGAATAGATTAATCCCGGGTATAGGTATTATCTATCTTGTTTTTCTGTAAGGCTTTCATCATGGTCCCACATGGAATCCTTATCTCCAGATTGGAGAGATATGGGTTTGAAGGGTGAACTATTTGGTGATAAGGGATTGGGAGGATGGACTCAGGCAGAGAGTTGTGGCCAGTGGCTCTAAGTCCAGGTGGAGGGCCAGTAAAGAGCAGTGGTACTATTCAGTGTCTTTATCAGTGATGCAGACAGAGAGATCAAGTGCTCACCCAGGGAGTTTGCAGATGACACAAACCTGAGCAGTGCAGGTGGCACTATAGGACAGGATGCCATCCAGAGGCACATAGATAAACCTGTGCAGTGGATCCATGAGGACTTCAGGAAATTCAACAAATGCAAGGTCCTACACCTGGACTGGGGCAATTGCAGATGTGATTACAGACTGGAAAAGTCACTGAGAGCAGCCCTGAGAGAAGGACTTAGGGGTGCTGGTGGGTGAGAGGCTGGACATGACCCAGCCATGGGCACTGCCAGCCCAGAGAGCCAAACGTGTGCTGGGTGCATCCAGAGCAGTGTGGGCAGCAGGGCAGGGAGGGGATTCTGCCCTCTGCTCTGCTCTGCTCTGCTGAGACCCCACCTGCAGTGCTGCACCCAGCTCTGGGGTCCCAGCACAGGGAGGACATGGACCTGCTGGAGGGAGGCCACAGGAGGCCTCCAAGATGATCAGAGGGATGGAGCACCTCTCCTGTGAGCGATCTGGAGAGAGGAAGGCTCTGACTAGGCCATATAGAAATCTTCCAGTATTTGAAGAGGGCTTACAGAAAACGCAGAGACTGATTTTTGCATGGGAAAATAGTGACAGGACAATGGTGAACAGTTTAAAACTAAAAGAGGAGAGATTTAGATTGGATGTTAGGAGGAAATTCTTTACTTGGGGAATGGTGAAGCATAGGAACTTGTTGCCCAGAAAAGCTGTGCATGCCCCATTCCTAAAAGTGTCCAAAGCCAGGTTGAATGGAGTCCTTGTCAACCAGGTCTACTCAGCAGGAGAGGTTGGAACCAAATGATTTTTAAGGTCCCTGCCAATCCAAACTATTCTCTGATGTTTCTATGAAAATGTGACGTAATTAAAACCAATTTTAAAATGCTCAGTTGGATGCAGAGGGGCCAAGATTTTACCTTTACTGTCTGCTTTTGGACAGCAGCCAAATAATAGAAGAAAACGAAAATCATTTTGGGGCTTAGATGTGATTTAGGAGGGAAGATTAAGCTTTAGATATGAATGATTTACTCTGGAGATAATAAAAGAGAATACTTTGCATATTTAAAAGTTGTAAAGCTCTTTTAAAATTTAATTATAACCATCACATGAAAATTTACCATGAAGTATCAGGATGAAATTAAGGTGGCAAATATTTAGCCTGAGTGATAGTGAAATTTCAGTGATGTGAATTGCACAGTGCCACATGATAAGCTTGTTCCCAGGATTTGCCCTGGGATGTAGCCCAGCACAGCTGAAAGGTGATGCTGTGGGAAGAATGTGGGGCCACAGCACAGCTGAGAGTGGAAGCAACTCTACAGGTCATCCAGCTCAGCCTCTTGCTTCAAGGAGGTCTGATTTCAAAGCCAGCTCACTTTGCTAGAAATTTTTTCAGTTGTATCTTGGCATACTCCAGGGATGGAGATTGCACAATGTTTCTGGGCAACTTGGCCTGTCCTTAAACTACTCATATGGCAATATATTTTTACCCTATATCCAACTGGAATTTTCCTTGCTATGACTTGTGACTGTTGACTCTTGTCCATCTGCTTAAGTTGATAAATTTACTTTTTCTCTATCTGTCCACAAGTTCCATGTTTTAAGATTCCTGTGCCCTCAGAGATAAAGCACATTTTGTGTATAGGATACTAGGAGTTTTACACAGAAACACTTGTGGAAAATAATTTTCTAGAAAGCTGAATGCACAGAGGGTGAGCAGCTGAGAGCAGTGTAATTATGAGATGCTTTCTTCCAGTTCTCAAAATAAATTCAGTGTGTCCTTGTTTGGGATGTAGGTTTGGAGGTCACAAGTGGCAACTCTTTAAAATTAAAAATCACATCAAGAACACTTCACAGCTCTGCAACAGATATCAGAGTGCTTGTGGGAAATCAGCCACCTGAGTTCCTCTTCCTTATCCTTGCATATCCTTATCATATCCAGTGAAATATGATAGTGCTGCTGTAGTTAGGTAAGGTGCTTCTGCAGTGAGGTTTGCAGATCCATGCAAGTGGAGTGGTTAAACTGCCCAGACAGCTGAGGCTGTGAAAGGCTGGGGTTCTTCCTTATTGAAAATATGCAACTTCAGAAGTTTTGTTGAGAAAACCTCAGGTTATGCATGTTGGTATACTCTCTGTGAAAATTTTTCTCTTGCTGTTGTCTCCCCCAGGGACCCTTTCAGCTGGAATTACACTTACTTGTGTGCAAGGGGTGTCTATTTTTGGAATACACAAGCTCTCTTCTTTTCTACACATCAGCCCTCAAGTGGTAGTTCTGTGGGAAGGAAGTTAGAAACATTGCTAGAAGTAGGAGACTGTTTCTAAAAGTGCACTAAGATCTTCACCTACCTCAGTGTTGCTACAGATTTAGATGTGTAAAGATGATTCAATTTGGCCAAAACTGTTTTATTCTGAAACCCTGCCCTGAACAAACAGATTTTTGTCATAGTGCTTGTCAGATTTATCATGGCATATATATATATATAGTAACACATTTATGTAGGATCTGCCATGCATATTTTGAAGCATACAAATAATACACTGCATATACAACCTGAAAGGTAAATCCTCCTATCATATACAAGTCCAGAAGATTTACACTGCAAAATTTGATGTTTTTATGGTCTTCTTTTCTATTCTAGTTGGAAAGATGGAGGCACATATTCTAAAGATATTACAAGATATGAAATTGGAAATTTTTAGTGTTGCCTTCTGTATGTGTATTCAAAATTGAAAACGATTTGACGAGCAGTATGACTAATTTCTCTATTGCTTCTATTTCACTTTTTAGGTATTCACCTTAGGAATTTATCTGAATGTTTTTTTAAACAACATGGATGGAACAGAACTTTTGGAACTTCAAGATATTCATCAGTTAGGTAGAATATATTTTAAAGTAATTTTTTATGTGGATTCATGAAACTAATCTCTATTAGCAAAGTTAATTGTTATGTAACTGTAAAAAGAGAACAGTAATTTTTTAGATATAGGGAAAAACAGGAGATAGCTTTTGCATCTTTCATAGTTTCATTTTAGTTTAAGCAAAACCTCCTTAAATAAAGGCAACTTAAAATTTAGGAGGCCCATGCAGTTTCAGAACATGAAAGCTATTCATAACAATTTGCTAGGCATAAATTATTGCTGTTCAGATGTCAGTGAAATGAAAATACTTTCCTTCTGTCTTAACGTGCTATTGTTTACTTAGCAAAAAATGTTGCTGCTAAAACTTTTCCATCACGTGCATGGATGGAATGAGATTCTAGGGTCTTAAGACAGTACTTTCAAATCAAATCCCATCTTTGGCTTTTTCCTGTTCTTTGCATTGCAATTTCTGTGCAGAATTGGGTGATAATCACTTTCCAAATTTACAGAGGAGTGTTGTGTTTGTTTTGATTTTGATTGAGGTGTGGATGAGGATGAGCTATCTCTTTTTGATGTCAAAAGACTGCCAAAACATTATGCCAGGCAGAATAAAAGTCACAATTTTGGCAGGTAATAGATAAACATCCATAAAACATAAATAATACTACGTTATTGGCATTGTGTGTGTTTTACTGCCTACATGTCTCTAATTAGTAAATAAAGTCTGATGACTACTTGAGACAATTTATTGTTATAAAGCAGAAAATGAGTCTGACTGTGGAGCTAGGATAAAAGCCTAAATAAATAAAAGCCATAGGAAACAGGGTAGTGCAGCAGTCTCTGGAGAAGGATACCTGAAGACAGCTCAGAGAAAGGAGTTGCTGCCTGTGGGGACCTGCTCTGCAGTCAGAGGACAGGTTCTGTGGAGCAATTGCAGCAATGCAGTGTGGGGGCAGGTGGGTTGATTTGTGTGTAGCTTTGCAAATCTGTTTAACTCCATATTATCACTATTCTGAAGAAGAGAAATCTATTATTTTG
This sequence comes from Muscicapa striata striata, assembly GCA_030060385.1. Taxonomy (NCBI): domain Eukaryota; kingdom Metazoa; phylum Chordata; class Aves; order Passeriformes; family Muscicapidae; genus Muscicapa; species Muscicapa striata. The sequence continues at coordinate 3,960,097 of JAREIS010000093.1, read as the reverse complement.
GGTGACCCTTCAGTGGTGTTTCCCTATAATTTCTGTTGTTCCATTGATGAGTAAACAAGGAATTCTATTTTTATCACAGCTCTAAGAAAAATGCAATCTCTATACCTTAGAAAAGTCTGGAAAGCATGAATTTTTATCTTAAAGGACAAGATGGAACAATCTGAACAATGAACAAAGGAGGTGTTTCTTTTCCTTCTGCTTGGGAAGTTTTGAGTTTGTAAGCCATGGCAAATCAATATAAGCAAGGGTGGGAATCAAAAGCTCATTTCTGATTCTTGCTCAAGATCAAAGGCTCTTTGTGTCCACCTTTAAAAGCTCATTTTTCAGCCTGGCTAAATATAGAAACACACAAACAAACAAACAAACAAATATTCTTGATCTTGAAGGATAGCCCAGATGAAGTGAATGGTGCAATGACATCCAGTCAGCCCTATGTCATGACAGAAGTTCTTGCTGAGGAGGTTACATGGAATGAAATTACATTAAATGGTAAAGAAATGAAGTATTAAGGGGTAAAATCCAGATTCAAATCTGAGTGCAAGATAATCCATTCAAATCCAGCCAAGTTGCAAACCATCTGCCAAAGGTTAGCTGTTTGACATGGTTTTACTGTAATTAAAATTATTGTTTTATTTGCTTGTCCACTAAAATTGATGTAAGGGTGATTCCCAATTCAGTTGCACTCTTCTGGCATGCAAGTATAATTCCCAGAATATATCCTGCAAAAGGCCCATCAGCTGCTTGCACAGGGTGCTTACACAGCACCCTTCATCCTCCTTTGGCTGCTGCTTGCAGCACTGTCACAGATCTCACTACCCTGCTGCCACATGGGGGAAAGGCTGCCTTGAGTGCCCCATCTCTGGGAGCTGTCACTGGCTGGCAGTGGCAGGGCTTGGCTGACCAACACCAGTCTGCAAAGTGGTATCCCACTCACTGCATCACCACCCCAGCTAGAGCCATCAGCAGCCAGGGAAGCAGAGCAGTCAAATCCTTGTCTCCTCTGAAACAGACAAGGATGAGCCCTGAAGATGTGGACATACTCAAGGCATTTCATCTCCCAGCAGAGCATCAGCTACAGGCAGGCAGGTAGTTTCTCCTGGTCTGGGAACACATCTATAATGGGGGGAAAAGGAGCTGTGGGGTTCAGACAGGGCTTATTTTGGGATGGGTTCATAAATAGTTCAGATGATAAAAGAGAAAGGAAGGAACTTAGCAAAAAACTCTGAAGTGACCATGAAGACCAGTGTCACTTCTTCTGTCCTTCCAGAAAGGCCTTTCTCCATTTCCTGCTTTGCAAACCCTGTAGCAGGGCTGTGCATGGACCTCCCTAATACCATGACCTGAAAGGTACCTCCACAACAGGTGTGAAAACCCTAAATATTCCCACATTTTCACTACAGGTGACTGTCCTTACATAGCAATGTCAGTAGTGGGGTTGAGGTACCCTGCTTTGGACAAAACTCGTGGAGTGTTACGAGTCAAAGGCATTTGTCACCAGCAGTCTTCCTGAATCAACAGGGTGTTCATGGAATTTTTTCTTCCTCAATGAACTCACTTGTTCCCTTTTTCTGGTGTCCTTGAAAGCCCCTGAAGAGAAGGCAGAATGTACTGGCAGTGTGTTTCTCTTTGTCTGTGCTTGCCATGGGTTCTTTGCTTGCTCTATTCATCTCTGCATGTTTTAACACCTCTTTTTTTTACCCTTGCTTTTGGAAAGCTATCAGGACTTTCTTGTGTCATCTTGAGTTCTCTTTTTAGCCAGGCAGCATGTGTAGTCTTGATTTTGCCTTCTTGTAAACATTTTCTGCTTTCTCTCCTTGGGGTTTTCTTTTCCCCTTTCCCTTTTTCTATCCTAACTCTTGTTTTGGATGCTTTGGTTGGGGTTTTTTGTTTTGTTTTGTTTTGTTTTTGGTGGTTTTTTTGTTGTTGTTGTTGTTGTTTTGGTTTTTTGGTTTTGGTTGGTTTTTTGTTTGTTTGTTTGTTTGTTTTTGGTTGTTTTTTTTGTTGTTGTTTTTTGGTTGGTTTTTGTTGTTGTTGTTCTGCCTTGTTTTGTTTGTGTTGGCTTTTTGGTTTGGTTTTGTTTTGTTGTTTTTTGTTTTGGGTTTTTTTGGAGGGAGGTGGTTGGTTGGGGTTTTGGGGTTTTTTTGTTAGCAATTTAGTTTAGTTTGGGGTTTGATTGATTCCTGATACAGATAATTTATAAAAACATTTAAGAGTACTAGCCGTAAAATTTCATCCTGGGGATTCCCAATGATGACTAGCTAGCAGCCTGATGTGAACTCATTTACTACACCTCTTTGAGTCAAGCAATTGGTCACCCAAAATATCATGGACTTGTCTAGCTGTCCAGTGAGAAACAGTATCAGAACACTTGCTAGGATCCAAAACTACCACATCTTCTTTCTCCCCTTGGCCATCCAGATGGGTGATCTTCTCATAAAAGAGAATTAACTTGGTTAAGATAAACTTCCCTCTCATGAACACATGCTGGCTCTGAAAAAAACCTGTGCTGTCACTAAAATGTCTTAAATAACTTTCAGAATAACAAGCCCATGTCCTTCCTGTGCTGGGACCCCAGAGCTGGGTGCAGCACTGCAGGTGGGGTCTCAGCAGAGCAGAGCAGAGCAGAGGGGCAGAATCCCCTCCCTGCCCTGCTGCCCACACTGCTCTGGATGCACCCAGCACACGTTTGGCTCTCTGGGCTGGCAGTGCCCATGGCTGGGTCATGTTGTGCTTCTTGTCAAGCAACATCCACAAGTCCTTCTCCAGGGACTGTGCCCTGCTCTTGTAAATTCTCCACCCAGTTCACATTTTTTCCTGGGATTGCCTTGCCCCAAGTGCAATACCTGGCACCTGAGCTTATTGAATTTTACACTGCCCACCTCTCAAGCCTGTCCATTTCCCTTTGGATGGCATCCCTTCCCTCTATACCAGACAGCTTAGGGTCCTTAGCAACTTGCTGAGGTTGCACTCAATCTCACTGTTCAACTTGCTGATAAAGGCATTAAAGTCCCAACACCAACCCATGAGAAACTATCAACTCCATAATTAAAGGTACACCCAGACCAGATTCAATAACTGGAAAGGTAATTGCCATAAATATTACTAGAATCAATAGAACTTTAATGGTTATATTGCTGCACAAACCACTTTTCCTTATATTAACACCATAGTTCTGTTACCAAAACAAGCTTAATTATATTTTTACTCTCACTTCCTGAAAAGAAAACAGACATGGAAAGCTTTCCTTTTTCAACTGTAAAAGTAATCTAAACATATAAATATAAATATATGATAGTCTAACCAATCGGTGACATGGCTGGTTAAAATGTCAGCAATAAGGAATGAGAAATGTAGTATATTGTATCTTGTTTTGTAATACCACAGCTGGAATATACAAACCCAACCAGTCTCTTCCTTAAGCAAAATTTTAAATACAGTAGGAAGAATGGGACCTCCTTAAGTAGGTCCATCATACTTTCATTATCTGCATAAAATCAGAGTCTTTTCTCATGTTTCCTAACTGAGATACAATCGCCGGCAGGAGCAGGAAGTTCTTTTTGCCCAACTCATCTGGTAAACTGCATTTTTGAGGGAAATGTATAGGACTGAATTTTCTCTCTCGTCATAAACTCATCGAAAAGTAGAGATAGGTTGAAAAAAACCTAAAGAAAGAAACAAAATAGTATTCAAGCCAGATGGATAATCAATTTTCTGATTTGTGGCAATTCTTCAAACAGCTGGGAAAATATCAGCCTAGATCAACAACAAATAACTTTTTCAACAAGCTGAAAGTTTGCAGAAGTATTTTTGTTGTAGTTTAAACTCACAATAGCTAATATGTTGCTAATATATCATACAATATTGCATTTTGTTTGTGAATGTTTTTCAGAAGTAAACAAAATGTTAGATGGAATCTCTCATAGAATATCAGTGAGCAGAAAAAAATATTCCCTTGTGCAAATTATACAAACACTAACACCCATTATTATTTCTCTTTCTGTTTCCAATTCCTTCTTCCCTGGATTCTGATACAAACAAGTTTGCTTCTTTGAAATGAATTTTAGATGTTGGAAATATTGTACTTTTTCCACCACAAAATTTTTGGGCACAGTATCTTACCAAGTTCTCTTCAGGCTATTGTTGGAATATTATTGTCAAGTGTTTTAAAAATCTGCCCAAGCATGTCAGATTCGAAGCTGTTATGGGTAGAGCACATATGAATAGCCTGTTATTTCTGTGCCTAGTTGGAAGCAGAGGTTTGAAAATTTGGCCACAGAGATACTCATTACTTGGAAACCAGGAGACAACCAGTAAGTACACAAAACTATTGATATGAGCTGTCAGGCCATCTGAGACAGATTGCCTACATATGAAGATTTATAGTTTTTCACACATCTCTGATGTTCTTAGCACTGTGTAATAAACAGAAAAAGGAGACATCATCCTGCCCCTGCTTTTCCTGGAAGTCTGAATTTGAAACAGCATGTCATATTCAGGGATGTCCACCTGACTACACTGCCTGTCACCTGAGAATGCTAGTAAATTTTTTATTCTGTTCTTGTTTCTAAATTTATTATAGGAACATAACTTCCAAGGGTACACTTTATTTTTGAACTGAACCTTTATTTAAAGCCCTACTTTTCTAAATTTGATATTCACCTGCATCCTGGTTGAAAGTGCAGAGTACTCAAAAATGCCAAGGCATGGCAGCTTTTGGTTGTGAAGTTCAGGCTAATGGATGCTGCTGCCACAATGCTATTTTTGATAGTGAATTTTCTTCTGCTGCTTATCTTTTTAATGAACCCTCTGGCAGATTTAGGATGCTAACCAATGGAGCTGTACTCTGCCATATATTAATACAAACCTATTGAATCATTCAGCAGGTCAGCTTTAGAAAAACAAGACTTCTGAGGCAGACTTTCACTAAAAATGCAATATCTGGCTAACTACCAGATGCCCTCCCTGCCTAAATGTCAAAAGGGTTGCAGGGGTAATGTCTCATTAGAATAAAATAGAGGGATGAGAACAATAAGAGTTTGTGGCTATTTAAGGGAGATGGTGTTGCAATATGGCTCGGTCAAAAGAGTTACTGCCTTTCACTTCAAATGCAAAAACACTCAATGATGAAACTCTTGTGTGCAAGGAGTTAAAGGTGCTAAAGGGCAAATAGACTTCCTAGCTGGAAAAGATATTTTGTACAGGCAAACACTCCTCTGAATTGTCTGTGCTCTCTAGTCTTTCCTGGATTCTCTGGCCCAGGACAGTGGTAGAAAGATGAGCCAAGACTGTGTTTAGCTGCTGGGCTGTGAGCTAACAGCAACCTCAGAGTCCAGGGAAGGAAGAGGAAGTATGCTGTAAGCAGCTGCTCTTGAATAGAGGTGACTTCATGAGAGGTGCAGATTTTTCTTCTGAGAGGTGAAATTGCCTTTGCTCTGTTTCACAGAGCCAAAACTGATGTAAATATCCAAGGGATCACAGGGAAATATTTTGAGATATCTATCTTGATTCCTTTCCCAATTGATAAGCTAGCACCAAAACCTCTGTATTTACTGATGGGAAGCAAAACTATGAGAAGACAAAGCCTATCCCCTTTTTGCTCTGATAAACGTCGCATCCAAATCCAGGAAGAGGAGAGTTCAATCCCTATTCAGGATTTGCAGGTTTTGCAACAGGGTCAGCATTTCCCCTGCAGAGGCACTGTCATAACCATAGTCCTTCAGCTGGGTGAGGGCAGGAAATCCCTTTCCAGCTCATGCCATGGGCCAAGGTCTGGCTGCTCATAACTTGAGTCACCCTCAGGACTACAGATCATGAAATTGCACTGATGAAACTTCTAGCATCAGCTGCCTCAGCAGACTTGGGTAATTGACCATGAGAATGGGAATGACTCATTCTTTTAATCTGATTCACATTTGCAGCTGTTATCAATTGAATAATATAATACTTGCCTTCTTATTCTCCTCCCTCCAGCAAAGTGACAAACCAAGACATTTTTATGGTGCTAAAATAGCATAAATGAGGCCTTTTTGCCTTCTTGTTTTGTAGCATACTTATATACATACATATGTACATACACAAGGATTTAAATGGTTTAATGCACTTTGTCCAGTGTTGGCCCATGTTTCTTAACCCCATGAGATCACCAGAGCTCCATTTTGTTCATAAAGTGGCTCAAACATCACAGTACCTTTTTGTCCACTTCTTCTGTTTCAGTGGGTGATGATGGTAAGCATGAGTTCTTGGCTGTCACGCTGCCTCTAGGAAAGCATCCAAGATACCATGGTGGGAGTATGGAAATGAATGTGCTGGCATATTAAAGAACTCTATGTTAAAGGAAACTGGTGGGATGGGTTTTGCCTCCAATACTAAGTGAGGCCTCAGGATGACTTTTCTTCTCCTTTGAAAACAACCCTCTAGTCCTGTATAGGGGCATTAGTCAAAGTCTTTCTGGATGTGCTTAAAATGCAAGACTCATTTTTAGAACCCTTAGAGTGTTAACACCCTTGGGGGGTGAAGAAGCCATTCAGAAGTCATATTTCCCAGCAGGGAGTACATGGTGTATAAAATCCTTTATTATAATTAAACCAGGCAATGGGAATGCCACATTGGTCTGGTTTTTCCTTTTTTTTTTTTTTTTTTTTTGACATCAAGAAATTGCCTAATGAACAGTATTGTAAACTAGCCATCTAATGTGAGCTTTTTATACCTTCTGCATGGCTTAATTCTCGTTAATTATCAACCTAAGTTTTTCAGTTGCAGAGGATCTAATACCTGGCAGCAAAGGCTAGACAGCCCTGAAGTCCCCAGGGTTATGTTTGCAGTTCTGAGACTCCATCTCTGCAAGTGCCCTACCCAGGTAGGTAGTATGAGCACAAAATTTACTTTTTTTGCCCACATCTATGGGCAAAATCTTCTCCTGCTCTTTCATTAAATGTCACATGATTTGGTTTTACAGTAGACAAACAAGACTGGACCAAGAGGAAATTACTTTGAAGAGGCTACTGTGCTTATGAGAGAATTTGGCTTGTTCTACCTTTAAACAAGTGTGTGATTTATTGTGTTTATCTAGCAGAAAGTAAGTTGAAGCAACTTGAAGCATTTGGCCCAGAAAATCCCCAACATATTGTACTTCTGTACAAGATGTGCAAACATGACTGAACACTACTTAAAGCCTTCTTCCTGATCTTGTGCATTCCTGCACAGGGTCATTCTACTTTACATGTAGTTGAACTGAATAAATGGCCTGTCTTGAATTACATCTTGAATAAACTGGGTGTGTAATGGATCCAGCCAGCTTTGGCGTTCGTAACTGTCACTTGTATGACTGAGCAGTGTGTTTTTGAGGCATTGCCAGGTTCAGAGACATCTCAGAAGAGCAATCTGTTCTTACATAAGAAAACGAAATGGAGGAAGACAGCAAGGAGGAGGGAAATCAGTGCTTGATAGGCATTACTGCCTATATCTTATAAGCACTTCAGTTCTGGGGACAAAATAATGGAAATCCACTCAGATTTGAATTGTCTTCTTTATCTCCCCAAAGCATTCTGTGATAGTAACAAGGAACAGAAATGATCCTATTAGTCTATCATCCTTGGATTATTTCCTGCCCTCAGACTCAGGGGAATGGTGTAGGTCATAGTCTCTATGCTCTTTTCCAAAAAATGTCTCTGCTTCATAGTAGCAATGAGTAATATACTTTCCTTTTCCATGTGCTAGATCAAAGGGTTCCTCTCTCACCTCTGCAGTAACATTGCCTCTCCAAAAGTGAAGGCAGCAGCTCTTCAAGCATTAGAAGCCACAGTCCAAGCTCATCAAAATATATGAGTGATGGGACTGTTGGATTTGCGGCAATTTCTCCCACTCAAACCGTAGAACAAACACTCTGGAAGAAGTATACAGAAAGGATGTACTTCAATCAAGTCAGGGATCTATAGGATCAAAATTTGTTCCACACAGCAAAGGACCTTTTCTCCTCCCAGTCCTCTCTACAGTCAAATCCTCTTTGTACAGCTCCCACAACTTTGCATCTGGTTTGACGAGATTTCTTCTTTCTTTGCTCTCAAAGCACCCAGTATTAGGAGGCAACTCAATTACTTCTTCCTCCTCTTTGGTGTGTGACTGCTGAGAAGATCATTGAGGGTCACAGCTGCTTTATCATATTAAACTCCCTCTGTTTCTCCTGGTGCATTGAAAAGGTCAGGAAGAGCAGTCTGTCTTTCTCCTCCCAGGAAAAAGAGCACAAGCAGTGGTCATCCATGCACAGGGGTATGTGAGTCTTTACATTCATTGTCATTTCCTCAAAAAAAAATGATCATGGTGTCAGAGTTAGAAGTCGTATAATAGAGAAACTTCTGCCTTCCATTAAATAGAGCTTATTTCTGTCAATACTTAATTCTCAGCAAGCTTTAGTTTCCATGGAAAATGTGAGTTTAAAAAAGAGATGGATAGACAAGCAAAGAGAAAACGAGAATGTTCCTGCTTTAGGTCTAAGATCCATGCATAAATTAAGAGCTATTTATAATCTCTCACTAGTCCTTGTTCTTCAATGTATTCCGAGGTGTGTAGGCTTATATCCGTAGGCAGTACTCCAATACCCTAATGCAGACCAGATGCACTTACATAGCTTGGGATGAAAAGCTTTAAGAAGAAAAAGCTAGTGAATCTGATTGGCTTATTTTGGCCTCCTCTGTGGTGTCTGCCTGTCACTTATTTTGCTGATTTGATCCTTTTTGCAGGACCTTTGACCTAACCTGCAGATGACTTTGTACTTTTATTACTCAACAGCTTAATATTTTCAGCTATGTAGCTCATTGTCAAAAATGAGATGAACACAAGTGCATAAAAGAACCATAAGAAATTTGTATCACCTTTTTTTAAACCTTTGCAAAACCGCTGCTGAAAAAGGTATAAGCCAAGCACTTCCAGTCTCAGTGTCTGCCAAAGCAATTGGGAGAGCTGACAGCGAGGACTGAGTCCACTCCAGCATGCCACAAAGCATCACGTGATAACCATCAAGTGTCTTCTTCACCTAAAAACTCATTAGAAAGCATCATGGGCATGCAGGCATTTGGCAAGGCAACAAGACATAAGGTCTGTGCTCTGTATCACAGCAGGGTGAAAGACAGAATTCCTGAATTTGTCTTATTTTGGTGTGTGCTCTGATTGATTTTATAGGAAAATTAACTACTTCCAAGCAAAGTCATTTTACTGAAAAATGTTTTTGCAGCACATGAGCCTCAGAAGCTAAAGTGCAATTTCCAAAGCTTTTTAACACAACAAAAATTTAAAAATTAAAAGTGAGAAATTTGAAGTAGCATAAATATATATTCCATTGCAATAAAGAGGTAGTATTGTTTAGCTTATTGTTCACTTCTGGTATTCTGGTTTTTTTCTAAATAATAGATAATTTCTTATTTAAAGGGATGTGCAAATTACCTGCAAAATTAAAAAGCTGGGGATGGAGTACCTTAAGAGCCCAGAGAAGAACTCCAAGGTGTTATTCCAGTTCCTCTGACCTTCTTACTGTAGTACACCACAAATAAAACCCTCCTTCCAAACTCAGAGTCATATTTGAAATACTAATGTTCACCCTAGCTCTCTCACATCTGACTGTTTAAGTGAAGAATCAAATTCCTTTGATTCCCTTTGGCCTACATACCACCCAAATTCATCCAAATCCATCTAAGTGCACATAAGACACATGATGGTATGCCTACCCACTTTAGCATGTTCAGCATTATTCCTTAAATAGCAGGCACCAGACACAAAGAGCTTTACCGCTTATTATTTGTCTCTCAAAGTTGACACCACTGGTGAAAATATTCTTTGCTGTATTTGTGTTGTAAGAGCATAATTTTTTCTGAAATTGAGGAAAGCCTAGTATGCTTGAAAAGTATTTTTCCTTCTACCATGATGAAAAAAATCTTTATCCATTGAACACTCATGGCTGTAATTGTATGGTGATCACAAAAAAGAAAATCACACTGTGATTTTCTGGGGTTGTCCGGTGCAGGATTAGGAGCTAAATGACTTTTGTGGGTTTCTTCCAACTCAGGATATTCTATGATCCTAAAAATAATTACGTTTTACTGTCCTTTTGATTCCACATGTTTGTTTTTCTCAGCAGTGCTACAAAAAGCAAGGTATTTGTGACAGTTCTAGTTTCCTCTGTTTTCAAGGTAAAAGCTAATGTTCCTGGAAGACAGTCTATTTAATTATGTGGATCTGGTCTGCTTCTGAGAAAAGTGGGGAAGGTGTGAGGAAGGATATTTTTGTGTCTTTAGCATCCTGAGAGGAGCAGATCTCAGAGATATCTGGTGCATGAGGCTGCTTGGCAGCCAGGCTGGGCTCTGCCCTGAGCCATGCCTGAACTCGGGCCATGCTGCCAGGACATATTGTTCTCATTTAGATATTCAGTGATTCTGCAGGTGGAGAACAAAACAGAATGAAGCTTCTGGACCTTTTTCTACTGTGATTCCAGGTCTCTGCTCATGGCCAAAGCAGAAGTGTTTTCATTAGATTTTTTGGTAGCCTTGTGAATGTCTTCAGCAGGAGTTGAATGGGCAAGTCTGGCTCTCATTGATGTTTCACTGCTTGTGGTTGCATTGCAGAGATATTTTTCAGATGGATAGGAAACAATGTGAGATTGATTGCATCTTTAATGGAGATAACTGAGCACATCTGCTATTTCTACATGGTATTTGCCAGCATTGGTCCATGTTGTAATCTCTTGTCATTTCAACATTCCCAAATATCATCCCTGTCACTCTGGTCCTCTCCATACAGGTTCAAAATTTTCTGTGTTAAGGTACTTACCTAAGTATTGGAGAGTATCAGTGTTAGGTTTCTTTTGATGAAGTGATTAATGGTATCAGAGGAAGGCAGAGGAAATTCTGGAGCAGGTAAGAAAGTGAAGGTGTACAGGTTACAGCAGATTCACAACAAAAGTGTGTAACAACCGACACAGAGCTGAGTAGAAGAAAAAAGACTACACAAAGTTCTTTCTAGGACAAAACAAACAGTAAAATGAACAAAAACAAGACCTGAAAAGACCTTGAGACCACATGAATTATGAACAACCAGATTTTCAAACAAGCTTCTGACTTCTCTTGTCTTTAAATCATTTGCAAACTGCTATCTATAAACAGGTCTGTATAATTGCTGAATGTTAATATGTTTTTATTTAATCAAAGTCCAAAATAAACTATCAGCCTAACAACAACCAAATAAACAGTCTCCATTGCAGACCTTCAAGACAGGCAAATTTAGGCTGCAAAAAAAGGTATCTACTGTAAAGTCTGTGACTAAGAGCATCCCTTGTCTGGGGGAGCAAGGCTGTCAGCTGTCCTGAGATCAAACAAGAAGGAAGAATTGCTCATCTTGTCTGTATCTTACACAGCGGCCAAAATACAAAGGCAACCTTTTCTCCAAGGAGGTGCCTTGCTGCTGGCAGCACAATCTGCCTGTGCACCACTGCTGTGGCACAAGATTTGAATCATGACTGTGAGACCTTTGCCATACTCTGCTCTGCTAGGAGCACGCAGCAGGAACATCCCAGAGATGCTGGCTGAGCTGTAGGGCTTTTATCTAACTCCTAGGCCATGCTGGGCTTCTAATACAACAAACAATCTAAGCAGGGGTGGGAAATAAAATTAAATGTCTGTGCAAACGTATAGTGAACGATATTATATTTGTGGTTCATTCTATTTACTCAAGACCTAATAAATGAGGAATTAGAAGATTAGCAGGGGGAAAATTAAAGCAAGGGTGATAGGGAAGGCATTCTTGCAAAAGTTTGCACATGTACACCTGGGCATTTGGCAATGATTTATGGTTTAATTGTGTTCAAACTTGTTAAATAAGTTAATTTAAAAAGTTAGTAGTACCTCACAGTTTATAATTAGACATTTGCAGTCAGAGCAGGGTTTAAGGAAAGGACTGGAATCGCATGGAGAACTAGCATTCTTCTGTCCAGAAGAACTAGGACACCTTTGAAAAGCTGTGCATTCAAAAAGGACAAAGTGAAGAAAACATAAAAATTCCCTTTTGCCAACAGGTCAAATGGACAGTGGAGACTGAGGTCATGACAGAGGTGGGTAGATACACATAATGTCAGAGGAACTGGCAGAGTTTCTGCCAGTGAGTGGTATTAAAGGTAATCACTGAAAATTTGAACTCAGGAAGCCAGGCAAGAGTCACTAAAATAAGTTTTATTTGCTCAGAAAGACAGGGCTGGAAAATTATCTCAGAAACTTCTTTATATGTCTGACATCTGATATGTTTTTTAGATTCCCAGCAGAATGCTGTAGTGGGCATGTGTGAAGACGAAGATCTGAAAGTTTCAGAAATACGAACAGAAGAAGAGAGCTGAATGCTGATGATGGTATGTAGGAGTGAGCATCAGCACTTTCACACTGCTTAGATGTTAAAGTGAGTGGAAGGAACATTGTGAATCTATCAAGAGATAAAAGGTAGGAACAGAGAAAAATTAAGAGGGAAGTGAAAGGACTGAGTTTTGACAGTACTAGGTCATACCTTCAAAGCATGTTTAATGGTGAAACTTCACTGATGTCAGCTGAATTCATCTAATTTCCCAGAAACTGAGGATCTTAGATGACCTCAAAGAGATACAGGCTAGAAAGTGGGGACTGTGAGGGCAGACAGCTTGCTGAGGGGAGCAAGCTATTCCAAAGACTTCCAGAGATACTTAAGAACCGGTTCAACAAAATAGTGCCAGGACTGACAGACCTGGGTGTGAGGATACAACGGTTCATTTCAGCACTGGGTAGCCTGATTCATGCTCTTTCCAAGCACAGCAAGGATGATTTATGTCAAGGTAGGCTAAAGCCAGTATTCTGAAAAAGAATTTTCCTCTCCTGTGGACCTTCACCTGCAGAAATCTACTCTCTTGCCTGAATTTTGCCCCATAGCAATTGAGGAGTTGGCAATAAAATCCTTTCTTTTCTTTTGGCACTAAAAACTTCTTTCAGACAAAGAAAATATAGATTAATTAGGCTGATACCAACTCAAAACAATTTCTTGTGGTTGGGAAGTCACATTTGAGAATGACTGGAAAAGCAAATGTGAGATGAGATGAGATGAGATGAGATGAGATGAGATGAGATGAGATGAGATGAGATGAGATGAGATGAATAGCAACGTTCAGATGGAAGTCCAGCAGTTGCATCTCTGATGCAAACAGATTTTGTGAAGGGCTTCTGTTAAAGCCACTCAAATACACACACACATCACAGACACATCATTTGGAGGTAGCATTAACATCCAAGTGGAACACTTTTTTTACAAAATGCAAGAAATTTGTATTGCTTCAGAGAAATCCAGGGACTTTATTTATAAACTAGGAGAAAGACAGCTGCTTTTCACTGAGAAGGTCTCTTTTCCCTGAATAATGGTTCCAATGGAATTGTGAGGACTGGAGGGGGAACAGAAAAGCTTAATTTTTTCATAGACAGTCACAAGTTCAGACACATGAAATCCACAATCGGTAGTTGGATTGCAAGCATTGTTGTGTCCCAATTCTGACAATAAAATATTTGTACCAAGTTGTCAGAGTATAAAGTACACACCCTGCAGAAAAAATTGTACCAAGGATGGTTAAGGCAGATGTTGAGGTTGTAACATGGGACAAAAGAAAAAAAGGCCCATATTCTGAATTGGTTTATTGTATTTTAATGCACAGACTTCCAGGGATCCTGACCATTCAGGCTGCTTATTTTCTTCATCAAAAAATACTCCCAATATACAATGAGCCACAAAGCCTTGAGCCACACATATCAGACCAGGATCAAACACTCCACAAAACGCCAGAGTTTTTCAAATCCAAGGTTTTGCACTTTCTCATGTCATATAGGTCATTTTGTGTTCAGGTGTGATTTTCTTCACCAACGGGAATCCTTGGCTGAGTGGTTTTTCTCTCATATCTTATTCCAAGACACCACCAAAATAAATTAATGCAAGCTGGTACAAATCAGAGATAAAAGAGGACATGAAATTGTATCAGATAAGTGGAGACAAAATGTTTATTTCAGACTGAGATTTTGATTGCTTGCAATTCAAACCTTCATTACCTTCATTACCAATACCTGATTTGTCTGAAAAGTTCTCGCCTTTATTCTGACAAGGCCTAAACTGGGTGTAAGTGCAAAGGATAACTACACATATGAGTAGATGCCTGACTAAGCAATTGAACGAACAGTCAAGCTCTTTAGACATCCTGATGGAAAAATACTGGAATTAAGTAGCAACCTGTGAGTGTTTTGAGGAGGAGGAGGAAAGCCCTGGGTTCCATATGACTCTGGGCTATCAGGAGTTTTCCAGAAAACCCTTTTGATTGGGCAGAGGCCTTTCCTTTGGGTAGTATGTCCAACTGGATACCAGATCCTGGTGCATGCTGCCCCTCTGCTGTGTCTGTCTTTTCCTTTGCTCAGATGGCAGGTGCTGGTTCTCCTGCCTGTGGTTTTGCTCCTGTGCCGTGGCTGGGGTGTGGAGCCCAGCTGGCAACATGCCCATCCCACTGCAGACCTCTCTCACCAGCACCAGTAAAGAGAATCCACAGTTCCTTCACACAGCCTTTTGTCCCCACGAGGAATGTTAGGAAATCCTTTTGCAGGGCTTTGTCTGTGCTCTGGGAAGCATAAAGTCCCCTCTTTTCCCGGGCAACTTCCTCATCAGCCATGGTCATCTACATGGTTTTAAATTGAGAGAGGACAAAAAAGCATTCAAAAAGGCTGGCTACTGCAGGAAACTACCATTTGTCCCAGATGAGATCCCTGCTCTCTCCAAACAGCACTGGGAAGTGAGACCAGCAGAACCTATCCTCCAAGGGTGGCACCTGGGGTTCCTCTGCACTGCACTTCCATGTAAGTTCAGCACTCATTGCTACAATGCTTAAGTGGGCAGTGAGGAGAAAGCTTTGTGTAGATTCCCTTTCCTTTCCTATGCAACCTGACATGACGTTTCCTTTCCCTGCTTGTGATCTCCCAGCACCCTCAGTGCTGGCCAAATCCCCACCACGTGCTTCTTGCAATCAGCAGAAGTCAACCAGTGTGGAAGGAATTATAAGTATCAGTAGAGCTTCTAGGCTAACAGCTTATGCACAAACTAACAAACAAAAAAACCCTGAAAATGAAACCACCAAAAAAAAAAAAAAATTCTCTGCCTTTAGTAGAGCATTACTCAGTCATATGCTATGTACTTTTGAGCTCCTTTTGCTCCCCTGCCAAGACTCTCAGAGAGGGAAAATTGGGATAAATAATTGAAAAGAAGAATAAAGAATATTATATAAGAGAGGAAAGGAAAAAACCATCATGTCCGAGTGTGGCCATGAATCTCCCCACCACTGTTTAACTGTCTGATGTTTTCCCAGTGATATCAACAGAAGCTATGTGTTTAAACTGTATTTCTAAAAAATTGATAACTCCAGAGCATCTCCGTTTTCTGCCCTTGCCTTGTCCTGTTGTGTAACTGTGTGTCAGGCCAGGAGCCAGAGCTGACATCACATTACAGAGGACTGCCCTGGGTCTTGCAGAACCTTAATAGGACAACCACTTGGAAAGTGTTTATGTGCCATTATGTGCCATTGCTTTTCTAACTACTCTGCTGCATTAGGAGAGCAGAGTCATTATAGACCAGGAAATATTAATTGCATTTGCATCATTGATGTCTACCATGAGGTATTTCAGTAGGACTTGCTATTTCAGGTCCTGTTTCCATCCCAGTAGGAGCAAAACTCTAGCTGTGCCAAGTGGCTGTGACTGACTACAGTGCTATTGCATTTTATCCCAGGAGAGTTTTGTTGCTTCAAAATGATTTGTGATTATCTGTGGGATATGGTCAGAGAGATGCCCATCATGCTGCAGATGAGTTCAGGGCCCAT
The DNA here is from genome assembly GCA_030060385.1 of Muscicapa striata striata. NCBI lineage: Eukaryota > Metazoa > Chordata > Aves > Passeriformes > Muscicapidae > Muscicapa > Muscicapa striata. The sequence goes on along the minus strand of JAREIS010000093.1, from coordinate 3,944,202 downwards.
GCCCAGCATCATATAATTTATGTCTCTGAATAAGAGCATTCTTGTTTGCTTGTGGTGTGCTGCTTATTTGGTCCAAAACATCCAACATGTTTTCATATAGGTGGTTGCAGAGTTTGAAAATGGAAGTGTGAGGGAGCTACAGTTAGAGGCAAATGCATCCTGCTCTGCCTGAAAAGCATGTCCTTTTCCCCCCTTTTCCTGCTGTGGCACTTGTTGCTGGACACAGATGCACTCTGCTGCCCTGCAGCAGGCAGAGGCTGGGCAGATAGAGGCCCCAGCACGTGCTGCTCTCCTCACCCCACTGCTGGGATGACTCGTGAGGCAAACCGAGATTACTAAATCCTGATGCGAGTTAGGAGCTGCCAGCCTGTGTCTCCCATTAGCACTGCCTTTCCTACCAAATGGGAGGATTGAGGACATGCTCATGGAAATGAAACGCTGCAGGTGCTCTGCTAACCCCGCAGCATGGGAGGTGCCAAGCTCCTCTGCTTCCAGAGTGCTGCTCCCTTCCTGGCCTCCACTTGTTTTGTGGTGATCAGACCTTCTCATGTCTTTGGGGAAGATAGGATGCTACTCAGAATTACAAAAACAAAAGGGAGTGGAGGGAAAGGTAACAGAGAGAATTTTCCACCTACTGAGATGAGGCTCAAGCTGCTGCATCTTTCACGAGCTGCTGTTAAATCTGCGTGTACAGCATAAATGAACTCACTTTAAATAGTATGAAGAGAAAAATGACTGCCTGTTTTTCTTCCAAGTGTCCCTTCTTATTTAGCAGTGATGGTGATAATTTTAGAGTATTAAACAAGATGTAAAAATTTTCTGTCTCATTCTCTTCCTGTATTGTATCTAAACACTTTTAGAGATGACAGCTACCAGCATTCATAAAGTAAAGATTTGTTTTGGTAAATTTTTTCCTACCATAATTATGCTGACAAGTTCTCAAAAGAAAGATATCTTCTAAAAACTTTGAGTGAGATGCTTTGATTGTACTTTTAGGCAGAAAGGAATCCTGTTTTGTTGCAGAAACCTTTCACATACTGCAGGCTGTTGCCATTCTGCTTCCATATGGTCCCAGGAAGTCTTACTTTCTTAGGAGAGTAAGCTGGGGGAAACATGATGTTAGGCAATGCATTCTCCATCATGTCCCCTCCCCATTTTCTCTTTTCTGGCCAGAATGTTTCCTCTTTGGCAGGAGCTAAGAAAATGCTTTTAAAATGAATTACCATACTCTAAGGAACAAGTTCACAGAAAAACAGTTTGCCCCACGAATCCTGATGATTTTAAAACCATTTTGGTCACTGTAAAAGGTCATACTACCAAAGAAAGCCAAACAAACCTGGAACAGCTTTGGCCTAAAAAGTTCTTCCTTTAATTGATTGCCCACAACTGTGTACAGGATTTACAGGGCATTAAGTATCCAAATAAAGTATTCCAATAATTTTCAGATAGCAGCTGATTTTAATTTTTTCTCTGGCATTTTATACACATATCCTATTGCAAGCTTGATTAATTTCTTTTTATGCTGGAAAAAATGTTAAAACTGGAATGGGAAGTCAAGAAAGTGGGAGTTCATACATTGAATGCATATGTGGTTTAGTGGTGTGTGCCATGTGTACACATCACTTACTGGGGAAGTTAAATCACTTTTGGATGCAAATTTCAGCAACTGCTTCCAAAACTCCATCAACTTCCAAACTTTGAAGCTACATTCTCGACAACCTGTTATTTAAATATTTCTTGCCAGCCCAAAGCAAGCATCATTTTCTGAAGCAGAGATTTTTCTTCTTTCACTCTGCAGGCCGTAAAGTGATGCTCTTTACTTACACTTGCACACTGTCTCCCACAAATTGGAACTGACTGTCATCTCTCTGTTAGGAACACAGCATGTCTTGTGCACTGAAGGTTTTTATTTTGATTTTAGGTTCTCATACTTTCTTCATCACCAATGATAAAAATGAATGCAGTGTTCTTCTGCACACAAACAGGACCTCATTCATTTACACAGTTATTGGGGAAGCCTTGGAGTTGTGAACATGCACACAAGCCTGCCAGTCTCAGCAAACTACCCTTTCTTTGTGCTGGGTGCCTAATACAGTAGTGACACAGAATTTACATGACAAAGAAATTAAAAAGTATCTTTAGCTCTGACTTCCAGAGGACTGAAGAACAAGTTTCAGTGAAAAGAGTTATGACTCATGCACCAGTTTGCAGAAGTGCCTCCTGTCACTGGGAAGAACAGCTTTCTGTTTGCTCCTTTCAGGCTGTTTCCTTCAGCAGGGGACAGACTGGGTGGTGGGCTCTCTGCCCTGGGAAGTGGCTTCCCACTGGATCTGCTGTTCCAGATGTGGCTATGCTGCAGTTGCCCTGGCCACTGGAGGTTCCCTGGGGCCTCGAGCCAGGCACAGAACAACTTCAGAGGGTGCCTGGTGGGGCCAGAAGGACCCCAGGGCTGTCACTGTCTGCAGGGTGCTCAGCACATCAGAGGCCTCTTTAGAACTTGCTGGGCTTGGTGAGCTCCTCAGCACACAAGAAGTGCTTTTGCAGGGAGACAGCTTCCATGAACAGCCCATTTAGTGAGGGGAATAATTAAAAAACTTATCTCCCCCTTCTCTGTTGGTGCCTCTCTGGCTGTGTCCAGCCTCCCTTCCCCCATGCCTCCACAGCTCTTGCCAAACATTCAGGTTTTTTAGTGAATTTTTCCTTGTTCCCATTTAAAAAAATACAGCTGATGCAAATATTGCCTCTCTGGGGGAATTGGTCTTTGCTGGGCAATCATTGTCACTGAAAACTTCCCAATGGAGTTTAATTATGTGCTTGCAATTAAGCAATTATGTATTACCAGGAACAGAGCAAATCAACCCTTTTATCTCCACTAATAGGATATTTCCTGTGAGCCTTTCTGCCAAAAGAACATAGGGGAAAGCTGGGACGATTATGCATGTTACATAAGCATATTTATTTCAGAAAGTCTCAGCCCAGTGTGTTGGACAAAGCCACCTCTGCTCCAGCTCCAGCCACAGCCTCAGTTCCAACTCCATCTCCATCTCCATCTCCATCTCCATCTCCATCTCCATCTCCATCTCCATCTCCATCTCCATCTCCATCTCCATCTCCATCTCCATCTCCAGCCCCATCTCCAGCTCCAGCCCCAGCCCCAGCTCCATCTCCATCTCCATCTCCAGCCCCAGCCCCAGCCCCAGCCCCAGCCCCAGCCCCATCCTCAGCTCCATCTCCATCTCCAGCCCCAGCCCCAGCCCCAGCCCCAGCCCCATCCTCAGCTCCATCTCCATCTCCAACCCCAGCCCCAGCCCCAGCTCCAGCTCCATCTCCATCTCCAGTCCCAGCTCCAGTTGCATCCCCATCTCCAGCTCCATCTCCAGCCCCAGCCCCAGCCCCATCTATCTCCATCTCCATCTCCAGCCCCATCTCCAGCCCCTTCTCCAGCCCCATCTCCAGCCCCATCTCCAGCTCCACCTCCAGCTCCACCCCCAGCTCCATCTCCAGCCCCAGTTCCATCTCCAGCCCCAGTTCCATCTCAGCCCCAGCTCCATCTCCAGCCCCAGCCCCAGCCCCAGCTCCATCCCCAGCCCCAGCATGGCCACCCAGCTCCTGTCCATAGCCAGGGCACCAATCCTGCCAGCAAGCTGTGCTGGGTTGACCACATCTCTCAAGCTACATTCCAGAGCAGGGAAATAGATTTCAAAGATGTTATGCTCTTGCAGATGGGATTCCTTGGGTTCAGTCAAATGGTCACCCTGTCTGAAAGCACCAGGCTTGTGGAGAGGGGGATCTTGGAGCTGCTGTGAGCTTTGCTGTGCAGATAAAAGAGAAAAGAGCCCACCCAGGCTCTCACTTGCTCTGTGTTCAATTAGCTTGTTCACTGATGGGCTAACACTGCAGAATGGATTTTCCCACTGATTGATCTCTTGATGTAAATGAGTTATGGTTTTAAACTCAAACCATACATACTTCTTTTTTTCCCCTTGGAGCTGTTCTTCCCTTGTATTCTGTTCAGAGTGTACTTTCCCTCCAGCAATTATTTGCAACACTATTGCACTTGAGGGCCTATATTTTTCTTATTTCTATAATCAGCTCTGAGGTGGCCATTTGCCACAAAATGTCTGTATTTATTTATTATTTTTCCTGTCTTTCCTCTTTTACTGTTTAACCTATGCAGCTCCTTCACCCAGGTTTTTTATAGGAATAAATAATATATGATATGTGTGACACTGTTGCATAAATGGTTACAAAGGCATGACTAACCAGTAATGCTCTGAGCAAACTGAGATTCATTCAGGTATTATAAAATTTAACTTCAAAAAAGAGACTGTCCTTTTTGAATGCAACATATACATCTCTTTTGGAATACTTCTCTTGTTCGTGATTCACATGTTCCCTATTAAATTTTCAGACCTTGATAAGGAACTTTATTTCCTGTACCTGAAACAATAACAGTTTAGTGCCTAGTAGCTCAATTCTCCAGAGCCAAACTGTCATTTGAACAGTCTTTTGGATCTAGAACACTAAAAACCCAATAATATGGTGGAAAACAGAATAAGCTTTAATTAAATTATGCCCACTTTCCAAAGCAGATTAGGTCAGTACTTTAGAATCTTAAAATCTTTAAAATTTAGAATTTTTACCCTCAAAGTCTTATTTCTGTGTGCTTAGAGAAACAGAAACAGACAGAAAAAGTGCTAAAACGGCATTGCTTCTAAGTAATACTATAGCTGCCTTATTACAAAAAAAAAAAAAAAAAAAAACAAAACAAAACAAAACAAAAACCCCAAAAAAACCCCCAACCAACTAAAAAACCCCACAAAAAACCCATAAAACCTCCCAGAAATTACAAAAAAAAAAACTTTTGAAACTTGCTGTTGTCATAAAATTGAAATTTTCCTTAGCCAAGTATGGTATTCCAGAACACTGCTATTTAACATCTAATCACATTAAAATAGGCACTTCATAATACATATTTATGAAGACAGTAGCTCATGAATTTTAAAGATTATTTCTATTAAAAGAACATAATAACTCTGTCATTTTAGTTTCTGTATGAAATGTGGCAAGAAAGTCCCTCAGGTAGAACAGAAGATATTGTGAATTCTCGCCATCCAGAATAAGTCCAATTGCATTTGGGCATATAGGCTTTAAAATAACAACTCCGATTCTTAGATTAAAATTATCCATTGTTAACTGAGCATCTACTTATGATAATTTGTATCTTGTTTTCCTTTTTCATGGAAGTTTACAGGAAATAACCCCAAATCAATGAAACAGTGGATAGTTCTGAAATGATTTGGCATAAATCTGAGGTGCCACAGCCTGAAGTGGGAGCTGATTTGCAATGCAGCCTGTGGGTTATTCTGGATGTTGGTCATCACAGATGGTTGTCTCTCCACTTCAGAGCTGACTGCAGCCTGTCCCACCCTACCTGGGGGGACTAACTCTTCAAGATGAGACTTAGGACCTTCTGAAGGCCTGGGGAGATGAGAGTCAGCAATCTCATGCTCATTTTGGTCATCAGTGTTCTGCCTGAAGTGAAGAGCACCACAATTTAAGGATGGAAAATTCTTTATCATGATCCTATAAATTCTTGTGATAGAAATGATTGGGCTTTGGTTAAAAATATCAGGCAGGCCAGGTTGCACTTCCAAAGGCATCTGAGGAGATTTGAGATACATGCATGACCAAAATCAGAAGTGGTGCAGTGTAAGATGCTCTGCCAGCGATGTTCTGTTTCCCCATGGGGCAGAAGGCCAGTGTGTGTGTCTCCATGCAAGAAGGCTTGAGAACTGACCTTTCCTGCCCAGGACACCTCTCTACCTCAAGCCCAGTCCTCCTGGAGCTCAGTGTGAGCTTAATGGAAATAAATCTGGTATGAGGGAATGGGGAGAACAAGGGACCAGAGAGCTAGGGACATGGAAGTTTCTCCTTTGACCATGCGGCAGGACAGTCCTTGTGTCACATGTCCTTTTGTCCCAGAGCTCACATACCTCTCACCCATGTTTTCCACCCCCAGCCTCCTGCAGTGCTTCACTTCAGTACTCCTTCCTCCTCCCCATGGCTGTTGGGAACCAGGTCTCTGGCTCCTCTGCAGCAGCAGGATGGGGTCCCAGGATCCCACAGACATCCCTGCACCTCCTCAGGGACACCCAGCAGGGTGAAAAATCATAGGAGTTGAAGAGTCAGCTTCCAAAGTGCTGAGTTAATTGATTTTCTTTTACAGCAGTGCTCATTCCCATGGCTTCAGATTGCTCCCCAGCCCAAAACAGCAGTGAGGCATCTCACTGAGTATGTGGTGGAATGACATCTCACCCTGCCTACATGCAGACCAATTGGCTCTTCTCTAGAACGAGGGTGCTCAAAAGCACTGCCACAACTTGCAACAGCTGTCTTTGCTCAGCAGCCACAGAGGTCAGTTTTGTGCTCCCAAACAAAGATTTTTACCAAATTCTCTGTTAGAGCAAGGAGTGCATGTGCATGAGCCCATGGTATTGCTACTTTAATCAACAGAGTGTGACCAAAAAAATCATCTGAAACTCATCAATTTCCCCTTATAGATGCCCTTGTAGAACAGTTACTTTTCATTATCCCAAATTTCAGAGCCTGTCATCATTTATCTATTTGCCTTTGGACTGCAGATGAAAAATCTGCACTGTTTACAAACTACTGGACATGTAGTTTCTCATTTAAACACAGAAAACCGCAGTACTTCAAGTATCTCCAGCCTGTTCACTTGCCCCTTGGAGGCATTTATTTTTTTTAAATCTCCCTGTTTCTCTGTTTCCTCCCTGTTACAGTTTGGATTCAAATACTTTCTCTAAATATTTAAAGAAATTTGGGTCTCTTAAAGTCTGGGATTAGCAAAATCAACACATGAGGGAGAAGTCTGAAGGGAACAAAAGAACAAAAATTCAGCATGTTACAACAAAGATGTAATTACAACTGACTATGTTTTCTGAAGACAGTAATATTTCCAAAAATCAAAAGACAGTTGCAAATTACCTTGGTCCCTTCAAGATAAGAAGAAAAGAAAATTAGAACACTTCAATGCAGAATAATAATGAATTTAGGCAGCTATCAAGAGATGTAATTGAAAATTATCAAGAAAACACACTTAGAGGGACAGGAGTCCAAATAAGCTTCTTGCATGATAAAACAGTAGTGCTCTTAACTACCAGCTGCAGTATCAGTAAGTTGTTGACCATTAATACTAGGAAAACCCACTGTGTTTATTATCCACTCTGCCATGACTCACACAGAGCATTATCTTGTGGCACCACAAAATGAACATGCCAGATTTTCTCACGATTGGTTATATAAGCATCCCAGTGGAAGGTGAGTTCAACATCTATGAGAAAGGCAGTCATGGTCAGATAATTCCTACGAAATTAGTTTTACTTTTTTCCTAGACTTATTCTTACTCAATTTCTATCTCCTCCAGTTTTATATGGACATCAACAGCATGCCACATGTTCTGTAGTTCAAAGATCATGAAGAAAGGGTATCTGATTTTTACAATAAATATTTTTTTTTCTGCACCCACAGTCCCTTTTGGGGAAGGCCACCTGTTCTGCCCATCTAGAGAACAGAAGGGGCAGGTTTCTCGTGAGATTTTCCTTGCATGCTCCCTGTCCAGGAGTAAATAAGTCAAAGTAGGATGCTTTTTGCTGGAGACTGGACCAGGTCAATAATTTTATGCTTTGTAAAGCATAAATGAAAAATGCAACTACTTCCACCAAAGCAGTGATGTCCTGGTAACTTTAGTATTTAATCAGAAATCAGGTAGATTTTCCCGAGCACAAATTATTACTATATAACAACAACAACAACAACAACAACAACAACAACAACAACAACAACAATAACAATAACAATAACAATAACAATAACAATAACAATAAAAATAACAATAACAATAACAATAATGTATAAATGCAATTTTATGAGCAACTATCAATGCAGAAATGCCAGCAAAGGCCAAAATCAAAGCTGCATCTCTTCTGTCTGGCAGCTGCAAGAGCTGGTGTGAGGAAGGGTAGTTTGGGATGGCTTTCCCTCTATCCAGGGATGGCCAAGGAGTGAAATTATGGCAAGGTCCAAAGTGTACCTTGCATAGCTTTTCTTCTATGACCAGATTTGTCTCAGCCCTCAGGAAGAACCGTGCATAATTATGTGAATGGCTCGCTCACTTGAGGTCACAGATTGAAAGAAATTTGTAAAGAAAGAAGGGATGTTTTGTGTCAGATATTCTGAATAATTTTATTTAAATCAAGAGTTTGAACAAAATGTACTGCTGTTTTGGCACTTCTTCTTCCACCAATAAAGTTTTATTTTGACTTCCTGTCCAGATGGAGCACCAAACCTGGCATGTCTAAGAAGACCTGATTTTGACCATGCCTACAGAATACAGCATTAGATGGGAAAAAATAAGGTAATCTTTCAACTACTCAAAGAGACTGTAATTCCTTTGTGACTGGTATCTGTAGCAATATTGACCAGTGTATGGGCTCTGGACTTCCTGCTTGCTGAGCAGTCCAGAGTTTTCATACTTGATCATTTTCTCATGCCAAAAATGCATGCCAGGACTTTCTTTCTGAGACACAGTTCTGTCTGCAGCTGCAAACTTCCCAGCTGGGGTCCCATTGCCTTTGCAGGCAGGCAGAGGAATAGAGGGATAAGAAATGTGCAACTGCTACAGATCCCTGACTGTGATGGCTTTTCCTGAGCTCTCCCCACCACTTTTATAACACCTTTATAGATTATTACATAGCCAGCTAAACATGTACCCCTTTACTCCAATCACCAACATCACAAAGTCTCTCCCTCAAAAGGAGTAATTTTATAGTCATAAAAATGACAAAGATGCACAACTTCATCACAGAGTCAAGATTTACTGTTGCTGCTGCTGAAGATCTATGTGGGAAAATAGTCTGGTGCCCTGGAGTTCAAATCTACAGCAGTGCACTCAAGATGTCTGAGCCCTTGAGAGCATTTGCTGGTGTAGTGAATTAAATTTAGAGCTGTGCAAATCCGGCTTTGGATTTAGATTTGTGAGATTCACCTTTGACCTGGCTTTGGATAGAGATTTGGATGCCTGCCTTATTCAAATATGTGGGCAGTGTGCATTTTGTGCTACTTTTCAGGATAAAGGGAAAGGGCATAACTTCTACAGAGAATGCTTTACCTACTGGCTACAAATTCAGGTTATGACATCTACTTATGTCTATGTCCATTATTTTCTACAAAATCAAGCTTTAAGGTGTCTGTGATAAGAAAAATTTCAATTTAATAGTCTTGATGCAAAGAACAAACTGGGAGAATATCTTTAAATTTTGACCAGCTCTAGACAAAGATCTGAGTAACTGGATTAATGTATAGACTTCATGCAAACCATAATAGACAGTTTTTCAGACAGCAAGATACATATGACTTGTCAGGGAAGGTCAGGTGGGCACTGTGACATCTTTTGAGTTTTCTATTTCTATAGGGGAAAATAAAGCTGAAGAGAGAGTTTCTGGATGTCCAGAAAGATTCTGGGAAACATTGCATTAAAAAAGACCTTTCTGTATTGGTTTAGCTGACCTTTTAACTGCTGGAAAAAACCCAAGCTTGCAACAATAGATGTCCTCATCCACCAGATGAAACCAAAGAACCTCTCTGCAAAGCCTCCATGTGGCCATCACCCTCCAGCTAGCCCTTCCTCCCTCTAATTAGCACCCACACATGGGCATCAGTGTCAAAAGCTACACCTCTTTCCTAATCTGGTTTCAAAATACTTCGCCATCTCAGCTGTCCAGACTTCCTGTACTAATGGTTGCCATGACAGGAATTTTCTCTTTAATCCCTTTTTGGGGACACCCTTTCATCTACAGCAGTGATTACATTGGTCACAGCTTCCTGCTGAGCCCCGTCTGTCTGCTAAAGGAAAAATGGAAACAAAAATGGAAAGCCAGCCAAGGTCCTTCCTTTATTCAATACAGATTAACAATATACACAGGCAAGAAATAAAATAAATAAAATTAAATAATGTAAAGAAGCTATTTCTGCCCTTGTGCAAAAACTATTTTTTTTTTCAAAAAGGATGCTAAAAAAATGTAGTTTTTTGGATTATCTGGTTCACAGACTGCAAACAATAAATTAATCTCGTTGAATCTTAGCGGAGAATTCATCTTGTTGAATCTTCTAGATGAGTGAAGACGAATTAGCCTCTGATCTTGATTTGAGAAGAAATCCCTTGGGGGCAAAGCCTAGAAAGGGTATCCACTGATGGCAGATTTCTCAGACATTAGGAGTTAAAAGCCATCCCTTGGAGCATACCAGAGCCCATCTGCCCCCAGCACCGCATCCTCCGTGCCCACTCTGGCTGCCCAACCTGCTCCAGCCGCAGGATGGGCAGTCAGCGTGGCCCCAGAGCTCCCTGAGCATGCAGGCACATCCCTTGCTCCACCTTTTTAGGACTCACCTGCCAGTGACTCCATCTGCATTGAGATCCTTAGCACCGTCAAGTCCCAGCATCTTTGTGGCTGTGCTGAACAGGACCAGGCACTTACAGAAGATGAAGGGGACCAAACATGGTTCATGTCCTTGTCTGCTCAAACACTACAGCCCCAGAACATGGGCCTTTCACCCCTCCTCAGTCTCTTTTTTTCTGTTGTTGCTTTGCCTACACATCATTACACTGTTGTTATATTAAAACACTGTAATTACAGTCCCCAGGTCAAGCTACAGTTAAACAAAAACCACTGCAGCAATGGCCATGTTTCCCAGTGGCACTTTCCCTTGTACTGCATATCTTGGGGAAATGCAGAAGAAAGTGGTAATTAAGAGCCTAGGGACATAGACATTTTGGTAGCTTTTTCAGAGTCAGAGAGGTCTATAAATCCATTTTAGCTGAAGATCTAGCCCTGTTTCAGGAAACAAGACAGAAAAGCAAGATACAAAAAGTGTGTGAAAAGAACAGCACATTGAAATTATGCCCTTCTTCACTTATGCACACAAAGGAACTGTGCCAAATTTGAGACCATGTTCTCCTACCTCTTTCTCCCTTCCCTGAAGCTGATGTCAGTGTGTACCTCAGCCCTAGGTAGGAATGCAGACCTGGAAAAGAAATGGGAAGCATTCACTGGGCTGGTCCAAATGTAACACTGGAAGAGATGTCAACACTCTCTGTGATTCTCTGAGACTTCATACACTCAGGGGCACACACAGAGTTCTGGGTAGGAAAATAGCTTTTGGCACTCTGTGGGCTTCAGATGTCTCTCTGAGCTTCCTAATTCTACCCAAAACTATGCTGCTTTAAAGTCAGCTTCTTCAGCTTTGCTGCTCCCTTCCCTTTAATCTTTCCTCCCCTTGTTCATGTAAGCACCATACCTAGGGAGGAGGAAAAGGCTTGCACAAGGTAGTGACTGCAGCTCAATCCTCTGTGGACTGAGGATTCCCTTTTGTCATTCTCTTCCACTAGCCCCATATTTCTATGATGGTTTGCACACCCAGAGGTGTGCCCAAGCTGAGCACAGAAGAAATAGAAGACTGTAGAAGAAAGCTCACATAGAAATGTCCTAATCAAGTTTGTTGGAAAGAGAGCTCAAAGCCAGTAATGATGTGGAGAACACATAACTAGTGGAACTGTATAAAAAATGAATAATGGGTTTTGTGTAGCTTGATCCCTAGCTAAAATACCAAGAGCAATATGAAATTAAACAACAACTGTGAAAGGAGAGGAAGCAAAGTACATTCTCATTTCTTCCTGATAGACTCAGTTTTGGACTCTTCAGTGATAGTAAATTTTTTTTTTTAATGTGTTTATTGTGTTTTAGCATCAGAAACATTATGAGCACACAGAGATGCATTCTGCTGAATCTTAAAGCTTGGTTTTAATGTCGCAAAGTCAAGGGAAACAGGAAACTGTAAAAATATAGATATTTGAAAACTTCCCCTAAAGTTCAAGCTATTGCTATCCTCATCTGGATTACTCACAGTGCAGCAAAAAAGCAGGCACTTATCATTGCACATCCATGCTGGTAAAATAATCTTGCCAGAGGTATATTCTGGGGAGTACTATGGATTCACACAAGACAGGTCAGATACAGTGGCACTGTCAGCCACCTCCTCCCTTTACAAAGGGTTAAACTTCCTTTTTTTTTTTTTTTTTTTTTTTACATACTATAGTAAAAGCTTGAACAAGCTCACCAAGAGCTTACTCTTTACTCCCTGAGGTTTATACTGGGAACTTGATCTTCTCCAAACAGGCTGGCGGCTTCCCCTGAGCACCTTTTCCTCTGCTTTTGTTTGGCTCAAGCATCCTACAGGCTCCTGGAGTTTGCCTCCCTCTCAGCATTCATCTCATGGCTCACTGAGTAGGCATAAGTTCTAATGTCTGTGCTCCTTTGTTTCTTTGTTTGCTCTGCTGATCTGTACATGACTTTCCCTTGCTTTCTGAAGCGTTTTCCTCTGCCCCCTCAAAGCCTGCCTGCTGAGCTGATTGAGCTTTTGCTCCACCAGCCCTGGAGCTCAGCCACACGCCCCACCATTCCCATGTGGTGCAGAAAATGGCAAGTGTGATGCAGGAGCGGGCCAGCAGTGGCCACGGTGTGCTGCTGAAGCTGGTGTGGGCTGGCAGAGCACACCTTCCCCGAGCCCAGGCGTGCTGCCTGTGCTGTGCCTGGAGCCACAGACCATGGCATTACCCAACATGTGGGTCCTGGCACAGCTCCCCATGCCTCAGATTGCACCCCTCAGACTTCCCCCAAGTGCCATGGGGGGAGCACTGTGCCTGTGCTGAGCAACAGAAAAAGCCTGACTGGCCCAGGAAGGCATTCTTCCAGACAGCTGTCTCCATCCTAAATACTGCATGGAGAAGGTATGCAGCCTATGGTTATGCTGCGGAACCACCCAAAGACCTCACCAAGTTCAGACTGATCTTGCCATGGTTCACTAGCGTTCTGAGGGCAGCAGTGAATAGCCCTGCTGTCAAACACACCTTCCACAGGCCCACCTTTGTTTGCTGTTTTGCTTGATAGTCTGACATCTCTTCCTGGCTTCACTTAGACTTGTTTGTAAAGGCTGATCACTTTTAGATCCTGTCTTCCGCTCTTGATGTGGAACAACATTGCCTGTTAACCTCAGAGAGAAACCTGGGGCGGATCATTTGTGCACAGAGACCCCTGTGAAGAAGGAGGCAAAGATCAGAGCCTCTGTGGGGAAACAGTTGTGCCTTTTACCATATTCTTCAAGCCCTGAAATAAATTAATTTATGACCACAAATGACACAAAAACCATTTACAAGAATGACTAGAACTAAAAGGACAATGTTTTTTCCCACTCAATACCCCAAAATAAAGTAGATACTTGGTCATTCACCAATAGCCAGATTCAAGGTGGTCACCAGTGCATGCTGCTGTGGGCAGAGGCTGGCAGCTCCAGGAAGAGCTTTCCTTCCTCTGGGACGGGGGGGACTCTCCACTTGAGCTGCAGAGCTCACTTTTCTGGGGCTCAAGTTCCACTCCAGAGCCCACCACAGAGGACTTTCAGAGGCATGCACAACTTCCTCTAGGTGCCATTACTGCAGGGGGTTGCACAGAAGCGGCTTTTGCTTCTGCAAGCAAAGACAGGAAAAACAACTATCAACATAGAAATATAGTAAGGAGTGAATACAAGTAAATTCCAGTTTAGGCAGTGCTTTGTTTACCTATTTTTCATATATGTGAAAGAAGTAAGTTTACTGTTTTCTTTATCACCTAAAAGGGCTGTTAAAAAAGTTTCTTCAAAACTCCTAAGTCTCATAAAAATATTTGGTCCGCGCCTATTTTCTGGCCTTTTTTATTACCAGTTTTCTACAGAGACATTTTACAGCTGTAATCAATCAGATGTCCTATTGTCTCTTGCCTATATAAAATCCCGCATACAAAAACACCTTACTAGGAGCTGGGCTGTTGTATATGTTTTTTTATTAGAAAGTAAATCTTTAAAAATGTAGTCATGATTTCCATCTACTGCAAGAGGTGTCTCAAACTCTGCCAGTTCGTAAGTCTGCCTGTTCGAACCCTGAAGCTGAGGGTGCATCAGAAAGCATCAGTCCTGTTCTATAAACCGTGCTGATCTTTTCATCTAGGCTTCCTGAGTCATCCTAGCTCTGGACCTCAGCTGCCATATGGAATCCCACTTTGTAATACAATCTGAAACACACTTTCAGCTCATAAATGTGTTTGTGTTTAGAACTACAAAGGACACTTCCTGGCTGTATACTAGGGTCTCTCTCTGTCTCTCTGTCTCTCTCTCCCACTTGGCCTGATAATGTGTTCATACCAGCTCAATTCTCATGTGGTAACTTATGAATAATAGTGAAAGTGCTGTTTTAAATAGAACATGGATCCTGATCCTCAGTTATCAATTGCTTTTAATCTCTTATTTCGTAAACGTTGTTTTGCTCAATATATTTTTATGCTAATTTTAAGGGAAATTTTTAAAATGTTAAAATATATGTATCACACAGCAAGTCAAATAAAGAAATAACAGGCAAGTAATTTCATTATCAAGAAATGTATTAGGGGTTTTTTCTTTTTTTTTTTTTTTCTTGGACTACACCTTTTTTTGCATCTCCCAGCAACACTGACATGCTGTTTTTTATTAACCACAGCTGTTTGCATATTGGTGCTGTCAGAGCCGGACAGGGGACCACATCTGTGGTGGTTGCGTGTCTCTGTGATTTTGTAGCTTGGACTTTGGTGAATAATTTGAAAATTGCACACACATAAGGCTGATTTACATCGTTCCTTCTTTAAAACACATTTCAGAATATTCAGCTCTGAAAAGCTCAATTTATTTTTTCTTGTCTGTTGCAAAGATGACAGGTCATGAAAAATGGAGAAAGAAAAACTCTTCGCAGACTTACCTAGCCCATATTGTGCATATGACAATGCAAGCTTTTAAAAATGTAATAGTGCAGAGAGGTCAAGAGGGGTGTTTCTGCAGCCCCACAGTGCTGTTGTGCCAAAGCTTGCTGGGATTGAAGCAATACTACAGCGCAACATAGGACTGGATGCTGACACCACCTGGTCAGGTGTATCCAGCCAGTCTTGGAACCTGCCTGTGTGGTGGCAGGGCCATCTTTCAGCTCTTATCTCTTATAAAAATAGACATAGAACAGAAAATAACTATGCTGTGGTTGGGCTGCAAAGAGTGTTTCAGGACTTGGAAGCTACACAGAGAAATCCCTAAGCACCAGAAATGCTGTTTCATTCCAACATGTATGTCCCTGGCCTGGAGCCAAAGAGGCAGAGTTGTGTCCAGCAGCAATTTCCCCAGTTTTTGAGAAGCACCCATTTCTTTCCAAGGCCCATGCATCAGTACAGAAATGTGCTTTTCCTCCTCTGAGATAATGCCAGCACCTTGCTTTTGTCTGTCACTTCTAAGGGACTGGCTGTGGAAAGCAAACAGCGTTCCTGTTTATGTCAGTTGGTCTGGAGGATTTCCAGAAAAATCACAGGGGCTGTACTGTGGGCAGCAGAGACCCCAAGTGCGCAAGGACCCTGGTGCCCCATCACCAGGGACTGGGAGCAGGCACTTGGGCAGAGTGGAGCATGCATTGCCCTGGAGGGGTGCTGCTGATCCCATGCTGCGCTGGTGTGTGCACAGCTGTGGGTGCCACAGCAGGGCACAGAGGCGCTGGGCTTCTGCAGCACAGATGTGGTGCTGCTACGCCTTGGACCCACGAAGCAGGGAAGGACATCAAAAGAGCACATGCCTCAGCCACGACCCTTTCCAGCAGCCAGCTGTCCCGCCTGCTCAGAGCCACATGTGCACCCAGCCCCTAAGGCCCTCCTGGAAAAGAGCTTTTCTCGGAGTGGGGCAGGCTGGGCACTGGTGCTCCCCTGGCACCCCCTCTGCTCCGTGCTGGCCTCGCTGCCAGCAGGGCTGTGCCCAGTGGGACCAGCACGGAGCCAGGGAGCTGAGGGGGTGAGAGCAAGGAGCGGCTTGCACATAAACAGGGCTTGTACTAAGGGATTTACAGTCTGGAGAAAAAAACAGCACATAGGTGGTGTAACAGAGGCCTCTGAAATGCCAGAGAAGAATAGGGATCTCTTAATTCATTGTGGGTTGTAGCACGAGTACTGAGAGGCACAAAGAAAGAACAAAAACCCCAGAGCAAATCCCCTTACAGCCAGCCCTAAGTCAAACTCTGAAATGCACTGTAAGGGGATAATTTATCAAAAAGCATAAACAGAGTGAAAAGGTATTAGGCAAAGGAAACATCAACCAAACTCCATGCAATCTTTATCTCAGGAGGTCTGGGTTACTAGGGACAGATACTTTATACTTTTATAAGTGTTCAGTGGTATTAGAAACAAAGTGGGGAACTAAGCAGAACTGTGGACTTACTCAGAACAGCTCTTTAGCTAGCGTGTTCACAGAATACTTATGAGATTATTCAAGATTTGTTATAAATTGTTTTAAATTTCCAAATATATATATACATATACTTAAAAAAAAAAAAAAAAGTATATGACAGAACTAATTTAGTACCATGAATAAAAAAAGCCCCAATCAGGTGTTTGAAAATATTGTGAAGTTAATGAGGAAGAAGCCTATTTCACATTTTAAGTGTATCACATGAGGAGTGTATAAACAAACAAAAGTACAGAAGGACCTAATTACAAGAAGGCAACAAGTCAACAGCAATTTTTTTGTTCCTGATGAACAAGTTATGCTGTTAAAATGTAGTTAGGATAGCCAACCACAAACTGTTATGGAAGCTAATAAAAACTTTTAATCATTTTTTCTAAACTGTGGCTTTGAGACTCCATGACCTGGGAAGAAGAGAAGCAGATAGGTGTGCTGGTCAGTTGGCCAAAGTAATGCTGTTTTCAAGAGTTTGTCACTCTGAAAAAATGAAAGCATCCTGGAGACATTTGTGAGACATGGGGTTTTGAACTGGGTAGAAAGATCTGTAATTGTGTTAAACCCAGTGGTGAAAGCTCTGCATCCTCTGTCAAAAGAGCTTTTAAGCAATTCTTGTGAGTTGAAACTGAAACAGTTACAGGTGCTTAGTTCATATATGGTATTTTTATGCTCAGTTTTTGCTTCCATCGATTTTTTTTTTTTTTTTTTTGTGCTTTTTAATAAATTGATGTAATAGAATCTGAAGTCATATGGCAGGTCCATGATCCCTGCATTTCTTTTCTCCTGGTCATAGCATCTCCACTGGCTGGGCTGATCACTAAAGGACAAGGCTCAATATCTTGAGTCCAGCTCTGGCTGAGTCCCACTTGACCAAAATTTGGCATGGAGCAATCTGAACGCCGGCTACTACTTTTGCTCTGTGTCCTCTAGACCGTCCCAAGGCAGCTGTTGAGGTAACTTCCCAGTTTACATCACTGAATCCAACTCCCTGCTCTGCAAAGAACTACCTAAAACAACCCCATAACCAAAGGTGTCATACAGGTGCTCCATGAGCTCTGACAGGCATGGAGCTGTGACACTCCCTGCTCCAGTGAGGAACCTTTTTGTGATGCCCGGTGTTCACTTCTCCTGAGGCAGTGTCAGTCCATCTCCTCATGCCCTGTCAGCAGTCACAGGGAGGGGGGATCAGCACCAGCCCCTCTGCTTTTCCCCCTGAGAAGGTTGTAGCTGCCCTGAGGTCACCCCTCAACTTTCTCCAAGCTGAGCAAACCAAGCGACCTCAGCCACTCATCCCAAGTCTTGCACTTGAGACCTTACAGCAGACAGCCTGCCCCAGACACAGTCTAACAGTTTGATATCCTTCTGTTACACAGGCACCCAAAACTGCACACAGGACCCAAGCTGAGGTGCATCAGTGCATTGCAGATCAGGGCAGTCTCCTCCCTCAGCAACGCTGTGTCTGATGCTCTAGCACACAGCTAGCCTTCTTTGCTGTCACAGCACACTGCTGACCCAAACTCAACTTGCCATCAATTCAAACCACCAGATCACTTTCTGCAGGGCCTGATCTCCTTCCTCCAGTTTCATGCATAATCAGGTACCCCACCGTAGGTGGAGAATCCAGGACTGCCTCAGTTAAATTTCATATGGTCGGTGCTCACACTGCCAGCTCCTCCACAGAGATACTTTTCTCCATTTAGGAAATGCACACCCCATATGTTGCCAGCAGGCTTGGTGTCATGTAGATTAACTCATGATAAAAAAGAACAACTTCTGCCAGTGACATCCGTCTTGGAGTCCAGTATTAATCCTGATGGGTCTTAATGTTTCTTCCTCCATCTTTCCCTGCAGCTGAAAGGAAAGAAAAGAATATTTCTGTTCATGATTCCCTAATGAATCCTTCCAAGGCCCTGAAGTCTGTCTCAATTGTTCTTGGGCTACTTATTGCAACTTCATCACGGCCTAAATGAAAAAAATTAATAATCGATAATAATCCAAGGTCTGTAACAGGGTAAGAAGTTTTCCCTTCACATCTTTAACCCAAATGTAGGGAAGCAGCAGTTTTTCCTGGGAAGTGAGTCTGGTCCCACTCCCTTTTCTGCAAATACAAGATTAATTAATTTAAAATAAGCTGGTGAATATAAAGGAAATTGTGATCTTCACAAGACACTGTCACAGACACATAGATTTTTCCAGGGGCTTCAATACAAAAAATAGTGGTTGGTTTAGCCTCTCCTCCAGAGGGCTGGGTTTTGTCCACCTTTACTGTAAACATTGTTTTCTATTGAGAAATTCAAGTCAATCCAATAAAACTTTGCCTCCTATTAACAGCCTCAGCTTTGATTGCAGCAAAGTACTAGGGGGGAAGAGAACATTAGCAACTGCAACTGGATAAACAGATTTGGGTTAGCAAATCACTGCCATGGGTACACCTGAGCATGCCTCTCCATGCAGATATGGATTCTAGATCAACCTGAACAAACCCATTAGGGTTTTTTTAGGTTTATTTCACTTTTCCTTAAAAATCTATGCCTCTTATACCATAACAATTGGAACCCACCAATAAGACAACTTGTCACTTGCTTTTCTGTACCTATTATTCATCTAGGGTTTACATAGACATGGTTGCCATGGAAGCGAAGTGAGATATTTCCACTTTTGAAATGTATTCAATGTTCTTTTTCTGTGCACTTTTTCTCTTCCACCAATGGTGATTCTTTAGACGTCCCACCTCTCCCACTGCTTCTTTGAGATTTCCTTGCCCTGATGGGCTTGCACAGCCCCCTGCAATGATAATGTCCATTCTTACATTAAGGTGGCAAAAGTAAACAGCAATGACAATGTTGTTATTTCCCAGGGGGAAATGCTGATGCAGGAACTTGTCCCAAACTCTGTGCTCTTCCTATAAACATAGGAGTCTCATTCTTCTCAGCAGCTGCTGACTTCCAGTCACTGGATATTTGGAGGGGTCAGCAAATAAACAGATTTTTATTCTTTCTCCAAAATGTTTGAGCAGTCTTGGCAAGTACCACAACATCTACAGAGAACCACCTTAGCTGAAAGGGGATAGCTGCATAGCAACACGGCTGCAGCTGAGATCAGCTGAAGGCCTTGGGTGGATGAGGTGGGTTTTCAGGTCTTTTCTCTACTTATAGTTAAGTTATATGCAGCCTAGCTCAAAATCAGAAAAAAAATCCAAATAGTCCAAATAGCCAGAACTTCAGATCACTGAAATTACCGAAGTCTCAAGGACACCAGAAAAGCAGAAACAGAGATTGGTGGTGAAAGAGTGGGGAGAAAAGATGACTTAAGTGCTGAGACTATTTTTTTTCTGGAGCATGAACAGCTCTACAGCTCTGCTACCTTTTAGCTGTTTTGTGGATACTGGTGTTAACAATTTACTTTTTCTTAAACTTAGAAGAAATCAAGATTTTTTTTTTTTCTGTATTCTATTCCTTCTTTGTGAATGTTAAACTACTTTTCTTTCCCTCAAATGGAAAGATTCAAGTACATTGCTGTCAGAGCCATTTCCCATCAAGGCACTGAAACAGGCTGACAAACTACTGTGGAGTATCTCTGAGTCAACCACACACTGGCTTTGGCACTCCAGAGCCTTCAGCCATAAACAAATGCTTGCAGAGAACTTTTGTTATATTGCATTTGATTTATGTTTCCAGTTAGAACAGATGTTTTTAGCTCATTTCCCAGCTCTGCTTTATTGCTGTTTATATGCCATCTCTATTTCCCACTTGCGTTTAATAAGCAGGTTACTTTCTTAACAGTGGCTCTTTCTTTTGTGGGATCTGGCTCAGATTCCAAGACAAGGCATAACATGGGTATGTACAGGGCTCCTCAACTCTTTGTTTAAGGGTAGAAAGAGAGCTTGTCCCCACTCTCCTGGTTGCACTTAAGGAGCAGACATCTCCATTAACAACTACAAAAAGTCTCTTTGTGCTGCATATTTCTATTGTTTTTTCCAAAGGTCTTGTGCACTCCATTCACCCCAGAGTTCCCATAAAATGTCTCATGGTATATTTCACAATAACCAGGTTGTAATCAGTGTCATGATTGTGTCTTTTGATAATGAACAGAATTCTTTGCATATGCACACACTTATAGCTTGAGCAGCATTGTATTTACCATCTGACTTGTTGAGTCAAAGAACTGGTCTTTCAGGAATCCTCTA
The DNA here is from genome assembly GCA_030060385.1 of Muscicapa striata striata. Classification (NCBI taxonomy): domain Eukaryota; kingdom Metazoa; phylum Chordata; class Aves; order Passeriformes; family Muscicapidae; genus Muscicapa; species Muscicapa striata. Next base: position 3,923,612 of record JAREIS010000093.1, on the reverse strand, counting down.
CTGCTGCTGCCAAGCCTACTCTTCACACAGCCAAGTGCTTCTTAGGGAAATTCCAGGTCAGTCTTGACACAGGTCAGTAGCAGGGGACCTATGCCAGGAACATCTGCTGGTATAGGTGCTTTATAGATTTCCCATTGCACATGTTCTGTACCTTTGTGAGTAGCATTCTGTAAACTGCCCATGATGAAACATATGAAATTAAGAAAGGAGATCATCACTAAGAATAAGTACTGTGTTAAAGACTCAGGTGGAGACATTTTAGGCTGCAGATGACACAGGATTACTGTCTCCAACAGCTCTATAATAAAAGATTACTGTACAGAGGTCCTAACACACCATTCTCTGGATCCAGCAGAAAGCTCACAGCAAGTGAAATACTTAAATGGCAGGAAAGGAGATTTAGATTGAGAGTGGTGCTTTCTTTTTCTCTACCTTTAAAGAGAGAGAGGCAGGGAACTGCATTGACTGAAGGTCATAGGGTCCCATCTTCAAGAATTTTCCAAAAACAGGTTAGACAAGCATCTGTCAAATAATGCAAATGTGATTGCTTTTCTGCCTATTGGGCTAGCATGAAAGATTAAATTAACTCCTGAGACCATACCAGTTCCTCGTTGTCTCTGTTTGTACAATTGTGCCATGAAAGACATCCTTGTGTGTTAAAGAGCTGCTTCACCCTGGAGCAAAACAAGATTCAGCAATTGTAAGAAGTTTAACAAGGACAAGTCCCGGATTCTACACATGGGATGGGGCAACCCTGGACATACAGACGGACTGAGGAATGAGAGGCTGGAAAGCAGTACCATGGAAAAGGAGCTGGATATCCCAGTCAACAGAAAGTTGAACATGAGCCAGCAGTGCCCTGGCAGCCAGGAGGGCCACCCATGTCCTGGGGGCACCAGGCCCAGCATCACAGCCAGGCAAGGGAGAGGATTGTCCTGCTCTGCTCTGAGCTGGGGCAGCCTCACCTCCAGTGCTGGGGCAGTTTTGGCCACTGTAAAAAAGATGTAAAGTTATTGCAGAGTGTCCAAAGCAGAGCAATGAAAATGGTGAAGGGTTTGGAGGGGAAGTCGTATGAGGAGAGAGAGATTGCTTGGTCTGTTCATCCTGAAAGAGAGGAGAGTGAGGGGAGACCTCATTGTGGTCTTCAACATCCTCATAAGAGGAAGCTGAGGGGCAGATCCTGATCTCTTCAGTCTCATGACCAGTGACAGGACTTGAGGAAAAGGCATGAAGCTGAGTCAGGGCAGATTTAGGTTGGACATCAGGAAAAGGTTCTTCCCCCAGAGGGTGGCTGGGCACTGGAACAGGCTCCCCAGGGAGCACCAGACTGACAGAGCTCAAGAAGCATTAAACAATGCTCTCAGGCCCATGATGTGATACTCAGCATATTCAACGATTCTATTAGAAGTATCTCAATATGTGATAAAATTGCAACCATTTTGGCACAGAAGTCTGTTCTCATCTTATTTCATCATTTTAAGTGCCACAAAAGTGGAAGAAATCTTACTCATATGAAGAAACAGAAAACTGTAAGAATAATTATTCTATATTTATTCAGCTTGTATGTTTACCTATCTATTCACCTTCCTCCATGCATGTTTAAAAGGAAAAAGGGACATTGGCAATTTGTAAGAATGCCCAAAGAAACAGTATTCTCTGTATATCCATGAAACCATGCTACTTCTCCATCAGTCTTTGTTACACTCACCTCCTGGTCTCTCTGCCAATTTGTGCTGGTTTGCAGGAATGGGAGGAAAGCTCACCCCAGGGAAAGCTCTTCCTGCTCTTGTCAGGCTCTCTCTGGCTGCTCTGCTTTACATCTTTTGGCTAGCTTTGTGAGACAACAGCTATGGGTCTGTGTAATGGGGTAGGTCCAGGTTAGCTTAATCATAGAATCTTAGAATGGCTTGAGTTGGAAGGGACCATAAAGATCATCCAGTTCCAATGCATCTTACACAGGCAAGGACACCTTCCACTAGAACAGGTTGCTCAGAGTGCCATCCAACCTGGCCTTGAACACTCCTAGGGATGGGACATCCATGACTTCCTCTGGACAACCTGTTCCAGTGCCTCACCAACCTCACAGAAAATAATTTCTTTCTAACATCAAATCTAATGATGTTTGAACCCATTCCCCCTTGTCCTGTCACTACATGCTCTTGTAAAAAGTTCCTCACCATCTTTCTTGTAGGCTCCCTTCAGGTACTGGAAGACCACAGTTAATTCACCCCTAAGCTTTCTGTTTTCTAGGCTGTACAATCCCAACTTTCTCAGCCTTTCCTGATAAGAGAGGTGCTCCATCCCTCTGATCATCTTGGAGGCCTCCTGTGGCCTCCCTCCAGCAGGTCCATGTCCTTCCTGTGCTGGGACCCCAGAGCTGGGTGCAGCACTGCAGGTGGGGTCTCAGCAGAGCAGAGCAGAGCAGAGGGGCAGAATCCCCTCCCTGCCCTGCTGCCCACACTGCTCTGGATGCACCCAGCACACGTTTGGCTCTCTGGGCTGGCAGTGCCCATGGCTGGGTCATGTCCAACCTCTCACCCACCAGCACCCCCAAGTCCTTCTGGGCAGGGCTGCTCTGATCTGTCCATCCCCAGCCTGTGTTGGTACCAGGGCTGCTCTGACCCTGGTGCAGCACCTTGTACTTGGTCTTGTTAAACCTCATGAAACTGCCACAGACCCATGTCTTGAGCTTGCCCAGATCACCCGGGAGGGTATCCAGTTGTCCAAGGCTGTCAACTAGACCACTCAGCTTGGTGTCACTTGAAAATTTGCTGAGGGTGCACTCAATCCCTTTGTCTATGTCATCAATAAAAATATTTAAAAAACAGTGATCTTGATATGGACCCCTGAGGGGCCATACAGTCACGGATAGCCATCAGGTTTCCAAGACATAGACCATTACCCTCTGGATGCAACCATTCAACCAATTTTTTATCCATCTAGTCCATCTCTCTCCAGTTTAGAAAGAAGGATGTTGGGCAGGACCATGTGAAAATATTTACACAATTCCAAAAGAATGACATGTGTAACCCTTCCCTTGTCCAGTGATGTAGTGATTCCATCATAGAAGACCACTAGGTTGGTTTAAGGAGGTATGAGGATTCAATACATCTGTTGCAATCAACTCTATATATTGACTGCTGCTATGCATAGTCTATTGGTTGGCATGGTAACAGCTAATAATATTTAGATGCTATATGTTCTTTTTATTCTCAGTTACAAGATCTGAGACCTTCAAAAAGATCTCTGAGGAGTGGTGGGCGATGATAGGGAACGAAAGCCAGAGAGAGTTATGAAACATTAGGATATATCAATTTCTTTGAATATTGCAGCTGTAGCTTGTCTGTCTATCTGCTGTTTATTTATTAGACTCAAGAAATTAATTGCTACCTGTTTCATGACCTGCATTGCAGCAAAATTCCACCTGCTCCCTCGTATGAGTCTGAATCCTCTCCAGGACCACATACCCGTGAAAAGGAGCTTCCATTTTTTTCTGCTAAGCTTCTGTGGGTGGAAATCTTACAGGTGTACTTTGCTTGCTCTGGCTACTCAATTAACTGCTGCAGGCTACAATTCACTCCATCTTCCATGTCTGAACTTAGTTTACCAAGATGCCAAGTATGAGACACAGCACATAATGAAAATAATATGGTACTTTCCTGTGTTCTGCATTGGCTAGTCTTACTAGGATCAGTTTACCTCAGTTCATTAGAAACCAGTTCCTCTGAGAGAAAAGCTGTATGTGAAATAACCTGACCCATCTGGGGACAGTCATGTCAAAAAAACCAGGAAAGAAAACAATGTTATCCTTCTTTAAGTCAGCATCTTTTAAACACAGACAGACAATATCCCGAAACATAGTGCCTGTTGTAATTCTTGTAATTCCTCCCGGTATTACAAAAGGAAATGAATTTATTTCCTGGTATCTAAAGTCTCTCATGCTATCAGACAGGCCCAATTTATCTTTGGGCAGGGGCATATATACAATAGAAACTTTTTCAGAAATCCCTGCTGGCATGAAGTTAGTATTATGGTTTGTGTCTTGCAGTCTTTTCAGAGTCACAAGGACAAATGAGTATTTTCAATGGAATCCTAGTGCCTTCCTAAAAAATAACATTGTAGTGCTGAGCAATGACTACACTATAGGTCAACAGGTCTCTTATTTAGCCATTTCATATTTGAAGTACAAAAGTTTGCATTGAGTTTATTTGAAATATTTGAATATGACTTTTCTTTTTTTCTGAAACTTATTTATCCATTGTAGAACTAAAAGCTGTGTTGCGAGAACTGTGTTTAATGAATATTCTGGAAAACAATTACAAAACCCCCAAACAAACTAACACAAATGCAGTTAAATAACATCTTAAAAGGAGATAAACATGAAGTCTAGCATGGGATGAACAATTAACATGTCTTTGCCTTTGCCTCCTTGGTTGTTTCCCTTCCTATTGGTATATGAAGTTTGGACTACTCTTTGCCTAGAGCCTGGGTCTGGGTAAGGGGTAAGACCTTCCCTTTCTCTGGAAAACCACATGCCACTTCTGTCTGCCAAGCCACAGGATCTGAGCTCCATCTGTGGCATGAATATAGGCCATCTCTAAACAAAATGTGCACATATGTCAACTCTACATGCTGCTAAAGCAAAGCCAGAAACTCATAATCAGGCAAATAGAAACCGTTTGCATTGCTGAGATGCTAAATGAAATACTAATTTTTACTATATGCAACATTAATCTTTAACCTAAAGGCTTTGCTAAAACTCCAAGTGTTTAGGTCACCTGGTGGTTTGAAATGTCATTTTAAAAACACTGCTCTCTCAGATTCCTGCTGGCACTGATATGCCAAGAGCATGAGTTTAACATATGTTGGGAGCACATAAAATCACTGTAGCAGAACAGCAAACGTATGAGCAATAGAGAAGCATCATGTGTCAGCCAGATCAGATAAAAGTGTTTAGGAAAAAAAGGAGGGGCAGTGGGATAAGAGAAGGAGGCAAAGAAAAAGGTGCATTTTAAAGGAAAGAGCATGTGAAAAGGTGATGCCTGTTAATGTAATTTGTCAGCTACAATAAGTATGATACTGGCAGAACTTTTCTGACTAAATGCATATTATAGGATTTTGATCAAATTGCATCCAGGAGTGACAGGTTTGCAGATGATTTCAAAGCCCTTACAGAAAGTAAGACATACAGTTTCTGTCATTCTCTTGCAAAAGGCAGCTCTGTATAGGATAGGATCTGCAATAAATGGAATTACTTTCCCCTCCTCCTGCAAGTTCTAGTAAAAAAGAGCACTCTAAAGCTAAACTCACCTTCTAAAGCAGTATCAGTATTCACAGCTAGGAATGAAAAAGCAAATTACAACGGAGTGCATTCAGTATGTCAGCTGGGGAATAAAGAAAAACAGCTGTTGGTGGCAGCCAACTGTGAGGATCATGTGGACAATGTTATGTTCAGAACTCTAAGTGAACAAGTTGCATGCTGGCATGGATTCTGTTTGCAGCAAAAGTGCCCAGTGCCTGTAAAACATTACAAATGGAGCCAAATTGTATAGATTAGAAGCAATACAGACAACATTTATCATAGTTGTGACTACCCAACTAATGCAGCTAGCCTGGGCCTAGTCTTGCACCATGAGCTGGGGTCTGCTGCAACAGAATGTAAGATATGCACCATCACTGTAGGGTTTAAACCTCATTCCTGCTAACCTGGAGAAAACTGCACCCAGAACTGACAAGTCATGAAACCACCCTGACATGTCTGTGTCTTAGCTGAAACACTAATTCGTGATGATACTTGGATACATTTTTTGCTTAATTTCAGAATACTTTATACCAGAACTAAGATCTGTAGTTCAGAGTGAAAACATGAATTCACATAATGGGAGAAGCAATAATCTGTTCTCTGTGATGAGTACATAGCCTGAGAACCAAAAGACTTGGAAACCTGTTTTCAAATTATGTTCGGTCCTGCTCTTCTACATGGGCGATTTCCATCCCTCAATTACAAGAGAGAGTGCTGACTCCTACCACACTTAGACTGAGCTCATTACCAGGTTCACAGGAGTACCAGGCATGGCCTGTGAGATCAGATCTTCTATGACCTGTGTGGGAAGAGTGAAATTCCATGTGACCAGATCTCAAATACGGTGGCAGTGTGCAGGAGAAGTGGGTCACTTGACAGGTATAACCTGCCATGGGTGACTGTGACACAGGCATACCTTGAGACACAGCCCCTTCTAACACAGAAATGTGCCTCCTCCATTTATGAGGTATCCTGCCATGAACACAGTCCTCAAAGTGTGTGAGCCCTGAGCATTCTCACGGGTGGCTGCAAACCTGGCATGCTGTGCAGAAGGCTCAATGACCCTTCAAAGGACAGCAATTGATTGCAATGCTTAATGACAAACACAGAGCAGCACCTCAACTGGTGATGAATATGTCTCATTAGAATTTCTTTTGCCTCTCCCCCAGAATGTGGGACTCCTTGCTAAATTTTTCCCTAAAGACTGAACATTTTTGAGCCATTGGTTATTTCTCTCCTTTCCCATTTCCAGAATATGTCCTCTGCCTTCCCTAAAGGCTGTTTGTTAAGATGGTTCATGTATTTTCTATTTCTAATGCAGCTATCCTGGAAGACAGCAATATGTATGCTGTGTGCAAAAGATGAGAGGCTCTTCTCCATGTGCATGAGATGCATTACCTACAGACACCTCCTCCAGAGACAGCTGCTGGTCTTCACAAACTCCTTCCACCTGGGACATTTCTGCTCCTTAGGAAGTTGCTCCCCCCTTTGAACACCAGAGATGTCTACATCCAGAGCCCTCTCAGAAGGTCATCTGGCCCTCATGATTGCCTCATCTGACATTTTCCATAATTTCTACTGAACATTTCCCTGTGGAAAGAGTCCAGGCCTGTTTCATAGACATACTAATGGAGGTGCAGAAAAGCTAATGGTGGGATTGAGCTCACCTTCATTCACCTAACCCCAAAATCAGGGATCTAATCAGAACTAGTCATCTAGGCTCTCTTTACAGTCAATGACGAAAGACAGGTACCTCCACAGCATGATTCACTCCTCTTTTCTTGGACAACTATCCTAAAAGAGGTTGAATTGTACTCCAGAGACGCCTGTCTATCTGCCTGAATGATACAGGAGATCTAAATAACTGGCTTACCTGAGATACCTATCTGCAGAATGACTTCAGCTAAGTGCTGGGCTCCTGCTCCAAGTGATGCACCCAAGCTCAAGAGGGGAGTCTGAGGCAGTCAGGAGTCAGACTCTTCCTCCCACCTCCAAGGCATCTGCCCAATTAAAGAGTCCTTCTTCTCAATGGAGACATTCTTTAACGCAGGAAAATGTTAAAAAGGGTCTCCCTCTGCCTCTGATAGCACACCTCTGACATCACCTTTGTTCCACTCAAATCCTTTTGAAATCCAAAAGCTGCTATGAAAACACAGATATAATTTTCCCTCTGTCTTTTAGCTCTTTCTTTAAAAGAGCAACAAACACAACAAAAAACCATAATTGGAAAAATTCAGGAAGAAAATGCTCAAGGCTACAGCATGGTTTCTATCGAATTTGAATTCAAATAAGTTTTTCATTATTTCTAAATTTAATTATAGCCTTCAAATATATAAAATTGCATGTGAAAATAGTAAACAGATCCTAAATATACCATAGAACACCAGGCAGAATCACAAGCATTGCTAATTCGCAGGGATGCTGTTTTCTTGATCAACATAACACCCACCATACCTTCCTTTGTGTCCTCAGCCAGACTAAGCAGATGGGGAAATGTCTTTTACGTACCTTAAAAATGTATATAAATATGTCCTTATCAGCAATCTAGCAAGTACATTTGACCTTCAGAGGGAATTCTAGGACTCTTTCTCAGTTTTAAAATGCCCTGGAGAATGTAACTGGAACCAATAATTTTCCAGAAGTACTGTTTAACTAACCATAATTGTTCTTATATCACATATATAATTTCCTAGTAAATGCTATTGGAATTTTCAAAACTTTCTGTATCTCTGCATTAAAATAGAGTGCATGTGTCTCAGAGGACTTTTTATAACATCCCCTTTTGGTTCTATTGAGCACTTTTGGCTCATAACCCCATTACATTCTCAAGGATCTTACTCATAGGAATAAGGGCCTAGGACATGATCCAAATACAGTGGCTGTTTCCCCTCCTTAGTTCTGTGCTTTCACAGAAGGCTATCTTACTATTTTTCAGAGAATGCAAATGAGAGTGGGGATTGTAATGAACCACAATAGGTTTGTTCTTTACAAATCCTGAAATTAAGTTCATGTAACAAATAAAAGGTAGCTGTATCACCCACTGGATTTCAAGGATTTTTAAGAGCTGCAAAGATGTCAGAACCTCTTCAAAAACTCATTATCAGATATATGATTTTTGAAGTACTAGGTAACTTTAGGTAGTACTAGTAACTAGGTAACTTAATTCAGCATGTCATTATAACAACAGAATAGCAGTATTAATGTGTAGTGATTGAGCTAATGGGGAAGTTCACATCTTTACACAGTTTGTTTGCTTCCTTGTTAAACAACTCACAGACCTGAAATGCTCTGAGATATACCCAGTATTTAACTTGCAGCCAGAAAAATTAAAAATGTACGACTGCTTCTTCTTTTAGGTTTTGGGGGGCTTTTTAGAAAAAGGAGATCAAATTCATGTTCTGGATTACCCTAGAGCAAAATTTTAATAATGGATTGTGAATTAATTCAAAATTCAAATCTGTGTCATCCAAGACTAAGACTATTTGAGGGTTTTGTTCTGCTTCTGAGTTGCTGTTGGATTCTTTTTTGTTATCACAGATCTTTAATTATTGTTTGTGCAGGCTTGTGTTTCACACATACCATCTCCAGTGACAGTTTGCCCATAGGTGCTCAGACCTCAGAATTCCTCTCATAATTCATGCACGGATGTGTACAATTCTGGTTCTGGGGATTATAACAGGTGTTGATGCTCAGAGGACAGAAAAATTTTTTCCTGCAGGGACTTATGTGCAGAGTGCATTTTTCATCTAATTGCCAATTAGAAGTGTAATACTAGATTGGGCTTAAATGTCAAAAGTTTTGGTAGTGTGGGGGGCTAGAGGAGCTGCATCTGTGAGAATATGCCAGAAGCTTCCCCCACGTGCAACAAAGCCAATCCCAGCAAGCTCTGAGATGGACTTGCCACTGTCCAAGCTGAGCACATCCGTGACAGTGGCAGCATCTGTGGGAAAATGTATTCAGAAAGAAGTAAAAAACTCTGCAACTGTGAAAACTGTATTCAAGGAGAAGTAAATCTGTGCAACTGTAGATAAAGAGAGGAGTGACAATGTGTGAGAGGGGCAGCCCTGCAGACACCAAGGTTGGTGAAGGAGGGGCAGGAGGTGCTCCAGGGGCCAGAGCTGAGGTTCCCCTGCAGCCCCTGGTGCAGCCCATGGTGAGGCAGCTGTGACCCTGCAGCCCATGGAGGGCCCTGGGGATGCAGAATCCACCTGCAGCCCCTGGAGAACCCCACAACAGAACAGGTGGATACCTAAAGGAAGATGTCATCCCATGGGAAACCCTTGGTGGAGCAGATTTGCTGGCAGGACTTCTGACCCATTGGGGACCCATGCTGGAGCAGTTAATGAAGAACAACAGCATGTGGGAAGGACTCATGGTGGAGAAGTTTCTGAAATAGTCTTCCATGGGAGGGAACCCACACTGGAATAGAGGAAGAGCTGGTGGAGAAAGGAGCAGCAAAGACAATGTGCTATGAACTGACCTATTACACTTCCCATACACCTCTCAGAGAGAAGAGGTAGATAAAATTGGGAATGAAATCGAGTCCAGGAAGGAGGGAAGGATGGGGGAAAGGCATTTTAGAGTGATTGGGGTTTATTTCTCATTAGCTTACTCTGATTTTGATCAGCAATTAATTAAACTGATTTCCTCAAGTTGGGTGTGTTTTGCCCATGACAGCAATTGCTGAGTGATCTCTCCACGTCCTCATCTCAACCCACAAGCCTTTCATTATATTTTCTCTTCTATGTCCAGCTGAGGAAGGGAGTGACAGAGCAGCTTTAGTGAGCACCTGGCAAACAGACAGGGTCAGCACAAAAAAATATAATCACTGCAAATTTTTATTGGTACAATGGAAAATTAAGGAAGTAGACTGTATTATCACTGAAAGGAAGTGAAATTACCTGCCTAAAAAAAGGCAGAAAGGAGGTAAGGTCGAGCTGCCCACCCTTTCTGGCACAGAGCTCCCTTTGGAGTTATTCCTTGTGCACAGAGCAGGCTGTTGCTTACTGGGGACTTGGCTTTGGAGCTCTCTGAGTCAGACCCTTACCCAGCCAGTGCCAGCCTTACTGGTTCCCATCCCATCTCAGTTGGGCCAGCCACCAACTTTCAAACTGAGAAGCTGATATGAGTCCACTCCCACCACCTGGGGCTTAAAGAGACCCTAAAGACCAACTCATGAGAAAGAGAAAACAAAAAATATATGCCTGAGTCTGGCTCATGAATGTGCATGAAGTGCCATTAACAGACTGCTGGCCTGACTAAGCGTTCATAGTCTCACGCTGTCTGTTGCAACATTTTCCCTTTCGTGTGCTCTGGATTTTGGTTTCATCTTTGGAAAAACATCTCCAACCTAGGGCCAGTGCACTCCATCCTCCATTAGCAAAGTTCATGATAACTTGGCTTCATTCCCAGCTGGAAAGTGTCCTCTGAACTAGCAAGCCACTGGCCAAATTTCTCCCTGGGCAGCCTGAAAACTGCCAGACAGAAATGAGATCTGTAAAACCAAGCTGACAGCACAAGGTCTATACAGACTTTTCCAGGCCTCTTGCCAGGCCCTAGAGGCCTAGTTTTAGAAAGACAAATTGAAACCATAACTAGCTAGCTAAGCTCTCCTCAAACACTTTTACAGTGACAAAACCCTGCCTTGCCAGGCCTAGCCCCTGGTACTGGTACACTGCCAATGGCTCTAAAACGACAAAGCAGAAGTCAGGAAAATGTCAATAGAAGGAAATCTGAGACCAGTCCCTTCTCATGTGCAAGTCAGTCCAGAGAAACGGGGCAGTTACAGGTTCTGGAATTTCACTTTGTGTATCCTGCAGGTTTTCTGTTGGGTACTGAAAAGGAGGAAAACAAGCCTCCAGGACTGAGCAGCAGTGCAAGTTCACATCTGGGAGAAAGCTTGAGAGACAAGGTAACCCAGAACCTGCTCTCCCTGGATGTGATCCAGTAGCCCACTCCTTTCCCTCAGGACACTATCCTCTTGGCAGATTCACCACTGCTCTCATTCCCATGGGCTGTCTGAGGGTCCAGCTTGCCCAGGGGCTGATTTGAAAAAGCCAGGACTTTTAAAGGACAGGTTATTACTAAAAGCTGGTTTTGTATGCATAGAAATTCATGTAGGACACAAGTCTACATCAATTTTTAGGCAGACATCTTAAATACTATGAGAAGGTGACAAAATATTTGGGCTTAAGTGAGTAACACATCTTTTCAAGGTAAGGAAGACATTGCCATTGCTTGATGTTTAAGAGAGTTCTTTTTTGTTTTCTTTTGAATCAATGTATGCGCAAGAATTACTAGGGCAAGAAAGTGGGGGCGTTTTTAGGTGGAAGCAGTCTTGTATAGTTAATGTGCTTTATTTCTCATGAAGGTATTGTGGAATAAAGGACAAATACAAGTACATTGTGTGCCCAAGTATTAGTGGATATCAAAAAGAAAAGTAAATAAGGTCCAGTGTTTGCAAAAGCAAACCATGCTTATGAGATATACAAATGACTACAGAGTCCAGTTCTCTGAAGACTTAATGCATTTATTTATAGCTGACTGATTCGGGACTAAAATTTTGGAACAAGTTCACATGTTCTTGTTTCTCCTGCCACAGCTTGTAGTTGTCTTATCTTTTTTTTTTTTTTTTTTTTTCCCCAGCAATCAAAGGAAAGAGAACCTTTTTTAACCACAGCACTTGTCTCCTTTCCAAGTCATAAAAAAGTAAATAAACTTTGACTAAGCACAATGCACAAATTGAGGGGAGGATCTTTTCTGTCCAGCAGTCTTTCATCTTGGAAAACTAAACAATAATATTGACTCTTACACAAAACTCCAGTGCACTACAGAAATCTTTCAGTAGAAAGGGAAAAAAGCAACAGAAAAGCAGTCACAGCATCCTAAGGGAGAGAACAAGACTTTGATTCTTCAGCGTTCACTGCAGTCACACAGCTTGGAACAGAAAGGCTTGGGAGTAGAGGAATCAAATAATACATGATCTCTGAACAAGTTCCTTAACTAACCACAGTTCCTTCAGTTCATGGCTTTATATTCTTTAATTCTTGCCTTGTGCATAGCATAGTGCTTTTTTTGCAATTAGAAAACAGTTCTCAATATTGATATTCGTGCCAATCTGCGATATTTGGGCACATGTTGCTCCATATCTTGAAAAATCCCTGGCATGGAATTAATCATGGTTTTTAATATTCTTGTCTGTACTTTACCCAGTTTGGTGGAGAACCTTGCATAAATCTTTTCCTGTGTGTCTAGGTTTGTATTTTAGATAGATTAGCCTATTTTTGACAAAGCTTTGCAGCGTATCAGAAGATCAGGCTGTTTCTCAAGAGTACACTTTGTGCTGTGTATAAAACAACATTAGTGACAGGGTGTGCTTTTTTCAGTTGGAAATGACATTTGATATATTAGCCAAACAGGGACCACAGCCAGATCATAATTGGATATGGATTTTCAACATCCTCAGCCCTTCAACCAATTGGCTAGGACTCCAAGAGGCTTATTAGTAGAAATGCAGCTTTACCTTTTTTGCTAATCTGACTGAAGTGAGACCATCAAAGATGGAGCCAAAACGAGGGAGGGAGGGAGGAAGGGAGGAAAGGAGAGTGAAAGAGAGAAAGAGAGAAAGAGAAGAGAGAGAGAGAGAGAGAGAGAGAGAGAGAGAGAGAGAGAGAGAGAGAGAGAGAGAGAGAAAGAAAGAAAGAAAGAAAGAAAGAAAGAAAGAAAGAAAGAAAGAAAGAAAGAAAGAAAGAAAGAAAGAAAGAAAGAAAGAAAGAAAGAAAGAAAGAAAGAAAGAAAGAAAGAAAGAAAGAAAAAGAAAAAGAAAAAGAAAAAGAAAAAGAAAAGAAAAAAAAAAAAAAAAGAAAAAGAAAAACCTTACGTATATAGTTGCAGTTCAAAAGAATTATGGCTCCTTAGGCTTTGCAGGCAGTGGCAACATGCAGAAAGATAACACAGAACGGCTCTTAGATAAGGAATATTTTCAAGTTGTAATATCTGTCATAACCAAACATTTAATGGCCTAAAGGAAGATTCCACAGTATATGCTGAAACCTGGTATCTTTCATTCTGTTTTCATTTGCTGCTAAAGCAGGTTGAAAAAATGTTGTCACTGAATGCATTTGCAAAATCACAACAAATCTTTTTAAGGCACATAATTTTTTTACTTGTCTTTGCATATCTGGAAGAACAGTTTATATATGATGTTGACTGAGAAGAAATTAATTTTTATTTAGTTCACAGATTTTGCTGGCTATATTATAAATTAAGTTAAAAATCCTTCTCTCTTGCATGGTTCATCCTGATGAGAAGTTTGGCATATTTCAGTAAGAATGAAAAAAGGTATGGCAGGAAATGTACAAAAGACTACTGTGTAAGGGGTGAAACTGGAGAAACTTCTCAGTAGGTTTTGAACTGGGTGTGAAGTATAAGCCCAACATTTCAGAAAATAAATCCTCTAAAATTGATCTGAGCAAAAACTGCTGCTAAAGTAAGACAATACCCACAGAGAGTTCATTGCAAAATAAAAGCTTGTGTGTGCATTTAAACACTTGCAAGCCGTAGGACACTTTAGTGAGCTGTGCTTTCACATGCCTTCTTCCAGCTGCTGTCAGCTGATGCCTTCGCCATGTGTGAACTGATAGGTTCTGCTCTGGTTTGACACACGAACTTAGGCAATGAATCAGAAGCACTGAGTGGTAATAAGTCACAGCTGTAAGGAACATGGAAGTGGCAATCAGCCATCATTCACTGCTTGACAACACTCTTCATGCGACAAGGGAAAATCACCAACTAAAAATTTTCCATGGGCAGTTCAACTGCTATAAAATGGAAATGCTTTGAAAAGGTTTCTTTGGACTTTTTTGCCTTAAGGAAAGAAGAAATTATCAAACTTTTATCAGACAATGGTCTAAATTATTCTGTTACATACGCAGCAATGATCAGTACCAGATTCTATCTAGAAGCATTAGGGGATGCCTACACACCTTTTTTTCTGAAGTGGTTAGAGTTGAATAAAAGTCAGAGAGAAATGTCTGAGGACTTAGTTAACTTTAAAGTCAGCAAGACATACATCTTTTAGAGCACAGAATGGAGGGAGTAATTTAAACTAATTTGGCAAAACAGTCAAAGAATCAGAGTCAAGCAAGTTGAGTTTCACCCCCTATCAACTATTGGTAAAGTTCAGCCACATGATGGCCATCAGAAGTGAGATGAATTGTGGTCATTGGTTCTTCTCTGGTGATTTTCCCGTGTCTGAACCCCATGTGGAGTAACTGGGAAGGTCTGTCTGAGGGTTCCTTACAGCATTGAATGCAGTGGGGTACCTGATTTTCTCTGAGTCACTGGGATGACGCACGATAGATGGTAGAGTTTTACCCCTTAGGGAAAATCCATGTTGTGATGGTCTGTTTGGTCTCCATCTGAAATATTCCACTTCCTAAGTTGTTCTTGATGGATAAGCAAGAGGCTGAAGGGCTGTTTCTAAACCAGAGCAAATTCAGATCTAACCACAAAATCTCCTGCAAAGCCAAATCACTCTTCCAATGGGTTAATGCTAGTTTCCTTCTCATCTCTTTTTCAGCTGCTCCCAGTATTGTCAGGTAGAGTCAGTGAACATCATCTCTTCCCATGGTCAGAGCTTTTCATTTTGCCCTGATTCACTGGTTACTGGCCACAGGGCTCCAGTTGTGGGAACAGGGACCCTTCCCAAACACTGCCTTTCTCCTTCTCATAGGGGATAAAACCCTGGAGCTTCAGCCACTTTCAGGGGTTAAATAACAAGTTTAGCTTCACAACTAGGGTGGGCTAAAACCATGCAAGCAGCAATTTGATCACTTATAATCATCTGGCCATACCCTTGGGAAATTTCTAATCCATAACAGTGTATTACTGTGCCAGAAAACATTTACAGTTTTTCATTAGCCTCTGGAGCTGAAGTAATGAGAAGGGGGAACTAAAGTCCAAAATAAATTGTTTTGCACTCTTTCACTCATATTCACAAGTAATTCAAACAAGCCCTTAGCTTTAAGCATATGGAGTCTTTAAGAGGTAGGGATTTAAGCAAGCACAGAGTTTTCTTCATACAAAATATGGTTCTGTTTCTTTCTGCAGTGTTCCTAATCTATCTTCACATGCTTTCTCATTTTATAGTAGATGCTAACATTATTTAAGCATGTCTACAGAAAATCCTTCTCTTTGGTAGCACAGGTGGCTGACTAGACATCTCTGGTAAAATATCTGTGCAACAATGTGCTACCTAAGCCATAAGAAATCAGCACTGTGGAAAACCAGAGTCTGCAAGCATAAAATCTGACTTGATTTCTTACAGGTTTTCTAGGTTAAAACTCAGTGATTCACAGGTTGTTCAAATTTGCTACTGTGAAATATTTCTTTAGTCAATCATTTTGCTAATATTCTTCAAGAATTGTTCATATTTTATGTCCCCTATAGATGATTTTTTTTTCTGATCTGTTAAGCATTCCTTTTAATTCATCTCATCTAGTGCAGATATTCAAAAGGGAAGTATAGGTGATAGTCAGTCCAAACCATATGTTTCTTATAAAAACTCTCAGGTAGCTAATACACCATGCTGAAATATATTAAATGTTTGAGATGCACAAAAAAATTATTCATGATCCCTTTGCTATTGGGCTGTAGCTAATGCAGACTAACTATAAACTGCTAATGAAGTAGGCATAAGGATCTGAACTATGGAGAGAATAGTATAATGATGATTTAATTTACTTTAAGTCCACACTGTCAGTAGAGTTGTGGTAGCCTGCAAATACAGTCTGGAAGCAGAGACTTCATATGACTGCAACATGCCACGATAAAATTGGGATTTTGCTCCATCTCCTAAAAAAAATCTCAAACCCCAAAGAACTCAATTTCTAAACCTGTGAAACTTGTGAAATAAAAGTGCTGTCAACAACCATGGCACAAGGGGCCCTGCAAATACATGAGGATGCTTTCTGACAGGAGGGGTTGTTTTGTAGCTGTACCATAGTGGAATGAATATATGTTGCAATGACTGCCAGTGTATGAAATGCACACATAAATTTTGATAACTGAGTTGTGAATGATTTACCACTGAGTTGCACTCAAATCAGGCATGTAAGCCATGGAGTATTTTTGTTAAGCTGATAACGTCAACGAGACCCAAGATGGTATCTTCAAATAACAGGGGGTGCTCTAGTGAATCACACTTCAAAAAACTGTCTATCTGCCTATCTTTGCTTTTTTATGGATCACATTACTAGCAGAATTGGAAAACTCCCAGTAGGATGAAGAGTTTATACTTAATACAAAACATATTTAATTTTCTTTGGCTTGTCTTAAGAGCAAGGGTCTTTAGTTAGATGAACTCCTGTTGATTGTAGCTGAAGTTTGCAAAACTTTATTTTGATATAATAGATCTTTGTCCAAAAGAGAAAGCAGGAAGCAAAATTCAAATCTCTAGGAACAGAATTTAATCCTTTGCCTTAGCGTGGGTTTAGCCTGAGGAAAGACTCAAAGCAGTCTAACTAGATACAGGTATACAGCAGCAGAATCCAGGTCTGCTAGTGGGCTCAGTGAAACATGGGGAGTGAGACACATAGGAACATGCCAGCTCTTGTGCCTTGGAGCTGCCTGGCACTGAGCAGCCTAGGTTTAGCCATTGAATGTTTGCTTGCTGGACTGCAAAGCACTGCGAGCTGGCTGCATGCAAACAACGCGAAAGCCAAATCTGCAGCATTGTGTCTACCAGCTGAAATCTGTGGGAAAGGGAAGCAGAAGGAGGCCCAGGTGCACCTCGGAGCTGGGAAGTTTGGGGTCCCAGGGCGTGTCTGCATCCCAGACTGCACACATGCAGTGAGCTGTCCCTCCCCAGGCTGGCATGGTTGGCAGTGGCAGGAGGAGGAAAGCTCCAGGAAAAGGGACCTCTGATTCTTCTCTGGTGTAAATCTGGGCTGTGCATCTAGTTTTGGCCCTATTAATTCAGATTTGGCTGAGGACTGAGAGCCCCCTACAACAACAGAGAGTAAAGGAAAGTGAAGAGGAAAGGCAGAGCATTTGGAGATAGTTATCATGTACATCCTGGGGCCTGTGATGTTCCCAGATCCTCCTTCAGAGTGAGGTGGGAGTGAGGGAGCAGTGCTGATTTCAGTACCCTCTGGTGGGCCTTAGGCACTCGGCTCCTGCTTGGGCACGCGGTCTGCAAGCACCCAGTGGAACGGGCTGGATATGGAGCCTCACTGGAATGTCAGGCCAAGGACTCTGGTAGATGCAAGGACAAAAGGCCCCATGTTGATCTCTGAGAGGCAGGATGAAGAGAGTCCTCTAGTCAGCTTCACTAGTGCTTGCCACATGCTTAAAATCTAGCATGTTCTATCTTGCTCTGCTGGTTTGCAGCCAGATTCCTCTGCTTCAGGCCCATGAAATGGGGAAAAGATGGAGTTGAGGCTTGCTCCTGTATTTAAGGCTTACAGACTCATCTCATAGAGTGCAATGGCTTGGCTCATGAAGGCTCCTACAACATTCCACTAGGCACAGCATGGTGTGCCATGATGCTCAACTGTGGATCTGGAAGGTAACTTCTCTGTCATGCCAGACCATGCTAAAGGGTTGTGGCCAAATTCCTATTCCTATTCCTATTCCTATTCCTATTCCTATTCCTTCCTATTCCTATTCCTATTCCTATCCCTATTCCTATTCCTATCCCTATTCCTATTCCTCCCTGCTCTGCCCCATTCACTGCACTAGTGCAGGCACCATATGACTCCTGATTCAACACACTGCGTTACATGGTGCCTTGTGTGCTGCAAAAGAATTTAGACTGTATCAGAATGAGAACATAATTGTTCTCAACAATGGTATAACTATAATAGTTACCTCCAGGAGCACCCCCTCAATTTGTGAGGTTTATGCCAAAGGCTCAGGAAATCACATATCTGGTTTGCTTTGTCTCCCTTCTCTGGGCTCACTGAGGATTGAACTGTGGATTTATTCTCTAGTCTGGAGTGAAGGACAATTCACTTACCAGGACAAACTAGGATCTGAATTATAATCCAGCTACTCTCCAAGCTGTCTTTGTCTGCAGCTCCATGTTTCTCTGCAACCCAGCCTCCTGGTGGTACAGTCTGGCTCTGGGAGCTGGCAAGGATGCCAGCATACCAAGCAGGAGCCCCAAGGTGCAGACCTTACCTGAGATCCATTCCCACAGCCCCTACCTAGTGTGGGCCACCAGGAGCATCCCTGGGGCAGCAGAGACCTTCACCATGGGTGAAGTGGGTGGTCCATGCACTGGGGGCAAAGCAGACATTTTACCATTATTAGAAAATTAGTTGTTACAGAATAGGCTCAACCTCCGAAGCATTTGTGTCTGCTTCTAGCACTGGGCTGGGGGCCAGCCAGCTGCTGCTGCCTGGGGGGAAAGACATGGTGCCAACCAGCATGCAGCAAGAGCTACCACTACTGGCTGAGTACCCAGGTGCTGCCTGCCAGTCAGTCCCTCCTTCTGCTTCTCTTCCTCTTCCTCTCCCTCCTCCTCCTCCTATTCCTCCTCCTCCTCTTCCTCCTCCTCTTCCTCCCCCTCCTCCTCCTCCTCCTCCTCCTTGTTTTTCTTCTTTCAGGACAAATGTGTGGAATGCAGAGGGAACTGTGATGGGGCATCAGAACCCAAAGAAAAAGGCTGTGCATCCTGGTTGGCACTAAAAGTGTGTGGTGCAATAGCCAGACCCTGTTTCCACTGTGTGAGCATCACCACTGACCCCAGGTCACCACTTCTGCAACAGAAAATATCTTTTTGAGGAAACAGGAATATAAAAGAAGGAAATTATTTCCCTAAAAATGAAGGCTTCATGGCAAGTAGCAAGGGCTTGGAAACTCAAAACTACTATTTTTTAAAAACGGAGCAAAAGAAGTTTAATGAACACTGATTTTAGTGTGTGTTAGAAACACAAGTTCCCATGCGCTCCTGAGAGCCAGCTTATTTCTGCCCTAATGAGCTAGCTGAAACACAGCCTCGTGTATGCTGCCAAAGGCAGAGCCAGAATACTCCAACACAATAAAAATTCTCCACTGCCCTCAAGCCTCCATCTAAAATTGTATCCAAACCTGAACTGAATTATTTCTGAAAGAGTAATTACTTCTTGATTACTTTTTACCAACCTCTAGGCTCCCAGGCTCCAGGCAGAAGTCAAACTGTCAGATGTCAAAAGGGAGAGAGAGAGAAAAAAATGTTCGTATAGCTACTCCAGCCCAGCTGGCAGAAAGGAACACAATAAATCTTTTCTTCTGGGAGCTCCAGACCACTTTCCAGAGGCTGTGTTTCTTCTGATGCATTTCTGATAAGCCTCCAAACCCTGACAGAATGCTGACCTGCCCTTGCTGCGCAGCATGGGAAAGGAGGGGAGAGCTTGGCACCAGCAGTGAGATGCAAAGGTGAGAGCACATGAAGGGCAAGCCATCTCCACCAGGTTGCTTTTCAGCCCTCTGTGGAAGTGGCCTAGAAGGGGGTCTGGTCCTTCTCTTCCCACCCCAACCAAAAGCCAGCACAGGTCTCCCACCTAGTGAAGTATCTTTCACTACCAGCAAGGTGCTGTGACTGGTGTGAAGCAGGAGTGTTCCCCCTACCAGGAGCTGCCTACCAGCCCTTGCCAAGACCAGGTGGGGCATTTTCAAACTCTCCCTCCTCTCCAAGCTTCACTCCTCACATCAAACCCTTCCAGAGAGGGTTTGAATTCTTCCCTATTTGGCTATCTTGGCTGGCCTGTGGAGCACACAAACCACACACAGGCAGACACCCTGCTGGATCCAGACCACAGTTCAGGTTGGGTGGGGATTTTGAAGCCCAGCACACCACTTTACTATTGACTGCTTTCCATGCCAGAGTCCTTGCAATGATGATTTTCTTTGCACCAAACATACTTTGTACTCCTGTATCTTCCCCAACACACTTTTTAAAAACATTTTCCTTCCTGAGCAGGTATAATGGGTACTGGATGCAGTATTCCTTGAACAGCTATGGGTTTTTTCCATAGTGTCACGTGACGCTTTCTCTTCTGCTTTTATACATTTTAACAGATCCTCGCATTAAACTTTCTTAGTATGCAGCTTTTGCTAATGAAGAATTTTCTTCTGTGATTTCAATCCTCCTAGGTTTCTTCTTGAGAGACATTTGCTCATTTATAGTCTCTCCATATGTATGTAAGGCTAGGGCTGTTTTTCCCTGCATGCATAATGCAAAAGATTATTTTTTACCGTTAAATTTCATCATGGCAGTTTATCACCCAGTCATTCATTGTCAGTGAACACTGAGAAAGTAATTTTCCCCCAGCATAGCTAATGGAATTATGCATGGTTTTTCCTTTGTGGAGTGAATATCACCAATGCTGCAGCCCTTGACCAGATGTCTTGGTTATAGCTGAATAAGTGAAGAATGCTGGAAGGAATGTGAGGTCTAATTCATTCTCAAAAGAAAGAGTCTGATCCTGAACATATTTTATTCCTGTAAGTATTTTAAATTATGGCTTCCTTCCCTTATTTCTCTTTGATTCAGCAGATGCTATGTAGCATCAGGACTACTTTGGGGAATATTTCATTCAAAGTCACCATGCACTGGTTGGGTTGGATTTATTTTCATAACTTAATTCAACCACAAGGATACCACATATTTTATATTTCTCAGTATACTAAAGCCAAGAGCAAGATAGGAAGCCTCTGTAGGTATGTATATCTATTTCTAGGATGAAGAAGGAAAATCAGAAGAGGGAATACAGCACAAACTGGTGTGTTGCATGGGACCTAAGGTTCCCATCTCATACATCAGATTTATTATCTCAAAAAGGCTTTGTGGAAGAATCAAGAAAACCCTTTATTTTCACAAAACAGTGGAGCAAAAGTAGTCCTGGTTTAGGGACAAGGCTGTGGTGACAGAAGTGGGTGCTGACAGGCATCAGGCAGGTCAAAAGGGAGCTGCCATGGGCTTTTAGACCAAGAACAAGGTGAATGAGCTTTTCAGGTAGATCAAAGCCAAGGAGAAAGCTCAAAGGAGATCCGTTTTGTTCTCTTGACCAAGTGATCCAATGTCAACACAATAGAAAAATGCTAACAGGGATTTTAGTCCAAATTCCTTATGTCTGGCAGATAATTCAGCCTGATCATGGATCTAGAATAACAGTAGTGTGAAATTAACAGGAAAAACTATGATTATTATTAACTTTGAAAAATGTGAGGTCCATAAAAGGATTGAAAAAACACCCATCATGATTAAACCAAGACATTTTCATTTGCCTTCAATAGTGAGTGTACAGGCAAGCAGAAATTCAACTTGCAGAAAATGTAGTAAGGTGAAGCTTGGACCAGAAAATTATTCCATGGCTTCCAATTTTTGTATCTGTGTTCAGCTGTGGCATTCAAAGTATTTTGTGGCATTGTCTTAACATATTTCTTTAGTCACTGATCTTTCTTCTCAGGCTAAGCAAGTATTTTGTTCAAATTCCATTTTATTTTTCAAATAATTTAAAGATCTAGCTTCTCACAGCAGGTAATTCCTGTAAAAATTATACATGACTGATAAATTCATATTTATCTTGTTTGCTGAGTATCTCTGCGTCCATTTTTTAGTGCATTCTCTCTTTTTATTTTATAGAACATCCATAAGACATTTGATGCCACATGACTGTTTTCTACACTTATCATTCATTTAATTTAGAAAGGGCTAAGCTCTTGAACCAGAAGGTAAGTATTCACACAGAATAGAAAAACAGGAAGAAAAAAAAAGTTGAAAAATTTAACTTAATATTTTATTTTGATCAAACCTTTTTATTTTTTCCCTCAAAGGGTAATAAAAATAATGCACACAGCACAGTTTCATTTCCTCAGGAGATGCATAGACAGTGTATTGTATCAGGTGTTACAAGGGCTTCTGTGGGAAGTGTGGTCTCTTTGATTTTCCTTTATACCTCATGAGGCAGTGAGGGAAATCTGAGAAACTTCTTGAGATGTGACCTATGAGTTTTCCCCATAAGTTTTTTCCTAAGGCTTGGTGAAGAGGGAGGTGTTGGCAACTGTGGGGGAAAAGACAGCAAAAGAGGGGAGAGTGAGAAGGAAAGCTGCAATACCAAGCCCTAGAATAGGTCAGACCACTACCCCATGGTTTGCAGCGATTGGCACAGGCTCCATGAACAGTCTTTGGTTTTGACTATCTAAATTTTTATGAGAAATGGGTAGGAAAATGAAGAATTTTGATGTAGCTACACTGCTTTTTGCTTAACTATACTGTCTTGGATCAGGGAGCTGTTTTATTAAAACCAACCACATTTGCCTGGGTGAATGTTTCAGATACTTGTCTCGGTTTGGGCTTGTTTTTACATTTAATGTGAGAATTAATGCTCCCTCACCAGCTTCTCTTTGCAGCTCCCTTTGCCCTAGTCTATGGCTGCCAGAAGTGTTTCATTGATAGAAAACAAGAGAACTGCATTTATTTAGTAGGAGTGACCCATTTAGAGCAGAAGCGGGGGCAGGGGAGAAAACACATCTGCCAGATATCAGATTATATACTCCATAGCTGAAGTGTTTGCATAACTTTTCAGTGGCTACCATTTAAAGAAAGAAAACCACTGATGGGCCTTTTTAAAATATGTTCCTCCAAGTTTGACATGTTCACTGTGTACTGCCAGCAATAATTTTGTACTTGGAATGCGAAGCTACTCATATCTTCACCATGGCCCATGTGCCAGATAGCAAGACAGGACAGGCCCCCCCCATTTTCACAATCCTGGCATTCAGCTGCCAGGGTTGCCCAGCCCTCCACATCCACAGGAAGCCTTTGCTTCCCAGCCCAGGAGAGCGTGGGCTTTTCAGAGTGCCAGCTGTGTGTTATCAATAATGATATCTAGAAAACATTCGTTTTGGCCATTTTGGTTAGTTGCTCAGTAACTCAGAAGAAACTGTCCAGTATTTCCCTTTGGAGGGAGGGAAAATGTGACAACACACAGTCTCAGCATTGGTGTTTGCAGGATTCCTATCACTGGCCAGATTTTTTTCTTTACTAAGGAATTATCCAAGCAGATTTCCTTTTCTGAGCAGAAGGTGCTCAGATAAGCCTTCCCACTCTGTGGCTATTGAGCACATGTCTCAATATAGCTTTGCAGTCTTTGATTGAAGCCTGAGGGTTTTCAAATGCTTCTGGAGCTTTTTTTTTGCTAGCAGTCACCCTCCTTATGTTACTGAAATTATAGCTTGGTGAAATCCATGAAGCCCACGTACCTTCCACTTGCAGTGGGATGATGCTTGGGCCTCTGGGCCACTCTGCCATTGACAAGCATGAGCTGAGTTTTTCACATCAGGGAAGGGCATTTTCTATTTTTGCTGCAAGGCAAAGCTACCAAGTGTTGTCTCTGAAATGACAGGCTGTATGCCAAATAAGAATTCACAAACGAACCCTGTAATTAGATAATGCATTACAATCGGGTGGGGGGGGAGCAGTCTGTGGAGACAATTAGCGCTCTTTAACTGGTTTTGATTGCCCTGTTAAAGGGCAGAGTGAGACCTTTGATGTTCTTTCACAGCTGAAATGTACTAAAACCATGTGTAATGGCTTACATTTGAAGGCTTTGGCAAGATTTTTTTTCACTTCCATCAAAAACCCTCATGATATGGACTAAGAGCAAACCAGCTGCTTTTCCTAGAGACTTTCTTTAAAAATTTCCCTTTTACAGAATGCTAACTTCCTCTTATTTCAGAGAAAAAGATAGCTTCGTGCTGCACTTCAGGTACAATGAACAGTAAGATGGCACACACTGGTGGGAAATGAGTGGTTTAGGAAGGAGACAAATTACATACTTTTAAATCACCTTTTGAACTTTCTCTACACACTGATAAGTGTATATAATCCTAAGTGTGTATAACTGATAAGTTATATCATTCCAGTCCAACCATACTAGATATATCTTTCCTAAGAATTTTCTGTAGTGGATATAGTCATTTATGTGAATGCTTTGTAAAATTCTCAACTCCTAAAAAATGAAATGCTCTCAGTTAAATAGGGGACATTATTTATGTGTTCTGACACTAACTTTGAACCTTCTGCTTGAAGCAGGATGTTAAGCAAAATGACCTCCAGATTTTTCTTATAACCAAATTTTTTCTACAATTTTCATTAGCTGAAAAACCCATTCTTTACATATTGTTAGTATCAGTAAGTTTCTTCAGACAAGTTATTGTATACAGGTATATTGCAAATAGTTATATTTTCTTGTGTCATCTGTTCAGATATAAATACATTTTTCTCCCTTTATTTAAATCTTATTATAAACAGTGTGGACATAGACTACAAGAGCACACTCTATAAAGGAACATGATTTAAAGCCCAAAAATTCCATCATTCCAAATGCAATGCTGCTCTGAAGGTAGCTAGATTTTGGCCACCGTTAGCTTCACCCATCTGTAATTTCAGTGTCAATTCTTTTCCATCTTCTGTACAATGAAATTCTGGGTTAGGAGTGTGGTACAAAAGGGTTATTTGTTTTGCAGCAGCACTGGGGGTGGTTGTGCAAGGAACAGGCTGGCTGCAGTCCAAATGGTCATCTGAACACAACAGCTACCCAGCTCCTTCTTGCTGACTGATTTATCACTGTATCCTGTGACATTTGAGTTCACTGTGTGTCAAGCTTTATTTCCACATCAGTTTCACAAACTAGCTGTTTTTCCACCAGTTTGCCATCTCCTGAGCAGACTTGAGGAGCAGGACACCACTATGATAAGCTGAAGCTTCGAGACTGCCATGGTGTCCAAATGCAGCAACTGCTAGTTAAGGCTACAGAGTGCCCAGACAGTCCCCTGCTCTGCAAATGTCAAAGGGAATCTCGGAATGAGGTTTCTGAAATCTTTTCAGTTCCATGTAGGGTAGAACAAGTCAGGAACAGATCTAGCTATTTTATGTCTGTGGAAAGGCAGGAACAAAGCCTAACTTTGAGTAAGAGTCAGTTGAATCCTCTGCAACATAATTAGGCCTGAAAATTCCTCTTTACTTACCAACTGTGCTTTAAAGCATTTTTTTCAGGTTGAAAACATTAACTTTGGCTGTGCTCCATTTTTTCAGGCTGTACACTGTTTCACTGGATTCCTTTTCACATGTGGTTTAACAACACCCCCACAGCAGCTCTAGGTGCTAAAGAAATCAGGAAGTGGAACAGTACAAACAAGGGTGGTCACTGTGAGGGAGGGAACACTTGCAAGAGGGCTTATGCGGAGGAGGATGCAGGTGAATATAAATTTCTCTTAACTTATTTCAAGAAAAAGTAAAAATAAAAACTCTAAAACCAGAGCGTTGTATAGCCTAACTGAATTCACCAGCTTCATCAGTTCTCATTTCCAGCGGCCTCCATAACTTTGTTAACAGGTATGCAACCAGTGCTTTTGTAAAAAGTTATTTTCTCATAAGCCATGTGACAACCACCTATGCCCTTTACACACAAGCATATATATGCCACATAGATGGTACCCTTTTTGCAAGTCCTTCTTCTACTAGCTTTACACAGGCACTTACCAGGGGATTATTGTTCACATCATTTTTAGTCTAATAAAGCAAAAGTTCAGACTGTTAGGTCATTGACTAAGAAATGTGAATTAAAAGTGATCTTGACACATTTTTATCAGGGTTAAATTCTCTCATTCTCTTCTAAGAAAAAAAGTTTGCTAAGGAAGAAAGGAGGCAGGGACTAAATGCGCAGACTCATATGGTGGCAGGAGATATGGTGATGCAGATAGAGCTGTTGTTGCTGCTGTATCACCATGGTCAGTGGCTCTCCAAGCTCTATGCACACTTCTGCAGAATAGCTGGCCTGTCCATTTGAAAGAACATGAGGACAGGTAAGATCTACCGTGTACAAAAGGGCCATGGGCTGTTTTCAGAAGGCCTGGTTTAGGTGCCAATTGACAAAAAAGAAGTCTAGAACCAGCTCATGATACTGTGGTCATGCTCTACCAGTCATCCAAGAAAAGACAAGATGTAGAATTAATAGTAATTTTAAAAATTACTGAGACCCTGTAATCCAGCAGAGCCCTCAGTTATGGCTGAGGAGCAAACCACGACAGGAATGCACCCTTCTGTGGAAGCAGCAAACTGCTCTTCTCTTGAGCAGAGAAGAAGCCATGCTTCAGCAGCTCTGGATAATAGGAACAGGGTGTCAGCATCATTCATTGTTCTTTCAAGCTAAAATATACAGCTGCTTTGGTGGCTCCAGATCAGCTCTTAACTGACTAGAGACAGAAATCAGAAAGACAAAAGCCAGTTCAAAAATCAGTTAGGTTCCCAGAGGATTTTCAAAGGTGCTTGAGACCACTGATGGATGACTAGAGAGACACAGAAAACAATTGACTCTCCAGGGCAATTGTGTTTGAGTCCTGCAGAGCTAGCAGAGAGAAATGACATTTAAAATTTAAATTAAAAAGTAAGTTAAAAGCTTGAAGAATCTAAATCTAAATCTACATGCAAATGTAAACCTATAATTATAGATTATATTTATGTTCTGAATAGAATCCAATAGGAGCTAACCAATGAGGTTACTTAACCACTCTCAGCAGCCCTGGAAAAACCTGGGTATATATGTCTTCCCCATTTTGTTACAATTGAAGACCTTTAGGCCAGATGTCGCCTCTGTTGCTAGCATTGAGTCATCTATCACTTCAGCTATGGTCCTACTGAAAATGATCAGAAACCAATTTTTTTTCTTTGCTAAGGAGTTCCCCTAGCAGTGACAACTGATAAAAGCAAAATTGCTTCTGCATTTAAATAACATAGAAGATATTTATCTACTCTTAGGTTTTTGGCTTTGATTTTCTGTATATTGACTACCAATGGATATACATACAGCTCATAAACTTGGTTTTACTCTCAGAGTTGGCATGTGCTGCATTTTTCTTGTGGTAAGGCTTACTACCTTATTCATCCACAGGAAAAAAAAAAGGAAGATTGACACCTGCAAGACTGCCTCTGAATTGGCAAAGTGTTAAAAACAATTAGCCAATAAACAGATTGTTTTCCAAGCAGAACAATGCAATTGCTGGCATCTAGATAAGGAATTGGTTTTAAATCTGGTCTCTTATGCCTAACCTAGCACAAAAGAGATGGAGGGGGCCTTTAATTATCTGATGGGTAGAAGTTGGGGTGACCTGTCAGAGGAAGCTGGAAGCTATGGAAATACAAAATCTGCTGTGACATGGCATGAAGGCAAGACCAAATTGAAAGAGGAAGTGAGGGAATGCAGAAACTTTGCCACCTTCTCATACAGCCAGTATCTCTGGGGCTAGAAAGCAAACTGGAGAAGGAATGTTGAAGTGGTGCTGATTTTTTGTGCCTCTCGTCTGCTATCTGCATGCAAAGAGAGAAACAGCTCAGGCAGCTGCTTTACACAATCTGAGCATCCTGCATCAGCCATCCCGTGATGCCTGAAGAGTGGGCTAAATGGCAGGATTGTCACAGTCTGTTTCTTCAACCAGTCCTCTATGGAGGTCTGGGTTTGGCACAGAGGTTCCCAAAGGACACCAGGTCAGCAGGATGCTGTTACAGGAGCCAGAGCTGGCAACACATGCAAAAGCCCATCAATGTCTAGGAACTGCTAAGGCAGATTGGCCTCAAGATACTGGTCTGAATACAGTCATTTGGAATAGCTGGTCTGGCCCGAGACAGAGTGTTTTCAGACTCTGAGAGGCAACCCTGCCTGGTAATGAGGTTAGGCTGGCATAGCTACTTGCAACCCAACTTTGCATTGCAATTAGCCCCAGGTTTCATCTTTGGTGGGGACACAGCCATGACAGACAGGACAGGCAACACAAGACTGTTGCTCTGCAGAGTCAGGAGAGGCCAGGAAACTCTTGGCATTTACGTACATTATTCAGCATCTCACTCTGCCAGGACACAAAGAAAATCTACAGTGACAATGTGTGAAGGGCTGGTTCTGTTTTCCACTCCTTGCCATGCACATCCTGTATACATCTGTGCATGTGTTGGAGCTCCCCCCAGGAGCCCTGCTGTCTTCCTCAAAAAACCAGCATGCCTACAGAATGGCTGGTCCTGCATGGCTGAAAAAGCACCAGTGTGCTTTCATTCACCAGGAGCACAGCCAAGGGAGGCTGCTTCAGACACAGACCCTGATCACAGGGTTTTCTCATGTCCTCTTGCTCCACTATTGCTGTTTGCATTAATTCCTTGCTTTATTTCCACTGAAACTTTCATGTAAGAGGGCAAGTACATCCATTGACAGCCTGCTCCTGTAGCAGTGGCCCTATCAGCACATCTGGTTAGAACTACAAGGCAATTGCTCTTTATTGTTTTATCCTGGATAAGACAATGTGAAACATATCCCTTCTACTGAGCTGTTTCTTAAAGTGAAAAAATGCAAAATTCTGAATAATCTGAATTCTTCGTGTCCCTACTTTTAACTCATTTGAAGTTCTCTTCTGCTCCTTGTTTTTGATTGCCCTCTTGAATTCCTGCATTCTGGAGATCATCACATTCTGCTCCACTCACAGCCTGGTCTGGTGAAGTGGTGACTTCTGTGTCAGCATCATCAGCGAGAGCAGACTGCCCATGCTCACAGAATTTCTCACTTATCTGGACCCAACTGTGCACAGAAGTGTGCTGCAAGGCTCTCACCCAGCATAGTGTTTTGCAGATAGGAAGTTTAAATGGGAAATACCACTCCATCTGCCACAGGTATGACAAGCAAAACATGGTGCTCTATGTTTAGTTGCATAGAAAAATTTTCCCCAAAGCAAAACTCAGAGAGAGTCTGGACCATGGATGAGCAGATCTCTGCTTATTCTTGACAACTGAGGATGGCACAGCTCTGTTGCTGTGCTAACACACATCAAGAAGGGCTTCTGCAAGTACAAGAGCATCAAAAAGATTGGGAAAAATGATAGGCCACTGCTGAAGCAGATGGGTGTCCTGGTAATAGAAGGCACAGAGAAGGCAGAACTATTGAATGCCTTCTTTGTCTCAGTCATCACTGATGAGGAAGATTCTCAGAAGGCCCATACTTCAGAGGTAAGAGAAGAAGGCTGGAGAAAGAGAGACTTCCCCTTGGTGGTTGGGGGTTGGGTGAGACATCGACTAGGCAGGCTTCAGGCTTCTTAACACACATAAATCCACAGGCCCTGATGAGATGCACCCAGAGGTGCTGAGGGAGCTGGCAGATGCTGTAGCTAAGCCACTCTCCACCACCTCTGAAAATCACAGAAAACAGGGCCCAGTGACTGAAGGAAAGCCAATGTTACTCTCATCTTCAAAGCTGGCAAGAAGGAGAGGGATCCAGGAAACCACCAGCCAGTCAGCCTCACCTCCATCCCTGCAAAGGCAATGGAACAGAACATTCTGGAGGCCATCACCAAGCATGTAAAAGAGTAGTCAGCAGGGATTCCCCAAGGGGAAATCATGCTTGACCAACCTGACAGCCATCTGTGATGGCAGGGCAGGATGGGCAGATGAGGGGAGAGCAGTGGATGTTATCTGACTCCACTTCAGCAAGGCTTTGGGCACCATCTCCCATTACACCCTCACAGGTAGGCACAAGAAATGTGGTTTAGATGAACAGACAGTGGGGTGGACCAAGGAATGGCTGAATGGCAGAGCTCAGAGGGTCAGGATCAGGGCAGTAGAATCCAGTAGGCAGTGCTGTTCCCCAGGGATCAATAATGGGTCCAGTCTCACTCAACTTGTTTATCACTGGCCTGGATGAAGGGATCCAAGGTACCCTCAGCAGGTTTGCTGATGACACAAACTGGGGGAGTGGCTGATACACCTGAAGGCTCTGCTGCCTTTCAGCTGGACCTTGGTAGGCTGGAGAGCTGGACAGAGAGAACCTTAATGAGGCTCAACAAGGGCAAGGGCAGGGTCCTGCAGCTGGGGAGGAGTAACCCCAAGTACCAGCACAGGCTGGGGCTGCCCCACTGAAGAGCAGCTCTGCTGAGAAGGACCTGGGAGTCTTGGTGGATCTCAAGGTGACACTGGGCCAGCAGTGAGTCCTTGTGGCCAGGAGGCCCAGTGGGATCCTGGGCTGCACTGGGAAGAGGGTGGCCAGCAGGTCAAGGGAGCTGATCCTCCCCTCTGCTGGGTCCTGGTGAGGCCACACCTGGAGTGCTGTGTCCATTTC
Organism: Muscicapa striata striata; assembly: GCA_030060385.1. Lineage (NCBI taxonomy): Eukaryota > Metazoa > Chordata > Aves > Passeriformes > Muscicapidae > Muscicapa > Muscicapa striata. Next base: position 3,893,174 of record JAREIS010000093.1, on the reverse strand, counting down.
TGGGCTCCTCAGTAGCAGAGAGACAAGGAGCTCCTGGAGAGGGTCCAGTGAAGGGTCACAAAGATGATGAGGGCTCTGGAGCATCTCTCTTATGAGGAAAGACTGAGAGATCTGGGCCTGTTTAGTCTAGAGAAGAGAAGACTGAGAGGGGATCTCATCAATGCATATAAATATCTCAGAGGTGGGTACCAGAGGATGGTGCCAGATGGTTTTCAGTGGTACCGAGTGACATTCAAGGAGAAATGACACAAGCAGTTTCACCTCAATACGAGGAAGAAGTTCTTTATGTTGAGGGTGGCAGAGCCCTGGAACAGGCTGCCCAGGGATGTCCTGGAATGTTGCTCTCCAGAGACATTCAAAACCTCCTTGGACGCCTTGTGTAACCTGCTCTAGGTGACCCTGCCTTGCCAGTGGGGTCCCAGAGATCCCTTCCAACCCCAATTCTGTGATTCTGTGCTGAGCTGTCCTTTCCACCACGCATGCGGCTGTGACTGTGACTGGTGCTTCCCCAGAGATGTCCATAATCCCATCACATATGATGAAGTCATCCAGTCTGACCATTGTTCAGCAGTGTGACTGCAAGACCCCAGCTCTGCTGGTGTCTGATCTCCCTCATTGTTTTTCCTAGTCCAAGCAAGCTGGGTTTATCTAACCAGATACAAGTGTCTCCAAGTGACACCTCCAAGCTGTTGTGTTCTGCCAGAAGCAATCTGCTTTGGGTTGATTAATAGCATCATTCTTATGCTGATTTTCACTGTTATCCCTCTACCTGGTGGACAAGTAAGATCCCCAAGCAGTGAAGAAATGCCATAATGGCTTTCAGCTGCCCCTCAGCTTTTCTGAAGCTGCAGACAATCTACTTATTCTGGTTTTTCAAACACATCTCAGCAATGTGAACATTTCTCAAAGATGAGGTGTGAATTTGGGAAGTAGCATGTGCTTCCTAATATGTTTTTCAATTCGGTGACATAGCTCAGCAGCCAGATGCCAGACTGCTAACCCTTTCTTCACAGATATATTGACTGTCTTCATGTAATATGATCAAAGTATTGTAACTCAAATCCCAGATTTGTCACTTCTTCATGAGCTTCATGTGCATTAATCTCAGATGTCATTCATTGAAAAAATAATGTTTTTCAGAAGAATGGAATCCTTATCCAGCTGTTAAATACCCGATGTAAGGTGTGGCAAAGCTTTGTATGTGCTGCTGTTTGGCTATTTGATAGCCAAATGTCCAAATGTAGTCAACATTGGTAGATCTCTTCTCTTCTCTTCTCTTCTCTTCTCTTCTCTTCTCTTCTCTTCTCTTCTCTTCTCTTCTCTTCTCTTCTCTTCTCTCCTCTTCTCTTCTCTCCTCTCCTCTCCTCTCCTCTCTTCTCCTCTCCTCTCTTCTCTTCTCTTCTCTTCTCTTCTCTTCTCTTCTCTTCTCTTCTCTTCTCTTCTCTTCTCTTCTCTTCTCTTCTCTTCTCTCCTCTCCTCTCCTCTCCTCTCCTCTCCTCTCCTCTCCTCTCCTCTCCTCTCCTCTCCTCTCCTCTCCTCTCCTCTCCTCTCCTCTCCTCTCCTCTCCTCTCCTCTCCTCTCCTCTCTCCCTCTCTCCTCTCCTCTCCTCTCCTCTCCTCTCCTCTTCTCTCCTCTCATCTCCTCTCTTTGTGTCCTTCTCAAGTAGTTCGAACTGATTTTCTATGCTGCAATTCACTGGAAAAATTAGTCCCAGTAAAGCAAAATTAGTGTCATCTGTATTCAGATCCTAGTAAAAATTTCAGTATCTGCTCAATATTATAGAAATTCAGTAAATGGCTAATTATAAAACTTTTACTGAAGTAATTATAACTAATTGATTTATGAAGAAATTTAATTTAAATTATTTGAGCCACAGAATATAGAGAACTTTGTGTATAGCATGTGAGAAACTGTTTCTAACATTTTGTGTGATGTTTAGTTCAAAATTCTAATTAGAGGTTTGAATAGTAATTCATTTAGGTCATAATTTTTTGTAGCATTGAATTCTGGCATAAAATTAGCTAAACATGTCTGAAACTACAAAATCCTTTGGTTGTTACATCTATTGATTTCACAAATGGTTGCTACTAAAGAAAGGTTGCTACTAAGGTGAGATTTTACTGCTTCAGGTAGATTTCTGCTCCAGGCATAGCATGCTGCAGGTGAGTGGCAGGAACCCATGGGTCTGTCACTCTTGTCTGGCACAGGAGACACATGAGGGCTTAGGGATGGCAGCACCCTTCCTGGTGCTGGCACAGGCAGATTTGCTGCTTGCTGCATTGATCTTGAAGCCAGCAAGGTTAGGCAACCATTGGGAGTTAAGCACAGGCTTACATGCACAGCCAAGGCACTGCCAGCACCCTGTATGGCTGAGCCTGCACTTCTGCCTCCAGTGGTGGTACTCAAGAAAAGGTGAGGGATGTATGCGTCTCTGGACATCCACTGAAATGCTTGCAACAGCCCAATACTCAAGCTAATTGAATATGTATTTTTGAGTGAAAGTATTTTGGACAGGGAGGGGGGACAAAAATTGCAACATTTAGGAACACACATTTAAGTCTGAGACATACAAAACAGCAACAAAATTAGTGCTTGTGCTCAGTCTCCAGGGCAGCTACCCTTAGAACTTCATAACATTTGCCTTCCTCAGACGCAGACAAATAAACACACATATGTTTACGCTCTTCACACTATCAGCTTGCAGGTTAGCCCTGAATATTTGTGTGGAAGTAGATCAAAAGAAATGAAGCTTGAGTTCTCACTCCAGCAGCCTCTCTGACGGCATCCATCCCATGAGCTCAACGGGCAGGAGAGATGAAGCAGCTGCTCCGCTTCTTCCACGTGGCTGGCCAAGAGAGACTCTCCAGCTCAGTGCTGCATCATACCCATGCAGGAATGACCAACAGGTGGCCCGAATGTCTTCCTGTTAGAATTTTAACATTATATTCTCTGGTTGCAGCTTAAAACTGACCAAGCAATCTTCATTCTAAAGGCAGGAAGTGCATTTCATTTGCATAGCTGTGATGAGATTAAAGGAGGCATTAGAGTAATTAAGGTCAGAGGGGCTTACCATTTTACTAAATCCCCAAATCCACCTCCGCTCCAACATAATTCAGCAATATCATGGGGCAAAAGGTCACTGAAACAATTTATGTCTGTCTAGCCTTCCGACAGAATGAGATAAACCCTTTTCTGGACAAAGAGCTTTTTGGACAGTACACATATATATTATTTCCACAAAGACAACACAAGAAACTGTCTTGGTTATTATCTGAATCCATTAACTACCCTGTGATTTGAGTTCGGTTTTCTTCCTGGGTTTTGTTTGGGAAAATTAATAATATCTTTTATGCATATGAGCTTACATGGTTTCAATTTTAGAAAAACCCAAAACCCCAAAAAACCTTCTAGCTGATACACATCTTAAATATGCATTCCAATAAATGTCTTCCTAAGTTTAAAATATTAAAGGAACCAGCTGTTAAAATGAGAATAATAAATGCACAGGGGCCATTTGGAAGATAATGTGTTATTGAATATTATGTGTTCTCATGAGGAAGCCTGCAGCAGTTATTACTTTTAATTAAATGTACATTTGACACTGCTGAAGACCTTAGCTCCCAAGGCTTCATATCTGTAATCCAAAGCTGCTCGATTGAATTGAAGGAGCCCTGACACAGAGTAATGGTGAGCAAAACTGCTCCAGGGACAGACACACATGCATATATTGCCTTTTGCAAGTTCAGTTAGCTCCAAACCAAACAGGTTACACTGGGTGTCCTTCTCTACTCACAGCCTTTATGGCCAACTTAACCATAAACTGTATCACACCAAAGTAGTCCTAGAGATACTCTGTAGAGCTCTGCACCAGGGAAGTTGTTCCATGCTGGAGATAAAAGGGATTTGCAGAGCTCTCAGCCAGGTAATTGCTTCATAAGGGTATTTTAGTGATGACCTTGAAACCATGTAGTACTTAACCCACCATTTGACCCACTTAATCTAGTGGAAGATGTCACTGCCCATTGCAGGGGTGATAGAATACATGATCTTTAAAAGTAACAAACCCAAACTATTCTATGATTCTACCTGTCTAAGCATTCCCAGGTACCTGATTCAAGTCTCTAAGGAAACAAAGGGAGTTGAGGTATGAAAAAAATGGGATTGAAACTAAGGAAAAATTGTCAGGATTGCTTTAACTGTACTACGAATAAAGAAATCATGGACTCAAAACTGATGGATGTAATAGAAGCATCTTTAGCCCTGCTACGTGCTGTCAGGAAGTTGTCAAGTTGTTTTGAGACAGCTTTGGTGACATACTTGTCACCATTGCTGACCTCAATGTCACTCCAGCCATACATGTGATGGAGTGGGTAGCAGTCTCAGCAGTGGGATAGCAAATACAAGTGAGAATTAAACTCCAAGCAACAAATTTCATGCCAGAGGTAATCCAGAATTAGAAGAAATTATTTTTCTTCTAAGCCATAAGGTACAGTGAACATGAAGTGCAAGACCCTAGTCTGCAGCCAGGTGCTGCAAAACAGCTGTATGCAAGGAAGTAAACTGGGGGGCGGGTTGGGTGGTGGTGTGGTGGGTGGTGTGTGTGTTCCCTGGCAAGGGAATTAGTGAGTCACCCCTGCACAACTTTGCCCCTGGGATGGACTGTCTGGGGAGTGCAAGGAGACCAGGGAGCAATTTTCCTTCACCACTTACTTGTCAGCTTGCATTTACATGAAGCAGCAATTAAATTCCTGAGTTTGCTATTTCCCCAAGCAAAAAGCTTTTCTTCAGTTCCCCAGATACAGGGGTTGCCCCTTGCTCCTGGAAGACCCACGCCTGGCTCTTATGCATAGCCTGCCTGTGTGTGTATTTGCATGTACGTGTCCCCATGCTCCCTGCTGCCAGAGGCTGGTGCAACACTGATTTCAGGACTCCAAACAGGTGCAATTCTGTTTCGTGTGCAGAAACTGACCCTGCCCTGACCTCCCTGGTGCAGGGAGCATTGGCTAAACAGTCAAGAATAAATCCAATCATCCTTGACTATTAAGAGGCCAACATGGGGAGACAACAGAGCCACTGCAGCAAATAATGCTGGCCTGCAGGCACTCAAGCTGTGCTGGTGCTTCAAGCCCTGGCACAAGGTGGAGATGTGCCCTGCCCCTGAGGAAGGAACCCATGCAGTCACTGTGGGTGCTTGCACAGCCTTGCTTTCACCCTCCTCCCTCCCAGGGCCCTGACCTCTCTGTGCTGAGAAGCCCCAGGATCAGTCACCTGAATTTATTTCCAGATGTGAACAATGGCTGTATCTGCCTCAACTGGCTAGGTGCAGCCCAGGATGTCCCTCCACTCAGCAACACCCCCAGCACCTGTCCCTGTCCTCACCATCAACATCTAAAGGCAGTGGTGTCTCAGCCAAGAATGCTCTGGGTATGGGCTTGCTGTGATGTGCAGACCTAGTGAGACTGCACTGTCCCAAACACATTATTACAACATTTCCTCCACCCAGGAAGCCAGAGACAGGTATTAATTTAAAACCAAATCTCCTAAGTCAATGAAGAAGGTGGAATCAGCTTGACGTCCAAAACAATGTCATTTCAGAAAGACAACATAAACAGAGAAAAGCATACTGTGAAGAAGAGGACACTCAAACACTTCTCTTAATCAAAGGGACAAACATGGCTTCTTGACCACTGACTGTTCCCAGCATCACTACAAGACTAGATGAGATGTCTGTGCTAATTAAACAGCATCTGCATCTCCACAGGCTGTTTGAAAGTGCTGACTAGCTGGTGAACAGATTAGCACTGTCTGACTCCTCTACTAATAACTGATTCGTTACCCAGATTTGGCAATGCCTTTCTAATTGTCAGTTAGAACTGCTGACTTTCCTGAATATTGCTCCTCAAATGTAAATAATATTTATTTAAAGGTACTGTGAACTCTGTTTTGATTTAACAAGTTCAAGTGAGCTTACCTGGAAGGACCAAAACAAGTTTTACCTCAGCTGGTATCTTCATTTCTTAATGAATATGTCACTAGAATTGTTTCCCTTACAAGGACATATTTTAAATCATATGCCTAAATTTTGGGAATCTTGAGTTGAGTTGGGATGGATAAAGTTGCTTTGCAGAGGATTTAGTCTTTGAGAATCCATTAAGTCACTGTACTGAAGGGTGAAGTTTGAGCAGGTTATTTGTTCGAAAAAAAAATTCAAAAGGCAGAAATGTAGACAATTCCACATTCCTGTTAGAAAAAAAAAAATCAAATACTGAAAGCACACAGCTATGTTTTGTCTGTGGTTTATGTAGGTTATATACCAACTAAAGAAAATGCCTTTTCTGAAAATCTCATTAGGTTTATTTATGACACCATCTTTTAAAATAGCCTGGGAAAAATGTTCTGATGAAAATCATAACCATGTAGTTGTTTTAGGTTCAAAATTTCAAAATATAAAGTAATGAAAAGTTGTGGTTTTATTCTGCTTTCCCCATTTCAACTTCTTTCTGCTTTTTACAACCAGTCTGCTGAACAGATGGCCACTAGCTCCTGACAAGGATACTTCACTAAGTCTTGGCAGGATGATGATGGCTCAATCACCCATTAATTCCGGGGAGGATAATGGCTGAAAGCACCAGATCAGGTCACTCTTGTTGACCAGATTGTGCAAATCTGTACTGGGAGGGGGGAGGGGGAGGAGGAGGGGGGAAGGTTTCACTGATTCATTTGAAAGCTTTTTAATTTGAATGTGCAACATTCACATGTCAGTCATTTTGAGTCTCATCACAAATCCCCACCCTGTTTTCCTGTGATGCTCCCATCTGGTGAAAAAGCCTTAATATTTTTCACCTGCAGTACAAAAATCACTCTCATACATGATGGATTTTCAGTGAAAACCCCTGCTGTGAGACAGTCATGACACAGATGTGATACCTGACCTTGGTTCGCACCTGGAGGCCAAGGTGCAGTCCACCCTAGAGTCTGACCCTGGAGGCATCACACCCTTGCCAGCTGAGTGCTGCATATCCCTGAGGTCAGGGGCTGCCGCTGGGAAGTGGGCAATCAGTCCTGCAGGCAGCACACAGTAGCAATGGAATCACACTCCATCTCAGTCCCCCTTCACCTGGAATGCAGCTTTGAAATGTCCCTATTTTCTACACAGCACAATTTAAAGTGATTCTTCCATTTAAAAAAAAAAAGTAATTAGAAAAAGGAAAATGACAGATCACTGATAAATACAGCTGGTTTGATTTTTTTTTTTTAATGAGAGAAATTCAGAATAAATTTACTTGCTTAATTTCTTTCCTGCCTGCTTTCATTTTACATTTTTCATGTGATTGGGCGGACAGACTGCAATCTGTCTCACTAATGAATATAGACAGTAGCAGTAGGTGGGGAGTTGCTTATTTGCATCCTTTGCACCTCTGTGTGAAATTAATTACGAGATTATGTTACACTGAAAGGCTCTTAGAAGGTGGTCAAAACATTTGAAAACCTGAGCTATCACAGCCTGATGAATTTCACAAGCAGGTCTGAACTGTGGAGTCCTTATTCAGCCCCCAGCAGAGCAAAACTCTCCATGCAGCCAGTGGCTAAGAAGAGGTTGAGATTTACAAGAAAAGATGGAGCCATTGCCTTTTACAGCAACAGCTATGGCTCCAACAGCTGGTATACCCAGATTTAGCAGTTGCCACAAAGGTGGGTACGGGCATTCCAGCTGATGCACAGGTGAATGAACTGTGGCAAGAGATTTTGGCATCTGTTAGGAGACCCCTCGCACCGCTTGCAGCAAAGATGAATGTTTATGTTATGGCAGGCAAAGAAGGCTGCTGCAGTCAGTGGTAGCCACAGCTCAGCTGGCTCAGTGATCCTCTAGAGTCACCTCCCCTGGTCTAGGACTGGCTGCTGTCAACACCCAGAGGAAAAACAGCAGTGAAACATAATGAAAAGACAAAACAAAAAGGTGGTCGGGTTTAGTGATGCATGGAAAGTATTCACACCCTCAGGACTTCCTGCACAGCAGAGGCAGAGGAGATGAGCCTTCTCTCAGAAGGCACTGGCCACAGAGAGCCTTCCACAAACAGCTGTCTGGTGACCTAAATCCTGATGTCCCTCTCCTCTGGGGCAGAACAGAACAAAAGATGCATTCTCATTGTAACCTTGAGAGGCAGAAAATAATTAAATACTGTGACTTTTATCAATTGTGTGTTACCTAGGTTGAGCCTGGATGTTTTCAATTAGGTGTCCAGCCATCTTGCAGTGTATGATGACCATGTCATCATGCAATCACCAGATGAATGGTCATTCTGTTTCTAAACCATCCATGCAGCTCCATTCCTCTGGATGCTCCTGGAGAAGAAATCAGCAAAGTCCCAATGCTGAGAAGAAAGCTGGTACAGCAAAGCTCAGCTAATGACTAGAACCCCTTCAAAATTTAAAGCTATTGTACCTCTGGTCTGGAATAAGATTTTACTCTTTCTGTTTTTAAGACCTCACACTAGTATATATGTTCCTCCTGAAATATCTATCTTCACCAAGTGCCTGCCTAAACTGAGTCCAGATATTCTGCAAATATTTTTCATGAGCACAGAAAAAGGCATCCTCCACAGTACCTGGGATCCAGCCAGCAAAAGTTTCCACTAGTGTCCTGTAGCCATACCATGAGGAAGGCACAAGGTGCCAGCCCTCTGCACCCCTCTTGGCAGGAGCACATCACCACCACACCCACTATGAGCCAGCCAAAGAAGACCCACTGGACAGCTCTGTTCAACCCTAGCCCTGTCAGTGGTATGATATGAGATGATGAGATGATGTTTATGGAAAAAAAGACACCCTTCCTCTGCTCCAGGGCCTGAGGGTCCCTCTTGTTTGATGTGTTTGTAAATAAATCTCCATTTCCAAGGAGACTGTTTCCTGTTAGACCCTATTAAACACTCCTCTTCTTGTCCTGGCTTCCTGTGTTTGAAAGACCTGAACACTGTTTGTCGTTTCACCATACCTAAATGACCCTAAATGAAGTAAAGGCTCATTTACAGCTACATGAAATTGATGTAAACAGTGACAAATACAGTAACAAGCATGTGGAGAGATGACCAGAGAGTTTCAGTTGTGGGAACAGACCAGACCAGACCAGATTAGTGCTGTGCAGGGGCCAGGACATATCCACTGAACACTTCCACAGTGAAGAAACACTGAAAGGAATATCAGGGAAACGTTTTCTTTCCACAGCTTCAGAATGTTTGAATAGCTCTCCTACACCCCTTTATAAAGAAAAACATATATATTTTCTTATATATGTATAAGAAAACTAGTAAGCTTAATTTCATTTATAAACAATAGTGCTACCCTAAAGTACATTCTTTATTTCCTGTGACTATTATCTTCTCCTTCCTATTCACATGTTGTTTTAATTCCCTTCATATAATAGACATTTCCTACAAGTCAGAATATGTATTTCAGTACAATAACCTGATGGAGCAAATCAATATTTCTTCTTAGACATTTTCTTGCCATTCTCTACAAAGGCTTTTCCATACAGATTTTAAAGAGATTTCTAAAATCACATCAGTGAACTGTTGACTTGGCTACAGTCTTTTGAATTCATCATCATCCACACACTGGGTTTAGATTCCGTTAGCCAAAAGTTCACATTGTGCAGCAGCAGCTGCATTGTGTACCTGCTGCTGCACAATGTGATGTGCCACATGACATAAACTAAGTTGGGTATCAAGTTGGACAAATCCAAATCCTTCACGTGGGTGAAAAAAATCTTGTGACATGCCTCCCCATGGGAACTGGGAGTATTTATAAGTCATTCATAGCCCTAAAATAATTTTTTATTGGAATACATTTCTGGTTTGGAATAGGAGTGAAATTCAGACTTCCCAGTATGTTTATCAGCAATCTTCCAACAGTAAGGAGAGTCAAAGTGTTATATGCGTTTCCATTTCAATGAGCTTGCAATTAACATCTATACACTAGGCTAGAACAGATACTTTTAAGTCCCATTTTCAAAAAAATCACCAACCTAATGACTAGGATTAGTTTCACAGGTGTGCCAGTTTTGTATTAATTTATTTTTTGGTAAGGAAGGAAAGGAATCATTTATGGAAATAATTCCCTGTAAGGACTTGGGCAGCTTCCTTTAGACCTAAAAAAACAATTATCCGCTGATTTTTAATACTAACACATTGTTACACCAATCAAAATGTTAGATGCGCCTTTGTGAGCACACGTGTAAAGACAAAAAAGCCCCAGGAATTCCTCTTCTGGTTCCGGCTTCTCAGTAGGTAACTAGCCGGGCTGGCCAGGCCAGGCCTCATGGGCCTGGCAGGGCCGGGCTGAGCTGGGCCTGGCCGGGCCGGGCCGAGCCGAGCTGGGCCGAGCCGGGCCGAGCCGAGCCGGGCCGAGCCGGGCCCGAGCCGGCCGGGCCAAACCGAGCCGAGCCGGGCCGAGCCGGGCCAGCCGGGCCCAGCCGAGCCGAGCCGGGCCCGGCCACTGCTGCGGCATTGGCCACACTGGGTTCCCTCCCCTGCACGGCCAGACAGAGCTCACTCCCCATCACAGCCATGCTGGGTTCCCTCCTCATCACAGCCCTGCTGGGCTAACTCCCCATCATGGCCATGCTGGGTTCCCTCCCCATCACAGCCATGCTGGGTTCCCTTCCCATTCACAGCCATGCTGGGTTCCCTTCCCATCACAGCCACGCTGGGTTTCCCTCCCCATTCACAGCCAGACAGAGCTCACTTCCCATCACAGCCACGCTGGGTTCCTTCCCAGCACAACCATGCTGGGTTCCCTCCCCAGCACAGCCATGCTGGGTTTCCTCCCCATCACAGCCATGCTGGGTTCCCTCCCCATCACAGCCATGCTGGGTTCCTCCCCATCACAGCCACGCTGGGCTAACTCTCCAGCATGGCCACGCTGGGTTCCCTTCCCAGCACAGCCAGACAGGGCTCACTCTCCAGCACAGTCAGACTGGCCTGTGGCTCGGCTGGAATGCTGCCACTGCTAAATCTCACCAAAACTCACCGGGTCCAGGAGCAGCTGTGGGCCAGTCCAGGCCCCCTCCACAGTGGCCTGGCGAGACCTTCAATTCTCTCTTGAGTGAGAGAAAAGTGACAGAGTGAAGAGACACAAACAACATGAAGACACCAAGGTCAGTGAAGAAGAAGTTCCAAGATGGGAGGGATTGAGGAGATGCCTCACCCTTGAACTGAAATTCTCTTGTAAACTATGGAGAAGATATGATTGCTATATCAGGCACTTTTTCCTGTGTAACTCATGGAATGCATTTTGGGGGGATGAAGCCTTCTCACCACAGCCATGAGCAGAAGCTCCAGTGCTGAAGTAAGCAGATGTTGAAGTAGCTGTGATCCCAAAAGAACTTTGAACAGAGAGAGAGAAGAGTGATGAGGATCCTTTGTCCCCAGGGAAGAAGAGACCTCTGTTCCATGAGATGGAGATGATCTCCAATTTAGATGAAGAGAACATTTACTCAAACAGTTTCATCCTTTAAAATAGTACCCTGTAAGTTTGACATGGCCCATAAATTCAGCTGTGGGAAGGCTGTGAAAAGATGGGAGGGACTTCACGATTGGAGACTTCCTAGGCTGCTGCTATTTGTGGAAATTGAAGCCAGAAGAGAATTGTTTTCTTGTAGAGAAGTCTCCAAAGACTGACAAGAGAGACTCATCTCCCTAAGTGATCTGAAGAAAGACTATTCTAGAGGTGCCAAACTGACTGAATTTCTTCTGTATGTTGTCAGTGGGAAAGAAAAGAGAGTATGGGGAGGAGGGAGGAAAAGTGTTCAGAAGGCTTTATTCTGATTCTTCTTAATATTTCCTCTTCCATGGAAAAATTGGTCAGCTTGCGCTGATTCAATTTCCATCATTCATAAATGTTAAGGTCACTGTGAGTTTTGCCACTGACATAATGGGGCTCAGGGTTTCCTCCTAAGAACTGATTAGTGGGAAGGTCAGATTTTGTACAGAAGGTTAAACACAGACATTTTATGTTGGCATTATGAACTCCATCATACTGTTGAATGATTAAGATTTTGTACCAAATCAACACTGTGTGAGCATGCTTACTTTGATCAGGTCTTTAAAACAAATTGTTATGATGAGAGCAAAGATACATTTATCACAAGTTCAGGGACGTTTATTACCAGGTGCAGAAATGTATAGCTTGATGAGAGCAAAGATACATTTATCACAAGTTCAGGGACGTTTATTACCAGGTGCAGAAATGTATAGCTTTGAGAAGAATGAGATATCCTAGATGCTAGTAAACATTTGGTGGTTTTTTGTTTTTTGTGGTGGGGTGTCTTTTTTTTCTTGGGCAGGGGGTTTGTTGTTTTGGTTTGGTTTTTTTTGGGGGGGGTGGTTGTTTTGTGGGGGTTTTTTTTTTGGTAAATTACAAGTGTGGAACCTTGGATTTGCACAAGTTATCAACTTCCTATTTCTACACAATCCAGATGATCTTGCTTTCTAACTTGTGCAGCTGCTTCTCAGGAAGGATAAGGATCCATGTTGTACTAATAAATGCAGTTTCTCTTGAGCAATCTTTTAAACTATTGTTTATACTACCATGTGTGTTGAGTGTTAGAAATATCACCTGAAGTCCCCAGCTCCTTTCCTTGTTCTCTTTTGTTATTTCTCTCCAGTAATGCTTATCATGGTCTTTATTACTAAACTTAGTGCTGGTACCTTACCTAGTTTCCTTTCACTGTAAAGTGAGGAAAACACGTTAAAGAGATACCTGGATGTAAAACCTGTAGTCACATACATTTACTGCTTTTTGAGAATAAATGCTGTTACACAGTTCCAGGAAGCATTTTGTCACTGCATACTTGTAGAGGATCTGTAGTACCTTTACAAGTCAAAGCAGGAAAAGGACAGGGAAGTGAAAGAGCTAAAGAGCAAGGAAACTTCCATTTTCATACTCTGATTTTCCAGAAATAAGTTTGCAGCTAGTTTGTTCTGCTGAGAGCTAAAGAGGATTAAATTCCAGAGATATGTTGGCTCAAGAACAGTTTGTAAAGGGATTGCTTCTCCACTTCTGTGTTATTAGTGTACTATAGGTGACAGTACTCTCAGGTAACTGATGAATGCTGAAAGCGAGGGACATTGTTCCAGAAGTGCTTGTAAAGATAGATAACAGTTAAATCTATTTGATGCTGTGCAAATAAAAGAGATTTTTTAAGAATTACCTTTGTTACTTTACATCATGATGGCAAACATATTTTGAGGATCGATTGCATTCTAGAAAGAAAGACGAAAGAGTTACAGAACAGGAAAACAGGCAGTGAGTGGAAACCTCTTATAAACAGCAAGGATGTTGAATATAATATAGAATATTACTCTGGTTAAAAATTGGTTCATTTCTACTGAAATTAAGGGATTGAAGATTGAACTCTGTCAGGATTTAATTTTTGACAGGAAATTCTGAATTTCTATTTGCTTTACCACAAGGGCTGGTGTTGATAGGGTCTTTTTATATACCTGCTTCTAAAGGTGATCCAGCTTCCCTGCAACATCCCTTGCAGATATGAAGCCATAATCAAACACAAATGCAGACATCTCTTTTTCAAGTCTGCACCTTATTCATTGTCCTGGTTTTAGGACAGGGTTCTGCCAATAAAAGGCAGAAGTTTCCCTTTGAAATAGAGAAATCAATTTCACCCCCCCCTCCGAGTGTTATAATTGTTTCAATTCAGGGACTCAAGGCAGAGATAAGGAGGTAAAAGTAACAGCTCTTTACTACTCTAACTAACAGCACAAGTAGAAAACAACAACAGTTATTAAAATTACCGACAAAAAGAACAGAAGAAAATAACCCAGTTCCAGTCCTTTCTTTAGACGTGTACACACTCGGTCTGTGTCCATCCCCGGGGGTGTAACACGTGCCGCAGAGCAGGCGGGAGCGAGGGAGGTGGGGGGCAGCAGCTGGAGCCGGGCTGGCTCAGGTGGGAGCAGCTCCTCACTCACTGTAGTGTCTGGAGATCAGCTGTATTCCCAAAAGGCAAGAGGCGTTTGGTCTTTGGTGGTCAGCAGTGCCTCCGAGGTAGCAGGACAGCTGATGGCAGCAGGGTCTGGCTGTCTGCCTCTCCCCCACGTGCCGTGCGGGCCAAGGCGGTGCCTCCTCCCTCCTCTCTCGCCGGAAGCCGCAGTGCCCCTGCCCCAGCCTGGACGCTCCTCTGGGTAGCCCCGCCCGGCAGCCCCCGCGCTCCTCCGGGTAGCTCCGGTCCCACCCACCCGCCCGTCCAGGGCCATCACAAACCCTGGGCACAGCCGGCGGGTTCTGTTAGTATTACAATGGGAAAAAATTCTCCAAACTCATACATTAAAGGAACAAAACCCCAACCCCCAACATTATCCACCCCGAATTTTTTCCCATGCCAACATGCTACAGCAAATTAAAAACCTTTAAATCATATACATACAGGCAGTTACAGGCACAGTATCATGGCTAGTTCACCCTAGAATAAGGTCTCCTTGGGGTATGCATTGGGTCTCTCCATCCTTTTGCATCACCCACCAAGTGCAACCTGGTCCTTGAGCGAAAACCACCCCACGAACAGGATTATCTTTGCTGGAGGTAGAGTTCACCCAAACAGTTTTCCCTAACATGCCTCTGAGGTGTACTACTGGTACCTTATCTCCATCTGGTGTTCCCAAGAGCTCAGACTGAGCAGGACCTGCTCGGTTAGTGGAACCTCGGGTATTCACTAACCATGTGGCCTTTGGTAAATTCATCTCGCAGTCCTTAAAAGTTCCCCCACCAAGTGCCTTTAAGGTGGTTTTAAGCAGGCCATTGCACCGTTCGACTTTCCCAGCCGCTGGTGCATGGTAGGGAATATGGTACACCCACTCAATGCCATGTTCTCTAGCCCGGGTGCTAACAAGGCTATTTTTGAAATGAGTCCCATTGTCTGACTCAATTCTCTCAGGGGTACCATGTCTCCAAAGGACTTGTTTTTCCAGGCCCAGGATGGTGTTCCTAGCAGTAGCGTGGGGCACAGGGTAGGTCTCCAACCACCCGGTGGTGGCTTCCACCATGGTCAGCACGTAGCGCTTGCCTTGGTGGGTCTGAGGCAGTGTGATGTAGTCAATCTGCCAGGCCTCTCCATACTTATATTTGGACCATTGCCCCCCATACCAGAGGGGCTTCACCCGCTTGGCTTGCTTGATGGCAGCACACGTCTCACAGTCATGGATAACCTGGGAAATACTGTCCATGGTTAGATCCACCCCTCGGTCTCGTGCCCACTTATAGGTGGCGTCTCTGCCCTGATGACCTGAGGCATCATGGGCCCATCGAGCCAGGAACAATTCTCCCTTGTGTTCCCAATCTAAGTCTATCTTTGGCACCTCTATCTGTGCAGCCTGATCTACCCGCTCGTTGTGCCGGTGTTCTTCACTAGCCCGACTCTTGGGAACATGGGCATCCACATGGCAGACTTTCACAGGTAGCTTCTCTATCCGAGTGGCAATGTCTTTCCACTCATCAGCAGCCCAGATTGGCTTTCCTCTACGTTGCCAGTCAGCCTTTTTCCACCTTTCCAGCCAGCCCCCAGAGCATTGGCTACTATCCATGAATCAGTGTAAAGGTAGAGCTTTGGCCATTTCTCTCTCTCAGCAATGTCCAAGGCCAGCTGAACAGCTTTGAGTTCAGCAAGTTGGCTTGATCCACCTTCTCCTTCGGTAGCTTGTGCAACCTGTCGTGTGGGGCTCCATACGGCTGCTCTCCATTTCCGATTCATTCCCACGATGAGACAGGAACCGTCGGTGAAAAGGGCGTAGCACGTTTCATCTGCTGGCAGCTGGTTGTACAGTGGGGCTTCTTCAGCCCGGGTCACTTGCTTCTGCTCCTCCTCCTCAGCGAGACCAAAATCTTCACCTTCTGGCCAGTTTGTAATTATCTCCAAAATCCCAGGGCGATTTGGATTGCCAATACAGGCGCGCTGCGTGATGAGGGCAATCCACTTGCTCCATGTGGCGTCGGTGGCATGGTGGGTAGAAGGAACCTTTCCTTTGAACATCCACCCCAGCAGTGGCAGTCGGGGTGCCAGGAGAAGTTGTGCTTCTGTGCCAATTACCTCTGAGGCAGCTTGAACTCCTTCATAGGCAGCCAAGATTTCCTTCTCCGTCGGAGTGTAATTGGCTTCAGAACCTCTGTAACCTCTGCTCCAGAATCCCAGGGGTCGGCCTCGAGTTTCACCAGGCACCTTCTGCCAAAGGCTCCAGGACAGACCATGGTTCCCGGCTGCAGAGTAGAGAACATTCTTTACCTCTGGTCCTGTCCTGACTGGGCCAAGGGCTACAGCATGAGCGATCTCCTGCTTGATCTGGGCGAAGGCTTGCTGCTGTTCAGGGCCCCAGTGGAAATCGTTCTTCTTGTGGGTGACCAGGTAGAGAGGGCTCACAATCTGGCTGTATTCAGGGATATGCATTCTCCAAAAGCCTATGGCACCTAGGAAAGCTTGTGTTTCCTTCTTGCTTGTTGGTGCTGACATTGCAGTGATCTTATTAATGACCTCAGTGGGGACTTGGCGCCGTCCGTCTTGCCACTTCACTCCCAGGAACTGGATCTCTCGGGCAGGTCCTTTGACTTTGCTTTTCTTGAAGGCAAAGCCAGCTTCCAGCAAAATCTGGATGATTTTCTCTCCCTTCTCAAATACCTCCGTTGCTGTGTTCCCCCACATCAATGTATTGCAAATGTTCTGGGGCCTCACCCTTTTCCAGCGCAGCCTGGATCAGCCCATGGCAGATGGTAGGGCTGTGTTTCCACCCCTGGGGCAGTCAGTTCCAGGTGTACTGCACACCCCTCCAGGTGAAAGCAAACTGAGGCCTGCATTCTGCTGCCAAAGGAATGGAGAAAAATGCATTGGCAATGTCAATGGTAGCATACCACTTCGCTGCCTTGGACTCCAGCTCGTTCTGCAGTTCCAGCATGTCCGGCACGGCTGCGCTCAGCGGTGGAGTCACTTCATTCAAGGCACGATAGTCCACAGTCAATCTCCATTCCCCCTCAGACTTGCGCACGGGCCAGATGGGGCTGTTGAAGGGTGAGTGGGTTTTGCTCACCACCCCTTGGCTCTCCAGCTCACGGATCATCTTGTGGATGGGGATCACAGCATCTCGATTTGTCCGGTACTGCCGGGCGGTGCACTGTCATGTTGGCAATTGGTACCTGTTGCTCTGTCACTTTCAAGTCCCACTGCAGATGGATTTTCTGACAGTCCAGGCAAGCTGTTCAACTGCTTAAGAGCTACCTTCATTTGTACGGTTCCCTCAGTTGGCATTTCCCTCCCTGAGCTGACACACCCGTGCTGCCAGGACAGAAGTGGGCTTCCCATCCCATTTTCCATGTCTTCCCCATGGTCTGCAGGAAGAACCACAGGTCAGTTCGTGAGGGGTATCCTCTGTCCCTAGCTGGGGGGTGTTGGGTGTGAAATTTGGGGCCTGTGACTCGTACTGGTGCTGCATTGATCTTCCTTATCTCCTCCCTTACAATCTCCCTCAACTCTCCTTTCAACCCTCTCATCCCCTTCATCTCCTCTTGGACCTGTTGGAGGTCCCTGGCCACAGCAGAGACCTTGGCCTGCATTGGGCCATTAATCATACTGTCAAAATTTCTGAGCTTGCTGGCAACAGAACCCACTGTCTCTTGGTGGTCATCAGCCTTAATCAGTGCAATGTAGGTGGTAAATTCAGATGGCCCCAGGGTTGCCAGATCCCACAACATCTGCCCTGTGCACCTGACCTTGTCAGGTTCATTGTCATGCTGTCCATCCATCCCAAAGAGTACCTCTAATACTGCCACTTCCCTCAGCTGCTGGATCCCTTCATCAATGGTCTTCCAGCGCATTCTATGGTGGTGCTCCTGCATTCTCTCTTTGTGGATGAACTTCTCTCTCACACTCATTAGAAGCCATTCCCAGAGGGAAAGGAGGCCTTGCTCCCTTACGAATGTCTGGTCCACACCTGAGTCCTGGGACAAGGATCCCAAATTCCTGGCCTCAGTGCCATCCAGTTGTACACCTCTCCCCATAAGGTCCCAGACACGGAGTAACCAGGTTGTAAAAGGCTCACGGCCCCGTCGCACAATGTCTTTTCGCAGGTTACGGAGAGTGTCATATGAGAGAGACTCGGTGACAATCTCAACCTCTGGCTCCCTTGCTGACTGTGAGGACCCTCCTGACTGATCCCCATTATCTAGGTGCCTTGTTTTAATCTTAGATTTCCTAGTTTCCACTGCTGCTGGCTGTGGCTGCCCCTGTGATCCAGCTGGAACCTGGACAGATGTAACATCTACGGGTTCCACTGCAGCACCATCAGACTCTCCCTCTTTAGGGCAGGGGGAGGGTTTCTCACCAGCTGGGGAAAAGTGCTCCTTCAACACCTGGCCCATGTCCCGTATCTCCTTCACTAGAACCCCCACCCACTCTGGCTGGTTCATTTCTGCAGTGGGCTGTGGGTCAACACCAGGCTCTGGGGCAGCATCTCTAGTCTCTGGGACAGGGGCAGGCTCTGGGGCAGCATCCCTATTCCCTGGGACAGGGGCAGGCTCTGGGGCAGCATGTTTCAGGGTTGTTATCCAAGCCAGTATTCCCTTGTTTCTGAATGCTAAGTAAAGCAGGCCCATCAGCAACACCAGCCATGGAATAATAACACTAGCAATTAAAGCAAATCTGAAATCCTTGAAAACTGGTGGGGTAGCCTCAAAAAACTGGGTGACAGGTTGGGAGAAAATTTCCCTTGCATTCATTGCCTCACAGAAAGTACCATTGTTGAAATAATCCCAGAAACACGCAGTTAGAGTATGATAGCTCTGGATCCATGTGGCCAATTTCCAGAAAAAATTTAAAAACATGAATTCCTGACATAATCAATCCACCACACAAATCGGATCATAGCTACAATGAATTTTGTGAGGGGGCCCATATTCAAATAAGAGCTTGCAAATGGGAGAGAAATATCTGTGACCACATGGAGCCCAAACCAGATTAAACTAGACAACATGTTGCCGCTTAAGAGCTGCTACTCCTCTCCTAACTCGCCTTTTAATGCCCTCAGCCCCACGTTGGGCGCCAAAATCTGTCCTGGTTTTAGGACAGGTTTCTGCCAATAAAAGGCAGAAGTTTCCCTTTGAAATAGAGAAATCAATTTCACCCCCCTCCGAGTGTTATAATTGTTTCAAATCAGGGACTCAAGGCAGAGATAAGGAGGTAAAAGTAACAGCTCTTTACTACTCTAACTCACAGCACAAGTAGAAAACAACAACAGTTATTAAAATTACCGACAAAAAGAACAGAAGAAAATAACCCAGTTCCAGTCCTTTCTTTAGCTGTGGACACACTCGGTCTGTGTCCATCCCGGGGGTGTAACACGTGCCGCAGAGCAGGCGGGAGCGAGGGAGGTGGAGGGGAGCAGCTGGAGCCGGGCAGGCTCAGGTGGGAGCAGCTCCTCACTCACTGTAGTATCTGGAGATCAGCTGTATTCCCAAAGGGCAAGAGGCGTTTGGTCTTTGGTGGTCAGCAGTGCCTCCTAGGTAGCAGGACAGCTGATGGCAGCAGGGTCTGGCTGTCTGCCTCTCTGCTATGTGCGGTGCGGGCCAAGGCGGTGCCTCCTCCCTCCTCTCTCGCCGGAAGCCGCAGTGCCCCTGCCCCAGCCCATGCGCTCCTCTGGGTAGCCCTGCCCGGCAGCCCCCGCGCTCCTCCGAGCAGCTCGGGTCCCACCCACCCGCCCGTCCAGGGCCATCACAAACCCTGGGCACAGCCGGCGGGTTCTGTTAGCATTACAATGGGAAAAAATTCTCCAAACTCATACATTAAAGGAACAAAACCCCAACCCCCAACATTCATTTCCATGTAAGCAGAAGCTGTGCACTCAGGGAGGCCAGACTCCCCTTGGACCCCTCTTGGGCTCCCAGAGTCAGCCTCCCTTATCACCCTGAGCCCTACAGTACAATTGGCATGTCTGAATCTGCCACTGCTCACTACATCAGCAGATCTCTTAGCTGTGCCAAGGCAGCTGCAAGGTGCAAGAGAAACCTGAGCAGATATGATTGTTATCAAGAATATATTTCTAGTTTAGCAACCTCACTTCAGACTACTGCTTTCTCTTCCAAGCAGAAAAACTAACTCATTTTTTCTTGTATTCTTGCAGTTATTGAAGTAATATGTCTCTGAGAGATTATTCTGATTGGAGCATTACCCTGAATCACTCTATCTGCATCAGCAGATACAAATAGCCTTTTCTCTAGCCTTTCTTTCAGCAAATATTTTTGTTCAAATGTGTATTTCTGGAAAAGTCGATTGAATACAGTGTATTAATTACATGCACACATACTTTTCCCAACATGAATGTGAGTTCAAGCATAGTATATTTCAAATCTCATTTCCCACAGATCATCAGATAACCTAATTTTTCAAATGTATTTCATTTGAAAGGCCTTCTGACTTAGATTCCATCCCCCTGGGGTCTTCAGTTTTCTACTGCATTTTTGCTTTTCCAAGATATCCACCTGCATTCCATGGGCAGCCCCAAACTGGAACAGGTGTGTGCCCAAAGAAGGCTGTGACCTTGTGAGAAGCCCATGCTAGAGCAGGCTTCTGGCAGGATCTGTGACCCTATGAAGAGAGGAACCCACACAGGATCAGCGAATGAGCATAAGAAGTCCTTACCCTGAGGAGGGAGGAATGGCAGTGACAACATGTGATGTACTGGCTGCAACCCCAATTCTCAATCCCCTCATGTTGCTTGTAGAAGTCAGAGAAAATGGGAGTAAAGTTGAGCCTGGGAAGAAGAGAAGAGAGGGAGAAATGTGATTTTAGATTTAATTTTTATTCATTATTATCCTACTCTGAGTTGATTGGTAATAAACTGAATTAATCCCCCCTAGCTGAGCCTGTTTTTCCTGTGAGAGGTCTGTGGGCTGGGAACTGGTCACATAGTCGCATCTTGGCATCAGGGACTTCAAGCAGGAACATCAAGCAGGGACTCCAGCACAGGGTGGCTGAAACAAGACTTGCAGCCTGCAAAAGACTCTCCTCTAATGCATTTTTCACACCTTCTGAAATATTTAACTCAATCTCTTTCTTGTGTTACTCTGTAGAAATTTTAATTAGCAGGAGTATTGCTGGGTAAAGTAATAGAAAGCATCAGTGCTTTCCTTAATGAGATGTCAGCTGGGATACCTCTTTCCCCAATATGTCTCTGGCACAATCACCCCTGAGGAAAGTGTAATTCCCCAGTGAAGAGGGGCCTCTCTTGGCCCTCAACAAACTTGCCTTTATCATGGGGTGGGCTGGTACTTTAGAGCTGGATTCCTTCTCCTTTTGCCAGTGAAGCACATAATCTACCCCAAAATCTAAGTCATGAAAGGAGAAGGCAATAATCATTCTACCTAAAACCAGATTACCTGTTTTCACCCTACACTGAATGGCTGTGGATATCACATTTTAATTTATTAACTTTTTACGTGCATGAGGTCAAATTTAATCTTGCTAGCACCATTTAATCAAAGTCAATATTGCTGAACTCTTAGTTCAGGGCTGAAAGCTGATGTTTAAAACCATAAGCTGGTGAAACATTTCATGGTACTAAATGGTAGTGATGCAAAAGCTGACCTTTTAATCTACAGACAGACAAAGCTTAAAATGCATCCCTATTCAAGCTGCTGCGCAAATCTTTGGGAGTGACACTCCTGGGTTGCGTCCATGGAAATCGGATCTGACAAAACAGCACTGCTCCTGAAGGTGTGAAACCCAAAGCCCACCCATTCTCCTTCACAGAATCCTTACAGGCTTCCCTTGAGCCATCCCTTTGGTTCAATACAGAAAATATCCTTTTAATCTTGCATCTCCTGTCTTCAGATAAATCCGTAGAATGGTCGTGAGTCAGATATCAAACATTACCAAATATTTCAATGTCTTTCAACATGAGGAACCAGGTCCAAATTGTTTAGTAACTAGCAGAAGACTCTATTCACTGATGCCAATGTATCTTTGCTCCTTGGGCCAGATCAAAGTGATAGCTTTTACAAACATAATGAGGAATGTCCAGTCTCTTACTATCTGGCAATATTATTTGCGGGCTGGAGGCAAAAAAAGAGTTTGGCACAAACCAAATCCATCCGGTCTAACACAACCATTTCATTTGGGGTATATCTTAATCCCACCTTGCACGTTTTTGCACTTTTTAAAAAGACTGTATTGTTGTACAACAGGAGTTTCTGCTAGCCTGTCCTATAGTCATCCCTGCTTCTCAGATCAAAGAGCACCATCTTCTCTGGGTTCATCTGTGATGTTACAGTGTAGGAAAAATAACAGCAAACTCAAACTAGAAACATCCTTCAACTGTGACCTGTGAGGCAGAAGATGAAAAAGGGAGGCAGTGGAGCAGCCCCAAGGCTGCATGTGCCTCCCTGCCAAAGGCTCTGGAAATCACATTCTAGCTGATTCACCAGGTTCCCCAAGACTGGCTGCATGCTCACTCACCACAGGAGGTAGTACAGTGTTGTACAAGAGTAACCAAAGAAGGAAATCAAATAGCCCTGTTGGGAAGGCCCGCCAAGTGCTATAAACTCGTAACAGTTATTTCATCTCAGAGTCAACCAAAATATATCTGTTTTCTAAAAGTCAGTGTGTGAATGGGAGAGAGTGGGAGGCCTGCTCTCTCAGGATCCAGCACTAATGTGGAGGCCCTCACTCCAGAGGAGTGTTCCTTACTGGAGACACCCAGATACTGGCATGCTTTGCAGGTTCTGCTGAGGCAGCGAAAAAAATACTTGGTACATGATTTCAGCTGGTGACATCCTTTGTTTAATACAGCTTGGAGAGCACAAAGTAGCTGGGGAGTGACAGAGGTGAAGTGCTGCAAACAGCAAAATGAGTTGTAGATGGAAACACAAACTGCTGGAAGAGATGCTCTGTAACATCCAGGTAGGTGCCCACTGCCGCAGCCCTCAGTGCTGGCTCCTGTCCCACTGCTCCACCAGGCCAGGCTGCTCTCACATGATGCCAAAGACCCAAGAGGATACACACTCTGGTAAACACAAGGAAAAGTGAACGGAATTGGCAAAACTCTCACATTATAAAGACTGCTAGGATATAATACAAAACTACTGGAATAAACAGGAATGAAATCGGCATTCCTGCTTCACAAACTCTGCCAGCATTTCTAAGTCTTGGCTGCCTGAACTTTAGCTCTGGTTGAAAACTTCCATGTAACTATGGTAATGAGCGTTTTTTAGGCCAATAACAATAGCTTATGGGATAAAGAGTAGTATTTCTCAACACAGATTATCTTGATCTCCAATGCAGTGCTGGGTATATTTTTGTCGCTAACTCATTGGTGTTAGCCTTATAACCTCAAACTGTACACAGAGATCATAGCACAAGATTTTTTTGCACATACTTTTTATTGCTTGCTTATATTTAATGATTTATGGGCATCATTAAACACTGCTGCTCTGCATTTGAGATGCTCCAGGAGCAAAAGGAAGTGACTTGGAAGAGCTCAATCTCTTTGCCTCGTGAGAAATGGAGAGTTCAAAGGTGTAAGCACTCCTTTACACCTTCATCTTCTGCCCTCATTATGGCCATCTATGGAGTCCATTCTCCATTGGGGTGAGACAAGTGAGACAGAACACTCCTCCTTCCTCACAACTGACTTCACCTCAGCCTTTTTCCAAAAAAGGCAGGGCCTCACTGTGTTCTCACAGGGCTCTGGCATCCCAATTCATTGTCCACAGGTTTGGGAATGAGGCACTCTGAAAAACCCTCACAAAGGCTAGAGGAACACTTCTTTTATGGGAAGAGTTAAGGTTGTTGTGAAAGTGATACTGTGGAAGGCAAGTCTCAAATTTCCCAGTATTGAGAAGTTTAAGTGAATTGTCCTTCAAGTCTTCAATCACTGAATTCATTATTTTGGAAAGTACCAGGAGCCATCAACCTCCCTACCTGACAGTTTTGATTTTCCAGATGCTTCAAAAATGTAACAATGTTGCTTTTCCTACATAGTAGCATGGCTCCCACCCAATCAGCCATCCTATCCCAGCATCACCTGAAAAAACTGTCGCAGAAAAAGGGCTGGGGAAATGCCACCACGGGCATGCAGGACAACTCCCCAAAACCTGCATACATGAGCTCTCTTCCTGTATTTACACTTCTTCATGCTGCTTGTGCCAACAAAAATCTGCATGGGGGAGGATCAGAGCATCCAGAGGGCAACCCTCACTACTGCAAGCCATTGCAGGCAGTCTCTGGGGAAGGAGAGTGGTTGGCAAGCCAAGAGCAGCACAGGGTGAGTTTGCACTGAGACAGGAATATTTGCCCCTGCCAGCACTGTGCCACCTTGGCCCAGTGGACTGCACAGGGAGTTTAGTGTTGGATCAGTGTCCCTCAGCAAGGAGTCTCTGAAGAAATGGTAGATGTCAAGTCTCCTTGAACAGAAGCAGTGGAGAATTTGTGCTGTGAACATGGCATACATGAAGACTGGTGCAAAGTTAGAGAGCCTAATCATGGAGGATTTGGTGGTTATTTTTTTGCCCTCCTGTGCACTGAAGAACTTGTGACAATCTGGCAAATGCTGTACACAGTCCTCTTTCTGTGGTCTGTACCTCAGGGACCGCTTGGCAGAAGGACAACGCCTCTCAACAGAACACAGTTACTGCGGCAAATCAGTATTTGGGCTTAATAGGGCTGGGCCATTTGGAGTTTTAGAGCAATCTGGGTATGAAAAGCATATGTGTGTGGGGCAGGCCATTCTACAGAACATGCTGTGTCAAGTGACCCCAGAATAAATTTATCCTCTCCCTTTCTAAGGCATAGCAACTTTCAGAACAGATGGAGCATGTGTGGGAGTTTCAGAGCCCATTCAAACATTGACTCTGAGAATGACAGTTTTGCTCTTAGGACTGAATTTTGACAAGAAAAAAGCAGGTGGAAACATAGCAATGCTACAATTCATATTCCCAGAGCTGTCAGAAACACCCCCAGCTGCCCATAAACCATGTCCTGCTGTGCATGCAATCCCAATTTCCTTTACTTTCTCACCTTAATCCAGAGTGAATCAGCCGGTACTCCCATTACTTTTTTCTAGTATTCTCTCCCTAAATGTTCTTGGTTGTCAACCACCATGCTTCAAGTGGATGATCTGAGAGCAGCCCAGAGAGGATCAGAGGCACAATTTGATGTCCAGACGTAAGCAACCAGTAAATGGTGTACTGTAACAACAGTAAAATTTGGATGGCATTTGAATTTTTTAAAAAGCTGTTGCATCTAAGGATTTTCTTGCTCAAATAACCCCAGATTTGGCCTCTAATCCACACTTGGAGAACAGTTTTCAAGGGAATTCTACAATTTGTTTTAACTGTTTAAGTATGTCTGCATTGCACAATGCAATGTATTGGAGAGCTTACTCAGTCTAACACTAGATAAGCTAGCTCCCAAACCAGAAATATCACAGCTGTGCCAAACAGAAGACGTACCGCCTATATTCAAACTTATCTCCATACATGCTGTGTCATTGGCATGAAGATTCAACTGGAGCTTGCCCAGGTCCTGCTGAGGCACCACACCACCCTGTACAGACATGCCTTCAGAATACAAACAGCACTGTGAAATAATGTTGACCTTGTTTTTACCCTGGCTTCCTAAGAAAAAATTGTATTTCGTAACAACACTTTGTATCTGTCAATCGAATGTGCCTGTCTAAAGTTTTTGATCCTGTTGCTGTCCTTGCCAGTTGAATTTAACAGAGAAACAGGCTTCAGGTCTAAGAGCTCAATTAGGTGGCTACATATAAGGAAGAAAACCCAAATGAATATTCCCAGTGAGGGAAGGGCTGTAGTGGGAGTTCACCTCCAGTTTTGGAGAGCTGGAAGAATGAATGGGAGAAGGACCCAGGAAAACAGGCTGACAGAGCTCCATGGTGGCTGGGGACAGAAAATCAAAAAAGCAGCCCTGAAGAAAAGTGTGGAGCTTTAAGCAAACACTCCTCTCACACATTTTAACTTTTCAGCATCCAGTAGCATCACTTAAGATAACAACACTGAAAGTCAGAGGCTTTTATTACTTAGCTTGAAAAGCAATTTCACATTGCTTTCATGCCATGCAGCAAAAGAGTCATGTTCCCCAGCTGCAGTTACAAGCTTCTTGGTGTCTCTGGTCCCAGTGCTGCAGGCAGTTGGAGGCTGGCAACCACAGAATCACAAAATCTTTTAAGTTGGGATATACCTCTGAGGTCATCAAGTCCAACCTTTGGCTAATCACAGCCTTGTAAACTATACCATGTCTAATGTAAACTAATGCCACATCCAGTTTATTCTTGCTTCAGGATGACGATTCCACCTTTCCAGTGTTTGAACAACCCTTTCCATAAAGATATTCTTTCAGGGTTCACCTTGATGCCTCCTCTGGCACAGCTAGAGGCCATTTCCTCTTGTCCTGAGCAGCGACTAACCACCACCTGGCTATAGCTTTTTTCCAGATAGTTCCCCCCAAACCTCCTTTTCCCCACGCTTAACAACCCCAGCTCCCTCAGCTGCTTCTCATATGACTTGCGCATCCTTCACCAGTTCCATTGCTGTTCTCTGGACATGCTTTAGCTCCTCAATATTTTTCTTGTCGTGAGGAGCTCACAACTAGACACAGGGCTTGATGTGTTACCTTACTACTACCAATGCTGGTATCTTCATTTGTGCACAAACTTGAAACAAAACAAACAAGATTCAAAATTCAGGGGTTGAGACAAGAGGAATACATGCCTTGGTACAGAAAACAGAGCTCAGTCTTGATGACTTATGCATGCTGGGGACATTCCTGCCAGGATTTCCTGGGGACAGAATTTCTGCACCAGAGCAAGAAAGGCTGGATTGTCTCTGACAGCTGCTTCAGAATAAGTCCATAGAAATTCCTACTGGCCATTTCTAACAACCTCCTAGCAAGGGAGAGACCAGCGATATGGGGAAGGAGGGCTGGCCCAGCACAAGCCAGCACGTGTCTGTCGAGACTCATCAGCCCAGCTTTATCACCTCTTCAACAGTGCGACTGCAGTTCACTGCAGAGACACGCCTCTGCAGCTGCCAAAAGGCACCCTCAGGCTCCAGAAAGACATGTAGAGAAAAACAGTACTGGAATTTATGCCACATCTCCTTATATCCTCCTTTCACTACCAGGATGCAAATTAGTCATAGCTTAGTAAGTTTTAGTAAGATTACATAAGCATCATATTAATTTTGTTCATATTTCCCCAAAGAAATCAGCAAATTGTTAGAACAACTTGGACTCGCAGATTTATTTTCCAGGCAGCATGGACTATTGGCAGCTGAGGTACAGTCATTTATCATTTCACAATGAAGGTAATCTAGTTAACAAACCAAATTTCTTCCGAAAGAAAAAAGAAACAGCAAGTAAATAGCAGTGACAATCAAAAGCCATTAGAGGTTTTGGAGGAGAAAGCAACTTTGTCTCAGCCCATTGTTTTTTGCACTACATTCTGTAGAGCTGCCTGAAGGTTCATTTGTTGCCATCCAGAATATTCTATTGCACAAAGCATTATTCAAAGATACAGGGAAAGACTGCACATTTGCAGATGGAAAAGGTCTTGAGGAAGTTCAACATAAAAAAATGCCCCAAACTCTCAATCCTATATGATTTGATAGCCCCAGAGGACCCATCAAGAACACTTCCCACTGACTGCCACCTCCTCCGACTTTTGCTGAATGATACATGCACAAGTTTCACTGGAAGGAAAGATAGGTTTGATGAGAAAATTTGCTGCTGTATTCATTTTGAGTGCAACAATAGGGCAATGAGAATGAGCTCTTGGTAGGCATGTGAAATCCCCTTAGCACAGCTTAGAGTAACTTGAATTGTGCTAAAGAAGTAGATCCACACAGCCATCAGCCAGCCCTTGCTCTGCCCCTCCTCATTGTTAAGTGCCTTTCTGGAAAGAAGTAGCTTCTTGAAAACCTTCTTCCTGAAAAGCTTCCTCTGTGAGCTAAGGCAGAACCTGCCTGACCTTTCTTCAGGCATGGGACTTCTCCTGGCCCCAGATATGGGCTGACACTTAAAACACCTGTCTTCAACCTGGGAGCAGAAACAGGGCTTACTGTGTAAATACAGTTATATTCTTTGATCTTCCCATGGAATATTCTCAGCCATGAGTACTCTGGAGGGGGACAGGCTGATAAAAAACAGAAACCATGAACTGCCTATTTTATTATTTGTTTCCTGCAACAGACAACCTAACACTCAGAGGGGATGAAAGACAATAGAGCTGCAAGACTCAGCAAGCAATTCGTTGCCTGTAAGCACCAAGAAATACAGAAATTTCCCCACCTCTTCTACAGAATTTGTCAGCCTGGTACTGAATGATGCCACCTTGCAGTTTCACTGTGGAGACAACCAGCCACAACCAGCCTAAAAATGTCCCTGCACAGTGGATGGAGTTCACAACAGCCCTGTTGCTGAAACACCCTTTGTTCCAAAGCCCATGGTGAAGAGGGCAGCAGGCACCTATCAGCCATTAGCTTCCCTGGCCCATCTCAGGGTGATGTTCTGGTGGGTTTCCCTGGAGGTGCCAATTGCTTCCTAGTACTTTCCCCTTCTGTCCTTCAAGCGCAAAGCAATGCCCCTACAACCACTTCCTATTCCTCAGGCAAGGATTATCTGATTAAGGGCACTGAGAGAGAGCAGAACAAAATGGACTGTGCTAAAAAATAGGAAGAATGTATTTTTTGCCAAGTTCTACATCTGGAGAATGCTTTGTTATAAAAACTCCCCACAGCTAAATAGCCCAACAGTCTCTCTTTTGACTGCTAGTCATCTCCCTTCATACAGGGCTGTCTCCAGACTTTCCCTTGAGGTGATGTGGTTATCACATGTAAATGAAAACAGGCATAAAAAACACTGTTTCAAACCAAACAGCTGGAGGAAAATGTGCTTCTCTGTTATTCAGTGGCCAGTCAGCATACTTGTTTAGAGCCAGAGAAACTGTGTCCAGGTCCCTCCTCAGCTTGACAGGCTTTACCCCAAAACCTGCCTGCAAAGCATCCTCCTACACCACAGTGTTATACACAGTATTCAGGAGAGCTGTGGTTTCTTCCCCTCACCGACATTCTTCTTTGAGTCAACACATTTTTCCCATATAGAGGAGAGAGACCATCAACACTATCTCAAAAGACCATCAAAAGCAGAAATGAGGCATACCAAGACCAGTACCTACCCACACCTGTGAACACCACATCACGAATCCCTCTGATGCCTTGTGCCAGGCCTCTGTCCTTCCAGGAAGTTCCCCTAGGAGCACCCCAAACTCTCCCTTCTTTTGGTGTGACAGGGGCAAACATGTTTCCACCGATGCTTGCTAGAGGGAATCATGCCATGGGTGCCTGTTACGCCAAACCCTGAGGAATGCATGGGGTGAAATGGGTGCCACACTGACTGGGCTGGGGCAGAGCCTCCGTGGACATGGACAGCCCAGTGCCAAGGAATGAGAAGCTCTAGAAACCCTTGGGCTCCAGGCAATGCCTCAGCTCAGAGGAAGATTACTACGTTGAAACATTAGACCTGTGAGTGGTCTGTGGCAGTCAAGAGCTATGTCTTTCTTCTGATTTGGTGAACATTTGCTGCAGACTTGTTGGAGATGGGATGTTTCTTGCAATGTATTTCATGAGCACCAGCTGGATTGAGTACCACAGCTGCCAGCCTGAGCAGCATGAGGTCTGAGTACAGGATTGCAGGCAATGAACAGCCAAAGACTAATATAATAAGGAATATTTCTAGACCTCTGAGAGAATGATTGTAACAGTCCACTTGACCCTTCTTCTCTTTAGATTATAATTATCCTATACCAAAGATGTTACTAAAACAGCCACAACTATACATCCTGTGGATCTAGAGTGATTTCTTCATTGCATTAAGAGCCACAGAAGAACTACTGGAGCGTTCTTGTCCTGTGTGTTGAACAATTTCATTCCCTCTTCTCCATCTGTCTGAGGAGTTTAAATCCTGAGACATTTAAAGCATAGTCCAGCAAAGTACTTTGGCACTTACTACACAAAAGTTCTTATGGAACCAGTAATAGGAGAAACTATTTTGAGTTTTATTTTACTTAGAAGGTATTTAGTTGATATAGCAGTGGAAAGGATTAATTAAAATTTCACTCTGCATATGTAGATTACATTACAGTAACATTTATGTCTAAGTAGATCAACTACATCATGCATTTTGCAGCACATGCCTGCAATTTAGAGGTCAGTTACATCCAGAATGCTTTGGGGGTGCAGGGGGCTGTTCTTTAAATATAGCTGAATTCATTTCATTAGCATAACATATTCTATTCTACTACATTATATGAACTCTTGTTATTGTGCAGAGGAGCAGCTCAAGAGCAGGTGCTTTTCATTGAGAGGTGAATTGTCTCCCTCAAATTGGCGAGAGGTGATGGACACTATAGTTTGTATTTTTGAAGAGCAGAAACATGTTTTGTGATAACTGCTAACCTCCAATTATCTGTATTTCTTTGAAATCTTTGTATGATGATTTGTTTCCAAACTGAGGTTTGATAAATAGGGTTCCAGCTCGGAGCACAATTCTGGAGCCAAGCTTGAACTTCCTGCAAATGAAAATTCATTATGAAACATAAGCAAGCCTCTAACTATGATGTGAAGAATACGGTCAAGAGGTGAAATCATTCTGCTGTGATAAGAACAATTTTTCTATGCAGGTGAATCATTGTTCTAGACTGAGCAGGTGAAAAGAATTAGGTTAGCCTTACATTCTCTGTTTTTAATTCAAGCAATTAAAAGTTAACAGAAGGTGAACTAAAATTAGCTCAGAATGCCAAAGCCATATAATAACCCAGAAAGCAAACCACAGTCCTGTCCATTGTGATTTAAATCTAAACCAGAATGGTTCTAGTCCTGAAATGGTTCCCATTGCTCTGTGGTTCAGACTGCTCCTCTTGTTTGCCTGTTGATTTTGGGTCCATCCTCTGGAGGAAGTCCTTCCCCAAGTTTATCTCCTCCGGGATTACAGTTCCCAGATTTTACACCCAGATTTTCACAGTTCTGCAAAGATGCAGACCTCTGCCTGGCAGAGGCACTGACCCAGCATCTGCTATGCAGGGGCAAGGACAGCCGCAGCCCCCTTCCCAGCAACTCTGACTGGTGCTATAGCTCCTAATTCAGCATGCTACATCCTGGCTTTGCCCAAGTGACACACCCATAGTCTCTCTGGTGTCGAGAGCAAGTTGCCTTGTTGGGTTGTGCCAAAATGTTGGGTGCAGGAGCCTTTCTTTCTCCACCATACACAGCAAGATATTAGGCAGGTGCCACCAGTACCTTCCCACGGTTGTGTCTGGTATCTGCCTAGATATCTTCAGAGACAGGAAATGCTGTCTCCAACAGCTTCAGCTGCAGAGCCAAGACAGCTCTCCCATACTTGGTACAAGCAGAGCTACTCCATGAATGCTGAATTTCAGCTTTGCAGTGCTGCCCAGGTGAAAATAGCTGTCTGTAAGACAGGAAGACTGAAAATGACCCTACTGGCACGAGGGAGTAAGACCCTTTTTGGTGCATGTGTGCCCATGGATGTCTACTTAATTATAGCATCAAGATGGGAAAGGACACAAGCACAGAGTGGCCTGGAGAGCTGGCCTTCCACTGCCAGCAGGAGTGGGGATTGCACTGTGATAGAGTGTCCCAGGCTAGTGCAGCCCTGGCAGCAGAATGTCTGCGCCTCCAGGCTCCATCACAGCTCAGGGCTGCCCCTCACCTGATCCAGTGGCACCAGGATATGTGCAAAGATCAAGCACCAGGAGCACCTAACACCTACTTGCAGCTTGCTATGCCATATACTGGTCAGTGGATAAGCAGCCTCCCGTCCATCTGCCTTGGCATATCTTGGTGGCAAAACCCAAGTTCTAACACAGCTTTTGTTTCTAGTGGGGAAATGAGCAGCAATCAGGCAGGAAGGTGCTTGTGCAGAGCAAACCAGAGCATGCCAGCTGCCTATGCTTGCTCATACCCACTCAGACTCCCACAGATGAGCAAGAATAGTACCTGATCACATTGCACATGTGACTTGCCTTCCCCTGATGAAAGTGCTGGATCTTTAAGCAGAAACAATGCTTCAAAACCACTCTTTCAGTGCTACAAATGGCAGGGTCCTACATCCCCACTTTTGTACATGGTCAGATCATTCCTCAGTAGCAGCATACAGGACAGTGTGTGCTAGGAGACTTCATCCTCAGGGCTGTGTGCAAATCGACCACTTTAAAGCTAGAGGCGTGGGATATTGGAGCAGCAGACAATAGGATACTCCCAATTTTGCATCTCCCTTCTAGCCTCAGTCCATGCTGCCTTTCCCTGTGGGATCCTTTCCTTTCAGAGTCATGACTACACTTTGAAGGAGACAATTCTGGCTATCTGCTACATGCAGCTCTGCTGATGCCAATTCAGAAACACCTGTGATCCTAACTCTTAAGCTACAAAAAGAAATCCCACAATAATCCCATGCTAAATTTCTTATGTGCAAGACACTGTATAGTTAGCTTCCCAGAAACTGCAGTTCTGCTGTGCAGCTAAGGCACTGCTTCCAGCACTGGAGGAAAAAAAAACAGGGCACGTGGAAGGTGTGCAAGTCTCTGGGAGACTTCATGGGACCCCTGGCAGGTAAGAAGAAAGGATAGCCAGGCATGCCTCCTGACCAGGAAGAGTCATGAACATCAGTGCAGGATGTGAAGGACCTACATAGTACTCACCAGTCCTGATCCTGATTTTGCAAAAACAGCTGATTTTTCCTTATAGTCTCCAGTTTGTATCATATTATTTACCTTCTATCTCTTCCTCATGTGTGCATACCCCTAAGAGCTAACACTGTCCATGTGCTGCAAAGCTGCAATCCCAAAGGTCCCCCAGCCCAGTGAGAAGGGTTTTCCTCAGGCATGGCAAGCAGTGCTTAGCACACCACTGCAGCTTCACAAAGCCTGTGTGCACCTGTGTCTTGCTCTTCAGCTCACCCTTCTGGCAGCCAAACAATTTCACCCTCTCACAGGCACTTGAGGCATGAAGACAGGATGATCCAAATCCAGAGCTTGTTCTCGTCTCAGAGCAATCCAGAATGCTGGCACCTCTGCAATGCTCTGTCTGCTGAGGATTTCAAATGCCATTACTGTAGAGGGATTTGGCTTTCCTTCTGTTCTATTTTACATCATTTATTTGCTCCTCTAACCAGCAGTAAAATACTTTCCTTTCATAACTTACTACACATTTTTAGTTCCAAAACTGAAAAATAATATGTATTCCCAATGAGCAGGAGCATGAAACACTGGGATAATCTTGCCACTGAATGCCCCAGTATATTCATGGGAGGGTCAGATACTTAAACACATCTGCAGCTTGCTGATTGTCTGAAAACCATGGAGATTAGCCAAAAATCCAACTCACAGCTGTGGATGATTCCTGACTCTGCTGTTGATTTGCTGAGTCTGAGCTGGCTGGTGGGAAAGAACAGGCACTATGAGGAGCTACATGCTCTAGTCCATGTCTTCCTTTCATTGAGTGCAGAATGAGGTTAGGTCAGCACATTTGTCCAAGGATTTTCTGATCCTCCTTCGCTGCAAAATTATTGTCTCTTTCTCACAGACCCAGAAAGATGCTGGCAGTGCAGAGGAACCAGCTTGCCCAGTGTGGCATCTCCTTGCTCTGTGACAGAGCTGGGTCCTGTTCTGTCTTCTGCATGGGCTGGGCAAGCTAAGTTGACTGGTGCCATCATTGCACTTAAATTTATCATGCAAGTCTCAAGGCAAGAGACACTTTCACACATAGGTGCAACCTCTGGTTGTCTCGTGTAGTATTGGTGTTTGCACACTGGTAAACTGTGCCACTGGGCTAATTACTTACTGAGCTTTTTGGAAACTACTTGTGGGATATCATTGGAAAAAAGAAGTGCAGATTTCCAGTTCAGCTTTAGTCACACACTATCTTAGAGTCCCACAGCACCCTGGCAGAGGCCTGAAATGGTTTTGGTGTTCACATGACTTGCTGTCATGAGTTTGTCAGAAGAAGACAATGCTACCAATTTCAGTGTTAGCACTTCATTCATTTAAAATTTACAATGCATCTTTGGGGAAGATCATGTTTACTGATGCTGTTTCATACCTGTGGGGATTTCAAGCTTTGTTTTTATTTACACAAAAGCAGCTTGTGATAAACAAGGAAGTGCCTGCATTATCATGTGGAAGATGGAACTTGTTGAAGCATGTCTGATTCTGATGGGTAAATGTGTGGATCAAAAGGCACAGATAGAAGAACCAAGCAGGAAAGGCAGTACACCAGTCTAGGTAGAGCTCTCTAAGAAGAGCATCCTTAGTAGACATCAAGAAGCAGGATTATAGCTTTGAAGAGGAAACTCCTTCACTCCAATACCCACTCCTATGACATGGCTGATTCACCCAGAGCGGAGAGAGAGATCAAGGAAAAGTGGTGGAGCAACTCATGCATGTGGAAAGGGAGGAGGACTAATCACAGCAGGGGCAGCAGCCCAGAGGGTGCTGGCCAAAACAGGCAGGTTGGTACAGGAAGGCACAACTTGCAGGACCATATGCTGTAGGCTTCCAGGGCTGCTCCTCCTGGGAGGTGCTGGGGCTGGCCAGAAGCAGAGTCTACGTTCTGACCACCAGCTGAGATGTTGGGGCAAATTTAGCAGGCAGCAATTTCCCACTTGGCAAGAAACTAGAGAAATGATTGTTCCTTTGTCAGGACCTCTGCCAGGGGTGTTTCTAGGGAGCTTGGACTATGAGAGGGAGTGTTTGGATACCTCTGCTCTGGTGGATCCAAGGTAAATTAGACAAATTCCCAGACAAACTGACAGAGCCTGGTCGGTCCTAGAGATGCCCATCAAGTTTCACATTTCCCAGTAGTGCCTTATGGCCCAAAGCCAGAGGTCAGCCAGCATGTTTGCCTAGTGCTAGCACAGCATGGACACTTGATTTTGAAAGAGTGTGAGGAAAAGGCTTTGTTTGCAAATGGCCCCTTCACTTTGGCTGGCTGGATGGAGGGCAATACTGGCCAGCAGCATGGCTGTTCCCATAGGAAATACAGCTCATGACATGTTCTTGTTCATGGGCTTTGGCGCAGGGTAGAGGGAGAACAGTAAGTGCCACTTCCACCAACCACAGCAGGAGAGAGGCCAGGCCAGTCTGGATGAGGTTAAAAGAAAGAGAGACCAGTTGATGTGGCTAAATGGCTTCCATCTCTCACCTCACTCTTCATCAGTTAGATCTTCACCCTCAGTAAGAACAAAGCCAAAGGTTACCCCATGCTGCCCCAGTCCTGTGGTTCTCTAATATCTACATTGTTACCCATTTCAGAAATGCAAATCACATGGTTCTTAAAGCAAGTTATTTGATTTTCTTAAGCACGTTTGGCGCTCTTAAATTTAGACTTCCGCACTTGCAAATAACTTTTAACACCATTACTGGGTGCAAATGAGGACATCGTCTGCAAACGATGAATTACTTGATTGCAGTAAATCACGCTGGTAGATGTCTGTGTAGTCTCACTTGAATCTACAAGGAATTGCAGGTCCAATCATCAGACATATTAAAATTATAAAATGCAAAACAGGAAGAAAAGTAAAAGTTGATAAAAAAAATTGAGACAGAATTTGGTGGGCAGCAAATGAAGTCTACTATGGTCTTTAGCCCTACATGTAGAAGCTATTACTATAGCTCATTAGATACTTTTTTTCTGGTTTTACTGCAAGAGTGGTTGTCTCCAAAGGGAGTGATATTTATTACTATATGACTATCTCTCAACTAAGGCTCTTCTTTTCCTGTGCTCCTTCAGCACATTGTATCCTCAAGTACTCAAACCCACAAGGATGAAACACTGCATGTTTCAGAGACTCAACTCTGAATTTATATAAACTAACACTGAATCAAAAATCCCAGAAAAATTCTCTTAAGAAACATCATGGTTTTTTTCACAGTTAGATCCATAATGTCTCAATTGCAATTATTTTTCTCAAAATAAAAATTTTTAGAAGTGTTTCTGTAATAGATTCCTTTTTCTCAGTAGATTAACAGTGAACATGCGACACACAAACCACTATTTTCCCTGCTTGAGATGAAGCTATGGGTGAGACTTTACAGTTAAGCCTTACAGAACGATCTATTTTGGAAGAACACAGTTGCCTTGGTGCTGTGCCTCCTTGATTGTTTGCGCTGGAGTGTCTTGGCTGTATGAAGAGTTTACTGTTTCTTTTAAAAGCCACAGTAACACACAGGAGAATCAAATCATCCAGGCAAGGAACGGCGTATGAAAGGATAGCAATTACTTCTTCTCAAAACATTTTTTGGGGAAAAAGAGCCACAAGGTCAGAAGTTTACCTCCGAGTACAGTTTTTTGGCCAAAGACAGCACAGATGTGACCCACAGGGTTTATCACATTATGTGGAATGTCAGTGCCAAGCCCAGGAGCAATGCCACCCCAGTCTGACTGCGACCCACAGTGTGCAGGCAGAGCTGAGCCCTTTGTGCAGAGCAAGAAATCAGCCATCGCAGGGACACACTGCTCAGCGTGGCCTCAAAGCAGGAGCTCACACAGGCTTCAGAGGATGTTAGACATAACTTTTAGGAGGTTTTTACATAAATGAAATGTAAGCAGGTCACTGAGACCCCTGCCCACATAGCAGATCTCTGCAAACAATTGCCTAGAAAAGACTTGGTCGTTCTGCAGACATAATAACTAGCACACAGAAAGTGCTGAATCCAGCCAAGGTAATTTTTGTTTACTGGTTGAAAATAACAAGAGGGACATGTAGTCATTCTGATCATCCCTCTTCCTTTGAACACCATGCTGAGTACAGTGAAGGACAGACATGAACAAAAAAAATGTCATTTTTCCCCTATCAATTAAACTAACCA
Source organism: Muscicapa striata striata (assembly GCA_030060385.1). Classification (NCBI taxonomy): domain Eukaryota; kingdom Metazoa; phylum Chordata; class Aves; order Passeriformes; family Muscicapidae; genus Muscicapa; species Muscicapa striata. Next base: position 3,856,233 of record JAREIS010000093.1, on the reverse strand, counting down.
AGGACCCTGAGTAGTGTTGCAGAACATGCTGCTTCCATTTCAGTGAGCAAGCAAGCAGCCTCCCTGATTGCTTACCAATCCAGCTTCCCCAATAATGTGCTCTCGAGTGATTTTCTGCAAGGAATTCTTCCCCAGAAAACTTATCATTAAAAGAGGAGAGCATGTGGGTGTAACTGATCATTTGGAAGATATTTATAACTCTTGCTAGAGGCTTGTGCGGTTAGACTTGAGAAATGAAGCAATTCTAACTCCAGAGATGGAATAGAAAAGATGTCAGTAACACTTCTCTGACATTGTTTAACACTTCTGTGGCTGGGTGAAGATGAGTTTGTTTCACACTTGCCTTGGACTGCCATATAAGGATTTCCTTGTTGTGGGGAATGCAGTCATGCCCAAATGATCAGAGCTTCTCAGAGGTGATCAGGTTGATCAGAGCTGTTTGCTTCCTTCATTCCTCTCCCTCCAATTAATGTATTTGTTAAATACACTGTTGCATTGTCGTATCAACCTTTTCTGGTCTCCTGCTGTGACACTCTAGCTGATACTCTGATTTGACTTTTTCTCATCTGCTTGGAGCACATCCTTCATCCCATGCTTTTGCATTTCATTTAAACAGGTAAGTGATCCACAACTCGGCAAGTCTGCAATTTTGATGAAATTATCTTCAGCCCTCTGAATTTCTATTCTTTGGCAACCTCTGTCTTCAGTGCAAAACAGACTGCATTTTTATATAAGGGTATCTACTTTAAAACATGATCCATTAGCCTGTGTCCTGCAATAACTAGTCTGACAAAAATGAAGATAATTTATGAATTCACCACAAACTTTCACAGTAAGGACATGGTACTTGGCTGGGAATGATTGCCCAGAGACATTCTTGAATGTCTATAACTGTAGTTATTCAAGATTCAGGTAGACAAAGCCATGACTGACCTGGCCTGATTGACCAATACTCTCCATTTTTAGCAAAAGTTTTAACTGGGTGATTTCCAGAGATCCCATCCAAGAAGTAATTCTAAGTTCCTATGAATTTATGCGTGTAGAAAAGTAGAAACTACATGTAAATTGTCTCCTGAAGTCTCTGTGAGTTATCTTGATGTAAGAAAACCCATTATGAAAACATTTATTCTCAGTGGAGATGAACTTGGACAGGAATGATTAGCCATGTTAAAGAAGGGGTGGAAGCAGCTGTTCTACAATCACAGAAAGAAGGCAAATGAATAATTGCACCATCTTTGTAATCTTGTTCTGTCTATGGAGATATGTGATTGTTTCCTGATGACTTTAAAATCAGATTATATGAAATAAATGACAATCAGGAAACCTCCATAGGAACCTCAGCAATAAAGCAGGAAGAGATGCATGCCTGCATGTTGGTTTTGCAAAAGAGTTTAGCTTGATTTATTTGCTGTGGTTTCCAATACTTCTTTTCAAGGTATTACCTCGTAACTTTGCATAAGCAAGTGCAAAGTGGGGTTGAAGAAAGCACAAGGTGTGTCCCTTCCCATGGGGAGCCAAGCAGGACTGCCCAGAGCATCCAGCCGCCCATCCTTCATGGGAAGGCGCTGTCTTACCCAAAGCACTGTGTCTTCCCCTGCCCACCCTGTGCCAGGCTGACATGCAGGGCTGCTCTGTCTGCAGGGATGGGCTGGCATTCAAAGACAGGAGCCAAAGACATTTCTCTCTGAACTCTCTTTTCTATTCTTTCAAAAAAAGCACAGATAAATCATCGCAGAATGCTCTCCTATTAACTTCCCCTTGTTTGCATTTGTAACTATTATTGGTGATTAGATGCTGAGGAAAAAAAAAAAATCCACAAATGAAGGGAGTTTGAAAAGTGTAGTTATTTGGAAAAAATTAGAAAAAAAGCCCCAAACCCAAAACACTTCCAGGTAGGTAGAACACTTAAAATACTTCTTATTTATCCAATTCCACATAACTTTAAGGGCTCATCTTAATTCCTGTCTCCCTGAAGGTTGCAGTGTAACTGAAAAAAGTTCTTTGACACTCAAGAAAAGTAAAAAGTATGTATTGAATAACTGGTTTTCCTAACTCCATGTCTAAGAATAACATTTACAGTAAGGCACATACAAAGAATCTCCCTATAAATACAACTCTAAAGACAATATTTAGTCAATCATTGAGAAATGAGCACAGAATTTTCCACTCCTGTTATTGTAGCTGGTAAAGGTTTATATTCTGATTCTCATAAAAGGATTTATAGAGTGCTGTAAATTTACAAAGTACTTTCCAAACATAGATAAGACATACACCCTGACCAAAATGTTATGGAAGACAAATATAAGAGGAGAAGCAGAAGGAATCCTGCAGAAAAATTAGGGAGTACAGAGCTGTAAAAGCAAGTGTTAAGAGGATAGCAATGCACTGGAAAACACACAATCTAATTCTTGAGCTTCTTGCATCAGCTCATACAGGTACAATCTGTTTCTTGAGGGACCTGATTTCTGCTCCACACCCATAAAAGCAGAAAGATCCTAAAATCATTTAGAAATTAGCCACAGACAGAAATCTGACTTCTAGATTTGAACCAAGGATTCAAAACCAAGCCAAAATCTAAAATATCCTGAACTGAAAAGGAAACCCAAACTTTGGGACAAAGACCATTTATAAAATGGTCTTTTTTTGGAATTAAAAGCCAAAACATCATGAAGAGATTCAGTCTCCAGTTTTGGACCCTAACTTGTGACCTAAACCAAATACACTAGAGATGGAAGCTGTTCCACTTGATGAGACTTGGGAGCTCAGGGCTGCTCAAACACATTGAAAGAGCACAAAATACCTGCAGAATTCTGAAAAATTAACACTAGAAATGTTTGTTAGAACTATTCTGTTCTGGCTGCATGTTTTTTCTTTTCCTATTGGATTTCGCTGCTGTAACAATTCTTCTTTGAAATGCTTCATTTAATTTTAGATGAGCCAATGAACAAGTAAAATTCCATTCCATGAAAGCTGGTTTAAAAGCCTCATCTTTATTATCTCTAAAATATTGCAGTTCAGCTCTACAAGTAATTCTCAGGGCCTGGACTTGAGCCTTTGGCTGGGAAACCTTTAGTCTAACTGTTATTTTAAATATGAAATTATGTTTGGGCAATCACAGTATCTTCCAATAACACAGAAGGAAAGATCTTAAAACAAACAAGCAAATAAACAAAAGCACTAAAAGAGATTAAGGACTAAGGAGTGCCCTAAATGTGCCCCTTCTGTACAGAAATCACTATCTGAAAATCACACTTCTGTTTTAAGCAACATTTGCACAACTCTCACTCATTTCCAGATTGACATCAGCAACCTATAGTGAGTTTCACATCCATTTTCTCGTGCATCAATACATCCTGAGACCCTGAAGGTTAAAATAGAAGTCTGGGGTTTTTTTAATAAAAAACCCATAATAAACATAGTCAGAGCACTTCTGTCAGCAGGGGCTGTGTACAGATTCCAGTAAAGAAAAGGTTTCAGAATTTCTCATGAAAAAAATTGGCCTTTCTGACAATATTAAGAAAGAATATTAATGTAATAAGAATTCAAATCTGCACATTGGGGTGGCTATGCTCTTTTAAAGTTCTGGAATGGTCTCTGAGCTCCTCAGACATTACATTTTCAGTTGCACAAAGAACAAACCTGTGGAGTGTTTGCTGAAGTGGTGAAGGTTGAAAGATTTCCAGGACAAAAAGTTACTATCTCACCCTTTCCTTATCATACGCATCCTTCACACACAATTACTTTCCAGTTCTCCAGATGTTGTTGGTACTGCCTTGTTCATCTTAGATTTTCTCAGCCAAAGAAGGAGACAGTGGCATGACCTGCCACCCCACCCACTGTGTCTCCTAGAAACCCTGTGTTACACCTCATCTGCAGACCCACAACCTCAGTGGTACCCAGAAGTGGATTCAGCAGTCATGGCTGGTTTTTAGGGATTTATCTAGCCCAGATAGACCAGGACAGATGATGGCATGGTTTGCTTCAGCCCAGTCAGGGAGATCTTAGTCTGTGCCTTTCTTCTGAGTCCCTTCATAAAAATGAAATGAAAATGTCAGAAAGACAAGACAGACAGAGCAAGTAGAAAATACCTACCTAGTGCTAAAATTTGACCGTTCAAAGATGGAGAGGATCCTGGCTTACACAGAAAGGCAAGGGAGTTGCTGTGGTGGGTATCAGGCTGTAAAATTGAAGTATCTGGTGAAACTAATAGCTGGATTTGTAGTAGATAACTTTGTCAGCTAGTCAGGTATGTGCTGGAATCCTGCTGTAGTATAGTGATTTAGCTATTGTTAAATAACAGTAGCATTAAATAACAGTTACAATTACTACACATTCATTAGACTCACAGAACAGTTTGGGTTAGAAAGCACCTTTAAAGGTAATCTAGTTGAATATACCCTGCAGTGAGCAGAGGCATCTTCAATTAGGTCAGGTTGCTTAGAGCCCCATCCAGCCTGGCTTTGAATGTTGCCAGGGAGGGGACATCCACCACAGCTCCAGGCAAACCTGACCCAGTATTTCATCATCTCCACAAAAAATTTTCTTTCTTATATTTAGTCTGAGTCAACCCTCTATTAGTTTAAAACCATCACCCCTTTTCCTATCTCTCTGTTAAAGCCTCCTGTTAAGTTCTCAAAGGCTGCAATGAGGTGTCCCTATAGCCTCCTCTTCTCCAGGCTGAACAAACTTACTCCCTCAGCCTTTTCATAAAGGAGAGATGTTCCATCCCTCTGATCATTTTTGTGATCCTCCTGTGGCCTCCCTCCAGCAGGTCCATGTCCTTCCTGTGCTGGGACCCCAGAGCTGGGTGCAGCACTGCAGGTGAGGTCTCAGCAGAGCAGAGGGGCAGAATCACTTCTCTTGACCTGAGCCACAAATCAGCATCAATGTATTTTTAGCCAAGACAATTTGCTAAGCTAAGACTGGAGGAGAATTCAAAGACCAAGTTCAGGTTGCAGGGCTCATTCACAGTCTGGATAAGTTATGGAAGTAATTAGCAAAAGATTAGCACCTGTTATTCAAGCTCTCAGAGCTGAAAATGACAACTTTCATAGTACTCGATAGCAAAACATGAACAAGAATAGTTTTAAAAATTACACTCAACATTTCTGTTTTTTTAAATAAAACTCACCTAACATTCAAAATGCCTGCAATGTTCTAAGCAATCTGCCAGCCTTCACAACTGGGAGCTGCTGTGCAGAATCTAAGGCAAGTTTAGAAAGTGTCTGGAGGTGTGGGGACTATCTATCAGGGCTTGGAAGTGTGGCACTCCCTAATTAAGACTGCAATTTAGGATTAATGGAAATCATCTGCAAGAGTGTTTTTAAAATTCAGTAAAAATATTTTCAGTATTTTAAGGCAAACAGGTAAATTTGAAAACATGGACTTTTAACTGTTTTGAGATTTTCAGTTCAGCAGAGCCTGTGGCTAGTATCTGTACAGCTCTGGGCATTTGAGTTTGCAGACACAAGCTCAGGCTGAAAAAAATGCTCAGGGAACCTCCAAGGTCTTAAAATTCCATTTGGTGATGGCTTCTAGCTAATATTAGTTTCCACTTGCCGATGAGTCATTTAAGTTAGTCGTGACTGGGCATGTAAGACACAGCTACATCCTATTTGTTGTGCTGTTCCTAGAGTTAGGCCTTGATTTCATACTTAGATGTTTATCATATTAAAAAGCAAAGAAAGAACTTGAATTTTCTGTAAAACCAGTAGTATAAACAGGTCTAAACCAGTTATTTCAGAAATATTGAGAACCAAAAAGCATGTATAGAAAAATCATACTAAATGTATTGTACTGTATGCTTTAATATGAGCTATTTCTTTCACTGGATTTTCCCAAGAGCTATGTAAAGAAACCAAATGTCACTTGACCAAAAGGTTTGGTATTCCTGGCAAGCCAATTCTGTTTGGGTTTAGCTGGTAAGACTGCTGGAGATTGCTTAATAGTCATCAGGGAGGTCATCAGAAAGATTCAGGTGCTATTGAAGCATGTTTCTTTAGTTGGTTTGGGGGCTTCTTTTCGTCCCTGGGCAAATGTTTAAAACGCTTCAAGTCTGAGGAAAAGACACTTGTGCCTTTCTTACAAAGCTCTAAAAGCATCCTGAGTGCTGTCAGTTACTATCATTTATCCAGATCATTGTATTCACCCACACTCTCTATTCGTCCATTTAGCCACAAAGCCTTAATTTTTACATGGTGCTAGAGGGGAGAGATGTTTCTTGCTAATTTCCCACAGCTTAGTTTGCCAAAGCACCATGCAAAAGTGCCTTTACATATTTATTGCTATTGAGAACAGGCCAGGAGTGATCAGCATTTAAGCGTCAACATCATTGTACTGGGAAAAAAACAAACAAAAACCAAACCAAGAAAAAGCTCACACCAATAAAAACCCCCTAAAACTTTCACAACATCACTGAAAACAGAAACCTGGAAGCTCTCCACATTTATCTTTTGCCAAGTGTGTACTAGTGCACCCATTCCCATTCATACCAACTTCTTTTGAAAGTATCTTTGTCTGACCAGTGTTAGAGGAGATATTATACCAACAGAAGGCATAAATCTGCAGTCATTCTCACTGAAAATTTGGTTATCTCTAGTAACTATGCTTAGCACTGTTTCCTGCTTGTAAAATCTTACTTTCTTTTATGGCAAGATAGCTGACATAGCTGATTGGGGAAGCCAGTTGATGCGATCTCTCAATTTCAGTAAAGGCTTCTGATACTATTTCTCACAGCATCATTCAACCCACAGCTGGGTAAATACATCATTTGATGAGAGAGCAGCTGGGTCCTGGGTCAGACACACGGGGTGACAGTGAATGGGGTGACATCAGCATGGGGACCTGTCATTAGAGGGGCTCACGGGGCTCCACCTCAGGCTCTGTGCTCTTCAGCATCTTCATAAATGATTGGGTGCAGGACTGGGAGGGATACAAAGTTCACAGATGGCACAAACCTGGGAGGAGCTGTTGACTGACTCCCCGCGGGCTGGGAGGCTCTGCAGGGAGGGCTGGGCAATCACCAACCGTATGAAGCTCAAGAGCAGGGGAAGGTGCCGGGTTCTGCACTGGGATGGGGCAGCCCTGGCTGTACAGACAGACGGGAAGGAGAGGCTGGAGAGCAGTGCCATGGAAAGGACCTGGGGCTCTGGGCCATGGAAGGTGAGCATGAGCCAGCAGTGCCCTGGCAGCCAGGAGGGCCACCCATGTCCTGGGGGCACGGGAGGGGACTGTCGGTGCTGCAGTGTGAGGACAGCACTGCAGAGTGCCCAGAGGAGGGCATGAAGACGGTGAAGGCCTGGAGGGGAAGCCATGTGAGGAGTGGCTGAGGTCACTGGGCCTGTTCAGCCTGGAGGAGACTGGGGAGACCTCATTGCAATCACAGCTTCCTTGTGAGGGGAAGAGGAGGGGCAGGCAGTGATCTCTTATCTCTGGTGAGCAGTGACAGGACCCAAGGAAAAGGCCTGAAGTTGTGTCAGGGGAGACTTACATTTCATAACATTTAATATCAGAAAAACATCCAGAAGGTGGGTGGGCACTGGAGCAGGTTCCCCAGAGAAGTGTCAAAACACCAGCCCCATCAGAGCTTAAAAAGCATTTGGACAATGCTCACAGGCACGTTGTGACCCTTGGGGTGTCCTGTGCAGGACCAGGGGTCAGGTTTTGATGATCTTTGTGGGTTGCTTCCAATTCAGAATATCCTGTTATTCTGTGAATAAAGAATTCAACAAGTCACATACCCTCCCTCCCTTTGCACACCTCCCTCTATCACTTGTCTGTTTTTTCCTTGAGTAAGTAGTTCTGTAATTCCTTTTCATAAGAATGATAATCCTTTTGTTGCAAATTTGGTGTGCCCTGGGATCACCTTCTGGACTGAGCTCTCCTGTTTGCAAAGATATCTGTTTCTTTGTTAAAGTAGACTTGGTTATAATTTCAGATTTACATTTCCTTGCTTTGCCAAATTTGGGGTACATAAGAATCAAAGACAGCAAAATATGAAGCATATAGGAAAGCTTCCACTGAAAAGTGAGGTGTCAGTGGAGTCTAGGTAAGCAGAGTATTTCAAAATGTTTTAGGATTCTATATATATAAATTAAGACTGAGAAGAAATTCATGAGCTTATGCCTGGATGTAGCTGTTAGGACAATGGGAAAATTTATGGCTATCAGCCTGATGCTTACAGATACTGGGCACCTCAGGATTAGACAGTAACCAGATGAGCTTAGTGAGAACTTTCAGAAGAACATTCAGTGTCCAAAGAGATAGATAAAATCTGACAAATGAGGCTTTTTGTAGATCTAAATATCTCCCTGTCTGCAGTTCAAAACCCATATGGCTCATCTATTACACACCTCACACTAAAAACATTCTGCAGCTCTATTTTTAAATATAGTGATACCACAGTTGTACTGTGGTCAATTCTTCAGAATAGTAGTAGTGTACATTTATACACATGTATGGAGATGTAAACACCTGCATATACATGCACACAGGGAGAAACATGAGCACTGTCAGATTAGAAGAGTTAAAAATATTACTACACTGTATTTTTCAACCTGCATCTCACCAACAGCTAGGATAAAACAAGATCTAGAATGAGGAAATAGTCAAGTTATATTAACAAGTCAAATTCTCAAGTAATGTAAACTGTAAAAGCTACTAGATGGAGGCAGGGTCAATATATTTAAAATGAGGGATCATTTAAGGGAAAATTTTGAGTATCATTTATTCTTTCTAGTTCATTACAATTTTCCAATGTGTAATTTCAAATGTTTTCCTCGTCATGGGTAATTAACAGACTGCAAGCAGCATCTAATTTATTTTGTTTTATTTTTCTGTTCCTCACCAAACTTGCATTATCTCTGCATCTCCACCACTCTGCCTGACAGTTTTGGTCCTCCAAGAACTCCTGCTCTGGCTATCTGAATTTACAGTTGGGTACCATTTAAAATCTGGAAGACAAAATCGGACCTGTTTCAATATACTCTTCTGCATGTTATAATCTGAATATGGCAAAGTCTGCAACATCAATACAACCTGCCCTCTGATTCCTAAAGGCATTTAAATTACCCCAAGTTCTTCCACAAAATTTGCCTGAAAGTTTGAGAAAGACTCTCATGCACTCTGTAAGATGTGCTCAAGACCTCTGTCCTACTACTGCAAAATTTCTGTCTTTTCTTTCCTTGCTTTACAGAGAAAAGTGTAAAGTTGTTTTCATGCCCTGCTCTATTGACATTGTAGATGTGACTGTCTGATTTGACCATCTAAAATACTTCATTGCAAGTGTAAAGGAGTGTAAAAAGCACTTGCATCTTCTTTACTACTATTTATCAAATTGCATAGCAGCACTGCTATGCTATTGCATGTGCAACTGCACATTTGAGTTGTTGTGGAACTCCTTCTTATACAGGATATACTGGAAATAACACAGAAAAAGCCACGTGCTTTGGCCTGCCAATAAACCTGCCTGGGAGAGCACCTCAGCATCTCCAACATCTTCCCATGTTGCAATCCTCAGGCCCTCTTGTGCCCCCTTCTCTGCACACTCACTACTTTTCTCTAATTCACAATAATGCCCATTTTGTTGATCATGCTCCTTTTCCTCTCTGCTCATCCCAACACACTATCTCACTCCTCTGTCTCCTCTCCCTATGAAATTGCCCAGAATTACGGATATAGGAAGTGCTGACGAGTGTAACTAGCAGTGTCTGCTGATCTAGCTGATCTTCTTCTGTAGCTGCAGTTTATTATGAATACATAAAGAGATTTCCAGCTGCTCTCCCCAGGCAAGCGATAGAAAGCATGGAAAGAAAGGAGTCACATGCATACTCTGCCAATTCTCTGCAAACTGCAAGTAAACACTTTTTGAACCAGAGTGGAACCAGGAGTCACAGCCTGAGCCATAGCAGGACCCCATTACTTCTAATTACATTCTGGGTTTGCAACACAAATATTTCCCTTTCATTCTGAGAGTACAGCATGACTAGAAGACAATCCTCATCACACCTCCTCTTTAATCACATCTGATCAAATGCATTTTGTTCCTGGTAAATTTCTCCATAAGCTTTTTGCTCTGGAGTTTTAAATATTTCTGTGGAGGTTTTAATGGTATAACAGGAAATATAATTAAAGGAGACAAAGTGAAGTTGAGCTGAGTTCAAGAAGTCCATATGTTTGGAAGGAAGGTATAAAAGTGTCAAAATCACTTTCTGTTCTAGAAGTCAACCTGGAATGCCAAGAACATTAACAAAGTTAATTTTGGTCGCTTTTCTGATTTTATCTCTCATGAAAATGCTTTGACAAAAAAACATCCTTTAACAATTCTGTTTGGAGTCTCAAAAAATGCCCAAGGAAGTTAAAAGGTACAGGAAACAAAAAAATTCATTTATTTGAGGCTCGAGAATAGTCTTACAGCAGTATACATCTCTGTCCTTTTGCTCAGACCTAGTTTAAGAGCCCTGCCAAGATTCAGTCTCTTAAAACTCAAATTGAAGCCAGCCTCTCTGTGATACCTGCTGTGACAAACAATAGCCAACTAAAGCTTTATCTGGGCATTTGAGTACTTATTCATCCTCTCAAGTCCTCTCTCTCCCCGAGTATCTAGGGTCACCGTGCAGAGCAGCTCCACTGCTGCTTGGTGTCTCACGTACCTGAGAGCACCTTCAGCCAGAGATTCTGCTCACCCATGTGCACAGAGCGTTCAAGCATCCCACAGCCAGCTGCACCAGCTTGGCTGAGAGGCTGCCCACGCCACCCGGGCACCTTAGCATGGCTCAAGTACACCATTTGCCTGTCCTCACTTTCAGAATAGCAACACCTTTTTCTCCAGCACTGCCAAACAAAGGCATATCCCACTTTCAGCACTCATGACAGTGCTGTGAAGATCCTGGGACGTTGCTTATTTTTATAAAGCCATGAGCTAGTCCTTACCTGTCAAATCCAGGGTAAGTGTCTCATCTCATCTTTAAAGCCCCTTGTGTCACTCACCTCTCCATGTGACCTCTCCACCCTTCTCCATGTGTCATTCACCTCTCACTTGCTGACTTTTACTTTCAGGAGACCATTTTTGAATCAAAATTTTTCTCTTCCTTCTGTATTTTCCTTCCTGTCAAACAACATCCTTAAGTATCATCTCACAATGTTCTCATCTTTAAATCCTGCTCTGAAACCTGCAAAATTCTTGGCACTGACCAGCATACATTTTTGCAGATACCACAGCCACTTCTGCTGCCCCAAGTAGCGAAGAGGGGAGATGAGGTAAACCCTCGTTTGGTCAGAAGCAGGGCTGGTAGATGGGATTCCAGTACAGGTAAAAAGAAGCTGCTGTTTCTTGCCCCTTCCTCTCTTTGCCTAGCCAGGCACCCCGGTACAGCATCTTTCCCTGAGCTTGTGAGGCACAGAGATGGTAAGATGCAGCCTCAGGACAGCCTGCAAAGCCTGGATACTGACCCACAACTCAGAACTCACCCCATGCTGTGGTCAAAACTCAGCAGTCATCCCAATCCCTTGGAGGAGAGCATCACATTTTCCACAAGATCCCAGTTTTTTATGCTTGCCTGATTTTCACACCCAGCCCTTTCTTAAGAATAGGGAAGAGTCAAAAATGCAACTCAGAGAGGTTTAGAATCTAATTTGTTCTCTGCTGGAAGGTTTTTTTATTTATCTCAGATAGGATTTTTTCTGTGGACTGCAAATAATATGCTACCTCTTCATATCCTAGGAGGAGTTTTGCTTAAAAGCACAAACATGTATCTCCCTGAAGATGATTTCCACTGGGTTAGCCCACATCTCATTCCCAGTGAATGATTCCTGTGCCAAATGGCCCCTTAAAAGAATCTGACTTCTTTGGTGCAAGGTAGGCACATTTAGTTCAAACATAGAGGATACTTTTTAAAATGTACAGTTACAAATATAAATTTATATGTAGATATAAAACTAAGCATTTAGAAACTTTTCTGGTTTTAACATATATACACAAAGAGAAGTTCGTAGGCTTACCTTTTTCGGCAACTCAGGCCACAGGACAGCAAACCACACACTTACAGCCTTTCACTTGTATGAGATCCCAATACATTTTTAAAAGCTATATGTTGTCTTTAAAGGTTTTACTTAGACATGGACCTAATCAAGCAGGACTTTTAGGCTTTTCTGGGATACTTAACAAGCTAGTTTTGCCTGGACAGTGCGGTGGCACTTTATGATACTGTTTGCAACCCCTAGAATCACATTTATGGTACCACATCCATAACTGCGCATTGGGAGTAAGAGACTTCTAATTCATCATGATCTGTGCTTACATACACCTGAATTTCACCCTCAACTTCCTTTCCTTAACTGCCACCTGGAATTTTCATTCTTTTGTTTGAAGGCAGATGGTTTCTCTGTTGCACCTGAAGCCCTTATGTGAACATCCCATAGCTTCCCATAGGGGATCTCACTGCAGCAAGCACATAGGCATTGATCCACTGTGAGCAGCAGAAAAGGGCAGGATCAATTACAGATGATTCCCTTCTGCTTTACTAACCTCTAAACTTTGGGGCTGGAGGTGAGGGGACCAGGACCGTCTGTATCAGCTATTGTTTTCCCTGTGAAGCAAGGCAGAGATGCAGGGTGATCCTGCAACTCGGGATACCCTCACCATGCAAAGCATGTCATCCATAACTGCATTCCCAAAGGTTTCATGGAGATTGGAACAAACCTGGTGAAGACCTAAACTTCTTCAGTAGCACATACAGTCAAAGGTCTAGGGAGGTAGTTTTGGCTTCTGCCAGCTCCTTGGGATTTGTGACTTTTTGCCCATCCTCTCTCTGTATTAATTTCCAACTATAAAATGAATTTTCATTTTCTTCCATTAAACAGAAGGAGAGGAGGAGGGATTTTGATAGAAGGGTAAAAATACATAATCATATACTGCAAAGAGCTCAGAAAACTATCAATAGGATTAATTTAATTGTTTTGGCTCCAAAAACTCTGTTTTAAGCGGTATATGTTTAATCTCGGCATCCTGTAATTGAATTCCTATGACTTCATAGAAATGCTTTGTTTAGGTGTTTATCTAAATTTTACATTTTTAAGTGGTTTTCTGTGCATCACTCTTCCCAATTGCAATTTGAATACTTAATAAGCTTTCCTTAAAAAAAGGAAAATTATATTTTATATCTGCTTATCTAGAAACTACAAATATTGTCAAAACATTTTCAGGCAAAATTTATTAGAAAACTTTACATCTGTGAAAGATGTTTTCAATCCTGAACTCTGTGTTTGAAAGATACAGGGAGATAGGAAAAATAACAACCCCTGACACTGAAGTTCTACAAATTTTATACTCCTGGGATATTTCCTTTTATGCTTTTCTTTTTCTGCAGGGTTATGACTGTTTCAAAACCTCCAAGGCCTTTTCTGTCTGTATTTAAGTGCAGCAGATTTGTATGCATGTCAGCTCATTTTGGCCTATGGCTACACAGAAAGGAAATTAAAAGTTTCATTGAAAATTTCTTTTGTAATGGTGCTATTTTGGGGGATTTTTTTTCCTTTAAGAGGACAATCCAATCTATTTGGATGAAGAGAGGGTGAAGACCCTCTGCTGAAAATGCCTGTAAAGATGCATAGGAGTTGTCCTGTATGAAGTTCTCTGTCTGAACTGTCAGTGAAAGGTAATGAAAAATATTTCCATGACATTTCTTCTGTGAGGAAAAGCTGAGGGAGTTGGGGTTGTTAAGCCTGGAGAAGAGAAAGCTCCAGGGAGACCTTGTATAGGCTTTTCAGTGCTTAATAGGAACTTATAAGAAAGAGAGGAATAAACATTTTACTAAAGATTGTAGTGATAGGAAAAGGTGTAATAGTTTTAAACTAAAAGAAGATAGGTTAAGACTAGATATAAGGAAAAAGTTCTTACAGTGGGATTGGTGAAACACTGGAGCAGGTGTCCCAGAAAGGTGGTAGATGCCCCATCTCTGGAAACCCTCAAGGTCAGGTTGGATGGGCTCTGAACAACATGGTCTGGTTGAAGAGGTCCCTGACCATCACAGGTGGATCAGACCAGCTGTCCTTTAATGGTCCCTTTCAACCCAAACTCTTCGTAATTCCATTATTCTATGACTGCATGGTAAGGATTGAGGGATTCAGTTTTAGAGCAGGCAACTACTGCAAACATGCATGTAGAGTGCTCTGGGACAAAATTTTGAGTTTATATATTTAAGCTAGGGCTGGCAATGTGTGTTCTTTTCAGTTTGGTACCAGCTCCTCTGCAGGAAGGCAATTTGGCCTGCCACATCTGATAAAGTTGATTTTCCAGTCAGATTTTTTCATTTTTAGAAGGTTCATTTAGAGAGCGTGTAAAATGGAACACCAAGCTGCTGGGTTTGTCATGTCTCTGTTGTTAGGACAAGTCAAAAAAGAGCTTTGAAATTGCAGGAGGGGGATCTGAGAACTGAAAAAATGGAGCAAATACTGAGGTCTGCAGGCTTGTTTCCATCCAGGCACTCTGTTGGTGGATTTTCACCCAAGCACTGGTGGTGCTAAGGGGAGGGAGTACCAGAAGAATTTAGTTATCCAAATAAACAGGGTGATCCAGATTCTCCAGTTTTTTCGAACTGGTGGGTAATGTTCAAGTAATTAAAATTCTGTTATGCACTGGCCATCATGATCTGTGACTCATGCTTTTCAAAGTTCAGTCAAACTGCTTTTAAATCAGTCAACAGACTTTTCACTGATTGCTGGATGCTCAGGCATCTCAAGGCTCACTATCCATTTCAAGACAACCTTTTACAGGAATGCTCTGCTCTTTTTCTCAAGGTCTCTGAATGCAGCTCTCTGCACACCTAGCCCAACTGCATTGAGTTTTTTAGTCTACAGAAAGGAAAACAACGTTTATTGTAGCAATGAAGTATTAAAAGAGGAATTAAAACCAAGAAAGGCGCTGCCTCTTCATGCAGCTCTTCTGTCTGCAGGGTGTGTGGGGGAAGCTTTCTGAGAGGTCCATTTCAAACTCAAAACCAGTCTTCCTAAGGAGGCTGAACACAGTAACCAAAAGAAAACAGTTTTACTTCTGCTAACAAAGGAGATATTTCGTAACTGCTGCTTCTGCAAGTAACAGTCCTCTGACCTTCAAAAAGGCATGCCTAAAATCATCAGAGATCCATTTCCCTGGTACAGCTAAATGGGCAAATTTTCTAGGCAGGGGCTGTTTTTGTAGACTCTAATGTACTGCAGTGAGGACTGCTGAAAATTGTGACCCAACATGCATTTAGCACCATACATACACAATTGAATTCTGAGAAAAATATTTGCTATTAAATGTAACTAATCTCTACCTAATCATTTCCCAGCATTAATCAGCCTACAGAAAGCATGTCCAGAACATACCACTGATGTCAACAACGTAATATGATTCAAATACACATCAATAATGGGAATATTCACAATAATATTGCACAATAAGCTCCTCCATATTAATGAAAGGGAAAAAAGAAAAAAATACCTTATTGTAGCATCCTCCATGCATTTTGTAACAGGGGTTAATCAGAAACTTGCCAGCTGGCTGGCTGTTTTCTGGCCATCCATTACCAATTTATTTCTCCCTCTTCCTTCCAAGGGTGAGGTACTGGCCTCTAACTGCAGACTGCTGTGCTGGACAGACCAGTGAAGATACTTGGCAATTTCCAAGTGACTATTAAATTACCCACGCATATTTTTGACCTAGTTGTAACATATAATCTCTGGGAAGTATCCAAAAGAACATCCAGAAGACTGATAATAAACTGCAGGTCCTGTGTGACTAGTTCAAAAATCCAACCCTGGCAGGAAGCTAGGCTAATTCTCTGATAGTTGTTTTCACAGCCTTTTTAACCCAAAGGAGAAGGAAGCTGCTCCTTTGCACACATGCCTGTACAAATGCCTGCACTGGAGCTGGGTTAGCAGGCTGCCCTGTCAGCCCTGGGACTGCCTGCTTCACAGCACCATCAAAATAAATGGAAAATTATAAAAAATATAATGTTGAAGACATAGTAATTCAGCATCTACTGGGAATGGGGATGGAGTTCAGAAAGAAAAGGACTTATTTTATGTTATTTTTACTTTCACAAATTTTGTTTGACATTGTCCAACTAATGCTAGGTTTTCACCAGCTTTGGAGGTTTTTTCTAAATTCTTTATCTTTCCACAAGCAAAATGGAGAGAAATGAGCAATTAAGAAGTGAAAAGCATTTTTTTTTCCCAAAGAAAAACCCAGCATTCCCAGCAAACTTTTTTGTT
Organism: Muscicapa striata striata; assembly: GCA_030060385.1. Taxonomy (NCBI): domain Eukaryota; kingdom Metazoa; phylum Chordata; class Aves; order Passeriformes; family Muscicapidae; genus Muscicapa; species Muscicapa striata. The sequence goes on along the minus strand of JAREIS010000093.1, from coordinate 3,839,982 downwards.
TTCCTCAAAAAAATGTTGAGTGAACCTTGTGGGGAGCTCTTCTTACAAGTATTGGATTTCCCACAAGGAAAAATCAAGAACTTAGTGCTGTACCTAAACCAATAGAGCACTGAAGAGTCTCCAATCCAGCAAATTCACTGCACAGGCCACCAGGGCCTTCTGTGTCTCCATCACTAAAGCCTAATTTTCTTATGGGCGTGGTGCTTCCAAGACTCATGTTTTACCATACTGCTATGAAATTTAACTCCTGCAAGTGTAACCTCTGACAACAAAGAGTGGTGTAGGTTCCAATCCAAATGCTGCCACTACTTCTGCCAAGTGAGAATATAAACATTTTCTTTGAGCCCTCCCCTCTCTGCCCCAGTTTTGCTTTTTCACTGCTTGTGAAATTCAGACTTCATTTTCTGTGTGATTGATAGGATGGCCCAGTATGAGCAGCACCCCCCTTCAGCAAACAGCAGATGACACTTCACACTTTCTTCCCAGTGGAAAGGGCCTCTCTCCCACCAGGGAAATGGACTGGCTGAAGTAGGTAAAGATAGAGGAGCAGCCAGCATGCTCTGGGCTCACTGCATTGCCACCGTACCACAGTGTAGAAGACAGCATTGAGGTGTGAGAGACACAGCAGCACTTTGTCCTCTAATCAGGGCTGGGTGAGTCCCAATGCCCAAGCCCCATGGCCACTTCAGCTGATGCTGAGGGATAAAGATGCCATTCTGCCTACCATTGGCATGGAGGAGAAGTGTCCTCTGACAAGTTTCATTGCCATTAAAAGAACTAAAAATTTTACTATGTTGTAGCCTCCTCTGAAATTTGAGGACCTAGTCACATTAAATCTGCCACAGACATGAGACAGATGAAATAAATAAAACATGGCAGCAGGGAGAGAGGCTAAGTAAAAGGAAAGATTTCTCAAAGATCAACATTAACAAAGAAGACTTCTGCACGCAGACTGTGCATCCACTCTGGCTTGCTAATGTGATACTTCACAATGCTCTTGCTTAAGAGTGCCTTTGTCCACTTTAACTTAAACCTGTTCCAAATCAGCTAAAGCAAAGCTGAGGTAAACCTGGATTAAATCAAGACTGGAATGTACAGAGAAGGACTACTTGGAAACTGTGTCCCAAGGCACATGCTTATTTCAGCTGGATGAAGCACTGATTTATATGATGGTTTTTCAGGATGGAAAGTACATATTAATAGAAAAGACATAAAAAGCCATTTAATTGAATGTAGAGGACATTTTGGATGACCTTTTTTCAGTTGTTTTTTTAGAAAGCATTTCATGAGGCTGCAATCTTTGAAAAATAATACTACCAAGAAAAATACTAAAATGATGGCAATAACTAATATATCTAGATGAGAATAAAAAGCTGCATGCAATCTGAATGGCAGGGGATCAAAAAAAGGACCTGATTTTTTATAATTTTTATGTTTAAAAAAGCCCCAGCTGTTTTTATCCTTAATAACCAGCATTTCCAATATAATAGAACAAGCCAGAAAAATAATATATCCTGGAGTGCTATGGGTGGCTTTACAAGACTGAAAATATCAGCTAAATAACTCATCTCCCAATGGCTGGGGACATAAGACAGACTGTCAGGAGCCCCCAGCCCGGACCCATGATCACTCACACAGATACTCAAAGAGACCAGATTGCTCAGGGCCCCACATGTGGGGTGCCCAATCGCCTGGTCTAACACAGGCAGCTTTCAGTCAGCTCCAATTTGCAACAATCATGACCTATGTGTGGTAAAATTTAATGGTCTGATTTAATTTGCAAATGTAGTTGTGCTGTCTGTATCTAAAAGCATACTTCCATTTATGCAGCAGGATAGAGTAGAGGGATTAATCAAACAGTCAATGACTGGATTTATCATCTTTTCACAGAGTGCATCATTCCCTGCTGGGATCGCAATGACAGCGAAGCAGAATTTTGGACTTTTTAATCTAATATTGTAAAATAAAAAACACCTTGAGGAAGGACAGAAACAAACATCCTTGATTTCCTTCACATGACAGGACAAAAAGGTCAATTGAGATTATATTGAGCCTCACTTCAGGGCTGCAAAATATGCTGTTCATATCATTAACCCTGCATATCTATTCCTATGTCCCAGTCCTGCTTGGTATTCATTCCACTCGCTAAATAATAATGGTAATATTAGGTATCTTCAGTTCAAAATATGCAAATCTCAAATAACCATTAGTTATTTCATTTCAAATTAACATTGTCCCAGGATTACTACCAAATTTAAGGATAGTTATAAAATTGCTAGTGACACACCAGCAGTACCTTTCAGCATTTTAACGTTCCATTCTCATAGTACCACTAAAAGACAGTCATGTGAAAAAATAAGTATAATTAGGTTGGCCAGACAAAAGTGTGGAGGCATCTATAAAAAAATGATTGACTTTATGTCTGGGTTCTCCTGCCACTGTGCTAGGGCAGCAGTGAGAGGATTTGAAGAATCTTCTCATCTTGAGCACTACCCTGTTCCACCCATACTACTAACTGCCATCCAGAGTCTACTCGGACAATTCTGAAATGAACAAATATACATGACAAAAGAATCTGATTAAGTGTTCATGGAAAGGAATTACAAGGGATTTGTTGGCAACTTCAGTCTTAGCTCCCTTCCAAATCCATATGCGTACTTCTAGGACAGGGTATGTAATTATTCTATTTCCAGCTCCCAAAGCTATGCCACAATTCGTGCTTTGCAAAATTAGAAACTAATGAAGTATGCTGGCATTAGGAGGAGTCCTTGGGAGAAAAAAACAGTAATAAAAGGTTGGTAATTGCTGCTGAACAAGGGACTGATGGATAGCACACCATGCTGGTGCAGGTAGGTAGGCAAAGTGACTCATGAAATAGGCTATATAAAGGGATGAGTAATCAGTAAAAACAGAGTGAAAGAACAAACTGTCTCATATGAGAAAAGCAGCTGTTGACAGAGATCAGCCACTACGACATGGAAGAAGTAAGGAAAATTTGGTGGAGTAGAATAAAGAAGGCTAATGGAAGAAAGTAATAGAGCAGCAGCTTCCAATCCCATTTTGTTCAAGAACCAGCAGCACTCCCAGAAGCTGCAGCATTTCCTGACCCTGAGCAGAAGGAGGCAGACAATTATTTAATTATTGTACTCTTACACATCTTACGTATCCACAGCAGCATGTGGAGGGAATGGAGCCTGAGATCTGACTGGAGATGGTACCTAGAGTTTCATCTTTTCTGCCACTGAGCCAGTGCAGATTTGGAAGGGAAGTGGAATGTGGTGTTTTAAGGCAAAGGTCTTTGCATTTGGATGTTAGAGCATGAGCGTCTGTATGGTCAACAGTCACTGCAGAGGACAGTAGAGCTCAATCTTACTGAAGGGGCTTCTTCCCAGACCCCAGTAAAGCAGATGTGCTTCAGTGCTGTTTCCCCTAGCACTGCTCCAAGGAGCATCTCTGCTGTGTATTCCTACAGCTGCACAATCAGCAGCAGAGGGGAGTGACGCTGGTGTCCCCAGTGAAGGGATCCCACAGAGAGCTGGGGTAGCCAGCACAGGCCCATGGATACAGGAGAGCCACAGAAGTTGTACCTCTCTTTGAGATACAATGCACTGTGACTTTCCCCTTATTTGGATAGTTATAGTCCATTTACACACCAGTGCAGCCAGACCATCTCTCCTCTGTCTGTGATTACTGAATGGCAGTCAGTTCTAGAGACAGGGCATACTCTCACATTTCAGCCCTTTGATATGTTGTTCACCCAATTCTTTCAGGTTTCGCTTGATGTTAAAATATTGCCCTGATAATTTTGTATGATTTGACTATATCCAAACAATGCTTTTGAGTAAATCATGATGCTAATCATTGCAACTGAACAGGGATAGATTTGCTTTTGTTCTCAGAGGGGATAAGCCCACCCATTAGGAGAAAGTTTCCTGGTTTATGCTCTTGGCATAAAATGAAACTCCCTATCCTTGCTTGTACCCTGAACCCATAAACACTTTCACTAAATATTTGCAAAGAAGAGGAAACACAGCCAAATCCTACTAAGTCATAATGAACAGCAATCATACTGCAGAACATTTATCTTTTCTGCATATTCCACTGGGGAGAAGGTGCTTTAAAACTTTCAATATGATTTAAGCACAAATGCTTTTCATATAGGTCAGGAAAGAGAAATGTAATTTCCCTTAGTTTTGTTTGGTTGAAGATCTCCATTCTAGCACTTAATTAATGACTCTGGTGAAGTGCTTTGAAAACAGTAACATTTCTAACCCCAAATGTGTTGCCAAAATGAATACTTCCTGGTCATTGTCTATTTTGGAGAGCATGCTGAACACACATGCATGTGCTGTTAATAAACTCAAGGAAACTATTTTTATGGCTGTGGAAAAAAAAAGGAAAAAAGGTATTTTTTCTTCAGTACTCATCTCTGTCACTTATAGCTGTGGGAAATAAAAAAGTGAAATAAGAAATGTGGAAAGCAAGGGAGAGGAGGGAAGGAAAGCCGCACAGGGATATGCAACATTAGCCCACCTGGAACAGTCAGCTTCCCCATTTGGCTCTAACACTTAATTTCTTTTCTGACATATCCATCCTTGAAACCCAAGCATTCCAAAAACAGCCTACATAAGGACAGAAGCACCCAGCATCAAAATGAGGCAGAATTAGGTCCAAAACACAAGCCTCAAATGTTTACCTAATCCAATGACTGCCTGGGGTTTTTGCCATGATTTTTCCCATGGTTTTAAGCTTTTATGTCTCTTGCAGCCCAGCCTCTGCCTCAGTCACTGCAGCCCAGAGGGTATGCACACTCAGAGTACCCCTCAGGTTTGTTTCAGCTTGCCACTACAATCTGACAGCATTGCCATCAAACAGCTTCTGAGACAAAGGGTGCCACGCTTCCAGTTGTGCCACACTTCCAGTCGTGCCACAGCCTGCTGTTCCCTTCCCCAGGCAGCACCAAATGCATTGAACCTACGGGCACTACTGTTAGAAACGCTCTCAATTGTCAGAGCCCCAAATGGCCATAGTTCCAATTCTTCATGCTCTTTGACTGCCCTGTCGCCCAGGAAAGCCAGACTTCACATCCTTCCAGACTTCACATCCTTCCCCTTCAGCTCTTTTGCTGCCAGACCTACAACTCAAGAGTGGAGAAAAGTTCACTGATAAGATCCCTACACCATCAGAAATATTTCTTATGGAGGCCTTTGCACACCACCCAAGCACACACACAAGGTAGCTGGAGGAGGCTCCAGCAGGAGCACTGCATGCCTCTCACAAGGCACAGAGGAATTTAGGAATACACCAAAGGTGTTAACAATTCTTGAGTGTTACTGGCACATGTTCATTCAGAGAAGAAACTGTAAAAGCTTGTCAAGGCTCTGACAACAAAAGCTTGGATCTGCATGGCACACAAAGCATAAAAGAGCAGAACACACATGAATTTCTTCTAGGTGACTGGACTAGATCTTCATCCTGATGCTTATGTTGAAGTGGGGTGTGCTGATGGAAGTGACGGCAGTGATAAGGTGAAGACACCACATACAGAGATGAGAAGGTTTCACTTCTAAGTGAGAATGAGGATGATTTTGGTTCTGACACACAAAAGAGTTATCCCTGAAATAATAGTTGGTGAAAGAGCTGATCTGGGCATCAATATGTAAGAGATACTGAAATGAGATATGGTTATTGAAATCTCAGATAAGGGTAAAAATAGGAACATAAGCTAACAAGTAAACCATAAATCTCCTATCTAAAATATTTAATGGGTGCATCACCTATCTTTAAAAAGCACAATCACTGCTTGTTTAATGTTGTTTCACAGACCCATAGCATCTGACAAAATAAACAGCTGCCCAGGACTTCTCAATCTGCATTTCTGCTTTCTGCCAATAAACAATGATACTGGCTAAACATGTGTCTTGTAAACATTTGCCTGTGGTGTTCTTGCTTTGTGTATTTACACAGCCATGTAAATTTTGTTTTACTTTTGTTTTACTTTTGACAGAGAAAACCCACAGTGACTTTTATGTTTAATGCATTCGTTCTGAAGTTGTTGCTTCACCTACTGCCAGTATGCTTATGTTTTTGTTCAAGAACATTAAAACATATTAAGAAAACATATTTGCTTCATGGAACCTTCACACTGCTGTTACGTGTTTCAGTGTCCAAGGAAGTGATCTATTCCAAGGTTTTTGATCTGCATCATTGGAATTACTTGGCAAGGCCAAGAAAACAGAGTTCAGAAGGCATGGGGATCCCATGTGAGAGTTTGCCAGCCTGGGAAGAAAGAAGCCAAAGCAATGCCAAGACACAAATGCTGAATATGCTGAAAAGCTGGATCATGATAGCAGGAGATGCAACACATGGGTGAGAAGGAGAACAGTGCAGAGGCTGTTGAGAGCAACATGTGAAGCTTTAGACAACTAGTTGGCAAGCTGGCATCTTTATTTTAAGCTGAATGCAAACTTTAGAGGGACTCCTGCTATTGAAGAAAAAAAAAGCTAGTCACGAAAAATAAGAAAGTAATGAAATAGAGGACTTGCTTTGATCACTTGCTCCTTGTTAAAGGAATGTAAGGACTAAAGTTACTATAAATATTTACAAAAATGAGCAGCCAAGGATTGTAGAAGAGGTATTAAAATACTCACTGTTCCAAAAATAGTTCCCATATGGAACTCATCAAGCTGACACCTGTAGGAAGAACAGGTAATCCATACAGTCAGAAAAGACCTTGAGGGCATTGGGAAGGCAAGAACCTGATAATAAACACAGGCTAGGTTAAGAGAACCCAATCATCCTATTCTTCATAACTCAAAAATAATTTCTCTGCCTTAAAAGCTGAAATGGAAGATCTTTCTTTCTCAGGAAATTGTTTCAAGTAGAATACCCCACTAGGATGATTAAAAGAGAGAAAAAATCTTTAGTGTGAAATCAGTTTAGCTTTTTTAAGGAAAGCCATTATTAACTGAAATTGACCCTAAAGCAAGGGTTACATTTTCCAGAAGGGACCTCACAAACACTTTCCTGGCCTCCAAAATGCACAGACACCCTCTTCAACTTCAAGCATCCAATCTGCCAAGCTATGCAATTTAAGGTGGTGTTTCTACTTTTCTGAGCAGAACAGTCTGAAGAGCAATGTCCAGAAGTATAATTTCAATCTGATTCAGAAAAGAATACTGCATAATCCTAGGTAGACTTAGACCATGTTTGCCAGAGCTTGTGGAGGCCTCCTGCAGAAAGGGAGTCCAAACAAATAGCAGTCCTTTCAGCTACTACTGGAAGATAAAAGGATAGGTAGGACTCTCAGTATTAGCTAGTAAGACTTTTTTATGATAGATATTTACAGGATTTATGGAATTTTTAGCCCTCCACTGCTCTGCTTTGCCTGTGCTTAACTTTCTATCAGTAAAGAAGAAGTACATTCTATTTCTTCCTGAAATGTTTAGAAAAGAGAATGAGTTCTCTTAAGGACAGGCAAAGCTAAAAAAAGCAACAACAGCAGCAACAACAACAAACCAAAAAAAACACGCCAAAAACAAACAAACAAAAAAACCCCAAAACAAAGAAAACACACACACACAAAAAAAACCAAAACAAAACAAAACAAAAAAACCCAAACCCTAGAGATTCCTTATGCTGTCTCCAGAGGAAAAGGAAACTCAACAATTGCTGTGTGGCAGCAGGTTAAGTCAGGCAAAATGTTCCAGTAATAGGGACAGAGGCAGCCCCTGTAGTGGAACAGACATGTAAATTCATGTCCCAGACCAGAATTTCAGAATTTTCTCCTCCTTCAGCAAACAGGAATAGATAGGCATTGAAAAGCTTATGCTATGGGGCATGGAGCAAATAACAGAGGAACGAGGTCTGAACAAGATCCCTAGCTAGCAGGCAGGAACAGGAACTGTTAGATGCAGTACTTAACCTTACTACTAGCCTTAATCCTTAATCTAGGGGAACAGTGGCAACAGTGATAACATGTTAAAACAGCAAAGCCTGGATGTAGAGCCCCAGCTCAAGCACATCTGCTGGTTATTGCCTTTGCTAAAACAAAACCTCATGAAAACAAAGCAAGCATGTGAGAAGGAAGTATACAAAACTTGTTCAGAAGGAACAGCTAGTGCCAAGTATTTCCCTGGCTTGAAGTGTCACCAGGGTCTCACAGGTGCCTTTGGAAAAATAACCAGTCAGTCAGAGCAAAAGCTAATGGCTCCCTAAATCCCTGCTGTGAGACACTGGCATCTAGTCATTTCCATATTTCTCCTTTCTGATGGCTGAAGGAGAGCTACATGTTTCCAAGATACCAAACCTTGCTCATCCACTAAATTAACATAAAACTCCCACAGGCTCTCAGGGGATAGGGGACTGGATGAGAGCACAAGCCTGCAGCCCCATGAGACATCCTGCTCCTCCTGACTCCCTCCATTACCCCAGGGCTCTTCACCAGCAGAACCCTTTAACCATGTTGTAGCTCTGCCTGCCCCAGTATCTCTCTCTTGGTGTAGTGAGGAGAACCTGTCCTGAGGATCTGATGTTCAGCTGGTATTTTTCCATTTTAAAACTTAGTTCCCTGATCTACCACTTTTCCCAGATTCCATCTAAATCACTTACATCACAGCAAGAGAGTGCTATTCCTCATTATCACACTCAGATCCTGGGAGAATGCAAAAAATAAAGGCTGCAAGCTGAGCCATGGAGAGAAGAAAGGGCCATAGACAGAAGTTTTGTAAATTAATTTAGACTCCTGTTTGCCACTTCTGTTTCCCAAGGTAATGAATTCTAAGCATTTCTGTCTGCCTTAAAACACCACACAGAGTTAAAATAGGCTCACCAGGAAGACTGACTGAACTTACACCAAAATAATAGCACTCCTGTGAAATACAGATTTGAGGTAACCATTTGACCTTGGAAGAAGAATTTCAACTGCTATCTTCAAAGGCCAGAAAAGCATTCAGTAGTCTTTAGTCAGCAGCTGAACTGGAAAAGACAAGCCTGAGCTTTTGTTGTAATGTACTTGGTTCCTTGAAGCCATGCTGATATGGTCTCTACAGAAATACAGATCAGGGTAGGTTGGTCTTACTGTGCAGAAAGCAATATTTCTAAACAAAAGTGTGGTCAGGAGAGAGGAAAGCAATGGAATAAACTACTGATAAATGAGAAAATTATTACAAGCCTCTTAGCTATACTTCCAGAACACCAGCTGGGGAAGGAAAAATGTCAAAAGAACAAAATTGCTGCATGTTTAGCAGGGATAGAAAAAACTTGCATTAAATAATCACTGTATTTTTATATATTATGCTGATCCCTTGCAGATAACTTGCAAAATTAAGGCCTGAGTTTGGTGCCAAAACATCCATAGATATTTTGACATAGAAGCTAGAAGTAACAGAATATGGCCCATGAATAATATAAGAAAAACAGAACTGGGCCAAAGATTATTTTTTTTCTTTATTGACAGATATTTAGAAGGGGAACTAGAGATTAACTGTGTTCACCACTACAGAAAACATTTACTTTCAGAAGGCAATTGCCCAATACTGTCTTAAAAAATTAGGATTTCTTTAAAAATATCCCAAGTTACTACTGAAGAACTTCTGGAACCAAAAATCACCTGTCTTTTCTGAAGGTTTAATTGAAGCAACAGATATATAAAACTAAAGCCTAGTTGTTTCCCTCTACCTGGTGGCAAGATTAAAAAATTTACTTCTTATGTGTTCAGTGCCTGGCCTAAAGTGTAATTATATGAAAATTTGATACTTTGAGCCTACAAATGTAAAAAGAAAGATTTAAACTTTGTGGCATTCACTGCATTTCTCCAAAGTCCAAAACCAAAAACACACATCAGAGAACCTTCAGATTGTGGTAAAGTTCAGTCCTTACATCTATCCAAACTACAGAATCCCTGGCTCTTCCTAATCTTTAGTTCCATTGGGCACTTATTTCTTTATAGGAACAAAAAAGAAAAACCAACCACAACAACAAAAGAGAAAAACACCACCACAAACAACTAAATCAGCCCAGGTTTTAGAGTATTTTATGAGAAAATCACTGCTGTTGAAGCCTGAATAAATACATGAAGAGAACACCTGAAGGAAATGCCTTTCATTTAAAGGAAAGATATGTGAAAACATGTAACTCCTATTAAAAATAATATATACTTGCAAAGCTGCTAAGTTTGTGATATAAATATTTCACTGTTACAACACTAAAACTCTCCTTGTGTACATTTTAATTGGTATCCTGCCACCTATAAAACATAAAGTTCAATCTACATCTATCTATTTTTCTAGTCTGTGTATGAGTTCTGATGTTATATTTCCAGAATCTCTGTAATTTCTGAGGTATTCTCTTATTTAACTGTGTTTTTCGCTATAAAATCAACCCGAAGCTAACATGAAACATGGCAATACAGCTCCACTGCCAATGCAGCCAGTTGCAGTTTTCATGGGGAGTAAATCCCAGGACTCGATTTCCACCCACTTGGCTGGCTTTGTTTCGCTGCTCACCCACAGGGGCTAATGGTGTGATCCCACAGTGAGTGAGTCTTTGGGAGTCCCTAGCTCCAGTTATCCCTAGTGGTAATGGCATTGCACTTGCAGTGCTGCTGAATAAAGCCTTGGACAGGAGGCTGCCTGGGGCTGCAGAGCCTTTATTCCCTTTGCAGTGCTGTGCTGTGCTGGAGTGTTCTGTGCAACAGTAGGGTAGTACCGCCTTACAGAGGCTTTTACCCACAGTGGTGGGTAAATCTTTAACTTTTAAAAGGTTCAATGTTGTCTTGAGGTTATAACTTAGCCTTTAGAAAGGAGATCTGCCAGACTGCTGCAGCTGAAGTTACCTGTTGCTTTTGAGATGCCACAGGTCAGCTGCACCTTCTGCCCCTCCCGTGTGATCTGTGCCATGCAGGGAAAATCCTCCTGTGGCTCCATATACAGGCACTTGTGCAAACAAACTGTTTCCTGAATCTCATGATCAAATAGCACAGTTAAAAACTTGGCAAGGGTCAGAAACATATTAAACAATGCCGAATTACAGCCTGAAGGCCATAAAACTGAGACACCAAGAACAGTCCTGGGCTGTTCCCGCTCTGAGTGCAGTGAGCCCTCTTGGAGCTCTGCTGGGGGAAGGAGGTGGGGCTGGCAGGTGTGGGGCCATGCTTCCCCAGTCTGGTGGAGTAGTGGCTGTGGAGCAGCCTCTCACTATGGGAAATATCATAGCACTGGCAATGGCAGCCTGGGACTGAAGAGCACAGCAGGGCACACACAGACAAGCTAACAGAAATCAAAAACCAAAAAGAGACTGCAACTATTCAGTTTTTTACAGCAGTGAGAAAAGAGGCTTCAGGGGAGAGGAGGCAGGTAGATCCAGGTTCTAAGAGACGATAAAAAATGGAAGAAAATGTCTAGTAGCCTTGTAATCTATTCATTGAGAGAACTCTTCTCATACTCTTCATGACTGATACGCAACTATTAAGAGACTACATTTTCCTCTTTCTCAAACTGCTGTGCCAAGGGACTGTTACTGGACAGAGCAGCTCAAGGGTGGTCCAGCTCTTTAGAGAACCAGAGTATTCTACACAATGTCCTGAGGTCTAGTAACATGGACAGTCAGCTCTGGGACCTGCTTTTGTTTCTGGGGCATTCAGTTTTCTCCCTTAAAATTTAATCAGAAATAACTGGCCCTTCCCAACAGCAGGAAACTTCACTGCTACCAAAGCCATGCAACACTGCCAAGCTCCTGGAGAGGTTGCAGCCTTGCTGCATGGAGGAGGGTCCAGTCCTCCAAGACAGCCTCATCCTCCTAGGGAGAATACAGAACAACATTCCAACAGCCTCCTTGAGATCAGAAGGAAGAGCAGTGCACACTTCCATTTAATTTAATGGAAAAAGAAGGTGACATAGCAACAGAGAAGATTATGGGATCATTAAATCATTTTACATCAGCTCATTAAGGGAGATCTCTCCTTACTGAGTGCTGGGGATCAAAGTGTGTCCCAGGCAGATCTTCAGGCTTTGAAAGTTTGGCACCCTGACCCTAGTAACAGTTTTAATGTGATGAACCCTGCATTGAGCAGTGTAAAAGGAGTATGCTCTCTAAAATGCTTCATCTGTGCTATTAAGTGTGCTAGCACAGAGCAGGTGTGCATATGCATGTGTAAACAGTCACTGACAAAGCACCATGGACTCTGACCTCATACTGATACCAGGGATTGTACCTGTCCTACAGGAGGATATGGGCTTCCAGGAACAAAAATTTCCAAAGTATTAATATGAAATTATTATATGATAGGGAATGGCTTTCAAATGATGCATAGTGCATTTTTACCAGAGATTATTTTGTGCAAGATACCTCAGTGTTGCAGAAACCACAGATAATGGGAAAGAGAATGAAAAGGAACTTGTGAAAATATTGTCTGTAGCACAAGAATGACAAACGTCCTGGAAAGAGGTGTAGGCAGATAAGAGGCCATTGTATTCAACAGTGAATCAAAAGAACTTTTCAAATGAAGGATTTGAGAGTGAAACATTGCTAAACAAGAACTTTTAAGGGGAGGTGGGGCTCCCATTACATATGGCTAGCAACTGGCTTTTGCACTGAGAACAAGGACATAAACTAATAAATTTCTTAACCTGGCACTCCAAACAAATATTACCTAAGTCAGCATGATTTGTTAATTACATGGTGTGATGTCCTACCTTTATCGGGGAGGAAGCACTCAAGATTTGTAAATGCTTGTGACCAAAAGAAATGGTAGAAGACAGAAGATCCAAAAAAATTTATTAGGGAAGCACACACTTGGCACAAGAATTTGTACATTAGTCCATCACCTACTATGAGAGAAAGAAAGAATGAATGAGAGAGAAAGAGAGAAAGAGAGAGAGAGAGAGAGAAGGAAGGAAGGAAGGAAGGAAGGAAGGAAGGAAGGAAGGAAGGAAGGAAGGAAGGAAGGAAGGAAGGAAGGAAGGAAGGAAGGAAGGAAGGAAGGAAGGAAGGAAAAAGAAAGAAAGAAAGAAAGAAAGAAAGAAAGAAAGAAAGAAAGAAAGAAAGAAAGAAAGAAAGAAAGAAAGAAAGAAAGAAAGAAAGAAAGAAAGAAAGAAAGAAAGAAAGAAAAAGAAAGAAAGAAAGAAAGAAAGAAAGAAAGAAAGAAAGAAAGAAAGAAAGAAAGAAAGAAAGAAAGAAAGAAAGAAAGAAAGAAAGAAAGAAAGAAAGAAAGAAAGAAAGAAAGAAAGAAAGAAAGAAAGAAAGAAAGAAAAAAGAAATAAAATCCCTGGACTGTTTTGTGTTTATCTTCAGGGACTAGAAGAAAGATGTTTGCCCCAGAAAAGTGCTGGCCCATGTCTGCATGGCCCTTTCTACAGTCACATCTTGCTCCTTCTCGTGACATGTGAGTGCCAACAATCCTTGGTTGGCTCCATGGCTATCCAGAAATCAGCATTTTAGACATACCCATTAGCCCCTTATCTTCTTGGCTTCTACTTACGTACTAACATGCTAACACTCCTGTCCCAAACTGCCCTAATAGGTGATTCAGACATATTTCCTGATATCAGAGGAACATTATATATATTTGTAAGATGCAAAGTCTGGTCTTTAGCAAACTGGGGAAAAACCAGTCTCAGACAAAGATGTAAGCCTCAGATTTCTCTTTGGTTTTCCCAAGATCTGGTTAGGATATGTCAGTTTTGTTTATGGTTGAACTAGTCTGGCAGAAAAAAAACTGTTCAAAAATAACATATACCAGTGCAGTCAAGAAATTAAGGTGAAATATTTTTCCATACCAAATTCTGGGGTAAGAGGCAACTGCAACTGTTTGAAATTAGGTGGATGTGAGACCTAGGTACCTTACAACTTGCAGTAAACTAGCCCCAAATGAATAGCTCAAATGATTAAAGTTACATTAAAAAGTGCTTTTGTTGCACATGTCAGGGTGTGCTTCTTTCAACTTGGCTTGTCAACTCCATTTCCATTTCTTGGCTGACAAACAGCATAAACTGACAAAAGCCTTATGACTGATGCAACAGTCACAATGGTCAGCTGCATAATTTTAACTTTTCGTTGTTCACTGCTTCCTTGTGTTGTACATTATCTCATATACAGCGTGATTACCTCTGGGCAGGGGCAATAATAAACTATATACGCATTCTCCAAGTACAAAATACACTAAACGAGCTAGTTAAATTAGCAGTAAAGATACAACAAGCACATGAGCCATTAATTAATAGGAAAAGTGCTAGTTGCTGTTCTTACCAAAAAAAACCGCTCAAATTGTCACCAAACATTTGTAAAATATTCCATTCTCAAATTTCTTTGGCAGCTGCATTGGAAAATCTCTGAGGTCAGAGTCTCTGCTAAAGTGGGCAGAGCAGATGAGCCAAAGCAGCAACATACTTGAGGTCAGGATACCATCTTTGGACAACTATCTCTTTTTTCAGAAAGGAACCTCCTGAAGTAGGATTTTACAACAATCAATTTTCTTTATAGATGAATATCAGAAGGGAGTAAAGCATATGCTGGTCTGACTCTGTGACTGCTTCCAGAGACTGAACAACGGGTAATGTTTCTCAACCGGACACGCTAATCCTCCTTACAAAAGCCAGACAAGTATGCTGAGCATTCATAGATTTAGCCTAGGGGTTTGCTTCAGCAACCTTCTTATGGCATAACTGAGACAACCCAGCTGTGTCCTGGCTGGAGGGAGCCTAGCTAATAAATTAGAAGTCAACCTTTTATACTCATACAGTGAGATTATAGGTATGCAGCTTTTGTTTCCACTAGATATGATGGCAGCTTTGGTAAGTGCGTAAGACGAGAAGAACAGAGGTGTTTAGTTTAGAGGTAAGTAAGCCTGCTCTTAGGCAGGAAGTAACAAATTCTTCGGTTCTTTAGAGGTGCTTCCCCATTCTTTTTTCTCCCCATACTATATTGCTCTTTTAAATTTAATAAGCCAAGGGTCTATTTTTAAATGTCATGCTATGCAACCCAGCAAATATTCCGGGTCAGGACAGATCGTGGAACGGAGCCAAGACAGTGCAGCACTGGAAGCAGAGGACAGAGAGAGCTAAACCCAGTCTGGATTTGGTTGTTTTGGTAAATAGAGAAATGAGAGAAGCCAGTGCCCTATGCCTTCACAGCTCATAATGGCTCCCTTTGCTGCATCCCACTTCACTATATCCTTCCAGCAGGCTCCAGCTACCACCACACACCACACAGATTTGTTATGACATCCTGCTTCAATCAGACTTGCTGTGCCATTTTCAGAGAACCTGGAAGGACAATCTGCAATCTTTATTCAGCCTAATTGCACCACTTTGCAATCACTGTCATTTAAGGCTTTTTAGCTGATAGGTCATCAAAATAAAATTATTCCAATAACTTGTTCTTTTACCTGCCTCAGATTCACAGAAATAGTAATCAGCATATAAAAACAGTTTCTCAAAATGCAATTGCAGGAATAGATTTGAATTAAGGGGTGCACTTGAAAAAAACATAGGAGCTTTTCATTGAACAATGCTAATAACAGGAGGCCTTTAAACTGCTATGAAATATAATTAAATACATGTTCACCTCAAAAACAATTTTAAAGAATTAAGCTTTCCTAAACCCATTCCATAAAGCCCCTTGGAACCTATTATGAATCCTTTCAATAACATTTAAAATGATTCAGTTATGGGGTTTTGGTTTTTTTCTAGTTAGCTTGGTAACATGAGAGCAAAACTGCCTAGCACCATTGTGTTAGCTTTGGGGGAAAACACAGTGCTATAAGCAAATGCAAATGCTCTTTTGTTTTCCCCTCATTACCCAACAGAATAAGAATAGGGGTGTAATTGGACAAGTGACCTCACATTTGGACACATATAGGAAAGAATGAAATGTATGTTATTGTAGGTTCTCTGGAGTTTCCCATAAGCAAACCTCTCCAGATATTTCCCTAAATGTCAGATCCTGCTTCATATGAAGTCAGTGGGAGGTTTGCCATTGTCTTCTCTGTCAGCAGGATGGAGCCTCTGGAACTTGTGTTCAGATGTGGTGACTTATCCATGCCCATCAATGTCACTAGAGCTCTGTCTGCTTAGATTAGCTGAAGATCTGCCAAGATTTATATACACTCTATCACTATTGAAATCACAGCATACAGGAATTTAAAAAACAAAACCAGAAAGGGCCAACAAACAAAACAGACTTCTTTATTCAAAGAAGCCCTGCAGGACAGTCCTGTACCTTTGGGAAAGGATTGCACATGAACAGAGCCAAAGAACATGGAAACTTTTAGGCATGGTGGCAGCCAGAGCACTGCACAGAGGATAAGCTTGCTTTGTTCACTCCCGGGAGTGCATGAGCTGTTGTTCTCCACAGATGGATATGTGAGAACCACAAGTAAGAATGATGTCTCCTCCAGCTGATGGGGCCTGCAGAGCAAAGATGAGAGAAGAAATATGTGAGTGCTGGTTGTCAGAAAGGGATGAGGAACACCAGCTGGGCCCCAGGTGACAAAGGAAGAGACCCAAATTCCTACCAGCAAAACCACTGAACTCATGGCTGGCAGAGCCAGCATGGAACAGAACTGTATACAAACCTTTCCATCTTGACAATTATTCCCTCTCCTGTTCTTTATGGCCCAGCTTCTTTGATTTTTCTCTATGTAAAAGACTAAATTTTATCAAATAAAATTTTCGCCTTAAAAGTCCTGCCATTTTCCTGCTGAAACTCATTGTAGGAGAAAGCTTTGGCAGATCTGCCCCAAACCTCTGGTCGTTGCAGTCCTATCAGAAGTACCAAGAGACATCAACTGCACTGACTCATGAAATTTAAGAGGTTTTGAGGGTTTTTTTTGAGGTTGTTTGGTTAAATCAAAACCATTCCCCTTGCTATCACCTAAGCTGAAATATAAACATACTCTTCTTAAAATTACAGTGCATCTTTGTTTTGTTTAAACGTAACTTTTTGGAAAACAAATCCTGCTGAGGTTTACATCTTGCTCAGCCTTTTAATTCAGTGCCAGACGAAAAGCAGACAGGGTGAACTGCTTAAAAAGGACAACAAGTACACTTTATTTTGGAGTCAGCCAACCACAGAGAAGAGAAGAGAAGAAAAAACAGCTGTGATGAGATTCATATTCATAAGGCTCCTCCAATAACGTTTGCATTGCTGTAATGCCATCTGCTTAATGAATATGCCCAGCACCTAGTAAGGTAAAATAAAAGTAATACTCTCAGCTGGAAAATGGAAACAGAGGTGGCAAGTGGCGTTCATGAGGTCACAGGATTTGTATGTGGACATGTATGTGATGAAGACACCAAACCACAGCTCTCCACTCCAGAGCTTAACCAGAAGACCATAACTTACCTATGAACTTGTTAATCACCCTGTGCACAGTCACAGAACCTGTGACAGGGAACTCCAGGCCTTCTGTCACAGCAGAGTATGAAGTTGATCACAATCAAAGGTGTTTCTGCTGACCTCTGAAATGAGAAAGAGCTTCTGGCAAGCAGTGGTGGTGAATGCTGGAGCTGCTGTCACCTCTGTGATAACAGGACCAGCATTTGTAATAGAGCCACTCCCCCAGAAATAGTAATAGTTTAGATTTAACTCTCTCATTGCATGTAAAAACCAAAAGTAGTCCACTGAGACCACTCTACTCCACTACTACTAACTCACTGAACACCATTTATGGCTTTGCTAAGCTGCTGCTGAAGCCATAAGGAAGGACTCATGAGATCCAAGAGCTTCTGGCCAGCCACAGGGGGAGAAGGGCCACTCTCTCCACACCAGCCACTGCAGAGGACACCACGTGTGTGTACAGCCAGCATGCTCTGTGGCCATCAGCCAGGTAATTCACACACCTCTGCCTGGGGACAACCATCCATACTCTCTGGAGGTCTGAAGGAATAAAGAAACTTCTCTCTACTCTGGGGCTGCCCAAGCTCCTCTAAATCATGGCAGCTGGGGGTAGTCCATGATGGCTGGAAAAATGGAATTGTAACATCAGCTTTAAAAAGGGGAAAGTGGAAGACCCAGGAAACAGTCAGTTTCACCAATGTGCCTGGCAAGATCCTGGAGCAGATTCTCCTGGAAATTCTGCTAAGGCACATGGAAACAAAGGGATGATTGGTAACAGACAACTAATGGCAAATGATGCCTGACAAATCTGGTGAGCTCTATCTGGGGTGACAGCATCAGTGGACAGGGCAGAGCTACTGACATCCCCTGCTGGACTTATCCAAATTGTTTGACACTGCCCCACATGAGAGCCTTGTCTCTAAACTGGGGAGACATGGATTTGAGGGATGGACCAGTGGGTGGATAAAGAACTGGCTGGTGGCCAGCCACAAGGATTTGTGGCCAAGGGCTCATGGTCCATGTGGAGACCAGGGATGAGTGGTGTCCCTCAGGGGTCAGTGCTGGGGCCCATGCTGCCCAACACCTTTGTCAGGGACGTGGGCAGTGGGATCAAGGGCACCCTCAGCAAGTTCACTGGCAGCACCAGGCTGTGTGGGGCAGTCAAAACACTGAGGGAAGGGATGGCATCCAGAGGGACCTGGACAGGCTTGAGAGCTGGGCCAGTGCAAACCTCATGGGGTCAGCAAGGCAAAGTGCAAGGTCCTACAGCTGGGTCATGGCAATCCCAGACACAGTAACTGCTTGGGCAGAGAAGTGACTCTGAGAGCAGCCCTGCAGTGAGAGATTTGGGCCATGATGGTAGATTAAAAACTTGATATTAATCAGTTCAGAAAGCCAAGGAAATCCTGGACTGCATCAAAAGGAGCATGGCCAGCAGGCAAGGGAGGTGATTCTGCCCCTCTGCTCTGATGAGACCCCAGCTGGAGTGCTGCACCCAGGCCTGGAGTCCCCAGCAAAGGAAGGACAAGGAACTGTCAGAGTGAGACCTGAGGAGGCCATGAAGCTGATAAGAGGACTGAAACACCTTCCCTGTGAAGACAGGCTGGGAAAATTTTTGCTGTTCAGACTGAAGAAGACAAGTTTGCATGGAGAACTTATAACAGCCTCACAGTATCTGAAAGTGGCCTACAGGGTAGGAGCCAGAGATGGACTGTTCATCAGGAACTGCAGTGATAGGATAAGGAGTAATGGGCAGAAATTAAAATTTACTGTGGTTGTGGTGAGATGCTGGAAAAAATTTCCCAGGGTGCCCCTGGCAGTGTGGATGTCCCTGGGTGGACGCTTTGAGCAGCCTGGTCTAGTGCTCATAGCAGAGGGAGTTGGGACTAGATGAGCTCAAGGTCATTCCTACCCCTTAACATCCTAAAAGTACATGATTCTATGATAACTGTGACCCACTTCCAGGAACACATCTTACCTCTGGTAACACAGGCAGTGGCCTTTCCTCAGACTTATGTCCCACCCGCCATAGTTGTACCCTTTCTTGTGCTCTCTGGGAACAACTTCCGAATCAGAGCCAGCTCACCAGCTAAAGTCACCCACCAGGGTTCTGTGTCCTGACAGAAAAAGAGGTTTTGGTAGCTGTAGCAACAAACTACAACCAGGTCCCAAAAGCAGCCTACATGATCGGGTCTGGGGCACCAGCTACCAGGAGGCTGAGGAGCAACGAAGGAATGGGTTCTTGTCTAGAAATCCGAAGGCTGGTTATTGATGTACAGCTTCCAATACATGTCCAGGGACAAGAACGGGCATGGGCTGAGGGGCATGAACAGCATTCTATATGGGACAAGAAGAGGGGGCAGTTTGGGGGTTAGGGTCCAGTGGGGACAGGGCAAGGTTCTGCATAGGAGGGGATAGGGAAAGCCAGTGGGGATTGACAGGGTGGGGCAATGCGACAGAACAGAACCAACAGAGATCCAGAGAAGGGAGAACATTCTAGGGGATGTATGTAAGTGGGCTTGTGGGCTGAACCAGGGTGGTCAGGGGCAACGGGCCAATGGGACATGGGAACTGAGGGAGAATTAACATACTCAGTACTGTTGATCACAAGGTCAACATGTCAGCTCAGCATTTCTAGCTTCAGGGTAAAGGATAGAAAGGCACAGGAAAATAATATTAAGGCAAGGATATTGATGGGACAGAGCTGAAATCAAGAAGAGAGACAAAATCATGCATCAGCTTTCCTCAGAGGTACCTCGATTACTTGACTATGCCTATGTCATTTATCCTTTATATATTTTTTCCTCACTCAGATGTAGAACGCGCATTAATTGTTAAATGGATTATTGTTAACAGCATGAGGAGGTTTCCTGTAACTTCTTGCCAGGCCAATAAATCTTTGGCTTTTGGCCTCACAGTATTTATTTGCAGTATATTTCACCCTTGGGCAAAATATAAAAAAACTCACTTTTGGGCACTAGACAGCTGAGATTCCTGCCAAGCAAGATGTGCTGTCTGCCCACACAAAGCACAGAGCACACAGGCCACAAAGGGAACTTCGAGTAAAGAGGTCAGCAGCAGCCGTACATGCTCAGATGACAGACCCTGCCTGAGAGGAAAGAGGACTCCTCATTTCCTGAGCTCTCACTGACATTTCTTCCACATGAGGTTGGAAGAAGAGGAAAACAAGAGTCTGTTCATTAAAGCTCAAGCTATTTTAAAAGTAACACCTGTGAGACACTTCAACCGAATTCACAGATCTTCCTGGAAAGGAAAATGAGTTTTTCTGCTCAGCATCACAACCTGAAATGCAGAGATTCCTCACCCTGTGGAGTCCTCTAACAGATATCATCTTCAAGTAAACTCGGGAAAGGGATAAGTTAAGGTCTCAATGCCCTGGGACAATTACAACTACAGATTCATGCTTTTAAATTTGATGCATGAAGGGTTAATCCAAAATTATATCGTATACTGCAGTGCCATCATGGCAATGATTCACAAATAACTGACTTCAGCTTTGCAGGACAAAACAGTGGCAATATTATGAAACCCGTACAGAAACTGACTGTAACATAATTGATATGAATGGTTTATTGGAGGTGGGCTGTTACCTTCAGTGGTACAGTTAAATTTTTCCTCTATTGTTAGCCCCAATTGTGAAGAATTTTTTAAAATCATCTGAATAAAAGCAGTGTTTTCCATCTGTTTCTAGTAGTCAATAGCTCCTAAACACCTTTACAATTTGGATCTACAGCTGCAAAACTTGCATGTGAATATCTCTAATGACAAATTAATTCAGGACAAGTTTTAGGCCTAAACTCACATCCATTGAATGAATTTGCCCTGTAAAAAATTTGGTTTGAACATTTAATGCTTGCAGCATTAAATACAGTGTTTCCTGAGTAGCCAATCTCTCTTATAATCGTTGAGGTGAATTATACTTTATTAACCATACAAGTAGGACACGTTCTTCCTATCAAATATGTGCCTTTCAGAAGAATAGGCTCCTCCACTGCTGGAAGAGTTAGTGTTTAAAAATACACTTCTGCTATTTTGCTGTTCTTTGAAGAAGTTACTCCTTCAAAGCAAAGGCACTCAATTGCATCAGAAACATAAACATCTGCCAAAAATATGTTTGTAATCAGCATTCAGAGTCAGGAAAGCATCCCTATGCATAAAGGTTAGTTCAGCATGTGTTTAAATTTAAGCACATATTTCAGTCACATGAAAGAAAGTTATACTTCAGCATTTCTCCTGCATTGGCTGTTGTACTTACTCTCTGCTGGAGAAATCAGTGGTTCATCCAATGAACTAAATGCAGTGCCTATATTTCTTAAGAAAATTTGACATACACATTGAAATATTTTCCTAGGTAAGCATGGGATTTCAGTATATGCACAAGAAAGTTTCTAGATGAAGGTCTAAAATCAGAAAAGATGTATGAAGAAACAAGAATTAATTACCTGTCATTCCCAAGAAAAGACCTTTATTTCAAATACAGCCTACATTTTTCAGGGAATCACTGTTCTCTGTAGTTCTTGAACAGCTGGGCTTCAGCTGGCAAGGTTTAGTTAAGAGTGAAAGGCTGCCACCTGATAAAATATTCTCATTCCCCAGCATGAAAAAGAAGGAGTGGCCTGCACAATATTGAGTTTGATATAAATGAAAGGGCATGTAATTTCAAAGACACCTACTAATTTATTTTAATTAGTATATTATTAATTATGACAATTAAATAGCTCCTGGGGTTTTATCAAAACCCTTCTTTTTCTACCAGTATTATATTTTTCTTTTCAGATAAGCATGTCTCAACTTAATTAAGGATAGAAATTGTTCTGCTTTGTAAAAATGTAGTCACATGTTCCAATTTTTATGGATTAGAATCATACAGATCATGCTGTTTTGTAAAGGACTTTCAGTAATTTCATTTTAGGTTCTGCTTTATAGTGTTTGCTTAGCTCATAATCTTCCCATAAAATTTTTCTGCCCAAAACATTTATTTCTTTACTTGGTTTGTATTTAATTGCCATAAATCAGCAAACTGTAAGAACTCTGAACACAGAGTGATTGATCCACTCCTTCACATACTGTATATATCTCTGACTTAACTCAATTTAACAGTATTGTTCTTTTCCTCACCATATACTGACGTACTTCTCTATCAAACTTTACAAATGTTTGCAAATTTTTTTTCCAACATATTGACCAAGAAGTGAGTAAATTTAAGAACAAAGTGAAATTTGTCTTGTTCTTTTAAAAACTAGAAGGGATAAAAGACCTGCCTTACACAAATATGACCCCTAAATACGACAACCAGCTAAAAACACAGTGGACTTGTTCATTTCATCCTTTGATGTTTGGAGAATGAGCATAAGTGAGAAGTTATTTTGGTATTCAGATTAATATCATATTTTCACTTTATTCATCCTGAGACTCAGAAAGTGAAACAGAAAACATGAACATGCTCAGGCCTATATAGTATTAACATCTTTTCTGAAAACCCTGCACTCATATAATTTATACATACAGCTGGAACAGTCTAAAGCTCCTCAACACTTGCCAAAAATATCATGACTAAACGGACACAGCCACAGATACATCAGCACAGAAATAGTCCTGTATCAGTCAGTACCCTCTTTACAGCACAGCTTGCACACCTCATCACATGGTGCAAGCACAGATATAGATATCATCCCTCGCAGGACTGCATTTGTGCCTATTCCCTGTCAGGTCTTCTGTGCACAGCACACAAATGATGGGAAGATCTAGCAATTTCTTGCGGCACCATCTTTAGCCCATCAGCATCCCAAAGGTGGTTTGGCCCTAGAGGAATAAAAGCTGAGAGGACATGTACAGTGTGAGGAAAAAAGAAAGTAAAATTCCAGAAGAAGACAGCTGACTTTTCTCACAAAGTACCAAAACCAGACAGAAAGGCAAAAAGCTGATAGGTCAAATAATTACAAATGCAAGATCTGACCTGCTGTGGGGTTGGTGGTACATACAGCCTAGCAATTGCCATTAAGGGTCAAAAGTGTCTGCAGGAATCCTTCTGCAGACATCTGTCAGTGACTATTCTGATCTGTCTTATAACCAAGGTGTTTGTTCTGGAAGACAAATAATTCGTTTACTCCTTGGAGTTTTGGTCTATATTGAGGTAAAAACTCAGCCCATCCTGCTCTCCTTCAAAGCTGTTCAGAATAATATTTAATAAGGAAATGATAAAGCAGAGAACAGTTGAAACTTATTTCCAAAAATCTCTTTAATTTCATCTGCTGTGACTGACAGTCAGATCAGCAGTGCTCAGAGCACACCACAAGCCTTGTAAATGAATGTCAAGGAATTTTGCCTGAGCCAGCGTTTCCCAGATGCAACATCTGGTTTTCAGCTTGCCAGCAAACTTACAGTTTGGTTTATTAGAGCACAAGGGAGGTCAAGTGACCTGCCAGAGGTCTCCCAGCGAGTGGAACATAGCACTGGGTTTGAACTCAGGTTCCACCTGGTTTGCAAACTTCTACTGTCTTGTTTGGATGCTTCCCAACCATCAACCCTGCTCCTCCCTGCCAACTCCCCAAACTCACCAGCCTTCTTCCCAGCCAGGTTACAAGCAGGACTTTTTACTATTCTCAAAACTCTTTTTGTGGCCCACTCTGCCCCACCCAGCATTCTTACACAGACACATGAATGGATAGGAAAGCTTCTGTAGTGCCTAAACCAGGGCAATCCCAAGCTGGTCAAGGCAAGGAGAGCCACTGCTCCTCAAACATGCAGAGGTTGGGGTTAGTCTAAGCCCCCGAAAATGTTGGAGAAATACATATTTTCCTCCCTCTTGGCAACCTTGGCATTACCTGAATGCCTGTTTCTTGGAAGTGGCACCTCTCTAAGCTGCTCATCACTGCTCAGCTCTGACATGCATCTGATTGTTTCCTTGCTCCTCAGAGCCATGACTGAGCCCATCAGAGGCCTGGCTGAATTGCTTTTGCAATCAATAAGTACTTATAAATCAGTAAACTCAAGGGTAGCAAAATAAGATTTTTAATTGTTTTTCTTGTTCTTATTATTATCAAAAATAGTAAAGTTAACAATAAAATACTCGGCCCAAAGATATGCAGTTTTATCTTAAAATGTACAAATCTTTTGTTGCCTCTGTAGTGAACATGAAATCAGACCAAGAATCAAAGAAGGCAAAACAAAACCCAAGGCTTCCCAATAACCATCTTTACTGTCTTGTATAATCCATAACATTCCTCTGTGGTTCAGCTCCCCCTCCTATAAAGTAGAGCTATTTACAAACATCTGTCTTTGCCAAAAAGCGGATTTTTTTGGGAAATGAGGATTCTATTAGGTGTAATCCTGTAAGTTTACAGGCTTTGAAGCCTGTCCTCAAAATTGAAACTATAGTCTATGTGGTTTGGGTTTTTTTGGCTATCTAATTAATTACTTCATTGTGTCCAGCAAGAAAAGCCAACATTAATAACACGTGACTGTGCATGGGCAAAGGAAAGAGATACTGTCCTTCACACAAAGCAGTAGAGCATGAGTCCCTCCTGGCCTCCACCTCTGTCATCTTAGCTGTGTACAGGGCTGGGCTCCAATCCACCTGGGGAGTTAAACAGCTTAGAAACCAAACCTACAGATCCAGTTTTGCTAAAGGGTTTATTTGGAACAGGAAACTCAAGATAGGACTCTGCCATGAAACTAAAGGATTGATGCTTGCTAAATAACAGCACTGTGCATCATATGACTTTCTACCCACCCTGGCTCTTAGGAGAGCTGCTCTCCTGGGTGGATAGGTACATACACAGTGGAAATATTGTCAGTTAAGCGGCAAACTGCTGCCTGGGACCACTTTTATGATCTTTGGTTGATTTGGTGTATCAAGGATGGATATGTGGCTTTGGAGATTCCTCCTGAAAAGCCACTACAGCTGCTAGTAATGATGCCCTTGTGTCATTCATAGCTGAGTTCACAATTTTGTCTAAAGCAAGTTCTACTAGATACTGTTTTAAAAATGCTTCACTGCAAAAGCAGAAAACAAGATCTACTGTCATTTCCACATTGCAGTATTACACTAGATTAAGCCTCTAGAAGTACCTCAGATGGAATTTCTTCCTGCTCCAACTGCCAAACAATTTACACCATGAAAACTTGTATAAATTGGACAAGGTATAATGGACACTATCAGAGTGCTCTTTCCTTGTCAATTCAGATTCAAAAATTGTTCACAAGTAACAAATTATTAAGGCATTCAAAGCCTTATTTCACTCTTTACCTATTGAACACAATTACTTATTAAAGTAAAAAGAAACCAAAAAAACCATAAAAACAAAATTTTAAAACCCTTTAAAATTGTTTGAATCGCTGAGATTTCTTTTGTGGGCTACTTCCAAACATCTTGCTCTATTTTGTTACAATCCTCAAAGGTCACAAAACATTTACCATTTTTCTTAATCCCGCCCCACAACATGTGCTATAGCTCTCAGGTTGATCCTTCGCACAACCACCCTCTTCTCAGTCTCTGTAAATCAGAAGTCAGTAACACATATCCCTCTCTGTATTGCAACATGCTCCCATCAGGTTATTCAGAAAAAGACAATTCTTAATCTGGACTACACAGAAGAGAAAAAATGGGAAATTTCATGGCAGCTTTTAAACTGCCACATGCCATAACCCTGCACAGAGCAACAGAGACACTCTTTTTGACCCAAGCTAGGAAGGTATGTGGCTGTGGCAGATGGGTCTTGTTAACAGCAATGCACAGCTAAAAAAGGAGTTTGTGTCTGCCTTTTGAAACAAGCAAGTTTGAAGTGTAACACATCCTGTAAATTAAAGCCTTAGAAGCAGAAAATGCATTAAAAAGCTCAGTGTTTAACATTGAACACTGAGTTAAATTTTAGTTTTAGATTACAAATAAAATAGTCCCTGTCTCTCTCCAACCCAGAAAGCAGAAACTTTGCACATGCTTTGGTCTGTATTTCCATGTGAGCCACATCATGAGAGTTGCATGATGGACAGCCTCACATTACTTCAGTCTTCTGCTTTAATTCAAAAACTAAAAAGAGAAAAAGAGAAAGAGCAGGTACATTTCACTTGAATTCAGCTCTGGAGTTTGAAATACAGATTTTGAGATGAGAAAGAAAAGTTTCTTTTCCTAGCTACAGCATATTTTTCTCTGTGGAGGAAGTGAACACTAGCCAAAAAGCAAAAATATAATCCATGAGTTCCTGTATTTTAACTGTCTCTCATCTTGAAGCAATAAACAAAGGTTAATCAAATACTTACTAGCTGAGTAAATATTTTTGCTCATATGTATAAACCGACCTAGGTCAGATTCTCATGTTTTGGCTCAGCATTAGTATCTCTTTTCAAGGTTGGTAGATTCAAAATTCTTTTTTTCCATCTTAACTCCATATGCTAAATTGAGAAACTATGCATATATACATAAATGAGTGTACACACACACTCTATACACATTGTTTTTTACAGACCCTCCAAGAACTGTTTCTTTTTCCTCTAAACAAAGCCCAGAAGCATGCTCATGAAAGTGTCTCCACAGAACTTTGCCATAACAATTTAACAGAAGTCAGCATGTTCCAGCAAGGTAACACACTCCAGCTGCCTGCAAACTAGGTGGAAGGATCTTCCCAGCCCACCTTACAGAGGCTGATGACGTGTCAAAAGCTCCATTTAGGCAACATGCTCCCACCCAACCCTGCTTACCTTGCATATTCACTCCTATCTGGCTTTCCAAGGCAAGCTGAGGTCCTGTATCACTCTTCTCATATGCCAGCATAACAGAGAGCCCTGTGCTGTGGATATTGCTAGAACTATTCCTTTGCTCCAGCTCTGTGAAGGCTGGGGTTTAAGCCCCCAACTCCATTTGAATCCTTGCATCAAATTTCTCCGTTGCCTGAAAGATGTGCTGAAGTCCCCCAAGGAGCATGACCCCACTTTTCTCCAAAAGCTTTAGAGAAGGGAATGGAGAAGTAACTGTTCTCTGAGGGCCTCCCAGAGGAGACCTGACCTGCCAGGCAGCAGGAACCCTGCACTGCCCTCCCTGGAAAAAGAACCAATAATGTCAAGTAACATCTGCCAGCATGATTATCTATGCTTTCCAAAACAGTGCTGTTCAATTCTACAAAGCTTGTGGCTATGTGTCATGTTCCAGTGTGGGGAACTGCAAGGAGTTCTTTTAAAAACAGATGGTCAGGAACTAAATTAGGCCAAACAAGGCAAACACTGTATCTGAGAACCGTCTATTGGTAATGAAAAGACAAAATAACAAGGAGTTACCTTACTAAAGAGGGCTAGAGAAAACAGAGTAAGAAGAAGAAAAATGGGAGGGAGAGGGAGAGAGGGAGAGCGAGGAGGCAGAGGGAAAAGAGAGCGTTCGGCCCAGAGGTCGGGCAGTGCGGCCGGTGTCCCGAGGGGCGGCTGTGCCCGCTGCGGGCCTGTGGCGGCTCCTGCGGTGGGACACGGGTGAGGGGATGGGGCAGGAGGACAGTGACACGGGTGAGGGGATGGGGCAGGAGGACAGGGACTGGACACGGGTGAGGGGATGGGGCAGGAGGGCTGGAACTGGACATGGGTGAGGGGATGGGGCTGGAGGGCTGGAACTGGACATGGGTGAGGGGATGGGGCAGGAGGACAGGGACATGGGTGAGGGGATGGGACAGGAGGAAGGGACTGGACACGGGTGAGGGGATGGGACAGCAGGGCTGGGACTGGACACGGGTGAGGGGATGGGACAGGAGGGCTGGGACTGGGGGTGAGGGGATGGGGCAGGAGGGCTGGGACTGGACATGGGTGAGGGGATGGGGCAGGAGGACAGGGACATGGGTGAGGGGATGGGGCAGGAGGACAGGGACTGGACACGGGTGAGGGGATGGGACAGGAGGACAGGGACACGGGTGAGGGGATGGGACAGGAGGGCTGGGACTGGACACGGGTGAGGGGATGGGGCAGGAGGACAGGGACACGGGTGAGGGGATGGGGCAGGAGGGCTGGGGACTGGTGACGGGGGGCAGGAGGACAGGGACATGGGTGAGGGGATGGGGCAGGAGGGCCAGGACTGGACAGGGTCATGGGGAGGATCTCAGTGGGCTGGCTCCGAGGCGGGCAGGGTTGGACCCTGGTGGCTCAGCAGGGACACAGGGAGGCAGAACAGACACGAGGGCGAGCAAGAGCCAGCGAGGACAGGAGACCCTAAAGATAGGCTGGGGTCAGGGCAAAAACATAAGACTGAAAAAGCCCCAAATCAAAAGCAAGTTTAGACAAGCAAGTCTCAAAAAGCCCTCAAATCACCAAGCAAAAGCACAGCCCCAAACCGAAAGGCCACACTGAAAAAGCAAGTTTGAAAAGCCCCAGAAGAGTCCAAAGGCAAGAGACAGAACAGCCCCCAGGGCCTGGGGTGCAGTGAGCTCTTGCCCCTGACTCCTCCCCGGGTGTGCTGCTGACAGGACACCTCTGGCCCAGTGCAGTGTCCCAGTGCAGCGCATGGGGAGAGAGGAGACCTTTTGCCCTCTGATGCAGAGTGTCTCTGTGTGCAGTGTCTGCAGGGCTCCCCTGCCACTGCCTGTCCCAGGCGAGACGTGAACTGGTGGCCAGGTGAAATCCCCCCAGAGACAAGGCTTTCCTCCTGGATCTTCTTCTGGCTGTCTCCTGGACATTGCACATGTACAACCCCTCCCCTACAGGCCTTCGGCAACTATTGTTGAGGCATAACAAAACTAAATTGGCTCCTCACCATATGCTTTGAAAGTTTTTCTTTTCAAACAGGCTCTGCTTTGTTCCAAGCTCTTCCTGCATTTCACAGGATCGTATATGAACTGTTTTAATAGAAAAGTTCTGCCGTAACTTTTCCTTCAGACAAGTGATCACTTTATGTCCTGAAAAGCACATATCAGACCAGAAATTACTTTTGGGAGCTGTATCTGTCTCCTGATCCTCTAAGACTCAATTAACTCAGCTTCTTAAGGACCACAGCCTTGCAAACAAGCTCCATCACTACAGCTGTAATTTGATGGCCCTGGACTGTACTTAAGCTAATGCCTTTGGATCCAGAAGGCAAAAATGAAGAGTGGGTGTTACCAGGCCACCTTTCAAGTCCTGGTTTGTTGACCAAACCTTTCACTAAGGCAATTCAATGCAGGTTCTTCTTCTCATCTCCCTCTGCAGAGGTACTGTGACCTACTCATGGATGCCAGATGGATCTGACACCTTGGCATCTAGATCTGACACACTGATATCTAGGGCATGACTCCACAAACCAAGACTCCTCAAGGGAGAGGAGGAATGTTTCATTTACAGGAGCTAGCCATGCTTGTTTATTCTCAGTGAGGAGAATGCATGTTTTGTCTGACAGAAAAATCATTAAAACATTTTAAAATGGAAACTAGACCCTAGATAGTACTCTGGTGCTTATAAAATATAATATAAGAGAGATCAGAGGAAACAGATTTATGAGAGTCTAATTTTTTTCCAATATTCACCAGTCACTTGGGAGTGAGGTGAATAACTTGCACAGTTACTCCATTCCTTCCTCATCCATTAGAATTTGCACCTTCTCCCTGGAGCTCAGTGAATGCATTCACCCTAAGGGACCCAAAAGCCAAATTTCCCTGCAAGTGTTTATATGAGACTAACTTTTCATGGGTCCGGGCCAGACCACGAGGAAGCCCTCTGCTCATTTTTTGCCTTCTCCTGGAAAGATAAAACATTGCATGCCTTTGTCAGCAGTGGTCTAGCTTGGCTCCATCTCCAGCCTGGGATCTAATCCTAGGAAACACTCACATGACTTCTCCTTACAGAATCTCCATTTGAGCCAGATTTCCCTGAAATTATCCCCTCTTTATTTATCCTACTATTGGCTTTGTTGTTTTGGAGATATTTTTAACCTTTAATTTCACGCTTTGGGGCCTAATTGTAGGAAGACCTGACTGTACCCCGTCAGTTATGAGAATAACTTCTGACTGCTGCTTTCTTGGAAGGGCAGTTCCACCACTGAGACTGAAAATTTTCCCTCCTGTTGTTCTTTCTACAAGTTTCAAACGTATTTCAATCTTTAAACACGAGCCTACTTAAACAATCCACATGTACATTAATGACATTTTAGATGTTTCTTTGGGAGTCACTAAGTCAATCAGCATCAGAATTTCCATGTGAAGCAGTCTGATATGAACTTGCTGGTAAACAGGTCTAGAATGGAGACAGCTGACAAAGGGAGAGAACAATGGGACAAAAAGTACATCATTTTCTCATCCTCTCTCAACTTTACATTCTCCTTCTCCCAAGTTCAGTCTCAGCTTCTCTCCTCTTACTGTTCTCAGCTAAAATTTCTGCAATTTCAATTCTCAAGCAGAGAAGCATGGTTAGGATGGCATCAGCTCTGCTCACCATGGGTGATAAGAGTGAAGAAGATCTTTGCCAAGCTGCTGTCAGGGTTGGGTTTAGGTTTTTGCCCATTGCATGGAAGCATGTCAGCCAGAGGCACCCCACAACCTCTCTCACAACACTGCTACCCACCACTTAAAAGGCCGGTCAACACTGGCATTTTTCCATGTTTATTGCTCTCCATGAAACTTCCAAGTTAAATATGTGGGTTTATGTCTTACTGAAGCCTTTGACTAATCTTGTTCTCTTTTGTGCTGTGGTCACTTTATGGGAATGAGTGTGGTTGCAGAGGGAACCAGTCCCAGCTACTAACTCAGCTGCCACAGTTCAGAGGGAGAGCTTGTTTCTGATCTTTACATAGTCCCTCTGTGAGAACATCTCCTCAATATTAAGATTGTTGGCCACTACTTTGTCTATGAGATCAAGCTGCACTTTCTCCAGTGGTTCCTCCAGCACCTTCTAAGGAAGCTGAGCTACTATTTGAGGCATAGTCTTTCAGGGAGATAGGCAGCTAAAAGTTGTTTGCAGTGGGATAGTGCAACATTTTCAAAACAAACAAGTCTATTAGCCAGTGTTAATAGTACTTTCTTAGCAAGCTCTTACCAGTCATGTTAATTCTCTCTTTTTAACAATGGCAGAAATTATTTAATTCTATCCATTTAATAAGCACACAATTATCATTCTCTAGTCATGAGACTACTGTCTGATTTCAGCCTCTACTTATGTCTTTTTACCTATTTCTGGATCTCTTGGCCAGTAAACATGATGTGTGGTAATAGGTTTCCACTGTAGATAGGTCAAAGGCCTCTGATCTTGAACATCTTGACTTATGCATAGGACTTCCAATTTGCCATCAACCAGGTGAATCTATACAAGCTCATATGGTAGAGCCTGCAGTGTCAAGTGCAGGGTGGAATGTAGACATGTACAGGGGAAATGTCCACCCTGACACAGCGTCACAACCCCCAGGCTTCCAGCAGCTCCTCTGGAAAGGTATCACAGTTCCGCTGCCCTGTTACAGGTTCAGAGAGGAATCTCCATCCCCTGCTGTCATTTCTAGCAAGTCCTGAACAACAAGATTGAGGACATGCTTTTTGCACCAGCCTAGGCAGGCAAAAAAAAATACATTTAAGGCAGGAATGGCAGGGGTGGCAGGGCTGGTTGTCCTGCCCAGTGGACAGGGGTCTTCTGGCTTTACAGGTTTGTAGAAGTTTGAAGACACAGGTTTGGAGAATACACAAAACCAGCTTGTACTCTGTCCCTCCTGGGTTCACTGCCCTCTCTATATGCATGAGAAACCGTGATCACAACTCGTGGAATCAAGAATCAGTGTGACCAGATCATGGAATTCAGGAGCTTTTGGTAACTGGAAGGACATACCTCTGTCTATGTGCAGTGGAACACCTGAGTCCATCTGCCTCAGCCACTCAGAAGACAGATCCACTTTCAGTTATGTGTTCTAAGTTATTTCTGCAGTTATTTCTCCTCTGAGTTTTACTATGTGGCTGAGAAAATTTTCTTCTGTTGCTGTTAATTAAAATTTTAATAAACAGACACTTGTGTACAGTTCTGCCATTACGCAGTTTATATCTCTCTCATTTAGATATTTCCTGGGCCATGCTTTAGTTTAAATATCTCTCAGATAGTAAAGTGACTCTTTTTCCCACACAATGCCCTCACATATATCTCCTTTCATAAACATTTCAGATACCTTTTGCCTTTCAGTTTCTTGCCTTCATCCTTTAGAATGACCTTTATATGTCCAGTCTAAGGAGATATGTTTTCTGAAGCTACTAGAAGGATTTTCTTTTCAGCTACTGCTGAAAGGAAAGGAGCAGTGTTATCCATTTCAACAAGGTTCTGCACAGTCCTTGCATTTCAGCTCCAACTGTGGAGAGTACTGAAACCCCAATTTCTTGAGGTTCTAAGTAGGGCATGTGATATGCTGAGTAATGAAATACTCACTTCCTCAGTTTTCTTTTGCTCCCTCTTCCTGCCCCCCACCATCAAACAGCATAGCCTTGAGATTATGCCTGCAAGGGTTTGCTTTAGACCTAAACCTAGAGGGAGAGCTTTCAAAGGGCAATGCTGGTGGTACTACTCTGTGCTCAGAACCAATGCATGCATATCTGCTCCACCAAGGTGCTTTAGCACCAACATCTTTCACTTATGTCAAAGTGAAATCTCATCTAATATGAGATTTGCTGTAATTTAATATAAAGCGGTTAGCAGCTTCTAAAGGAATCATCAAACTCAAAGCAGTGTTGAAAGTGAACAGGAATAATAGATCCAAGTTGTATCAAGCAGACACAAACAGTAGAATTCAACTTTGCTCTGCCTGATGCTCAAGATGCTTTTGCTTGGCAATTTAGCTTGTATACTAACCACTGTCATTTGGCACATTCAGAGATGTTTTAGGCACAGAAAAGAGGACAAGGACTGCTGTAATATTAAGGGATACAAACATAGAAAGCAATGAAAATGTTACTATGTCCTCTTTGGCCTGCTGTGTTTCCGAGTTCTTATTTTATGGAGAAACAACATGTCATTTATCCTCTGCACACATATGAATTATAAAGTTCCACAAGTACCAAGTGTGCAATTAGGGCTGGATTTTGCATACAAAGGGCAAAGAAGAGTGATGTGGCTTCCTACTGTTTCCCTTGTGCATTTCTGCTGGAATCAAGCCCTTCCAATGAGGAGACTATTGAGTAAGGCAGGAAGAAAGAGTCTATTTTTGCCAAGTAGGAGGTTCTGACACTACTTTGGAGAAAGGGACAGGGAGCTTTGGCTGAGCTGAACAACTAGCAGCTATGGCCCACACAGAAGGCAAAATCTACACAGTCTGCCAAAACAGCTAACTCCCAAGGGAGTTTCACTCCCAAGGTGGGAGGCAGCCCCAATGACTCCTTGACAGCTGCCATGTGTCACCTCTAATGCACATATCAAAAACTCTCCATCCTGTCTCCAAGACACACCTTGTCTTTTAAGACAGAGCAAAAAGTAAGTAATGGAATTGTTAAAAAAACAATGCAGATGATCTTTTCAGAGACAGCTGTATGTTATACTGGTCTGAATGTGGCCATAGTTCACATCTGTTGGACTTAATCTGCACGAAATCTATGCATTGTGACTGAGTCTCAAGAGATCATGTTTCAGCCCTGCAAAACCTGTGGCTCATGAGTGCAATTGTGTACACAAACCCACTGGAAAAGGGGTGAATGCAACAAAGACAAGACAGGAAAGGTCTTCTAACAGAAATTATGTCTAGAAGAGAAATGTTTTAAGAGTTGACTAGCAGCAATGATAAACAGAATGAATGTAAAATAATTAGTAAGGGGATTAAAAACATATTTAGGTAAGAAAGAGGGAGAACTCAGAAAGCACTTGGCATTGAAGCAAGCTGCCCTTCCAAGAGCTGTTGCAGAAAAAAATACACACTATAGTTATATTTAGAATCTATACTGAAACACTAGAGAGTCATCTGCAAAACTGCAATAATAAAAAACCCAAGTCTTTGAATTCATTGGCCTGATTCTCAAAAATGGGTTTCATTGAAAGCTATGAAGAAAGAAAAGCTATTGAAAAAAACTCTTTGGAGGGTCTTGCTATTACTAAATAAATACGATGAGCAAGGGATTATCACTTTTTTG
This sequence comes from Muscicapa striata striata, assembly GCA_030060385.1. Classification (NCBI taxonomy): domain Eukaryota; kingdom Metazoa; phylum Chordata; class Aves; order Passeriformes; family Muscicapidae; genus Muscicapa; species Muscicapa striata. The sequence goes on along the minus strand of JAREIS010000093.1, from coordinate 3,805,606 downwards.
CAATTTGATCATTATGTTCCAGGCACATTCTGAATATAAAGAAAATGCATGTTAGATTATGCCCAAAGGATTACTCCTTCTAATGATAGCTGTAAACTGTGTATATTTGAAACCCTGAATAATAGAGGGCAGAACACTCTGTGTGACTCAAACACCCACTGCTTGCTTGCAGAAAAAATCATCAGCATTATTGTATCTAAGGCAAGCCCAGACACTTGTGAAAAATGCAACAGAACGTGCTCACTATCATTAAAACTGGGATACCCTGTCACAAAACACCTGAGAAAATGCCACTGAGATTCAAACCAATAAGATGGCTTCCACATCTATGTGTCCAAGACTCAATTCCTGACCCTGAATTGGGTTTTGAGAGAGAGGGCATTTCATAGTTTGGTTTCATTCTTTAGCTGTAGAGGCTTCCCACTGCTGCTGGGAAGCTCAGATCTAAATCATTTCTCAAATTTGCTGCGAGAACCTGAGGGAAGAGAACCTGGAAGTGGCTCAGAATATCCCAATTAATGGCAGTAAAAGAGCTGTGGCAACCTGGCTTTGTGCACAGGAGTGTGACACCAGTGGTTCTGTGCCACACAGGACCCTGGGAGCACCTTGTGCTGCAACACAGCACCAGCTGACGCTGACGCTGTTACCACCAGCACCTACTCTGAAGCCACATCAGTGCTGAAAGCACTGCCAATAACACAGCCAAGCCCTGCACTGTCCCTAATAAGAAGAATTAAAATAAACTGGGGTTGAACTGGCTGCACCGGCACAAAAGCATTGTCTAAAGGAGGCTATTCAGATCTGTTATTACCAAGGGCTGCTGTACAATTTTAATGGAGCTTATCTGGTTCTTTTTCCCCCTTCTTTTCCCCCTTTCCTATCATCTGTCAGGAGCCATACCAAGCTTGCTGGACTCAAAGCTTCTGCTCTGGCCAGCCAGCTCCCATGTTTTTCCACAGGCTGCTGTGGGGCCAGTACCTTGTGCTCTGTCTATGAGCAGGAACATTCCTATGCTGCTGTGTGCACGCAGTGTGTGAACACTGTCGAAGAAATAGGACAGCCTGAGCCTTTTTATGCCCCAGCTTGCAGGGTTTTCATGACAAGTTTAAAACATTCAGCTCTTTTACCACCAAAAATGCCTGGCTAGTCAGTTTTTTCACAATCAGTACTGCTCTCTTTTAATGAGAGCTAAACCATTACCTTTTTGTTGTTGTCCTTGCCTTCTCTGTTGTTACCTGGTACTTTCTGATCCTGACTACTCACGAATAATTCCACAGCTCTGTATTGTCTGGTCTGTCCTGTGTTATGTTGATGAAGTCTCATGTTGATGAAGGCTCTGTTGATGAAGCCAACCATACTGTCATAAACAACACACTCTTCATGTACACGAGGCGAAGGACTAAAGAATTTTAAGGTTTTTTTTCACACTTTCCATTTCACTTTCGGAAACCTAAAAAAAAAAAAAAAAAAAAAAAAAAAAAAATAAAAAGAAAAAGTTGCAACCAAAGGAGAAGGGAGACACAAGGAGCTCATAATAGAGAGGGCAGGGCTGCAATGCTGAGTGCAGTTATAACATCTTGTAATTGCCTTAATGAGGAGTCAGTTTATTTTTACAAAAAAAGGAATTAAATCTGAATGTCATTATCAAACATACCACAACAATACAACTCCTGCACACCTTCAGAGATATCTGCCTGTCTACTTTTGGTGATGGAGAGCAGCCAAGCAGGTCTCTTAACTGGCTCAGTCTCATGCTTGGTGGAGCAGCATGACAACTCTTGCAGGGCTCTGTGCCAGCTGGCAGTGCTTCAACGTAATAATCCTATACAGCACTTTCCTACAGTGCACTGCAGGGTGTTGTAAGGCTTCATTAGCTAAGTTCTGTAAAGGATTGTGACTGCTTCAATAAAAGGGACTAGTTTAATGTTAAATAGTAGGAGGACATTTTTCACCATGCAAAATTTTCAGTTCCAGCTCAGAGAAGTCAGCTCTCATCTTGCCCTCAGCTCTGCTAAGGAGAGGCATCTGCCACAGGCAATAATATTAACAGGATTGCCTGGAGTGGCCTGAAAGAAACAGTGATACACAGATTTCTTTCATATTCAAAGGAACATTTCATTGATTTCTTGAAGGAAATGTTAATTTTCTTCCTTGGCAATACTTTAGTAGCTAAAACTGTATGCAGGCTGGTCCTGGGTTTTGCTAGAATATTTCATTCAGTTGCATTTAAAACCTTTATAAACAGTCATTTTCAAAAGTAACAAAAAGGAGGTAAGAAGGCTTTTAGCCTAAGTGAAAACTATTTCCATTGCAGTTAGCAGAACAATTCACACTCAACAGCAGTAAGCTTTTGCTGTTATATTACATAAGTAAATGACAGTTTAAATTAAAACAGTTAATCAACTGCTAGCCATACAAACCTTCCATGCACTACATCATGAAGACAATATAACCATGGACAACAATGACCTTTCTGTCAAGAAAATCCATTCTGAAAGGAGAGGAAATCTCCCACTGACTGTGAACCTAGCAAATAGTTCTGCATCATGCCCTCAAAAAATCCAAAACCAAAAATTTAAAAAAAACCTAAGCCAGATTATTTATAGGAGGTAGATCTGACAAATTCAGAGAATCATGGTACCAAAAAAGAACCCCTCCCTGCACTATAATTCAAAGGTTTCAGAAATTACTGGAGTAAATCACAAGGGTCACTTTTCTCCGTGATGTTGTCAACTCGAGTCCATCCGTTTCCCAACAGTCACTGAAGTACACTATCTTCTGCATTCCATAATATGAAGACCTGAAAGCTTAGAAAGCAGAGTTGTTGACAGTTGAAAACAAGACTTTCCTCAGGAAGCAGGGTCCTGTGGGAGCTGGCAGACTAATTTGCTAAGCCACTATCTACCATTTTTAAAAAAACAATGCTGGTGAAGTTCCAGATGACTGGAGAAAGGGAAATAAACCCCCGTTTTAAGAGGGCTGTTAACCCTATCTCATTGCATGTAAAAACCAAAGTAGTCCACTGAGAGCTGAAACATAACTAACTCACTGAACACCATTTATGGCTTTGCTAAGCTGCTGCTGAAGCCATAAGGAAGGACTTATGAGATCCAAGAGCTTCTGGCCAGCCACAGGGGGAGAAGGGCCACTCTCTCCACACCAGCCACTGCAGAGGACACCACGTGTGTGTACAGCCAGCATGCTCTGTGGCCATCAGCCAGGTAATTCACACACCTCTGCCTGGGGACAACCATCCATACTCTCTGGAGGTCTGAAGGAATAAAGAAACTTCTCTCTACTCTGGGGCTGCCCAAGCTCCTCTAAATCATGGCAGCTGGGGGGAGTCCATGATGGCTGGAAAAATGGAATTGTAACATCAGCTTTAAAAAGGGGAAAGTGGAAGACCCAGGAAACAGTCAGTTTCACCAATGTGCCTGGCAAGATCCTGGAGCAGATTCTCCTGGAAATTCTGCTAAGGCACATGGAAACAAAGGGATGATTGATAACAGACAACTAATGGCAAATGATGCCTGACAAATCTGGTGAGCTTCTATCTGGGGTGACAGCATCAGTGGACAGGGCAGAGCTACTGACATCCCCTGCTGGACTTATCCAAATTGTTTGACACTGCCCCACATGACAGCCTTGTCTCTAAACTGGGGAGACATGGATATGAGGGATGGACCAGTGGGTGAATAAAGAACTGGCTGATGGCCAGCCACAAGGATTTGTGGCCAAGGGCTCATGGTCCATGTGGAGACCAGGGACGAGTGGTGTCCCTCAGGGGTCAGTGCTGGGGCCCATGCTGCCCAACACCTTTGTCAGGGACGTGGGCAGTGGGATCAAGGGCACCCTCAGCAAGTTCACTGGCAGCACCAGGCTGTGTGGGGCAGTCGACACACTGGAGGGAAGGGATGGCATCCAGAGGGACCTGGACAGGCTTGAGAGCTGGGCCAGTGCAAACCTCATGGGGTCAGCAAGGCAAAGTGCAAGGTCCTACAGCTGGGTCATGGCAATCCCAGACACAGCAACTGCTTGGACAGAGAAGTGACTCTGAGAGCAGCCCTGCAGTGAGAGATTTGGGCCATGATGGTAGATTAAAAACTTGATATTAATCAGTTCAGAAAGCCAAGGAAACCCTGGACTGCATCAAAAGGAGCATGGCCAGCAGGCAAGGGAGGTGATTCTGCCCCTCTGCTCTGATGAGACCCCAGCTGGAGTGCTGCACCCAGGCCTGGAGTCCCCAGCAAAGGAAGGACCAGGAACTGCTGGAGAAGTCCAGAGGAAGATACAAGGTTAATAAAACAAAGCCAGACTAAGAAAGTTGTGTGTGTTGAGCTTGGAGAAGAGAATGTTGTGGTGGCACCTAATAGCAACCTTCCAGTATCTGAAAGAGCTTATAGGGAATTCAGAGAGGGACTGTTCATCACGAACTGCAGTGCTAGAACAAGGCGTAAAAGGTACAAACTGAAAGAGGGGATATTTAGGTCAAGTATTAGGAAGAAATTATTTCTTGTGAGGGTAGTGAGACACTTGAATAGGTTGCTCTGGGAGGTTGTGGGTGCCACAACCCTTTAATTGTTCAAGGCCAGGTTGAGCAAAGCCTTGAGTGGCCTGGGCGGTGTCCTTGCCCATGGCAGTGGAGATAGGGATTAGATTGTATTTAAGGTGAATTCCAGCCCTTAACATTCTATGACATATATCTATATGAATGGTTGAACAACCATGTTGGGCCAGGATCCTGCAGGAGCATGGAACTGTAGAATTATTAAAGTTGGAAAAGACCTAAAAGATAATTGATTCCTACCATTAACACAGAACCACTCTGCTGACCACTAAACCATGTCCCCAAGTACCACATTAACACGCCTTAATATGGTGACTCCACCACTTCCCTGAGCAGGTTGTTCCAGTGTCAAAACACCCTTTGAGTGAAGAATTTTTTGTTAAGATCCAATTTAAATCTCTGTTTGCATACCTCAAAGCCATGTCCTCAAAGGCATGGAGCAAGTAGAAGTGCCCAGTGCTGAGAGGGACATGCAAGGCACACCAAAGCACTATTCTGGGGATTAGAGGAGTGACCATGTTCCTCTTCTTGTGATCCTCTCCCCTTTTCTGCCATTCATTTCTCTTCCCACGTATACTGGCTTAACCACTTCTGCAATTAACTGCAGGGACTCTTCTCCTTTCAAGACCCAGCAACCACTAAAGAGAGCTAAAAAATGCTGACTCCAAAAGAAGTTTACAGTAGCTGGTATTTCTGCTACCTCTGATAGTCTTAATGACTTGTTGGCCAAAGAGTGAACAAACACCAATTTGTTAATATTTCTGGCCCCACAGCCACTGCACAGATCTGTCCTTCAGTAGCCAGGATGTCTTCCCCAAGGCATGGTCTGGGATGGGTTAAGTCCAGACAAACTGTAAGGTCAGCTAATTAATCGAGGTTTTGGCAACATTCACTCTGCAGCTGAAAACTCTGCCAACATTGTCTTCTTTTCTTTACTGACATTCAGACTTTTAATTTCACCCCAAACACTTTTATCATGGTTTTATGCAGCACAAGAATGTTAAACAAAGTAGCCATTACTTAATTACTTGATATCTAAATTGGAGAGTTTAGTCAAACATCTCAAGTTTTTGTAATTATAGCCAACTTCATGTAAACATCTGCTAGCATACACCAAGCTTGCATTCTTGAAGGAGGTACACCACAAATGACAGACGAATAACCTGAGGTAACAAGATAAACACTGTTGCTCATCTCGGTTTGCTAATCTTCTGGGTATTTTCCTTCTCAAGTGATTTTGACAAGCATTTCTTAAATTCAACCAGAAGTCTCTGTATCATTGGAGTAGTTTACTTTGTTACTTTGTTACTACTACAGACCACAGATTGAGACTATATTTTTATCCTAGGTCTGGTTTGTCAGGGAATTCTGTTATCAGCATTATACCATTACCTTTTTGCATAAAGCATAGCTAGCAAGACCTTAGCCTGGCATAAAAATGTATATCTATATATCTTAGTTCACCTTTCTTTTCACTGCCAGAACTCTTTCTTAGGTACAGCAAATGCTAATTTTATGGCTGGCTGATATGGATTTTTCTTTACTAAGAAATACCCCATAGAATGTGATCCCAGGCACTTACTTCAGAATAAAACCAGGCATTTTTAATTGGCAGAGGAACCTTGTTCTTTTACCTTCTCTCAGTTAGATGCTGAAGATGTCTACCAAGTCTGAACCAAGATCTCCTTGCTGTTTCTTCCTTCCAAGAGGAGTTCTTAACATTAGTAGGCATAGATGACAAAACTGTTCCTGACACCTCCGGACTCTGGAAAAGCTGTACATCAAATGGGAAAGAGCTGAATCTTGGACTCATTTATGTGCTTTGGTTATCATAGGACATCTACAGTCACAGTGACCTGCACAGTCCATGACACTGGAGAAACTGGGGGCCAGTGCAGCAGTGGGTGACTGTGAACTGCTCTCACATTATTCCTTCAGTAGAGGAACCATTTCTTTTCTCCCCCAGTCATCCTCAGTGGCAGCTGTGTCACTCTGAGAAGCCAGGACACAAGGCATTATGCCAAGCTGAAGTTTGTATTATTTTTTGATTTAGAAGGATTAGTAACAAAATTATTTTATCAGTCCATTTCATCAGCCTTAAAGTCTTATTTAGGATATCCTTATACCCTTACCATGTTTGTCTTTTTGCTTGTTCATTTGGCTGGTTTTTTTTTTGTTTGTTTGTTCTTTGTTTTGGTTTGAGTTTAGTTTTGTTTTTATTTTCAGTAGTAGGGATGTTGTCCAGTCTTAATCTATGTTTTTATTTTGACTCTGAAGGTTAGTGTCATCTCAGCTCCTTGTATGTGATCTCCCCTGCAGTCATCTGTTCTTCTCAATGCATGTGCTGACATTTTTGTCTTATAGCACCTGTATCTTATGGAAACCCCTTGTTACTTCCTTATAGCTCAGTCCTGCCACCCCTGAGGTGAAACTTTTCCTGTCTTTCCAGCAGGAATATTGCCCACATATTACAAATACTGCTAAACTTGCCAAATCTGGCATCAAATGGACCTCTTATCTTTAGAGGAGACAGCTATGGACACAAAGTCCAGGTTTCTCCCTGGGGGAGGTGCCCAGGTTCCTGGAAAGGTGTTTTTTGCCCAGGCAGCTGTGGGCCGTGGTTTATTCACAAGACTGTCTCTCTGCCTAAGCAGGGGGACAACCCATCAAGGTCCCTCATTGCTCAATGTCCTGACTTACTCCTATCCCATTTTATAACTCTAAATGAAATTAATTGACCTTCTGCAACCTTCATGATCGTTTACACCTGATAAAATCTCTTAGTGTTACAGGAAAATATATATGATCATTCTTACTAAGCACATGAATAGCAATACACAGCGATATATAGTATTTAATTACAACATATCCAGGTGTTTCTGATGTTACATAATGTCCCAAGGAAGAGGCACAGCTGCACATGCAATTTTCACCCTGCTGTACTCTGTCTCTGGTCACCATGGCAGGTAGCCTTTCTCACGGTTTTGTCAGGTGAAGTTCACAGAATCATAGAATCACAGAATTGTTTGGGTTGGATGAGACCACCTAGCTCCAGACTCCTGCCCTGGGTAGAGATACCTTTCACTAGATCAGGCTATTCAAAGCCCTATGCAGCCTGGCCTTGATCACTTCCAAGGATGAGTCCGAGCCTCTCTGGGCAATCGGTTGCAATGCCTCACCATCTTATTTCCTTATAAAGAATTTCTTTCTAATATCTAATCTCAACCTATCCTCCTTCAGCTTAAGGCCATTCCCTAAAAGCCCTTGTGAAAAGTTTCTCTCCACCTTTCTTGTGGGCCCCCTTTAGCTACTGGAAGGCTAATGAATTACAGTATTAACAGTCTAGAAAACGATAAAAAGCAGAAATAACAAGAAACCAATCTAGACAGAGTACAACCTATGCCATTTCCCAGTTCTTACAGAGTCTCTTCAGTAAGTTACAAAGGAGAAAATTTTCTTGTTTAGCACGGCTTAATGATAGCCCCATAAAAGGACTAATTTCCCTAATTCCTGAAAGCTTAGTGTGTAATGTTGAGCATGAAATTATTAGCTGTGCAAGTGCTAAAGAAGTATTTTGGGTTGGGTTTTTTTTCAAATTAAAATGTGATTATTATTACTGTAGATCAAATTATACCAAAAGATGTTTGACCTACCTGTATGATCTTATAAAATTTACATTTATATGGATTCTTCCATGATTGGTGATTACCAAATTACCTAATAGAAAGTTCTTTACAGAGATGGAGAGACATTTTTATACTCCTATGTGAGTTAATCAACCTGTGAAAACAGACAAGTTAAAAAAAAAACAAGTAAAATTTTAAATTCACTAGGTTTGCTACGTCCATAATGCCTCAAGGTAGAGGAGAAATAATTTCAGCCTCTTAAGCCTGCTTGGACTCCATTTGCTGCTGTTGGAGAGAGAATTTTTTGTAAGAAAAATTAGTGAATATATAAGAAAAATAATTGAGTATTTCCACAGAGACACAAACTGCCCCTGCAGTTTCTTGTAATTGACTGGAGAGGCTTTGTTGTAGGGCTTCCTGCAATTGCCTGTCAGTCAGCTTAAACTGCTTCTTAGAACATTGTCTGAATAAATGAACCTCTAGATTAAATCACTGTGATGGACACATAAACACATATTTACAGGAACCATTACAAATATCCTCATAAACTTTATGTCTCCTCTTATGGGAATTTCTTAATGTTTCAAGGTTTCATTCCATTAGCACTTCATCAGAAATGTGAATCTATGTAACTCTCCCTCACCCACAGTAAAAAAACTGATGATTTCATATAAAATCCACTAGCCAATTTTTTCTTCTGTGAAGGTTTTAGAACGTACTACCAATTTAAGTTACACTCATGTAGGTAATGGTAGTAATCTCCTTTAAAGCAATTCTCGCCATACTGTAAATTAGATAACCTCCATGTACTAGATGTGCCAAATTCATATGCAAGAGCTGATGTATATGATACTTATAATAATATATAAGGCACGCAAAGGCATGAGTACAGAATGTGACCAAGGAGCTAATGACTGCAAAGAACATAAAATCCTTAGAGAATTGTTCTGGCCTCCATACTGTGAAGGACAGAAAGGTTAAATAGCCCCAAGCACTCTCTCTACCAAGAAGGAAGGAAGACCTTCTCAGCTTAAGATTTTTTTTTTTTTTTAATACTTTAGCGTATTGCATGTCAAAGTGTTAAATATCATCCACTGGTCAATAATTTATTATGTTGGCAAACTGCACCCAACTGATAAACCATAAACTGATAAACTGAGTTTTAAAGCTCTGAAATTAAAATGAAGCAGGACCACTGAATTCTGGTTTCATTAGAAGCTTACTGATGGAAAATGTAAAGCATACTATTAGAGTCTAATGCTATTCTTTCATATTGAATTAAAAATGTCTTTACAAAAGTAAAGTGCTCCTCTATTGCAACATGCAGAGTCTCAGCCTATCCAATGAAAAAAATCTTTTGCAAAAAAGCAGGGGGAAAAAGCATGAAAAGAACCCTCACTGCTCCCACAACCCATCTTCAGACATAAACATGTTTACCTTTGCTTAGCCTAGCATCAGAGAGGGTGCTTTTGCCAGAGTGAGCTCCTGGCATGGATGCCAAAGTACCAGCTGCCACTAATGTATGTAACATGTGGCTGTTAGAAAGCAGAGTGTTCTCTGTCACAGCCATATTACAGCTTGGTATGGAAGGAAAATACTTTTAAGTTTCATGTAACAGATCTCAGGAGATAAAAAAATGACAGTTCTGAAAGGCAAAGCTAAGCTGTCTGGACTTTTTTTTCCTATCTAGTTTAGTCAGTGAACCCTCATGACCCCTTCCTCCCTCAAATGACTTATTTACACAAACATAATCTGCCCCAAGAATTAATTTGCAACAGTGAAAGGAGAGCAGATTGTTATGCCTTTGGGTTAAGAACCTCCTGATATCTCAGGGACATTTAAGACAATTTATCGGTGGTATTTTCAGATTTATATTTTATACTCCTCTCTCATGAGCTTATTTAGGGTTTTGGAAATGAAGTTTCACATGTCCACACCAAAACCTACAAATCCCTAGCATTTCACATTTCCAGTTGCTGTGGACCTGTGAAACTGCATTTAACCATGACAGGAAAAGAAGTCTTGCATTTCAAAGACACAAACCTAAAGGTACATCTAGATTTCTTTTTTAACTTGCTCAGTTAATGCACCATTTGCAGTATTTCCAAAGCCTTGGATTTCAGCAGCATGTCCCCCATGTCACACTGATAAGGAATCTGAGCATGCACCATCCTCACATCCTGTGACATGTAATACACACTACACCAGGTGATAGTAGTGATTATGGCTATAATCCCTGAATCCTCAGGCCCCCTGGCATTTGAAATGTAAAGTGTGCTCCTTGCCTCTTCCCAGCTTCAATAAACCAAACCTCTGAGGATAAATGACTGCCAAGGCAGAGCAGAGACCCTTTCAATGAGAGATACCATTCAGATTTAAAGAAGAGCAAAAAAATTGAAAAATAGAGAATTAGGTGCCGCTGAAAAAGAGGCAGAGAAACAAAATACATGAGTCTTACATAAAAATGAAAACTTAATCACTAATGAAAACCTAATTGCTAAGGCTGTGGATAGAACATTTCATCCCGTTTGGTGTATTCTGTTCAGTCAGGCAGGCATAAAAATGACCTTTCTTGTATTCATGTTTCCAGAATCCTTTTTCAAGCAGATGTTTATTTTATCTCAGCTGGCCTTCAGCACAGATGATACCAGATGTTTTGCATTTAAGGACTGCACACTGAAAAGCTAAACCTGGGCAGTATGGCAGGTGTCTGTGTGTGAGCAGTTGACCTTCTTCATTCCTGGGATCTTTCAGTGCTCTGTGACTCCAGCAGAGGCTGCCAGTAAGCAGGAAAGCTGCCTGGTTCCTGAGCTGCTGTTTGACATGTATTGTCCAAGAGCTTGGGTACGGTTCAAAGGGTCCTGTGCTGGTCCCAGGATCCTGGCCCACAGCACCAGGAAGTATCCTCTTACACCTTTTTTGTGTGGACTTCCATCCTTAGCACTACACAAGTCTCCAAGCCATCCCATGCTCCTACTAAAGTGAGGTTTTCTCAACAATGAACTGGAGTTAAAACTGAGACCATTTCCTTCCTTTCAGCCTCAGACTTTGGGCAATTTTCCCACTCTGTTTTGTTCAGAGTTCGAACCCAAAGAAAGCTGCCTGCTGAAAGCGAAAGGGTATTTAGTTATTTAGCTTATTCAGTACCATGTATGAGACCATCTGGAATGGGGCATACCAAAAGATCTCTGCAGCTCAAAATCTTCTCTCTGACAGTAGCAAAAAGCAGGTGCCCACAGAAGGTGGCAGGTAAGGATACATCTCTAGGATACTTGACCCAACTAATGTCACAACATCTGGCACCATGGGGATGATGGGCACAGTGAGGTGGAGGTGATTCCAGTGTACTGGGTAATCCCAGGTGCATTTATCTGTCATTAACATATTCTATCTCCAGACATGAACTCGTGCATCTGTGTTATCCTGTGGCACAGAGCTTGTGGCTGAGCCATACAACACTTGAGCAGATTAACAGTGGGAGGGTGAAATTCCACATGTTAACAAAAGTGTGTATAAAAGGAAGTTCTTGAAAAAGACATGAATGAAAGGTAAATGGCACTAAGGAAACAAAGAGAAGAAAATTAAGTGTGGCCCATAATACAGTGTTAATCTCTCATTTGCCTTTGGTCCTAACTGAGAGGTACTGGAAATCGAGAAAGGTAAAATTTGCATCTTGTATGATGATAATAATGCTGATTATTATTTATTATTGTTATTGTTATTGTTATTGCTACTACTACCAGTACTACTACAACTCCTATTACAAATATCTGCTTGGATCAGATCAAAACCCTGGAATTAGCCATACTACACATCCCAGCTGCTAAAACTTATTTAGTCAGCAGGCATCTTGTATATTTTCTTAAAGAAAAGGTGGTATTTTTTTAAGGAACATTTAAGTTTGTGGTTACTACTTATGGAGGGAAAAAAGAGGAAGACATTCAAGAGAAAAAATGTGAAAAATGAGAATGGGCTAATCAAAGAAGAGAATGCAAATTCCGAAAAGCATAAGGATATGGATGAAATCTGAGAATTATCACAGTGGAGCTCCTTCTTTTTTTGTACTTAGAAAGACTTTGACTATGTCTTTCTGTAACTGTGTGCCTGGAGACCTGTAGGAGTCCCAGCAACAAAATACCAGCAAGTGGAAAGGTGGAATGAAAGAGGGGCTTTACTGACTTTTAATAAGTGAGTAGAAGAAGAGTGGTAGAGAGACATCTGCCACTCCTAATCCACTTACCAGCCAGGATTTTGGCTTTGAGGAGATTTCTTAGTCTGGACAGACAGAGGAAGGAAAGTGAAGTAGAATTAAAAGATGTCTGTTCATTCAATCACTTTGTTACAAATCTAAAAGATTTGACTGAAAGATCTCATGTGGTCCTATATTTTTCCAGTATAAGTATCTTGATTTGTTTGTGGAAAATTATAGAGCGCAGTTCACAAAGCAGTCGAATTTTCTTGCACGTGTCGTTTGAGATTGTAAAATTGTTTTCAAAACATTTGTATCCCTCTGTAGTTTTCAAGCCCTGACCCACATCTTCATATAATGTGTTATTATTGCTGCCATATCTGAGAGCCTGTAGGCAAAACTAAACACAGACTAAAACATCCAGAGCCAGTTTGCCTGCTTACAAAGAAGAGCATATACACATACAGACAGATGCATAAACAAGGAGCAAAAATATCCCTGAAAACACTTCGCTACTGTCTCTAAGAGTCAATTGGCTCTTCAACAAGATCTTTACTATATTCCAGCATTTAATCACATCATTATGGATGATAGGAAATCATGCTTTTTCATCCATGTGGGGATATAGAGATTACTGAAGGGTAGGCTGAAGAGCTGAGTGTATTATAGCTTTAACACTATTTTATACCCCATTAATGAACCTTGTTTAAAGACAATGAAAAGAAACACCTTTGATTATAGATAGGAAAAAGATGTGTCGATATTGAAAGACATTCAGCACTAAGAGGAGCTCACACATTTTAGGGGGGTAAAATGAAGCAGAGAAACTACACGAAGCATTTTCAATAAATACAGTTTAAGAAACCACAAATGTTTATTTGCATTATTTGTGTAAAACTTCTTTGGCTTGCGACCTGCCACTGAATTAACTAGTTCTAGAAAGAAATCATATACTTTCACATCAAATATTAGATGTCAAAATAGTGAGGAAAGTTGCAAAACAACTGCTGCAGCACAGATTTTAAAAAACAAAACTTTTTTTTGTACACACAGTTTTGAGCAGAAGGGTTATTTGTATTTAAGTTCTAAAATATTGTGAAAGGCTTTTTGTGTATAATGGTTCTGAGTATTTCTCACAGTTTATTAAGAATACTATTCTAGTTCCTGTGCTTTTCCCAGTGCTCTGCTGACGGCTTTTCTCAGGCAGATGGACTGTGATAAAAGACCAGGGGAAAATTTCTTCTAATCAGCACTAAGTCACGAGCCAGATGCAATAACCACTTGGTTAGGAGCTGTGTTCCACATTCAGCAGATCAAACTGGGAGCAGGAAGGTCCTATTTGGCCTGATCTGAAGATTTTGGCCAATGCAGCCCTTGTGGCACACCTAGCCCAAGTTAGCCTCTGCTCAAAACACTTTTTACTCATAGGTTGCACAAAGAACCTCTAACCCCCAAGACATCTGGAAAACAAGGTTAATGTCCTAGACTTGCTTCACAGAGAGAGGCCTATCACATGCTAGTAATTTTATCCACCAACATCCTTATCCATGTTCAGCTGCTTATAATCCAGAGGTAAGAAGTAGCTTATTTCAGGCTCCTGGAGTAACATCTTATTCCCTTGAAATGTCTCATGAGGTAGTGATTATTTGCTGAATGAAACCACTGTGCTGAACTGTAGCACATATGTGACTATTTCCACTCACTCTCTTCTGCACAGCACACTCAGCAAAAGCACAGAGCTTAAATTCTATTAAGAAGTTTACTCCAGAAGTGTGATCATTTAATAGGATCGTAAAATTGCGTAAAATACGCAGTGAGATTTAGCATAAGAAAGCATGGTTTGTTTTTTTTTTTTACAGACACACATTTTTGCATGGTTCTTTATTTATTAGAAGTTTTGGGGGAATGATAGACCTATCTCTACACTATCTAATAAGCAATTTTATTCTTCATTTAAAAAATCTTATTTGTCAAAGATGACAGTGCATGCTGAAAGTATCAGAGCACAGTATTACTTGCATATCTAGCTGACAAGTCTAGAAAATAAGGTAATAACCCCTAGTAACTCCTAGGTACTTAAGATTACCGTGGAATAGCACTAAAAGTAACTTGGCAAATGATTTAAGAATGCCTCAAGAGTGTAATTATGTGCAGATAGAGGTCATCGGGTATAATATTCTTGCTGTGGTTTGGAGTTCATAAAACAGCTAGGGTCATATTCTAAGGTACTTTTAATTCCATTTTGTATAACTGAGGTGGAAAAGTAGCAGCATGACAGTATCTGATTTAACTTCTAGGTAATTTTAACACCTCTGATAGGATTTTTCCATTGAATAACAGGACAGGCAGTAACTATGTGAAGCAAAGGTCAATAAAACAAAAAAAAATGTGAGTTTGAAGAACTCAGAAGAAGTATATCTTGAACTATTTTCTTGTCTTCAAGAAAGGAAGAAGACAGGAAATTCTGCCAAACTGTGAGGAAGCTGCCTTGTACTCATCCAACAAGTTTTGTCCTCGTGCCTGGAGTGCTTCCCTCCTGAGGCATATCCCGACAGAAGCCCCCTCTAGAAAGCAGTTTTGCCAAACCAAGGCTTGACTCCTTGTTAAGGCACTGACTGGGACACTGGGAGTTTGTTTCTTTGCTGTCACCGTGCCCTCACTGCCCCCACCCCAGCACACCTCCTCCTACTATTTAGCCAAGCGCATGTTGAGAAAAATAACTTTTTAAAAACAGAAATCCTGCATTGGCATGCAAAGAATCTCCCTTTGTTTCTTGCCAGTGGAATGTCTCAGGGGCCTCAGCAGGGACATGTTCAGGTCAAGAACCCCTGACCACACAAGCACCCCACAAAGGCTGCAGAGGAAGGACGAGTAATGCACAGTGAGCTCACGGTCTGAAAGTCCCCTGGTAGTGCCAGTCCCTTCCTCCCTCTCCCCTGATAACTACAGCATAGGAACTGTGCTTGCAAGCAATTATGAACCAGAATTGAGTAAAAATATCAATGAACATGGTGTTCACAAATCGTCTGTACAACCTTTATTTATTTGGAAAAAACTATTACTTGTCACTGTGATCAAGGTTTGAAATGAAGCCATAGTTAGAGCATTAGCTTTCCTTCACAAAGCCTAATGAATCAGAGACCTGACTTTTAGGATTATATTTAATTTTATTATCAAATACAAAAACAGTGGAATATGGAATTTACCATTTTCAAGCCACAGAAGTTTCACTAACATACAGGGTTCCTCTGGAAAAGAAATAGGTTAATCTCAATTTATTATAAGAGAAAGAATTCATTAGAGTAAAAATAAAGTTCTCTGATAAATTACATGTAAATTATATTTTGTCAGGAAACTAAAACTGACAATCAAATAAAAATACCCTGAATAGTCATTATGGTAGCACAGATGTTCTGCTGCCCACATTTCACTTTGACTTTTTCTATTCAAGCAGCTCTAAAATAGATAATTGAATAAGAATCTCTAACAACAGGCTACAGAATCTTTCTGTCCAACTCAAGCTCACAGATCTTTTTTTCCACCCTTCTTCACAAACCTGTTGCTCCTGGGCCACATTTCCTGTATATTGAACATGGGGGATTTTATTTTTAAAAATATATGTTTTGCAGAAATATAAGCTCTGCAGCTGTTATGGTGCCTTTTTTTAAAGCACTCTCCACTGCATGCTATCAGCATTTCATGGAACTTGACTAAAAGAGTTCAAAATGAGGTCAAATATGAAGTTCTCAGAAGATCAACTAATTCTACAGCTTGGAGAGACTAAGTGTTCCAAGAAATCACATCAAAAACTGCTAAAAGTGCTGAGTCAACAACAAACTTTGCATACTGCTAACTGGTTTCATGGGAAGTTTATGTTTGTGTCTACAAAACCTTGCTTTGCTCCTGAGAGCTAGTATGGGATTTTGTTTTAAACAGGACTTTGCAGACCAGACCTCTGCAGCCCTTCTGACAGCTCCTGAGAGTTTGGTGCTATCACTTGCTTAGGAGTCATATGATTAATT
The DNA here is from genome assembly GCA_030060385.1 of Muscicapa striata striata. Classification (NCBI taxonomy): domain Eukaryota; kingdom Metazoa; phylum Chordata; class Aves; order Passeriformes; family Muscicapidae; genus Muscicapa; species Muscicapa striata. The sequence goes on along the minus strand of JAREIS010000093.1, from coordinate 3,789,202 downwards.
GATACTGTCAGTTTGCTATGTTAACTGAAAAAAGAAAGAAAGGGGGAGAAAAAAGAGAAAAACAAACAAACAAACAAACAAAAAACACTCCGCCCACCACACGCAAACCCCACCAAAAAACAAACAAGGAAAAAAAAAAAGAAAAACCAATCAACCAACCAAACAAACAAAAAGCGATCCTTTCAAGAAGCAAGCAGGCCCAAAGCACCAGATACCTCAGCAAAGTAAGAACTGAGAAAATATCACAGAAATATTTCCAGTGGTCCAGACTGGAAAATACAATTTAAAAATTAAACAGAGTCAAATATCAGAGCTAAGGGTTACTTGGACCAATGCCATTATTATCTATCTCTTTTTCATGCAAACTTTTCCATTCAAAACTACACACCTGGTAAATTTCAACTGTCTTTCTTCGGCCCCAGGCACAACATGGCTTTACCAAGGACCAAATATGGCCCTCCAATACTGCTTCAGATTAAAGCATATCAATTTTACTTGAACTCTCAAAAAAATCTATGGCTGACAGGGCAGAACTTCACCCTTCCACTCTAGCAGAGCTGTAAGCATCTAAACCTCTTAGAGATGTACATATCTGTCTTAAAAGTACCCCATGACATGGTTTTCTGCCTCACCCCATTGCACACTAGTCAAAAAAAGCGTGCAGCTCAACATGGACAGCCAAGGGATGGTGAGGATGTCCCCCCCAGAGCATGACCCACCCTGTTGTTGCTCTCCACATCCCAGCCAGGATTAAGCATGTCCACTTCTACCACAGACAGAAAAATAGATAGCTGCACTCTCATTTTCGTGAGATGATACTGGTCCTTGCCCCATGCTCAATCCAGGCCAACACATGGAAAAAGCTGAATTTTGTACATACTGAAGCCACACCACATGAGCCAGAGCTCTCATCAGGAAGTCAATACATTTGTCAGCCAACCATCCTCAGCATTGAGTCACAGTCCACAGAAATCACCTCTGAAGCCCCAGAATCCCCTTGTGTGGTCCCAGAATCACAGGGTGGGTCAGGCTGGAAGGGACCACAGTGGGTCATTTGGTTCAATCACCCTTTTCAGAGTTATCCCAGAGTACAAGACATAGAACCAGATGGTTCTTGAATATTTCCACTGTGGTTTTCACAGTCCTACAGGGAGTTTTGCACAGAAACTCATTTGGGGGGCTACAGGCTGGGACTGTATTTCTGAGAGCTATAGTCTATGCATCTGCAATGATTTTTCCTTATCTGCTAGGTCTTTAAATGAGAAATCTCCTTTCCCTGCCTCAGCCATTAGTCATTTTGTGTTTAGATGTCCCTTACAGAAATGCTCCCATATTCATTATTTCTGCTCTTTTTTCCTTTAATTGGAGTAGCTCATTGTGGCTAAATGAAAGCATTTGAGGTCAGCTGACTAAATGGGGTAGCATTTTAGCTGTCAGCACTTCAATTTGGGGGAAAAAAAAACTAAAGCAATAAAAGTTTGAAATGCTAAAATGGGCTGTTCCTAGGACAGAGATTCACTTTGAGCTGTTCAAGGTACTACATATTTCAAAATCTCACTCACAGCTATTTAACTAAATTTGCTTTTTTACTTTCCTTCCAAAACGTCAAAGTCCCAATATCTGTCCTTGCCCAGTAAGTCCTGAGGCACGTCCCTGAGGAAAACTCAGGCTAAGTTCTAAAAATCTCCTTTGGACCCTCCTTACCAGAAAAGCAGAGCAGCTGAGGAGTCTTCCAGAAAATAAAGAATTAATCTGGTCCAGAAGACACAATTCTTCTGGAATTATCTAAAAAGTGGCTGAGCAACATGCCATGTCAGAGCCTGATGGCAAGCCCCAGCTTGCTTATCCTAAACATCAAATATATAATTTCCCCCAGCTCTGTTATTTGTAGCTTTGTGCTTTTAATAAAAGGATTCAAGAACAGCTTCCAGAATCGTGAGGCTGCATTAGATTTCCAATCTAAAGGACTTCTAGGGGTAGTTGAAGAATATTTTCCGGCTGTGTCTGAGAAACATGTGTGACACAATTGGCTATATGTAAAGAAAGCAGGTTCTTGCACTTCCTCCTGTGGCTTATGTCTTGAGATTTCCAGTGCATGGCTGAGGGGCTCATCTCTAGCAGCTACCTGTGAGTGCAGAGGGATTTGCATACAGTGGTCCTTGTTGCTTCTTGCCTGTGAGCTGCTGTGCTTTTGTAAGTAATTGCCTAAATGAACCTGTTTTTAGGTGTTCTCCACAGCAGCAAGGCTGTCACATGCTGCCCCAAAGGTCTCTGATCCCTTTGGCAGATAAGTGACCACTGTGCTGCATTTCCTCTCGTGTTTCATTACCAAACTACCTCCGGATACCGCAGGTCTCAGAACATTTCCTGCCAGAAATAACTGCAGCCCACGCTTTCCAGAGTGCATAGGTGTGTGCTGTTCTACCACCCATTTCAGCCTGTGCATCATCCAGGACAGCTACTGGGGAAGGACATGTGAGAGCTATCTCAGGCCCTCTTTCCTCCTTTACAACCTGGAGCTGATGTGATGAGATGCCATAAGGGGTCAAAAGAGGAAGGGAAAGTGGAAAGCAGCCTGTCTCACATGTCCCACTGCACAGCCTTGGCTGCCAGCACTCGCTGGCGTAGACACTTCCTGAGCCAGAGCTCACACCTCAGCTCTCACATGTGCCTATTTGCCATGGGCTGGGTTAACCCTTTCTTTGACCCCATTCATACCTTTGGCCTTTCAAACATCCTGTGATGATGAGTTCCCCAATTTAAGCATGCATTGTGCAGAGAAGGACTTCCTCCTCTTTGTTTTAAACCCACTGACTGGTATTTCCACTGGGTGTCTCAGACTGTGAGATCCCAATGAAAAGTCATTCCCTGGTTATCCTCTCTGTATCGTTTGTATTTTTTTAAAAGACTTCACCAATCTCTCTCAGCCCTCAAAGCTCCAGCCTATACTGAATACAACTTACCTGTACCACAGAATAACACTCAAAAGTCTCAGTTCAATTAAACAAAAGCTTTTACAGGCTTTTTTTTCTGTTTTGTTTACATAAATTTCCAAATTATTTATTACCCTCAACTAAAACCCAAAATGATGAAAAATACAAGGCCAGTAGTGCAGTGCTTAAACCTTCAACTGAATTAGGATTTCCAAACCAGAGACTGACACAAGGACCACATTGGCCCCCTTTTGGATTGATGGCTTGTTGTAGGTCAGATACCAGAAATCAGCACTGATGTTCCCTTGCTCCAGGACAAAGATTCCAGTCTGGAAAACTGCTCACACGCTGTTGCAACCAGAGACCTACATCTGAGCACTTCATGCTCCAATGCTCCAGACCTTATTCTAGTGCCCACCAACACACTCAGCACCCTGAAAGGCCTGTGCCCAGTGCAAAAAAGGCCCCATGACATCTAAAAAGAACTCAAAGAACTTGTCTATCAGTGGTGAATTAGAGTGGTATCACCATGGTGGTATACAGTAGCTGAACTCTAGAAGCTTCTCACTCCAGGCACAGGGGCAAAATAAAGGTGCATTCCATCAAGCAGAAGCAACATGGGAATTCATGCAGTTGTAGCATAGTGAGGAGAGATTCCTGTTTTTATGAGAAGAATCACAGATATTGTGATGCTGGATATGTATTTAAAACTGGGCTTTGTGCCTAGTTCCTTAGTTTCCCTTTTTCAGTTTGAAAGTTGAAAATTATGTCTGAGTAACATTTGTGAATATTATGACCTCAATCTCATTTTATGGGAAAAAGGTTGCCAGAAACCCAGGATAGCTTTATCACTAGAGCAAAACCTTGTGTGTTTGTAAGGTGAAATAGGTAGTAGGTGAGAAAAATCTATTATGAAAAAACTAAGTTGCTTAAAAATAGCAAGAAGAAAATACTGTGTTCACAGAACAGGAATTCAGCTCTAAGCAAAAAGTAACAGGCTGTTTTAGAACTTTAACTGTACTATTTTGAACCAAACAAATCAAGGTGATACCCAAAGTGCAGTTAAGTTAGACTGACTGTTTAAAAACAGATGAGTAGTACATCTTGGGTTAATTGTTGAAGTGCAGCTCCTTCAGGCACCATAAGATTTCCAGCCAGGAATCCCCAGCTGGTTTATGTCCCATTTTCTATGTTTGCCAGATCATTGCTGTACTCAGCACCACACTTCTTCCTCTCAAGGGCAAATCCTCCCTGAAAATAAGCAGCAGCAAGCCCCTGAACTCACAGGGCTGGTGGCAAAGCCATGGGGAGAAGCACTTGGCTCTGCTCTGCCTGGTGCTGGCAGTGTTGTGGGGGCACTGCCAGAGTCCAGGGCTGGAGTGCTGGTCCTAGTGCATACAACACTGCTGGGAACACCTCCAGCAAGTATGCCTCCTGCCTTGCCTGTCTCACCAGTTTGCAGAGCAGCCCTTCCAACACCTCCTCAGAATGAGCTGCCAAGCAGGGACACTTGTGTTAAATCAGCTTCCAGGAGAAAGAAAGCCTCAGTTTCTGTATTCCAGCAGATTCTAGAATATATTGCAGTGGTGTATTGATATCAGGACTGGCAGAAAGGGAGGGAGTGTTTGGAACAGCCCAGGTGGGTTCACAGCTGGGTGGATGCCCTTACTAATGCCCTGTCTGAGGCAGGGCCTGGCTGTGGAGCCCTGACTACCCCTCTGCTCAGCCAAGCCCGGTCCTCTGGCAGGTCACAGACAGGTGACAAAGGCAACATCCAGTTCCAGTGTTATCAGACTTATTGCAAGTACCTTAGAATCATATTTGATGAAGTTATAGGCATTTATTTTGCAAGGGATTATCCTATGTTTCACTTCTGCTACTTAATAACATAGCTGAGGCCATGATGAACACGGCAAAAGAGAGAAAATTGCTATGCAGATCAGACACCCATCATTAACCTAGAGGGTGATAATAAGTGAGGTTAATAGTGCTGCTAAGGGAGAGTTCAATGTGCTGAATGTAGATGAGATCTGCAGCCAAACTTCCTGAAGATTTCATGGGGGATAGGAACCTGCATCACAGTTTCAGACTGGATCCAGCTGAGCACATCACTGGGACCAGGGTATCCCCAGTTCCAACCCTAGTCGCCCTCTGCCCTGAAGACTCTTACTGTGCAAACTCTCCTCTCCATGACAATTCTGCAGCACACACATGCATACACATACACACATAGTAGAAGCTCTTTAAACATTTCCTGTTCTTCCATGCACAGCAGAATAGATTAGTCCCATAGAGATAGCACTTGTGATGATCTTGCAGAACAAGGTAATGCAAATGCTGGAGCAATCAGGAGTAAGGGAAGGTAAATATCACAGTCTGCTGATTTATGGTTATACTGGTAGATCTTGCAAAAAAATTCTGGAAATATATGTTATTTAGGCAAATAAACTGTCTTCAAGTCAAAATATTCCTCATATGACAACAAGTTTAAACAGGCATTATTTACTATTTCTTGGCTCCCAGTGAATCACTCAGTGTAATTTCCAAACACTCACTAATATGTTGCTGGACCAATGTAATAACTCCCTATAAATACCAAGCAAATAAGGTGTTTTACAGTTCCATCCCTCCTTACACCCAGAGAGCACTCCTCACTTTATGCACTCATGAATTTACCATTACAAAGGGTAGAGGAAGAAAAAATTGAAAAATTCAGCTCTAACACAGAACTGTAGCTTACTTGTAAAGACATAATACAAACATATTTTTAAAGTGGTTTCTTTTTCCAGAGGGATTTTCCATTACAATATTTCTCATGATTAATATTAGTTGCAAAATATGCTCCAAGCTGATAAATTCTAAGAGTGAAGAGCCTTAATAAAGCTGATGCTGAGAGAATCTTGAGTCACCTTGATCCTTCTCCAAAGAGAACATCCTGTATTTAGAGTAATACTTCCACAATGTGTTTCTACTTATTCATTATAAAGCTATTAAAATAGTCATATATGGTATAACACTGCATGAAACAATAAATCTCCAGCAGTTTAAGTAGCAACAGTTTCTGAGGAGCAACCATAGTTCTGCAGCATTTACATCTGTGAACATCCCAAACATCTTAATATTCAAGTGACAAGCACGAGGTTTCAACCAGAAAAAAATACCTCAGATGAAAACCTGTTTGCCTTCCAGTAGATGCCAGAGGGAGATTTAAATCATTCATACCAAAGTGATCAATATTCCGCATGGCATTTCACAAAGGAATTAAAGAAAATCAATTTCCTACAGACCTTCCTATTCTGAGCTTTTTTATGAGTCAATGACAGCTGAAGTGTTTGCATCGTCAATGAGGTCTTTCAGCACATACCTCAAACACTGCACAAGACCTCTCTTGGGAGGCATAAAACAAACTCACTTGTTCTGGTGTGCAGACTTCAGAGCAACAACCAGAAAGCATGGCTGCATTACACCTCTCATACGTGCTTACACATACATCCTTTTTTAATCTAATTTGTATTATGCAGAGTAACATATTTTGCTAGCACTCTGAGCTTAGCTGCATTCATGTGGAATACCCCAGACTCCATAGGAATCAAGAAAAGCAAAGGCATAACTACGTGCTAGACATTTTAAATCATGGCAGCAGAGCCTGAAGGAACAAAGGAACACGGTATGAATTGCAAAGTATAATACAGCTGCTCTTTTCCCTCTGTAGCAGCAGCATATACTCTAAAATCAGACAGTTTAGTTGTGAGGTCTCCAGTCTAAAAGTGTAATTTAGCACATTAAGCAGAAAATTTCACTGAAGAGATATGCAGGAAAAAAGAAAAATTATGGAAAGAGCACTACTGATGCTTACTGCCTCTAGGAACAACTAACCAGCAGCCCTGCTAAGAGGTTTCCATTTCTATGGTACCCCATCTCCCAGAAAACAAAGCCTGATGGGACCACTGCTTGTGAGGTAGCCCTGACTGCTCAACAGCATCTCCCACAGGCTGCAGGAGTCTCCTGCTGACAGACAGCACAATGGCTACAGAGATCTTTAAATTCCCTCTGTCATACTGAGAGGCAACTACAGTTGTACTTACACCGCTCTGCAGCCTCCAGCTCTCTGTGGGTTGGTGTTTGTGATCCTCCTCCTGCTGCTGGCATGCTGCACATATTCCTCTCTGTGATCTGCTTTTTCCACCACAGTTTTTGAAGACTGCTTGCTGTGTCCTGGATTAGTTTGCCAACCAAAAGTTCACTATCTTAGAAAATACACTTTTTCGGCTTTCCCTCCTATCAAACACATTAGTCCTAAAGAAGCCTGTGGGTGCATTGTGCAATACCCATGAAATTTCAAAGATTTAAGCCTCAAGTTCTGAAAAAAATTCTTCTTATGACTTCATCTGCAGCTAGCTCACAGCTGTGCAATAGCTGCATGTTTTGCTGTTTGCAATTTTTTGTCCCACTTGGCAGGTGACTCTGTGGGGCTGTGCCCCTACAGGGCTCTGTAGGAGTGGAGTGAACAGTGTGAGAAGCACTTCAACTCACAGAAAAGTTCAAACAACATCCATGTCATGTATCCAAAATGTTGTCCAGCACAGGGAGCCACCCCAGCACGGGCAGCCCTGCTGTGCCCCAAGGCAGCCAGGCCAGGTACCCAGCAGGGTGAACAGCAGCAGCATGAGACCAGTAACCTCCCTGGCAGACACCAGACAGGGCTTACTCTCATGTCATTTGGTTCCCTTGAGTGAAGGTTTCAGCTGAATTTATCTTGTCACAGATGAATCCTCCTTCTGTGCCTGATTTACTGTATTTTCCTGCCCAAATTATGGCAGAAAAATACAACATAGGGATGAAAAACTGGTGAAGTAAAAAGGTTCTCCAGACCCAACAGCAACCAAATCAGAGTGTGTGGGTATCATCCCAATGTTTGGTGTTTGCATGCTGTTTATGCAAACTGCAGGATTTGGGTATTTTTTGGACCAAACTTACAACAAAAGAATATTTGGAAAAATACCATTTTACAGAATAAAAGCACTCACCAATGACCACCCCAAAAACTCAATGACTGCATCCAGACACTCAACAGGAGCTTTAAAACATAAGTATTTTTTAGGTAAGGACAAGTGTTTGGGGAAAAACCCTTGCTGATGCTACAGCACCTCACTACAAGAACCTGACCATCCTGTTAACTGGCTAGATGATCCAGTCATTAAAATAAATGAACTATACTTTTGCAGGGCTAGAAACTCAGGAATCCATACTGCCTTTATATCTTACAGTGAATAAGAACATGTAAATTATGCAGACATGTAATTATAAACGAATCAAAAAGGAAAGAAAAAAATATATAAATTCTAAGGAGTATCTTGTTTTTTCTTGGTTTTTTTTCATCAAAAATTATTATCCATCAGAAATCCCACACATTCCTGAAGAAGCTCTCCAAAATAACATGCATGAGACAAGCCCCCCAAACATCATAATCAGTCAGATTTCTTCATGAAGTGAGTAAATAAAGGCTCATCTAGGGGAACACAGATATTCCTGCACAAGAATCTACTACTGTCCTTACAATTTGATTATCATTTGGCTGTTTTGAGAAGGAGATGAGGCAGGCTGGATGCTTGTGAGACAGCCTATCTAATTTAAGCCACCCCAACATTTGTAACACTTAGTGGCAAATGCAAACCTGGACAGAACACGTACTAAAAACCAAACATACTTGCAGTCTGGGCAGGGAGCTCCTGCAGGCTGGCCCAGCTGCAGGCACAGCTCTCTCCTCTGCCCTGCAGAAAAGGACATCTGGGTCTTTTCCCTCCACATCCAATGTCATGGCTGAGGTAGAGAGAAGAGTCTAACTCTTTAAGACTCTAAGTTTCTAGGTAAGTAAATTCTCTGGTTTTCCAGGGGATATATTTATCTATCCATTACATGCCTGCTGGCATCACCTGAAATCAACAACTTTAGCCCTGGAGTCCCTTTCACCACAGCCAAAGGACTAAAGTGATTATTACTAATTAGGACTGTCCAGACTGTCCACCAAAGGGATATATATTTGGACTAGAGCTGGTTTTGAAGCATTTTAATGGGAAAATTTCACAATGAAGGAAACCTACTATAAGCTACTATAAACAACTCATTTCAGAGAATACGACTCCACAGAGAACATGATTATCAGATACTTTAGTGAAGGGAAAATCTTAAAAAGTTATTGCCTATGACTTCAGTGTATATTCCTGCCGCTTTTTCTTAATTGGATTTATTACTAGCCTGTCATGTTCTACCTTTTTTCATTTATCAGTCAGGCTCATTAGTTGAAATTCATGTGAATGAGGAGAATTTAGGGCCTCCTGTATAGAAGAGGATTTAGGATGTTCTTTTACTACCTCTTCAGAACTTGGCTCTGAATTCCTCATCCTGAATAAGCTTTTTCCTTCTATTTAACCAGACAAAGTACAGATCCAGGAGACATAGGCTATTTGGGTAGAGCTGAGATATGTGTGCTCTTTGGCTAATCTAAAATTCTTTGGGTGAAGTACTTGAGGCAAAATGTGCATGACTAGGAAATGATAGGCAGGCATATAAATATGCATAAGTATTTTAGTATAAGTATTCAGACTTAATTTCTCATATCCTGTGGCTGAGCACTACCAGTCATGGGGTGCAGGGGTGGGGAGGGGGAAGAGAGGGAACAAAAATAAAAAGAGCCATGGGTCTGTTTGCTGCCTGCTATTCAGTATCTCCTCTGCCCTGAAAGAGAGTCATTCAGTCTGCATTCTAGGAAATGCACAATCCAAAGTGAAGAACATTGTATATATTTGAGACCAACAACCCACACTGAAATGTTCTTGCATCTCTTAATAAGTGGCAATTATTTGTATGCTATCTTCCATAAATGAAAATCAGCCTTCATAATGAGGTATGTAATATTATCAATGTGTTTTGAAAAGAAGTCTTCTGGGAAGTATCCGAAATGCACATCCTATCCCTGAATTCTGGGAAATCACTTAAGCCTGATCTAGCTGACATTTGTCAAACAATATATGGAGGCAAATACCTTACGGTTGAAAGCACATTGGAAAGATTATGGTAACCTATTTGTTGCAGCAGTGGTCAGAAACAAATTATTTTCCAAAACATGTTCCTTACCTGCTTGTTTATGGCTATCTGACATGCAGAGCTAAAACCCCTCACTTCCAGTTAAAAGAAATTTCATTTACAGAACAAAGCTCATTTCTAGGTCTTTAAGCACAAGCAAGATGAACAAGCACATCTCTGTCAATTTATTCTCTGGCAGGGCAGTGATGTCCTGGAGGCTACACAAGATTTTGTGCAGCAATTGCTGATAAAGCCCTTAGGTGCACAGAGAATGCCATTTTGGTGGTGTTTGCTGAAAGATCCTGATAGCTGCCAGGAGGTAAATTTCAGAATGAAAGACAATAACATTCCTCATTAAAATACTGGATTTGCCGTGCTCATTCTAGATTCAGTTGAAGGAGCAATGAAATCAGTTTCTATATAATAAAAAACATTTTTGAGCTGCCTTACAAGGCATTAAATTGCAAAAGAGGTCAAGGCTAAGCCATTCCACCTCAGAGTTTCCACATATTGCAAAAGAAGAGACTGGAATATTAGTTTTGCTGGAACTGGACTTCAGAGACATAAAGTCAGGTAAATGGGTTTGGAGAGGAAATTGGGGAGAGATGGGGCTTTCTGAATGTCTAAATCCTTGGAATTACAGTCTTTGGATATACTAAGAGCTGTACTCAGGGTGTACTTTTTCTCAGTTGAAAAAAAAAAAAAAAAGAAAAGTAGTTTTCAGTAACTGAAATGGTAATGTCAATAAGCCAAATTCACAATATCAGTCTGCATATAAATGATACATAACCCTGTGAATTGTCTCCCTTGCAGTTTACTCAGTGTTTCAAAAATTCCTTAAGAAGCTGACTGAAGTTTCCAACACTGCACAAAACAAAATCTCAGTACATTCAGGAATTTACAAAGAAGTAAATTACACTACTACAAAAGACCAGCAATGAGCTCACAGGACTCCAGAGATGGTTTTTTTCTGACTACGTCCAAGTTCTAAATGGGCAGTGGACAGTGGAAGGATGGAAGAGAGAGTGAAAAAGAGTCTACAAGTAACTGATTACTTAAAATTCATTGAGGATGAGAAGGCAAGGTAAAGCTTCAGTGATATGGGGGAGATGTCTAATTACATATAAAATATACATAAATAAATACATACTCTGTTCTGGTAGGGCATGCACGTAATACTAAGGAAGTATAAACCCATCTTTCAAATCTGGTCTCTGCTTATGTAGCAAAGTATCATACTTCTTTTGTGTGGCACTTGGGAGCAGAAAAAACGGATGGAACAGATTAATAAACCTCTTCTTTTGGTAGTCTGCCACTGGAGCAGACTGGATCATTGCTAGAATACAGAGTTCTTTCAAAAATAATAAAAAATAAGGATTACAAAGATTTAAAGAGGTTTATCCAAAGGCTTAAAAATATTTGATCCAAAGAAACTGCTCATCTTTGCTGTTTCTCTGCCTGCTCTTCTCCCCAGGGCCAGAAGACCCATTATGGCCCATCCATTCTCCTCTTTCTCTGAACTGTTTGTTGTTTTTTTTCAAGGAATAATGTAGAACATTTATGAAGCACGGTCTCACTGTTTATTTTCATTTACTCTGTAAGCCTGTCATGTTCTTCTTTGAAATCTCTGGCAATTCATTTGCTGTCTGTTTTTCTGTTTATAAATTATTGTGTAATTATTGGGTAAGTTCTAGAAATTTCATTCACATTTTGCATTTCAGGGCTTTGGGGATGAAGTGGGGATTATTTTGATGTGCTCTTTTCTGTTCATTTTCAAGACCACAGAACACCTTGAACCTGGGCTATTTGTTGTTTTTCCAGTAAATCCTTCCATGCTTTTTAGTTGAGCATTATTTTACCTGACTGAGGGGTTAGACTGCTCTATTCTTGAACTGGAACATGCTATCATATTCCCCTTCAAGAGTTTTTGTGAATATTTCGAGATTAAGTTTGAAGCTAGTTCAAGCAAAGGCACTGAGGGCACTGTTCATTTGCTGTGGCTACAGCCAGTAAGTAGTTATGTAGGATTCTTTCTTCTTTCAGTATCAGGAAATAAGCATTTCTGCTTTCAATATCTCCTAATAATGTAAAGTGCAACATGAACAGATTTGCTTGGGGCATTTGCTCACTGTCATTTTGAATACCACCAAACAGCAGACTATGCATTTACTTGTAAAAACTTGGATTATACACCCATTCCATGTGTGCAGCAATAATAATAATTAAGTTACACCAAAGTGAATACATTTATGAAGCTATTGGCAGAGGTCATCACATTAAATGGTATGTGTTTCCCAAATAATTAATCAAATCAACAGTTCAAGGTGCAGATGCCCACCAGCCTCAGAAGCATTTGAGCTGACTGCTTCTTATATATGGAGTTTCATTCCTCATGCATTTTACATGTGCTAGCTATTCAATTACCCAGAATTTTAAATGGGAACATCCATAAGCCCTGATATACAAATGCAGTAAAATTCAGACCTATATGGTGTCAGTTATCAGTCTGTCGTAATTCCACCAGCTGTGCAAGGAAATCATCTTCTCAAAAGCAATCATCCACCACCTCAGGAAAAACTTAACACCAACTGCCTCAAAAAAAAAAAATAAATAAAAATAAAAATTGAGTCAGCTCATTGCTGTCTACACTGGCTTGTTCTTGTTCTAAAACTCTCCCCTTGCCTTGAAAGAACCAAGGAACCAAGGTAAAATGAAAAGTCTCGATATGGTTATGATAGAGACTTGTGATCATTAATATTGGGTCATATTTTAAAGTGCCTTATGTTTCACTGACAGTCAAACTGTGCTGCAGACATTCAGTCTTCCTTGTGTGGACTAAAGAAGCGGTACCTCAAGTACAAAAGCTGAACCACGAAAGCCTTCACTGATCATGGAAGTACCATGAATTTTAATGTAAATTATTATCCAAAATAATAACATATGATAGCAATATAATAATATAAACAACACGTATTCATTATCATAGTTTTAAAATCCTCTGACTTGCAATACTTGTTCCACTCTGAGTTGTACCTGGCACCCCTCAAGGCAACAGATAGACCATCATACACATCATAGACCACAGCTGACCTAGATGTCAATGACCAAGGTGAATATCATGCAGGGAGTCCATCCTGTGGAAAAGTAGTTAACCTCTCTACCCACTGAATCCTAGGAAGAAGTCTGGGAAGTCCCTCCAGGAAACAGTCAGTGTCTGATAAAGGCAAAAAGCACAAAGAAGGTTAGAGCAGGATTTTCTTTCCACTGATGGTAATGTCTTTTCACCTCCTGTCAGCCCAAAAGCTCCCAGTGGAAGGCAGAGTCAAGGGTCCCAGACCTGCTGTCCTGCATCATTGCCCTTACCAACCCCTGTAGCTCCCAGAACAAGCAGGAAGTCGAGCGAGTTCCTTGAGACTGGGAGCAGCATGGAGTTTGCTGTTGGGGTTATTGAGTATCATAATCAACACATGAAAGATCTTCATTTGCAAACAGTCATCACTTCAGATATGAATTAGTTGTAACCTCCTATTTTGACACTATCTTCTTGCTCAGAGCTGTGGGGTATGGAAATCTCCAGGGAAGTCAGATGGCAGACTAACATAGAGATCAAATTTACACCTAGGATTGAAGAGAGAGGACTGTTGTAGTTTCAATGGGAAAATCAGGAAGGCCTGGAGCAGCTAAAATGTGAGCTCAGAGCCATAAGGGAGCAATAATATAAGCTTAAGAAACTGGAGAAGGAAGACAGAAGTGGCTTAGGGTGTACTAGATCAAAGAGTTGACTTGTGAATGAAATAGTCAGATCCAGAGCTAATTGAGTAAAGGGAAGAGCAGATAGACATGAAGACTTGTGGGTGACACAAAACTCCCAGAAAAATATCCCTGGGAAGTTCTCTCCTGAGAAACAAAGAAAAACTCCTCTCACATGAGACAATTTGTGCCTGAAAACTTTTTATCACTTTAGAGTCTCATTGGTGTTCAAGTTAGTGCAGTGATTGGTTTCTTTTAGAGTGTTAAGTGAAATATAATTGGATATTGAGTTTAACTAGTGTTTTAATTGGTTCTTTTCTGAATCCCTCTGAAATCTATAAATACTTCTGTTCTACCTGTATCTAACGGATTTGTAGCCTGAACTCCCTTCGGAAAATAAACTGTCTCTGGAATAATTCAGCTACAGGTCTCAGTCTTTTTCCTCGCTGGCAGGTAGCCAAGGGGCTACTTGAACCCCCTGAGCTATCTGGGTTCTCGTAGCACCTTGGGGGGCTGGCTTAACCCTGGCCCCCCGAACGCTATGTAGCACCTTAGGGGGCTAGCTTAACCCTAGCCCCCCAAACGCTACAAAGACTGAAGCAAATCTAGCTTCCTTTACTATCTTCTGTAGTATCTCTACTGCTCTTACAAAAGTTACCTTGATTATCATGGAGATATTGCACCACATCCATATGAGCAGGGCACCAGCAAAGACGGTAATGAAGTTGACATGCAGAATGATTGTATTGAGGTACTGTTTCTTAAAAAAAGTTGTATCCTCTGCAACTGACAAGGCAGGGCTGTTACTTTCCTGTTCTCTTTCCCTGTTCAAATAATACTTAGGCAGGGATAGCAAGAGGAGCTCAGGAGCTTTGAAGCTGAGATGCTTTACTTCATCCTGTAGGCACAGAGTCAGAGGTCACTCACTGGGGGCACTTGAAGGAAGATGTTCCGCAGGACAATGAGCTGGAAAGGGGCCAAGGAGACTTCCAGACGCTTCACAACATAAAATTGTCTCTAAGATTTAAACTGCTGAGGAGCAGTCTCTGTAAAAGCAAAGCTGTTTCATCCAGATCTTTCCAGTTTTGACACACAATTAGATAAATCATATCAAGAGATGAAGCAGCAGCCAATATAAGGACCCTTTTTTACTCTATCTGTAGCACCTGAAGAAGAAGGGTTGAACTGAGATCATTCTTTTAGTTCTTAAAACCTTCTTTCTTCAGTATCCTGTTTGTATCATGCCCTAATCATCTTTAATTGAGGTATAGAAACATCTCAGTTATCTGAAGCCAATTTAAGAAATAAATAATTTAAGAAACATAGCACTAAAACAGCTTTCAGAGAACCACAGAATCATTTAGGTGGAGAAAGACTTTTAAGGTCATCAAGTCAAACTGCTTTAGTCTAGATTGAATGAGATTTATAACCAAGTCTGGTCATTTCCAGCAGCAAAAGGAGAGATTTTTATGGCAGAAAATGCTCTAAGACCCCCACAGTCATCAAAAGCCTGCAAGAGAGACCACCCCTTCAGGTCAGCCACCAGGCTAGAACAGATGGGATCTTGTAGGTCCCTCCACACATGCTTGGTGCAAGTGGTGTCAGTGAGGCACCTGCCCAAAGTCAGGAAGGTTCTTGCACACCTGGGTAAACAGAGTCCTGGTGAGCACTGCACCTCTCAGGGATATTGTCCCAACAAAATTATGAGTTACTGCAGTGCCAAGTGCCACCTGGGCAGGTTAGATTAATTGCAAACATTGCAGCAAAATGCGATCATTACTGCACTGCTGGCTCTGAACTGAGGTGCACAAAACAAGGCAGTCTATGACACAGGCAGTCTGAATAGGAAACACATTTTTCCATCTCACCACATCTCCCTGTCTCCCTCCCCCAGTTCTGTGATATGCACAGTCACACAGATAACCTCAGTTTGAGACTTTCATCTGTAAAAGTCCAGTGAGCTGACTGACAGGCTTCTCACATGCCAGTTTGTCACAGCAAGAAGACAGAAATAGGTATGTGAGCATTGCTGCATTTCAGCCCCATCAGTCAACTCAGCAGCGGTGATGAGACCAAACAAAGTCCTTCCACTCATTAGATTCCTGTGGTCTGCTGTGTGCCGGGAGTGTGACCACAACTGCCTGGCGTATGTAGATGGCTTCTGTGATTCCCAGGTGGTCTCTCATCAAAATAGATCCCAGGCCTGCATCTGGTTAACTTTCAAGAGCAAATGACACCAGTTTTTAGTAATAAAGGTCAGAAAATAACCACCACTTGTGGAGTCGGAGATAAGAAGTCAGAGTGAATCTATCTTATTTTGTTTGGGAACAATGAAGAAGCAAGGCTTCTATTTTCTTAACCACAATAGTACTTTAAAAGGCCTTAAAATCCAATAATTTTCTATATTTTCAAGTAAGAAGAAATATCACTTCCACATGTAACCTAATCCTTAGCCTCTCTGCTCTCTCCCTTCCCTCTTCTGGACAGCTCTGCTCTGATACCCCTCAGGCCCAGGTGACTGCAGGACTAAGGAAATAATTCTTACTGTGAAAGCAAGATAAATCTCTGCTTTTATCGAAGTCCTATTTCAATGGTATTTGATACTACTTTATTATTTGATTCTGCAAGAAAAACACCTTGAATCAATACAGAAATCATTAAAGGACCTGGGCACTGATTTAATTTCCAGGCAGGAGAACAAGGTCTCTCTGTTTCCCTCCCTTTTTACCACACTGCTGACACAAAAACGTACAAAATGTGCAAAGAGGATACAATAAATCAGTAGGAAGACTTACAGGTTTGTTGGGGGTTTTTTTGTTTGGGTTTTTTTTTTTAACTTGAAGGATGAAATATAGGAAAAGGACTGCAAAAAGCAGGGAGAGAGAAGTAGGAAAAGGCAGCAGATGTTGTAAAGTATCTGCTTTCATGTTCCCCATGCACCAGAACTGTGCAGACGTATGCTGGCAGAGCTACAGTCAGAGTCCACAGCGAGGCTGCATCTTACACATCTGGAAAGTATTTGGCAGGGTGTAGAGTTCAAATGTTTTGTGCTTCAGCTGATTTCAGGCATAGCTGTCAGTGACAGGCTGAGCCGGGGACAGCTCAAGCGAGAGGCTCCGTGCAGGAGCCGCTCGCTGCAGCCCCGGCTCGGCCAGGAGCGGGCTGGGCTCTGCGCCTCCCGCGGCCCCCGGCACGCTCAGCAGCCAGGAGGATAACAGAGGAACTGGGAGGAGAGCAGGCACAAGAAAATGGCACCACAACTCTGCAAAGACTGGCCCTGTATCAAGAAACAGAATGTACTTGGATGACATCCAGGGTGTGAGTTAACTGGAGTGCAGAGCAAGCCATTCAGGAAATAAGAAGGTCCTCACTCCACAGAAACACGGAAGGGTCACATTAGAGCCCATGTGCTTTTTTTTTTTTTTTTTTTTTTTTAAGAAATTCCCCTGTTTTAAAAACAAATAAATACAAACAGAAAGAAACGTTCAGTTTCTCTGCCCTAAAAGAAAGGCCAACCTAAGCCAGCAGGGAGGGTGAGGGATGTTGCTGTGTCTGGGACTGCCTGATATTGCACTGGTCCAGTATGGGAGCTTACAGCAGTCACCAGAGATTAAGAAATATTTCTCATCAGGAATGCACTTCTAGGATCTCTTCATACCCCAGCTGGCACAATCCAGTGCCTGTGAGCTACCTGCTGAGCCTAGTGAGGAGAGAACAAGTCCCTGGTGTGTGGTGCATAACTTACACCATCATGGTGAGCTTCCCAGATGCAGAATACCTTGCAGTGACAAGCCTGCCTGACAGCTTGCTGTGACCAGCTAACCACCATGCTAACAAAGCCCTGCTGGTGCTGCAGATCCTGCAGCTATGGAGCAGCTCATGGCACAGGGAGGCTTTCCCACCTCACAGACAGGCTAGGGCTGTGCCACCGTGGGACCAAGCCAGGGACTCCACTGGTGGGAGAGGACACCTTGTGTCACAAGAGGCCAGAGGACAAGCTTTACCCCTGTGAGCTTCCCTTGCACCACCCAGACAGTGTTTCCCTCATTTCCTCTGGAGTCTCAACCATGCACAGGAACTCAAAGCAATTCATTGATCCTTCCAATGCTTGACACACTTCAGACTTGCAATGTAGAGTGTGTTACACACCTTCACTTCTGCCTTCACCTTCTCTGCCCAGAGCCATCCTGGCATTACAACAGGGAAAGAGAGGAGGAATAAGGTGAACCAGTGTCTAAAAGTGCCAAGACATTACCACTGAATAGCACTGTCAGTGGCAGGAACCTTTTGCAGCACAGCACAGTTCTTGCAACACCTCCACCTCCACTCACCTCTTTATTTTTGTTTGCACTTTGCACTCTCTGACAGCACACATACCTAGATGTAGGTGATGTTGCACTTCTGCTCTCTTCATTCCTCTTTAAAACTTGGTAAGGCAGCAATGTTTATTCACTCAGATTGTTGCTAAGATCACAGACACTAGTGGACTTGATCCACACATGCGGTAGAGAGATGAGGGAAGGAAAATTCCCCATGCTGTAACACTTCTGTGTGGTCACTGCAGTCTTCTCCACCACCAGTCCAGGTGTCCAGCTATGTTGCCCCACTTTGGAAATATCCAGCAGCAGGGGCTTGCAACTGGGCTTGTCCTCGGAGGGTGCTTCCCATCTACCTGTCAGCCCAGCCATCAAGTCTTGCACTGACATTTTCCCTGGCTCAGCATTTCCAAATGTTTTTTTATGCTGACTCTACCACCTCTCTCCCCCAGGCTCCTCCTTCGCTGGCTCCCCATGCCATTCCACCACACACCGTGACAGCTTCTCCAAAACAAGCATTCACTCCCTTCCCTTCCCTCAGCTCCCCGTGCCCCAGCAGAACTCCCCCACAACCCTCCCATTCTGGTGCTGATATGGAGGAGCCACACTATTTCTTCAGCTGACATAATGAGAAACTCGACCGGGGGGGGACAAAGCCCAAGAGAAACACTAAGAAGTTTTATAAAAACTTGAAATGACAGCAAGTCAGGACTTTTAAACTTCTGATTCTATACATTAAAAATACAGGCAAGGTGAAGGAAGGACCCACACTTGCGGCATAACAAACATTGAAACCTGGAACAAAGTTAAAATTCATCTGACTATGAACACAGGCTGAGAGATCTGGGGCTGCTCAACCTGAAGAAGACAAGGCTCCAAAGAGACCTTGTAGTACCTTAGGAGATCCTACAAGAAAGACAGAGGGAGGCTTTCACAAGAACATGCAGTGATAGGACAGGGAGAATGGCTTTAAACTGAAAGAGGGCAGTTTAGGGTAGGTATATGGAAGAAAATCTTTAGTGTAAGTTTGGTGAGACACTGGAACAGATTGCCCAAAGAAGTGTGGGTATCCGATCCCAAGAAGTGCTCAAGATTAGGTTCAAAGCAACCTGCTCTTGTGGAAGGTGTTCCTGCCCATGGCAAGGGACTCACAACTAGATGATTTTCAAAGTTCCTTCCAACCCAAGCCATTCTGTGAACCTATGACTACGATGACTGGAAAATCTCAGCAGACTGAGACCCAGGTAATTAGTCTTTTCCCTACAAATAGCTCTACAGGAAAATACCTAAGAACCATAAATATAAAATTAACTTCTTTTTTTCAACTCACCATACCTACCAACATGGCATGGTGCTGTGCAGATGAACAGAGGAGGAGTGGGTAAGCCACAACATCTGACTGCTCTGTCTCAGCACAGTAGCTTACCTTTCTGTTCTAGCCCAAACAAATAAAGGAAAATAGTTTTGAAATGGGACAGCACTCACTGGAACCACCTGAAACACCTGTGTTTGGCTTCTGTTTAAATAATCTAAATTCCAAAACAAACTGCAGATTGTCACCTAATGATTTTTCTTCTAAAAGAAGCAACAGCAGCAGCAAACCAGGGAACTAGCAGCAGTCCTCCAGTCTTGCAGGTATAGAGAGCCAGGTCAGGGTAAACAAACAATTACCTTAATCCAAGTTAGTGGCAGGAGCCCTGGGGCAAGGATGCAGCATGTGTGACTCAGAAATACGTGCTCTTTCCCAAAGCTAGGAAAGGGGAGAGGTGTTCTGAGCACTAGATCAGCTGCTTCCCTCAAGACTGCTTCAGAAAAACCATAACCCCAGCAGACTGATATGCTGAGCTCTCAGTCACAGCACAAACAACAGAGTTACTCCATCTTGGCAAGGGTGGTGCTAGCAGACATGGGGTATAATTATCAAAGAACATAAAGAAACAAGGTCTGTGGACAGGGGATTTTATTATATCTGTATTTTATTAGGCTCACTAACACAGTTATAAGAATAAAACAGACCAGCTTTCATCATGCAAGCTTTTCTCAGGTCTGAAATGGAGCCATGACCCATGGTGACCACGAAGAATCTGAGAAAATAGCAGGATACTGAAATTCAGTGGATTATTCATGCATATTTGAAATATTAAGTAGTAGGATGGCTGTTGACTAGCACACGGTTTGGCCAAGGAAAGAGGGCACCCAGCTGCCCGGGGCTCTCCAAAAGCTGGTGGGAATCAAGCACACTGTGATGAGAGAGCAGACCTTGCTGCAGCTGACCAGGCTGGGGCTGGCAACCCTGGGACACCAACAGCTGAGGATCCAGCACTGCCCAGGTTTTCCCAGAGCTTTCCCAAAAACCTGTCAATGGCAAAGCACACCACTTTGCTCACAGCTCTGATGGAAGCCCTGTTTATGAGCAAAGCTGCCTGGCTTGGTGAGGCTGCAGAGGTCTCACTTGTGTTCAGGCTGAGCCAGGAGCCTGCCAGCAGTTACTGCTGCAAAGTGCACAACTATAGGGTCCTTTGGGGGTTTTAGAATTCTGCAAAAAAGTGTTTGCAAGAGATAGTGCTATTTGTTACAGCTGTTCACAGAACTTGCCACATCTCCACAGAGCAACTTGTTTTAAAGAGTATGAAAGCCCTTACAGCCAGCCTCAAGCGCTGAGGGAAACGCTCTCTTCCTGCTGAGATAAAGGTCCAGTAGCACATGAAGAAAGCCCATGCTCAACAAAACCCAGTGCATCAGTATTGTTCTAGCTGAGCAGAGGCCATTGCAGCTGCCCTGCTTCATTCTGTATTCTCTTTCTTGCCATCTATACAAAGGGAAAGATGATGAAAGCATAGCCCAGACCTGCTCCCAGTCAGAAGTCAAAAACGAGTATGGAAGAAGAGCTTGTGCCTGATTTAGAATGCCTGCTGAGAAATAGATCTGCACATGAAAGTTGGAAAAGGCTTGGTCTGGTAGAAATAGATCTAAGTATGTGTCTCTGAATGAGGGAATGAGACTAATTAGAAAAGGGAGGGAAGAGACAGCAAGTGATAGGATTGAACACATGGAAACTGAAATTTTTGCCATTGACATTAAACAGCTTCAGATATAGTACAGAATGGTGCCTTCTATCCTTCTTCTGTAGCAAGAAACATCTCAAAATTAGAAAATTATGATAAAGTCAGAAGCAATATCTAAGTTTCAAGGAAACACAGGAATATGGATATTATTTATGCATGAGGAGTCATTGTAAAAGAAGTGGAAAAGCTATACTTGAGTGAAAGATGAGCTGTTGAGTTGCATGGCATAATCTTTATCCATCATCTCTTCACAACAGATTTTTTGCTTTAATGAAATCCCAAGAGCTGATGAAATAGGAAGGCAGGCAGCCAAAATGAGTGAGGTACTGCCATTGCAGAGTGGCCTGAGCTCCCAGTGTTCAAGCTCACTTGCAAGGCTCAATACCTCAGGTAGGAGTCATAGCTGATGGCTGGTATTCAATTACATGTTGAGCTCAAAAATCATGTCTCTCTGGTCAGATAACAATAAGCCAGTTTACGATTTTTAAAAATTATGTATCTGCTGTTAACCAAATTGAAAACAGAATCAATTTCCTTTAAGTGAGAGGGCCTTCGTGGGAAACCAAAAGACATCAGATGATCTCACTGTCTATCTTTTATTCTTCAGCTCTCTTAGGATTCTATCAGCTGTGGTGCTCGGTGCCACATTCTCCTCCAGAGGCTAAAGCTGCCTCAGACTCAGCTCAGGAAGAAAAGCAAGTGTCTGAAATGCTCCCACAGATGGGACCATCCTTCTGCTTCACAACAAAGCCATGGGGAGACTAGACCACAGGTTTCTGTGCAGCCTTGCCTTTGGCAGTCAGCACTCTGGCCAGCTAAGGCTCATCCTTCAGGACTTTGTGCTCTTCAGACAGTGAAACACTGAAGCTGTGGCACTGGTACCTAGTGGTTGTTTGCTGCTGCTGCACTGAGTGATTATCCCAGAGAAAAACTGAGAAATTGGATTTGTTGTTTTTGGGTGTTGCCAAAATGCATCTTAAGAGAGAAAATGGATCTGTCTGCAAATCTCAAAGATGGAGATGAGATACTTCTTCCAGAATGACAAGGAAGTTTTCTCATCACAGACGACATGACAGAGCTAAGAGGTGTACTGGGAGGTAGGGGGGAAGGGAGCTGCACCAAGCTTCAGTTGCTCTCCAGCTCTTCGCCACTCTTAGGCTTAATAAAATTTATGACAATTTCCTTGTGGACTCAACCCACGGTCACAACATGTCAGGAGTGACTTCCACAGAGAGACACCTTACATCTCAGTGCTACAGTCATTGTCTGCTTCACTTCCAGTGCACATCTGTGCCACACACATTTGCCCTCTTGCTTCAGATGCACTCAACCCTGTCCATTCCTGTTTGGAAAGTAACAGACTGAGACTGGATGTGAGGAGGAAGCTTTGTCACAAATCAGGGTTTCCCTCACCTTTAGACATAATACCTACACATGCATGAACACAAGAAAGATAATTAGAGAAAACGTAAAGCTTCAAAATCAAGTTTTTTGTTACCCCCATACCACTGGTGCTATAAACTAGCTGCAGA
This sequence comes from Muscicapa striata striata, assembly GCA_030060385.1. Taxonomy (NCBI): domain Eukaryota; kingdom Metazoa; phylum Chordata; class Aves; order Passeriformes; family Muscicapidae; genus Muscicapa; species Muscicapa striata. Next base: position 3,766,523 of record JAREIS010000093.1, on the reverse strand, counting down.
AGGGTTCAGCTCATATAACCCTGGCAAAGTCTGCTCTGCCTTTCCCCACGTGGCCCTGGGTTCTCGGTGCCATCCTGCAAGGAGGGGCAGGACGTGATATCAAACCCATGGGGCAGCCCAGTGTCCTGTGTGCTTTTCTAATTGATGCCAGATATTGGCTGATGGTTTGACGTTTTATGTACTACATCTTCCAGATCATTTTCCTTCCAGTGTCAAGAGGGCTGTTTTCATTTAAAGCATGTCTTGCTTTGCTGTTATTTAACCCAGTCCTCTGTACTACTACATTTTTTGATGTAAAATCATTTAGGACCATTTTTACTGAACCATAGAGGGAATCTGGATTGTTTTACCCCGATTGCTGGCCATCACCTTGCACACAGAGGACTTGCTTTGTAAAGGCAGCAGTAACAGACAGAAAGTTTGCTGTAGAAATACCTGAGGTAGCTTCAAGGAGCAGGGACCATAAATCCTCCTAGGGATGATGAAGCAGGATAACAGCAACACCAAAACTTCAGGTGGCTTAAAGAAAAATCTGTATCTCTTGCATAATTTCTACAATGGACCTTCAAAATCATTGTAAATAATTGCAACCACTCTTGCCATAGGCAGCCCCTTGCTTTTTTGTTTCAGAGTCACAGAAACAGATTCATGGGTGCAGCAGGTGATTACAAACCAAGTGACAACTAAATAAATAGTTTCAAAGGTGACCAAAATTCAACTTTTCATAATTCAGGTCAAATAGTGTTAGTCAAACAAAGGCAGGTGATAATTTTTGAATAAAATGTGTAAGTATTTTTATGGTGTAAAAATAATAATATTTCATTTGAGATGAAAGTAACACATTTGGTATCTCCAAAGTAAAATTTTCCTTTTTATTACATTTCACTGGAAATGAAACCACTTGTGTGGTTTGCTTTTTTCTTCCCTCCTTGGGAGCTGAAATGTAGTTCAGTCCAAACTTTCATTACTCAGGTCTTTCATATTCCTTTCCCACAATACCTATTGTCTGCTTAAGTACTGTCCAATGGATATCATTTCTAACCAAGGCATGGGTTTGTCATCACATGAACCTCAACAAATATATAAGACAACAAGAAGGGATCATATCAAATTCGTTTTATTAATGTGCTTTATCAAACTGTGGGAAAAAAGTGAAGAGAAATCAAGAAAGGGAGCACTGATAAAATTTAATTACATATTTTCACTTATGAATTATGACTTGATAACTTGATGTTTTCTATGTAAGGCAATATGAGCTGTGACCCCATTTTTCTTTATCTTTACCTGGTATTTTGCAACTTCATTGGCATCTTTGCAGAAGACAGTCTCCCAGAGGTACTGCAGGCCACACAGATCCGTTCCAAAAGGCTTCTGACTGCTTCCATCTTCCCACATACGGGTTTGCCAAGCAGAGGCTCAGGTCTTCAGGAGCTTCAAGGAGAACATGAAACCAACGGAAAATAAATAAAATAAAATAAAATAAAATAAAATAAAATAAAATAAAATAAAATAAAATAAAATAAAATAAAATAAAATAAAATAAAATAAAATAAAATAAAATAAAATAAAATAAAATAAAATAAAATAAAATAAAATAAAATAAAATAAAATAAATAAAATAAAATAAAATATAATAAAATATAATAAAATAAAATAGCAGAAGCTACAGAGAATTGCCCTGACTCATTAACAATCAACACATTTTTTGACCACATTATCTCTACTTGAAAAAGAGAGACAACAGGACTGTAACAAGTAAATGAGTGGCTATAATCCTTTCCTTAGGCTAGATTGAAACCTTATTACATTAAAACATCTCAAATATTTCATATCAGAATGAAAGCTAGAACAACATTTTTGAGAGAAGTCACAACATTGCAGTCTGAACCTTTATTTAAAATAATTACCAGGAGAGCAACAGGCTGAGGTTTGTTTCTGCCTCATTCAGAAAAGGATCTGAAAACCAGACCTCCAGCACCTCAAGGGAACTCAGGGACACACAGACATACCAAGCTCCAGGCTTTGCAGAGAAACCCTGGTGTGCAGAAAAGAAACTGGTGCAAGTGCTATTATTGAAGAATACAGCTTTGCAATAAATACAGTGCCAAGACCACAGGGTGTAGTGCAGGAAAGGTACAGACATTCTCCTGCTTAGCCTTTGTGAAGCTGGAAAGCTTCAAAGTGTTACTATTGTGTGAGCGAAAACAGACTTTGCACACCACTTCTTCTTTTCAAGAAAAATATTTCACTGAAATAATCTGTATATAGGCTCTAGCTACCAGAGGGAGAAGCCCAACCTCTTGCCTGCAGTCAGTCAGAGGGTGTGTGAGTCTGAGCTCCCATTTTTGGACACCTGGGATACCAGGGTGGAAGTGCTGCTGCAAAGGGAATGTACAGTCCAACCCACAGTCAGCTCCCTCTTTCTCTTGCATTTCTATACAGTTCTCAGGCCTGCTCTACAGTCTCCCTGTTCTTTCCCATGAGGAAAGACTCTTGGTCCTGTCCAGGGAGCTGGGAAGCTACCCAGGAGATGCACTTTGAACTCTGAACCTGCCAGCCTCCCCTGAAACAAGGTGCTATGTTTAATCTGTGAGACAGCAGGCAGATGAAGATTCTGAAATTCCTGCTTTATCTGGAAAGGAATCAATTGGAAGATATTAACAGTACTAAACTTACCAGTAATACAGATTTTGATAGCAGACAGCATGAGCTTATGAAAAAATAATTGATCAGACTACTGGAGCTGCTTGATTGACAGAGCTGCAAGTTTAGTGGAACACAGCAGATGTAAAACAACAGCACAACCTAAATTTGAACTCACTGTTGGGAGGCAAACAGGGGACCTGTTTTGTCTCACTAAATGTCTTCAGCAATCATTTTTCAGCATATGGAAGCTGCAATCCCCAAAGAAGGAAAGTGGTGCTGGAGAATTAGGTAATTTTTTTGTAGATTTTAGTTGCACTAATTTCAAATGCATGATGTGATGAAACAGTAATTGCATCAGCTCCACAAAGTCCCTTTCTATGAGGTTCGGTGGGCTGGAGCTGATTCTGTGTAACCAGTGAATCAGCTAAGCAGTGCTTTCCTGTACCAGCTTTTCTGTAAATTCTCAGGGAGGAGCTTGAGGCTGCAGATAAACAGTTAGTATTGATGAAGAAGAGGTGGAAATGACACGCCACAGCTGTCAACTAATCCTATTCTATTACGGGATTCTTTCTTTCAGGTTTGGCAGCCCACACTAATCCCATCACTTCTTTGGGGAAGCGCTTTTGAGCAGAGCACGGCAACCTGCTGAGCAGCGCCGGTGGCTGGAGCAGCGCAGAGCTGCTCCGCACGCAGCAGAGAGAGCCCACACGGGCTCTGCCCCTGCAGGAACGGGCACGGCAGAGCACAGTCCATGCTCTGGTGGCTGAGATACTCCTGGGAGCCGTGCTGTAGTCCCCTGTTGATCACATTCAGTGAGCAATTGCAGGCAGTGGGGATAACCCAGAGCAGTGCCAGAGGAACAAGACGGCAGCTGGAGGTGGAACCTCATTCTTTGGAATAAACTAGTTGGTTGAGGCCTGGGGAAGCTGCATACCATCTGGCTTAGTTTTCAACAATCTGGTTAAAAATCTGGCTTGTTAGGGCAAATTTTGCTCTCCCCTTTAATCTTCTTGATGTGGAAAAGCCTCAAAGTGAGGAAGCTTTCACATAGAGTTGTGTAAGACCTGTCTCTCTCACATCAGGCTGCAGCACACTGCTTAAGTTGCCACTTTTTGAGTAAGGGGTTCTGCAGCATCCTCTCTTTTCCAGACATCTGAACACTCTGAAATAAATAAAATCAAAACATCCTAATATTATGTATTTTACTGCAATATTCAGTGCTCAGCTGGAGGAAGGTTGAGGAGCTTGTTGAAATGTTTTGAAATAATTAAAGTGTCTTATCAGAAAAATGCTAAACTATTCTACTGTTCCCCTTCTTTGTGAAATTCCAGGAAAATCAGCCTGATTTCAGAGAACTCTTCAATTTCAATGGAAATGCTTGAAATTTCTTTCTCTAGCTGGGCATTTCTATGCCCTACAAAAAATGTCTGAAACTCTTTGTCATAAAACTCCAGAGTAATTGCACTAAGCTTGGAAGCTGGAAGCATCGTATTTCAGATGCTTATTTAATGCATTTGACATAGGCCTTGATAACTTCTTAGAATTCAATTATAGTTCATACATAAGAGAAGCAGCTCAAAAAAATGTTATCTGAGCCAGAAATTCCTGCTGCAGCTAAAATACAAAGTTTTCTTTGAGGATTAAGAGTTAGCCAATCCAGTCTACCTTTCTACATGCCCAAACCACTAGATCTCACCTGGAATTTTCAATTTCTCCCATATACCCACTCACACATCATTTCTTCCCTTTTACAGGCTACATCTTGCTCATCTACCTCTTTACTAAGAAAAACCACCAAAGCCACATTCTCAGCAGCACTATTCTTAGCTTTTTGTTTCCCCTGTAGGAATTTGCACAGTTCATGTTACCACAAACAGACTCACAAAACCTTATTTGCTAAATCTAGCTGCAGCTTGAACCAAGTTCTGAACAAGTTGCATTTGACAGCTACCTTTGTTCAGATAAGCTACATACTACAAAGTCTAGTATTATGTTCATCATCATACACACAAAAATGAGAGTCAACAGGAAGCAGTGACATTTAGAGCTCATGACAAAGCCACATTAGAAGCAGTAAGATTCCAAACATTCATCCCATGTCAAAGTGCAGCCACAATTAATTGCAGAAGAAACTCAGAATACAAGTTTCTTATATTTCTCTTTCATTCTGCACCATCATTGAAAATGAGCCAAGACTCCTATTGCTGTGGAGGGAAAAGCTGTACTACCTGACATACCAAGAAAGGTCTGAAGATCTGAAAGGTCTCTTTCAGTTTATTCAGTGCAAAATACTTCAAAATATTTGTGTTTTAGACTCATAAAGGATGCAGCTTAAAAGAATTTGAAAAGCTATGAACTTCTTACCACTGCTCTAAGGCAGAATCAGCTGCTCCAGTGTCACTTATGGGGTACATGTCTCCCTGTGGTTCTTAAAAACTGGCATCCTATTCCTGCAGTTCACCATCACTACCACCAGAAAACATTTTCTATTTTAAAATCAGAAACATCTTCACTGCTATTTACAAAATGCCATTCCCTCACTCGACAGCAATTATGCAGCAGCAAAATATTTCTTTCTTCCATCTTCATTCTCCCATTCCTTCCACTGGAAAACCATCAGTCTTTCACCATCAAACATTATTTGCTGCATCCCATACCACTTCTTTATAGACTTTTTCCAGTTGCTGCCCAACTTCTCTGCTGCTGACACAGCTCCTGAGCTGCTTTGTCACAGGCTCAGTGCATCCTCCTGCAGCTCACACTCCTGTCCTTACTGGCACAATTCCACATCCCTCTGCAACTGGAGGATGATGTTGCCTCATGCTCACTTTCGAAACTACTTGCCCCAGAATACCTTTCCTCCAAATTCCTACCTGTGCCCATTGATCTAAAACTTCTAAGAAGGCAGAGCTTTGGATTGTCTATATTTACACCATCCTTTATCAGCTCATATCTTTAATTCACTGAGATCCTTTACAATTCTAAATACAAACCCTTCTGAGATACGATCACAGCACTCTAATCTTGCTGTTATCTGCAGATTTAATGAACTGTCTCTACTTCACTAAAATATTGAGTAGTGATGGACAAAAACCAAACTCAGACAAACCTCTCACAACCACCCTCAGTTTTGATTTAGCAGTTTCTCAGCCTCCCTGTTGAGTAAGGCAGTTTCCTTGATAATGAATTCACCTACACTTCCCCTCTGATTGTAAAAACACAGTCCAGTCTTTCATATCTACCTGTGGTGGGGTAGAAATAAAGATGTCGCTAATGAGGGATGAGATTTTTGCAAAAATAAGTTATCGTGTCTAATATGAGACAATTGTAAAAATCTGCACCAAAGGAGCTACCAACCCAAATGAAGAAATCTCCCATTTAAGTGCATTGGCAAGCAGTGTTTCCTCTTTCCTTCTGGGTTGTAGCACATTTAATCTTTAATAATTCCATGGACAGGCACTAAGGTACTCACACAGTTCTTCCTCACAGCAATGGACAGAGTCAGAAACCAAGCAAGGGGAAAGTAGAACAGCAAGAAGAGTTAAGATATGCCCTAACCACTGTAACAAAGTCTAAAGAGTAGTCTTTGGGGAAAACAGCTATAGTTGTTTTATATTTGCATTGTAAGTAGCAAACTGGTTCAGTTTGAGCTTTTTGCATTGTGCCAGGTGTTTAAGACTTGTCTCTCTCACAACTGTTTCTCCCTAATTTAGCATTACAACAACTTCTTCACATAGGTTGTTCCCTGAAGCACTAAACACAATTAAAAACATTAAGATCAATGCACATTTCTAGGGTAATTTTTGATATTGCTCCACTGCTTGTCTTAACTCTAGCTCTTCCTTGTAATATTATTTTTGTTTGTGTAAAATCTGGCAATAATTAATTTAATAATTAAATAATAATTATTTGAGATTGTCTTGAAGATCATTGCTTCTGCAATAGTAATTGAAACTCCTCATGAAACACCTTTGGAGTGAAAACAATACAGAACATAAGGCTACAAACATATGATGTTCCTGTGATTGATTTCTTTTTTGTAATAGATTTTTGATGTCCCTTGGCTAAAGCTTCTGGTCAATAACAGGTTACAGTGCTGGCCAGGCTGGCTCCTGAATGCTGCACAAGTGCCCCAAGCAACTACTCCAACAGCCAAAAAGCAAACCAGATAAGATGCTCAGGCAAATTTGGTCCCCCTGCACAGTGTTTCTACAGGTAAATTTCAATGTTTATTTCCCCATTCACAAGATTTACCCATTATTGCTGTCAGCACTGCAGTGTTCACCCGTTTCCCACAGTTAAGACTGGGCAAGAGGAAGGAGTCAGTCTGTCCTTCCCATTTACCGACACACCACTGATCTTTGTCCCAAAGGCTTTACAGTCTACTTTGAAGAAAGGCATGAAAGAGCATAAACAAACAGGGGAAGGACAAATGGAGATCAAAGGCATCCAGGGCAATGAAGATAAGATCGAGTAATGATGCGGATCTGCCCTTGCTCAATTTAATGGTTTTAAATCATCTGAAAAATCAGCTGACCTTCAAACAGAATCAGGTATAATCACATTGTGTTTGGTTTGATTTTCCCATGTTTAATCAGATTTTTCTTTTTCCTCAGAGGTGTCCCAGCATAAGTAATTCTGACTGGAAACTACCCAGCCAAAGCTTTGGACCTAGTTCAGAAACATAAGTCTAAACAGCACAGTGAAATTCATGGGAGATGTGAATAAATGAGCCCAAGGAAAAAAAGGAACAGTCACAGAACCCAGATTAGGCACTGGTTGTCTATGGCACTTGGAGATCTGGGGATAAAAACCCAATCACATTTTGTTGAAAAAGTGACTCTTGTGTCAGGGCTTCTTAGCTACAGGATGGCAGAATTGTCTTTTTATTTCTACCAGGGATATATACAAAGAAACCAGAGATATTAAAGAGAGTGATGTCTTTGAATATTACATTTGACAGCACAGTACAAGAGTAAGGACCCTGGGGAGGAGGGTTAGCACCACAGATTTGCAAGCCCAGTGCTGCATGGAGCCCACAGAGCTGCGTAGATCTCTAATGAGCAACAAGTTAGGGACAAGGAAAGCTAGGAACTTAGAAAGCCCATAAGGTGATCCTGTCTGCTGTGACCCACTAGTCAATAAAATTAAGATTTAACCTATTCTGGAGCTTTATGTAGATAACTAACACCATCTAATATAGATTCAGGTCAACAGAACTCTACTACCAAGCCCTGCTGTGAAACTATATTATTCCAAAAGCTTGACTTCATTACTATGGCAGACAGATCACCACTGTTACAGTACCTTTTTATGTATGATGCACAAACCATTGCTTCCCTGCTCCCTGTACTATCCTTTTTTCATTTTCTCCACCAGGCACAGAGTAACAAGAAACCCTGCTGTTGTAATTTACTCTGCTCAGTATGCTATTTTGCTTAAATACTTTTCTTTCATATGGCATCCCAAAAAAATACATAAATATGAGAATATTACTGTGGTTGAAAAATCAAGCTAGTTAGGTAATGTCAAACTGGCAGACATTCAGCATTCTTCAATTACCCCCCTTGTATATATGCATTCTGGCATAGCCTTTAATTAACATGATCTTACCATTTTTTCTAGTGAAAACATGTCATTAAGTACCAGAGTGAGTGAGGACCCAGCTCAGACCATTCTACCTTCTCCATAATGATTAACAGGCTTATTTTCTATAATCCCCAAAACCCCCTTCTGAAGACAGACTAATTAATTTCTGTCTGTTGTCTCCTGTGCCACTACAATACGTGAGTGCTTCAGAAACAACATGTTCATTTTCAAGGTAGCCTGGGGAGATAGGCAAAGAGTAAGGAGGTGTGGGAAGCAATAATTTTCATTTTACAAGAAGCAAGCCCAAGCTGTGGTCCTCAGTGGGGCCATACACAAGGACAGTTCCTCCTCTCCCACCCCAGACTGGAAAAGCACAAACCACCCACCCCAAGCTGAAGTACAGCGCTGGGCTCCATGGGGACAGCACACACCTCAGCTGGTGGCAGAGACATCAACAGGGGCTGCTGCAAGACCCAGGGCATGTGGCCCCCCTGAGCCACTCCAAGGGATGAAGCAAGCGTGGGGCACTGCAGGAGACCATGTCCACCAGGATTTATGTGCACAGGATTTGTGCTCAGGAATGGCCAAGGGTTTGGGCTGAAGCTTTCCAGCAAAATCACCTTGACTCAGAGATCTGGCGAGGACATCTCAGGTTCAACTCAGAGCCTCACAATTTGTCAGAATCTGACAATCAGAAGCACCTGATAATCATAACAACAAGCTCTACCCTTTATAATAAGAAAAAAAGTTGTATGTCTGGCAATATCAAAAATTGAGAATGATTTTGACATTCTGACAACACAGTTTTAATTGCTGTTTGTAGCATATCACTTTTGCGATATGTGTATTATGCTATGTGCACCCACATAGTGCATTAACAGAGCTGATTTCAGCAGCATTTCAGCTACATTTGCATACCAGCTCAAGGAGGTGGACTGCGTGGCCCTGCCTTCTCTGGGTTACAAATGGGCTGGTACTACTCTGGCCATGGCCACCCTACTGAGGACCATCTCTGCTTTGACTAAAATCTGGGCACAGCCACCAGGGTCACTTTAACATAAAGAATCACAGAATGGGTCAGGTGGAAAGGGACCACATCTTGTCCAGCCTCCCTGCTCAAGCAGAGTAATCTGAGAGCACATGGCACAGGATTGTGTCCAGGCAGCTCTTGAGTATCTCCAGTGAGGGAGACTGCACAGCCTCTCTGGGCAACCTGTTCCAGTGCATGGTCACCTGCACAGTAAAGAAGCTCTTCTTCATGTTCAGGTGGAACTTCCTGGGCATCAGTGTCTGCCCACTGCCTCTTGTTCTATTGCTCAGCACCACTAAGAATATCCTGGTCCATCCTCTTGGTACCCTCCCTTCAGATCCTTGTACACCCTGATGAGGTCCCCCCTCAGTTCTATCTCCTCAAGGCTCAACAGCCCCAGCTCCCTCAGTCTTTCCTCATAAGAGAGAGGCTCCAGACTCCTCATATCTCTGTAGCCCCTGCAGCCCCACCCCAGGAGCTCCATGTCTCTCTTGTCCTGGGGAGCCCAGAACTGGACACAGCACCCCAGGTGAGGCCTCACCAGAGCTGAGTACAGGGGCAGGATCACCTCCCTTCACCTGCTGGCAATGCTCCTCCCAATGTCCCCCAGGATCCCATTGGATTTCTTGGCCACCAGGACACGCTGCTGGCTCATGGACAGCTTGTTGCCCACCAGGACCCCCAGGTCCTTCTCTGCAGAGCTGCTCCCCAGCAGGTCAGCCCCAGGCTGTGCTGGTGCCTGGGGTTGTTCCTCCCCAGGTGCAGACCCTGCTCTTGCCTTTGCTGAATATCACAGGGTTCTTTGTCCGTCTCTCCAACCTGCCGAGGTCCTTCTGAAGGGATGCACAGCACTCTGGGGTATCAGCTGCTCTGCCCAGCTTTGTGTCCTCTGAATTTGCTGAGCAGGCATCTGCCCCTTCACCCAAGTCATGGATGAATAAGTTGAACAGTTCAGCATTGCACCTTGAGGGACAGCACTAGGGACAGGCCTCCACCTGTGGCCAGACCATGTGCCACTGATTTTGACCCTCTGGGATCTGCTGTTCAGCCAGTTCTCCATCCACCTCAGTGCCCACTCATCCTGCCCACACCTTGAGTTTGTCTGTGAGGATGTTGTTAAGAGATTGTTGGAATCCTTACTGACATTAAGGAGACAATACCCACTGCTCTCCCCTTACCCATCCAGGTAGTTGTTATGTCACAGAAGGCAATCAGGCTGGTCAACCAAGGCTTACCTTCAGTGAACCTGTGCATATGTATCCACGTGCACTGAAAAATCTTCTTTCAAGGACACACACAGTTCAGGGCCACGTTAGCACCAGAGGCTTTTGATGAAGAAACCAGTCTGTAGAAGTTCAAAGGACTGCACTTTGATCATGACAGGTGAGTACAATAGTGTACTCATTTGTCCAGTCAGTGGGGAAGTGCACCTGTGACGGTGAAAGATCCTGGGAAAATTGCTCTTCAGCCATCGTATGTTTAAGGGTCAAAGTCTGTCACAATGAGACTCCCTTGGCATGGTGTTATTACTAAAAAGTAGTAACAGTCAGGGACCTGACTGTTTGAGCCAGAGCAGAAATTATTTTCTGAACCACTGACTCAGCTACCGTGAACAGAAGAGACATAGTCAGATCTGAAACACAACAGCAGTCACCCCTCTTTTGCAGCCCCTCACCAGGCAAAGGAGGTGCCTTGAAGACATACTATATTTAATCTTAGAGGGAACAGCATAGGCTTCAGACAATGCTCCTCCTCTCTTGCTGTAGCATCAGTAAAGTAGTGTTCCATCCTTCTCAATGTCAGTAGAAAATCAGACAATCCTCAAATTTAAAAATGTGCTTGTAGGGCTGAATTGAAAACCAGGATTAGGTGATTTTCTAAGCCAAAACCAGGGACAATTCCCTGAGTTCACCCCTTTTGCTTGACATTTGTCACAGTGCAGATATGCAAAAGTTTTCATTGCATTCTTGGTATCAATGTGAAATTTAACACGTCCTTAATTGCAGCACTCCGAGTGGCAACCCTACAATATTTAAAGAAGAATGCAAAATCCTAATTTCTGCAGGACCATACTAGCTCATGGCAAGCAGCCCTGGGAATAGCACACAACACCCTGTGAGACACAGGTAAGACAGAATGTTCCACACAACAGCAACTACCAGCATATTTTAATCTTGCTCTAAAACCAGCCAAATGCGTGGCATTCATTTGGAGGAATTATTGTAAATAATTATATTCGAACACCAAGCCAATCCAACTTTGCAAGCTAGCAGGTGACTGCTTTTGACTCTTAGCAACCACAGGCTCTTGCTGTGCAAAAACAATGATTTTTCTGAATATTCTTATGGTATGCAACCATTTTAAACCTAAAGATGAAGCAGAGGCTTTCTTTAGTAAGATCTTTCTGCCAAACTCTCTGAACACATGTGCCTTTAAAGCAGGCTTGGACAAAATACTACGTGTATAGATATATATAATGATCAAGTGACACCAAAAGGTTCAGTAAAACCTTCTAGCTCTGTTTTTATGGGCTGAGAATAAAGAAAGTTACATTTTGGAGGAAAGGAGAGTAGCAAACCATGGCTACCAATATTCAAATGACAAAAACGTCTGAGAGAATTCCAGATGTCAGCCATGTGTTATGGTTTAATAGTTCAGCTCTGAGTCACAAGCACAAAAATCTGTTATGAAACACATGCCTGCCTGCATATGTGTGTGTGCACTCAACAGTGTGCGCTAAAAGAGGAAAAGTCATAATTTGGAGGGCATTAACAGCACTAGAGAAAAGCAGTTAATCTAAGCTGAGGTAGGAGGAAATCAGCACAGTTTGTCCTATGCCATGGACCAAGGGTGTGATGATTTTTAGTTTCAACATTTACAAACTGAAGTTATAACTGAAGAGAGATTAAACACCCACTTGACAAGCATGTGTAATCCTTTCAAATCCTAAAAGTCCAATCACACCCTATGTCTTGAATAATCACTAGCCTAAATCACCCACACCCCTGACATGTGAAACTCATGAAAGTTCAACTATTTTCTAGCCCAGATCTTTCAAATAGTAGCATTTATACTGTGATTCATTAGGTCCTTCTGGCTTTTTTTTTTTTTTTTTTTAATTCTCACATAAAAGGGACAAATATCTGTGGCACCAGTGCTTGCAAGGGATATCACATGCCTCATCTTCTTTGTGGTGAGGAAACATGATCATTTATTGCTCTGTGGGCTGTTGGTGTCCATGGCAGGCATCCCTCACTGGTTGATCTCAGCTCTCCCTGACCCTGGATGGTGAGTCTGCAGGGGATGGCAAGAAAGTTGTTCCCTCTTTGCTGTCCCCCGGCTTGGCTCCCTGACCAAAGCAAGGATCTACATGCAAGCAGAATAACGTACCTTAGCTCACTCATTTTTGACTCCTGGAGCCAGTGTTGGCTGTGCCATGCTCCCACACATGGCCAGCAGCCCGCTCTCTCCCACCACCTGGGTGAACCTTCCAGGGAGACAGCTCCCAGAGCTTTGGGGTCTGAGCCAGCTGGTCTCAGGGAATTCGCACAGCAGTGCAGTCCATAAGGAACTAGAGGCAGTTTGTCATCCCCAAGAGTTAGACCCTGAACATCCACAGGCAGCTGCACACTGCAGGTTTTCATGGCTGACAGCAAATGCTGCTTGTGTTTGGAGGTGCTCCTGGCACACCTGTGCTCCCACAGCCAGATGGGTGCATGCAAGCCTGAGCCAGGCAGGTCATGCACGGGGTGCGTGCTAGGCATGCACAAATAGACACACACTTCTATGAAAATTACACCTCTAAAGTTATGTTTAAATAGCCCATATTAGAGGACTCTCATGACTCTGAAAGGACAAGTGGTTCAGTGGCAGTCAAGCGGCTCAAGCAAAATCACTTCAAAGCAGTTCATGTTGGAGACTGGAGAGTGGGAGAAGAGGAGCAAACTTCAGCTGCAGGACACACAGCAAAGTGTTCCTTGGAAGGGGCAATGGCTGAAGGCTGCCTGAGCTCTGGGACCTCCCAGACACACTTATCAGCTGCTCCAGGAGGTCATCAGATTAAGGAAATAGAAATTTTGCTGATTCTGTCTCTGTTTTTGTCTTGAAAAGCAAGAGACAGATGGTGATTGATAAGTGCCTGTGTGCTAAGAGTGTACCAAAGGTTTTGTTCTGCCTCAAGGATGACTGCAAGGAGGACAACCCTCTTCTTGGGAGTTCATAAAAGCCTTTTTAATTTCCCCCAAATCTCCCTCCACTGTAAAGCACAGGTTTGGGCGCAGGAAAGGATGGATGTTAAACCAGAGTGTAAAAAAATCCTAACCAACAGTTGTCAAACATATTAATGCTCCAGTCTTTGTGAATTAAGATTTCACACAGGAATTTGGGCAGGTGCAGCCTCACCAGACCTGTCAGTGGCAGCCCCTGCCTAGATGGCTGACCCTTGTTTATCTGGCTGTGGTTCCTCTGGGCTGGACCCGCAGCAGTGAGCAGGGCTGTCCCTCTGCTGTGGCACTTGCTCGGGAGGGAGCCTCTGCCCCTGGCTGCCTCTGCTCCTGCTGCCAGCAGCACCTCATCACAGAGACAGCACTTATCTCCTGTGTGCCAGCAGGGAGCACCAGCTTCTCACAGCAATGCCAGCACAGCCCACACGAGCCATGAGCAGGGCGTGCTCATGGTACCCTTCTTCCAAGCATTACAAGCATTCTGTATAGACCTGGCCCTAGCTTTGACAGCTTCTATTGAAAATCCCCAGATAAATGCCTCTCCCTGAGCTGCTGCTGTTTATAGGGTCTGCAATGACAAGGTATGCTCCAACTACAAGGGCAGGAGGTGTTCGGCTCTCTGGGCTTGACTTGATCAAAAGACAGGCATGCCATGAGGTTTTCAAATGTGTATCATAAAGCAACAGAATTTGCATGAATTTTTGTCAACACTGTGACTCAGTGGAGAATGGGGCTGGTGGGGGTAAAGCAGAGAGGGAATGAGCAGATGCTGCAGTGGAAAAAGATGGCACAAAGAAACAGACATAGCAAGACTCTTAAAAATTGATTTAAAAGGGCAGAAATGTCACAGGAGAGAGTCATCATGATTCAGCAAACGCAGTCTGCTGCCCTAGAGGGAAAATATTTGCAGGCTGGGGCCACAGGCAACATCTGATGGGTGTCAAAGAGCCACCCTGCATGTGCTCAGGACATGGGGCACTGGAACTTTCCACAGCCATGGCAAAACAGACCCTCCAGAGGGTGAGCCTGGGTGCACACCACAACAGCTGCCCCAGTGGGGCAAAGCTGCACTTTGAGGGTGTTTACCTCCATCCTCTGGGAGCAGCTTTGCAAGAGGTCTTTTGATGACACAGTCTATCCAAATATGCATTGAGCTCCAGCTGTTGCTTCAGGGATTTGACTTTTTTTTTTTTTTTTTTTTTTTGTGATGATTTTTCATAAAATTCTACCCACTTCAGATGTACTGTCATGAAAATTAAAAAAAAAAAACACCTAGCTAACTATATATATATATATATAAAATATATAAAATATATAAAATATGCAGTAGCACACTTGTTCCCCACGGTCTGCTGCCAAATCCACGTTAGAATAGCTCCATCTTGTGGAAATCAGTAGCAGCAGTGGGAGCAAACAACGATCTGGAGGAAAACTGTAGGAGAATATTGGCAACTTGCTCCTTGGCCACGTGTGCCAGCAGCAGCTTTGGTTCCCAGCCACAGAGGTTTTCCCAGCCCCTTTTCTTCTACAATTTCAGCCCGAGCTGAAGGTATGAAAAAGAAGAAAAAAAAAATATTTTCAAATCCAGCTTTATTGGCATATTTTATTGGATTTTTGACATATAACTGTAATATTTACACAGTTACTGTGTGGTCATGTTCAGAGCTCAGGGACTGTGTGCTGGCTTCAACCTCTGTCACCCAGAGCTCCACTTCAGACTGTGTCCCTCTGGGACTCCCTCACCCCTCACTCCCTGCTTCCATCTGTTAACTTTCTGGGGTGTGTCTGCACCTCAGCAGGGTTTCTCATCTCTGTTGTGTAGTTTCCCTCTGTCTGTACCCCTGTGTGTGTGCACTTGTTAAATGGAGGGAACATCTGCACTGCAGAGCTCAAATACTTTCTGTCTTTTAGGACGTTCCTGTTTAGATAAGAAACTCATGAGGTTACATTTTAAAATAATAATTACTCTCTCTTTCCTAATATACTGTTGGATTTATTCTCTTGTTTATCCAGATTCTGAGCTTTACACTCAGATTAAAAAGTCACTTAAAACTTTCCTTTTAAAGTCTGTTTCATCTATATCCTGAAGGAGAAGAAGTGAATTTCAGCTTGAAGTGTCCTTTTGGATTTTTCACTGTTACCACCACTTAGAATCATCTAAGTGATGACAAAATCTTTCAGGCCTAACAAACAGCCCATAAACTACATCAACAAGTCACCAGCAGAGATCACTGAACATAGAAGCAACAACCTCCTCAGGTGAAATTGCACTCACCTGAAAGGTGCACAAACACTCAAATAATGCTAAGAAGATGGATTACCCTGAAGAGAACTCTTCATTGCCTTCTCATGCTCATGCTATCCCAGACTACCTTAGCAAACAGTGCCCATTCAGCACATGGGCATGGGAGCTGGAGCTGCAGACAGACACAGCAGCATGCACTGCAGGGGTCCCCTACAGCTGCTCATGATGAGGTCCAGGCTACTGCAGCTTAGAAAGAAAGGCCATGGAAAATGCTATTAACTAAAAATCTAGATAAAGTCATGCTTGTGTCTCAAGTAACTGGCTAGATTTTCCCTTGGCAGCAGGCAGCCAACTAAATCTGTCACAAACCCCAGCTCCCTGAGGTCCCTCACACTCCACAGTGCTGGGTATGACTCCTGCAAGACTTGGTCCATAGCAATTGCTGCTTAGGTATCTGAAAGAGCAAAGAAAAAAAAAGGTAAAACTAAATAAAAGGATAATACGAAGGTAAACCTCATCAAGATCATAGGAGTTTTCCTTTTGTCTATTGTCCACCCTGCTGTCCTCTTCTGGAGGAATTATTTCCACTTGTGTGTGAAAGAGTCCATTGGTTCAGCCCTACTGCCCACACCCAGCTTGTGTCATTTAATCAAAGGAGACAAACCCTGCCCAGAGCAGGCTTACTGCTCACAACCAGCAGCACATTGAGAGACACTGCTGCTCCTATCAAACCAACACAACATCTGAAACTTGCTCTTCGTTCATTGAAATGGAGAGTGCCCAGCCCCAAGTGTTTCTTTAAGACCCACTCTTCTGTGACCCAAGGAAAATACATGAGCCACAGGGCAGTGCAGACTAACAGACACCTGTGTCTGCCCCAACCAGTGCAGCTTGGATCAGCACAGCAGAGTGACAAACTACAAACCACACACCTTCTGAGAAGCTGTCTTTAAATGTGGTTTTGTCCCCACAGGATGAGGGGGATGGCTCTGACCAGGTGAGAGCAATGTAGAGAGGGGGTGGAGGCAGCAGTCCCAACAGCCTACAGATGCTGCAGATGATGCTGAGTGGAGGAAATCAAAATGAGCAACAGGTTAAATTAGAGCAAGGAAAAACATCTACACCAAGAGGGAAAAGCCTGAAATTGATGGCAAGTATGATAGGCAACAGGCCCCAGTGGCAGAGGAAGAGCTGACTATCGGCCAGCACCATCCCAGGGACACCACACTCACTGCCTGGGGGAGGATGGAGCCCAGCCACTGCTCCCTTTTGGCTAGGGAGACTAGCCATCCCAGGCTTTCCCTGCTATGGATGTGGCTGTTCAGCTGCTCCCAGACACCCCAGGAGAGTACAGAGAGCTAGGGTACAGCCTCTTGAGGATTTCTGTCCTTTCTTTAAAGTTACTGCAGAAAACAAAGAGGAAGCTTGCTTTTGGCACTCCTTTGAAGGAAATTGGTATTTTGGAGGGATGACAATATGCAAAGAGCTAACACCCAGACTAGCTCTAGTGTGAAGCTCTGATGTGCTTTCTCTGATGGAAACAAAACCTTGCAAAAGACTGAGTTGCCAAGTGAAAGCCTTTCAAAAGACTAATGGTCAACCTGCAGGTTATTAACCCTGACAATACTGTAGGACACCCATCCAGAGATTTTTCAGGGGGCTGAGGAGCAAACCAGGATCTGACTAACTCCTCAAGTCTAAACATCTGGCAAATTCTTCTCCTTGCAGATAGTTTTGGAAACAGGGACTAGTTATTTGTTGTGCATATATATAAAAGGAAAACCACACGAAAGTTGGCATTAGAGCAGACAGGATTTCAGGAGGAAGTATCTGATGGGAGAAATCACCTGTGACCCCAGGTCATTGTCACTGCTGAGGCCAGTAGGCAGAGGGGGCATGGCTGACTAGATCTGCCCACATGGAACCACTCCTCCCATCCCCTCATCTCTAGTCTGGCTGAATTATAAGGATTTACCCTTTCAAAACTGTCTAATAAAACAGCTTATTAGCAGCACCCAACTGCAGCCTCAAAGCCCAGCAGCTGCATGAAGAACGAAACTCTGAATTTTAGCAAAGAGGTTGGTTTGTTCTCCCATCAACAAACCAGATCAGTCAAAGATTCACACTTGACAAGACAGGCAAGACCACTGTGAGCCCCATCTCTGAAGCATGGAGAGGACAAAGGAACAAATGTTATATTATGTATACTTTTATATATATTTATTTTGACATATTCCTGAATGGAGAATGTATTTCACACCATTACATCATGTTATAATCAGTAATTATGTAGCAGTTGGATGGATGGTCATCAGACAA
The DNA here is from genome assembly GCA_030060385.1 of Muscicapa striata striata. Taxonomy (NCBI): domain Eukaryota; kingdom Metazoa; phylum Chordata; class Aves; order Passeriformes; family Muscicapidae; genus Muscicapa; species Muscicapa striata. The sequence goes on along the minus strand of JAREIS010000093.1, from coordinate 3,748,471 downwards.
AGATCATCAGCATGAAAGATGAGTATTTGTTAATATGAATGGGGGAGAAAGAGGAGGGAAACTTGAGAAATTGATTGAAGCAATCAAAACTCTGCTGAAACATCACTTCATGTTCCCAAGACATCTGTCTGAGCATGATCTATGGGTTTCTGTGTTACTGTAGCAGTTTCAGTTTTCTCCCATTATTCTTACCCACCCAGAGCAGAAGCACAATGCTCCTGCATTTTGGCAGGTGGAGGAGGAGAGGTGCTCTCACCTGCCCACAGTCTCACCAGTGGCCCCTCTGACCTGAAGGGTCATGGAAACCCTCTCTCAGACAGGATGTGGCTGGAGCACTTCAAACACTCTTTGGATGCAGCTATGGCTCCTCACCAGCATTTCTTCCTTGAAAGCAGCAGAGGTTTTTCTCTTATCTCCCTGGAGTTCTATATACAAGAATTCATGTTGCTTAGCAACACGGCTTCCTTTTAAGATGCTCTTTTGTCATCTCAAAGCCTTCATGCCACAAGTTCTTTAAATAGCCTGAACTCACACGAGCTTCCTCAGTTTGGCTCTTTTTCCTTTATCTCTGCCTGATTTCCTTCCATTGCAAGGTTAATGTCTGTGTCCAGCCAATCCAAAACTAACTAAAATGCAACTTCCAGGGATCAGTCCAGCCTCACTGTGTAAGGGCTAAGAACTTCCTTTTCCCCAAAGCCACACCAAGCAACACCCAGTAGAGACCAGTAAGGAAAAGAGAAGCTTACAAGGGTTTTATTTCTGATTTTTTACTTGTTACTTAAGTCAGAACTGTTGCAATTACTGTATTTCCCTATTGTTTGTTTAAAATCTAATATTGTGCAGCCCAGTTTCTGAGATTCTGTATTGTTAGGGGAGAAGAACAATGGCTTTTTACTAATCATTGAAATCTGCATTTTATCTTGGCTTTATGGTGCCTTTAGAGTATTATAAAGTTCTCACTCCCTTAGGGACCAAGAACACTGAGTACTCTGCTTGCTTAGCACTGAACAGAGGCTGAATTTTTGAGACAGAGAGAAGTCTTATAACTGTTTCAAAGAGTAACAGGGAGCTCCAGCACTGAGATCTTCAACACATCTTTTGAATTTTTGAAATATCACAAGTACTCAAGGAGGATAACACAGCACCAGCAGCTATATAGAAACAATGTCTGCAGGGAGTCATAGGAGATATTCCCTCTTAGGAGAAGAAGCATGGATGAACACACCACCAGTAATTAATCAGTTGCTAATTAATTTTGTCAGCAATTTCCTTCCCACTTAGTGCTTTTATCCTGGCCATTTTTGGTCTGCATTTGATAGGACTTCACACGGTTCCACACACCCCAGCCATGGCAAACTCAGCTTTTGGCCCCCAGCAGTGCTCAGGATGAAGGCACAGTGGCCAGGAAGCCCTGTGTCCCCTGCCCTCAAGCAAGCTGTGGTCATCACCGGAAAGTTTGTTCATCCTGTCTGCTAAAAAATAGCACTGCTGCCTCCTCCAAAGCCAGGGGTTCCAGGGTGTGGAACAGCAGCAGTACCTGGCTAAGCGCCTGCACCACCAATCCTTTTGAAAGCTACCACAAATAAAATCCACGAGAGGACAATCCAGCAGTGGACAGGCAGCCAGAGGAGTGCTCATTTTATTTGTTTGGAATATTTCTATACACAGTGCTCACATCATGTCACTGGTCACACCATCCCTTTCTTCCAATGGGCACCCAGGTCACTAACCTCAACCATCATTTCCAGAGGAAGGAGCTGGTGGTTTGGTCACCTGCTGAGGAGTGGTGGCAACCAGAGCATTGCCCCTGGAGGCAGGGGCATGCTGCCCAAGGTCCCTGGCTGCCCAAAAGATCCACTGGGTGAGCTGATGGCAAACAAGGAGGGCACCACAGGTACAGTCCTGCAGCTCTTGTCCCACTTGTGTCCCTACCACCCCCAGGGGCAGTCAAAGGGACATTGCTCACGTGCCCAGGGTGTGGGCTGGAGAGCACACCTGGCTGCTATCTCCTGCCCTTGTTTAGGGTTTCAGAAAGATCAATTGCTGTAGCTGGGTGTGAAGCAAAGGAGTTTCACATAAAGTCTGGTAAAGTCTGACATGTTTTACAGCAGCTGTTTCTTCCTGACAGTGATTTATCCTCTTACTTCATCACTTTGTTTTAGGCTTTCCCTTAGAGTGCAGCCTGCAGCCTGAGCCTGCAGCACCTGCTGCATTGGCAGCAAAGCCCATGTGGGTTTCCTGCTGGGAAATGCAGGTTTGAGTTAGAGCAGGTGGTCCTGGTCTCCTCCAGCTGCCATGTCTCACTCTTTCATGGTACCATGCAGCCACAGCAGGGGAATAGCCCAAATCCCACAGCTGCAAGGCAAATCTTGAGTTCTTAACATTCAGCATTCAAACATTTTGATTCTTATCTCATTTGTAACAGCAAAGAAAACAATGAATGAGGAAAATCTTGAAATCCATACTTGAAGGAAATAACTGAAAACTATTTTAATCCTTTGATCCTTTACAGGATTTACAGGTATTTTGGAAGCCTTGCTCTGTTGGGTTGCCAATCCCCTTCTCTTCAGACCTATGGAAGGCCCAGAGACTGACATGATTTATCTTTTTAAAAAGAAAGAAATAACATCTCATAGGGATCCTGAAGGTACTAAAGTATTTTTAATAGATATACACAACTCAATGCACTCCAGTTTTTTTAATTATTATTTTTAACATCTTAGATTGATTTTCCTTTATTCTTACAGTCATTATACATCTTTTTCAGATTCATTCAGGCTACAGCATCCCTCGGTGCCTGTGTGTTTTGAAGGTGTGGCACCCAGTGATCTGACTGGGACCCTTCCTGATTTGACTTCACACAGTTTTCCCTTCAACCCAGCCAGCCATCCTCCACCTGGGTTTGCAGGACCCAGGATTGTTGCAATCTGGTGCTGCTTGGGGTGAAAGCAAGTAAAAGAGCAGGAAAGGCCTTTGCAGGGGTTTTGCAGAGATGTTTATTTCAGCCAGCCGAGTGCACCTTCCAGGGTTCAGGGAACAAAGGCCAAGGGGCTTTTAGGGTTTAGGCTAAAGTAAATGGGATGAGCAGGGCGGAGAGAACATCAGAGACCAATTACCAGGGGATATGGGGGTGGCACAAGGGAGGGGTTAGGGCATGGGGGCCAACAGGGAATCAGGGTGGGAGTGACCAAAAGGCTGAGAGACAGGCAGAGAGCACAGGGTGGACCCAGGGAACAGAACAGGGGGTGCATTCCCTGACTAGGAATGCTTTTGGTCTCCACACAGGATCCCACCCACCCTTCTCTGTTGGGGTGGGAATTGGCACCGTGCCTTCCACGTTGTGCCAACAGTCCCCAGGATGGATGGTGGGTCTGTGCCCTGGGCTGGGCTGGGGGACACGCCAGCACCTCACTGCCACAGCCCCTGCTAGGGCTGACACTACATCCCTGTTTTTTAGGTCAGGGTGCCCCATCACCTGTGGGCAGACACTGTGTGGGACTCACTGCATTCTGGTGACTTCTGTGAGTGGTTCCTGCTGTCTGGTTCAGGACACCCGTTCATAACAGGGAGCCTGGGTGTGCTGCCCTCTCTGGAGGACTCTGACTGCAGGGCAGGCAGGCTGGGGTGCCACAGCACTGCAGGGGCAGCCTGGAGGCTGCAGGGTGTCAGCCTCTGCAGCATGCAGCATCTGACAAGCATTCAGTGGCAAGTACTGAGGTCGGTTATTACTGCTGGTGATTGCATGCTCCTAAATTTTCCCCACCACCGATAGTGGAAAGAGTTTCAACCAAGCACAGAGAAAATTTAATTAGGAGCAGCGATTTATACTTGAGGGACTGTCCCAACAACACCTGTGGTCTGATAGCCACCCTGAATGCAGTGATGGAGAAAACATCTATCCAGCACTTGGGAGCAGCGAGCACCAGCCTGCAGAGGAGCAGTACTGAGCATGGAAGTGAACCAGCCTGCAACAGCTGTGGCTGTCACAGAGGGTCTGCAACCTGCCTGAGCCCATGGTGGGTACCCATAGCAAAGCCTCCTTCCAGCATCAAAACCCTCTCCCACTCACTATGGCCATAAATTCTTACCCCCTCCCCCATTTTGCTTTAAAAGCAAAAGATCTAAATTAATCTGATAGGCACACATAATGAATAATTCAAATATCCCAAATCAGTCAGTTAATTGACTAATTAGTTAACTGACTAATTAGTCAGTTTTACTAAGTTCAACAATTACTTGAGCACATGGTCAAGAAGAGGAACTTCAGTCACACAAAACTAATTTCATAATTAATTCTTCATTATCCAAAGCATGCAGTTTTGTGAGCCTCAATATAAGGTGACACCAGAAAGAGTCCAGAGGAGGACAATAAAAATGGTGAAGGCCTGGAGGGGAAGCCATGTGAGGAGTGGCTGAGGTCACTGGGCCTGTTCAGCCTGGAGGAGACTGGGGAGACCTCATTGCAATCACAGCTTCCTTGTGAGGGGAAGAGGAGGGGCAGGCAGTGATCTCTTATCTCTGGTGAGCAGTGACAGGACCCAAGGAAATGTCACCAAGCTGTGTCAGGGGAGGTTTAGGTTGGATATCAGGTAAAGGTTCTTCACCCAGAGGGTGTTTAGGCATTGGAACAGTCTCCCCAGGGAAGTGGTCACAGCACCAGCCTGACAGAGTTCAAGAAGTGTTTGGACAGCTCTATCAGGCACATGGTGTGATCCTTGGGACTGGCCACGATCCTTGTGTATCACTTTTCATGCAGGTTGTTCTCTAATTCTATGAAATTTGCTTAGGCCCTAGAACTCATTATTTGTATAATAAATCTTCCTGTTTTCTCAACAGTCTCACTCCTTCCCCCCACCCCACTTCAAAAAAAACAAAACAAAACCACAACTTACTAAAACCAAAAACATCTCAGGAGTTATTCCTGCTTTCTTATATGACATGTAAGTTTCATGATGCATAATAGGTTTCACTGCACTGCAGAATGAGACAGGATTAGCTTTGGCTGGTGCCTTTCTTGATTCAGAGACCTTTTGTTATAAAATACCTCATTCATTTTAAATTTGAGGGTTTTGGTATGGATGGTCTGAGCAAGTATCTGTGCCACCAGGGCTCACAGTCTGCAAAAAAATAGGCCATGGGGTGCTAGTCCAAGCTGCTTCACACCAGGAAAGCACCACAGGGATCGCAGCAGGGTGTAGAGGTTTGACCCAGGCTGGGTTCCAGCACCCATCACTCCCTCTATCACTTCCCTCCACAGCTGGACAGGGGAGAGAAAATATAACAAAGGTTCATGAGCTGACATAAGGACAAGAGAGATCACTTAACAAATACAATTACAGCCTAAATAAACTGAACATGGGGATATTAAGTAAATTTATTGCCAACTAAATCAGAGCAGGATAATGAGAAGTAAAATAAATCTTAAAAACATCTTCCCCCACCACTCTCTCCTTCTCAGACTCTATTTCCTCCCCCTCAGTGGCACAGGGAGTGGGGGTTATGGTCAGTTCATCACAGATTGTTCTTGCAGCTGTTCAGGAGAGGAAGTCCTTCCCCTGCTCCAGCACAGGATTCCTCCCACGGGAGACAGTTCTTCATTAGCTTCTCCAGCTAAGTCCAACCCATAGACACAGTCCTTCATGAGCTGCTGCAGTGTGGGTCACTCTTCCATGGGGGGCAGTCCTTCAGCCACAGCTCCAGCATGGATTTTCCATGGGGTCACAAGTCCTGCCAGGAAACTGCTCCACTGTGGGCTCTTCTCTGAAAGGGTCTGGGGTCCCTGCCTGGAGCCTGTTCCAGCCCAGGCCTCCCACAGGGTCACAGCCTCCTCTCAGCCATCCCCCTGCTCCAGCAGGGTCTCTTCCAGGGGCTGCAGGTGGATCTCTGCATCCCCAGGGCCCTCCATGGGCTGCTGGGGCACAGCTGCCTCACCATGGGCTGCACCAGGGGCTGCAGAGGAACCTCAGCTCTGGCCCCTGGAGCACCTCCTGCCCCTCCTTCACCAACCTTGGTGTCTGCAGGGCTGCTCCTCTCACACATTCTAACTTTGCTCTTCTCTGGCTGCAATTACACCTGTGCAATTACTTTTTCCCTCTTAAATCTGTGATTACAGAGGCATTAGCACCATTTCTAATTGGCTCAGCCTTGGGGAAGGGCACTTCCATCCTGGAGCCTCCTGGCACTGGTTCTGCTGAGCATGAAGGAAGCTTCCAGCAGCTTCTCACAGAAGCTGTCCATGTAGCACCTCCACTACCAAAACCCATCCTGCAAATCCTGTCCCATGCAAGGGACACACTATCCTTAGCTTTTGAGTGTTAACATGGAAAATGGCAGGTAAACTAGGAGCAAACATACCAGTCAAATTGTTCAGAACTTTTTGTGACCAGCTGCAGGGCAAGCAAGATTTCCAGCAAACACAGAACTGCCTGGGGAAGAGGCAGAGCTGTTAGCTGAATGTGGGGTCAGCTTTCCAGCTTGTCATTAAGATATTAATTATGATATTTTCTCTAGTATACATTAAAGGTATACATTAAAGAGGAGAGGAAAACCCCAGCCAATGGGGTCAGCACAGAAGCATCCTGGTAGCAGATGAATGCAGCAGCAGGACACTGTTTCCTGTTTCTGCAGCCTCTCAGGGCCTGCCAGCCCCAACAGGTGTGGGCAGGTATGCAACAGGGAGTGAGCTCTGCACTCCTGCCTTGTTGGCTCCTCTTCTCTCCTCTCCTCAGCTGCCTGCAGGGATGAGAACAGCACGGCTCAGCTCAGCTGAGCCCTGAAATCAGCTCCAGCTACCAGCACAGCTGTGGCCTTCGTGCACTGCTTCAGAGCCAAAGCCACTGATTTTCTGTGTATCCTTGGCACCAGAGAAGTTCAGGTGTCTTCAGCTTCCTGGGTGCTGACCTTGATGCACCCCAAATGGCATCTTGATTACTTGAAGCTTCCCAGATTGAGAACAGGGTCTGGATTGGCTCTGTCAGGCTGAGACACGTTTTCTGACCCAGAAGGTTTTCCTCATGCCTTTTTCTCCTAGGTTGAAGAAAGAGTGTCACTTAAGGCAATAAAGCTGCCAAACTAATAACTCAGTCATTTAAGAAAGGGAAGAAAAAGGCAGGTCGAGCTGTTTGGCTGAAGTCAGTGCTGAGCACAGCCCTGGGCAGTCAGGACCTGACCCCTCTGTCTGGGTGGCACAAGATCCCCTCCTGCAGCTGCTGCACACACACTCGCCTTAGGGTGGTTAGAAATATTGTCCCACTTCAAAATACTTCTCTGTAGCCTAAATACAAGAGGAAGACTGTTAATTTTCAGGTTGAAGTATTGCTTTCTAGCTTTACTGTTTGTACTGCCATAGTCATGGCATCAGCAGCACAAGCTTTGTGCAAAAGCATAGGCAGAGGTCTGAAGAGTTGTAGGATGGGTTAGGCTGGAAAAAATCTGTAAGATCGAGTCCACTGTAAAACTAATACTGCCAAGTCCACCTCTGCCACCAGCCCCCAAAGAAGGGCTCTGTCAGCTGGTTTACAAGATTTTATGCCTTTCTTAAGTGATGAATCAAATTTTGTCCAACTCAAATTTCCCATTACATTATATCCTGTTTGGTGGTGTGCTGCAGTCTCAATCTGCACTATCCTGTATTTAGCACAGACATACCAGTCCACATGAACATGAAGACCAATTTTCCCCAGTTTCCACTTTTAAAAAATCTGTTCTGCCTCAGAAAAACATCAGTGCACAGTAACCTGATTCTATTTAAAGCAGGCAAGTTCCTGTTTCACTCTGGAGCTACTGTTTTGCTCACACTGAGTTCAGCATGTTTTCCTTGCAGCCTGCTTTCTGGCCAGCTCCCCCGTTAGTCTGAGCCCTCTGCTCAGCCTCACATCCACCCAGAGAAGGCAGCACAAGGTCACCCAGTGCAGCACCCCACCTGTCTGCACCATGGCCTGTGATTTACACTCCCCTGTGCCAGCTCAGGCACCCAGCCCTGCAGGGGTGAGGAGTGAGGAGCAGAGTGACAGCCACTGCCCCTCTCCATGTGCAGGAGCTGGGACACCCGGGGCAAACCCTGCCTGCTCATGTCTGACTGTTCACAGCTCCCACAGGACTTCTCCCAGGGGGATCTGGACATCTTGTCAGAGGAATAAGACAGGTGTCTCAGTATATGCCCAGGGACATCAGCCACTGTCCCTCCTTCTCCTTCCCCCACCTGTGCACCCTACACCCTCTCCCACCACTGATGGCAACTTTGGGAGCCCATCAAACCAGCACTGTGCTTCATCCCACAGAGAGCTTGAAGGATGGTAAAGTTTCCCAGGGGTGTTTAACAGGTATGACAGATAGACAAAGGAGAGGGATGAGAATTTTACCTCTTTTACTCTTCATACAGGAATTTGTACACAGTAGAGGTATGACAATGTCTCTATTTGCTATTTGTTTGGTGTGCTGTACTACATGAGAACAGTAAGAAAGAGCTTTTTTTTTTTTTTTTTCCTATTCTGAGTGGGAGACAACATATTAAAACAAGGTATTTGATTCAGGGAAGAAGCACAATGGAGAAAGAGTCCTATGAAAAGCACATCTGACGATAATAGCAAATTCCTCATTGAATTAAATCTACAAATCTCTGAGCACTCAGAGCTGCTCAACAGGATCCCCCTAGGGACAGTTTCTCCTCAGTTCACTTCACACCCTGAAGCATATGGAGAGAGCTTACTTACTCACTGTTTTATTTAAATGGCAAAACACAGGCACTCTTCTCATTTACAGTGACAGTTAAATTATTTTCATCTGTCTAAACTACCCTTGGCAGTGGTTAGCTCCATAAGTTCCCCTTTGCAGTGAAAGCATTGACTCTTCTAGGCCCATATTTTGTCGTTTTTGTAGATACTGACAGTATATCAGTGCTCCTGGGCTGGGCCCTGTGCCATCACAAGTGTTACCAGCAGGTGCTGGGCTGGCTTTCTGCCCCCAGGTGATGCCAAGCGCCGACACGTGGGGGCTCAGCCATGGGCAGCACTGGGTCATCCTCCCTGCTGGTGCTGTCTGCCTGCACTGAGCTCCAGCTGAGCTCCAGCATGCCAGAGGGAGCGGGACAGTCGAGGAGCTGTGCTCCCCCCCGATGGGGAATTCCCCCCTGGATGGGGAATTCTTGGGTGAAGCCCCTCTCCCGTTCCTCCCTCTCCCACGCTGCTGCTGACATCTCTCTGCCCTGCCTGCCAGGCTGCACTGTCTGCAGCAGTGGAGGCCCACCTTGCTTCCTGACATTCCCTGGCACCCTTCAGCTATGGGATTTGTGCTTAAAGGAAGGGTAGGAAATGCTCACCCAACCCAGACTGTGGTTTGCAACAAGCACTACTTCTCTTCCCTTCTCCTGAGGCTACTGAGTGCAGACACAGCCCACCTGCCTCTTTTAAGCCAGAGACTGGCAGAGACGTGGTTTAGCCTCAACGCTCACGGCTGTGTCAAGGGCAAGCCCTGAGTCCCCAGTGCTCCCCAGGCACGTGCACCTGGACAAACCCCACAGACGTGTGCTCCCAGCACAGGGCACACACCTGCACCGTCCTCCACAGCTCCAGGGCATGCTTCTCTGGACACACAGCTGCTGCCCTGCTTCCATCCACTAGCACAACACCTCTGTGCCAGGTTAAACTGCTCGTGTTGGCCAGCTGTGCCATACCTGTGTTTACTTCCCCACAAGATCAACATCTGTGAGGATACGGGGCAGGGAATTGTCAGAGCTGCAGTTCCTGCTCAGCCTGGGGTATCCCACGCTCCTAGGCTGGCCTGGGACCACTCAGGACAGGATATTCTCTGTGCTTTGGGAGGGGAGGTGGGTGTGAAGGAAGCTGGTGCTCCCCACTGCAGCTGGGACGAGGGTGACACTGTGAGCATCCCCACCCACGACAGCGTGGCAGGCTGCTGCAGGGAGGCAGAAACCTGGGTCTGGTTGATTTTCATGCAATCAGCAGGAAAAGGCAGCTCAAGCGTGCTCAACAAATTTCCATGGTATCCACAGAATTGACTTCTCTATGTTATAGATGGATTTATTTTCACTTAAAACTGAAAAGACTTTGTAGACATTTTAAAGACTTAGTGTATCAGGCATGATCTTTGTCTAGTCTGAGCTAAACATTCCTGCTGTGTCCTGACTGTAGTGTGTAGCTGAATTCATATCCGTTTAATTTGGCCACATTCCTTCTAGAAACATTTTCCAGAACTGCTCTTTTTTTACTTTTTCTCTCTAAGGTTTACTTAAGACTTCTCTTAGGGTAAGTTTTGTTACATGACTCATGACATTCACAATTTAAAACTACTTTGTGAGGATCCTTTCTTAAGGATTAATAATTCATCCACAAGAGTAAGCAATCCTCATATGTGCTAACTTTGATAAGAAAGTACTACAGGTGAGACACTCAAATTAATACAAGAGAGATTCAAGGCATTTAAAATACGCACTCCCCAAAACCCCAGGGGTATGCATTGCAAGCCTGTATTGAGGCTTCCTTGGGTTTTGGCTGCTGCATTTTAAATAATTCAAAATTCTCATTGGGTTATTTTTTAGGTTTTGTTAGTTTGGGGAAGGTGGGGTAGGGGGTGGAATGGATTTTCCAGGTGCCATGTTTTCCTATTTATATTCACAGTACATTATTATTGCAGTTTCACTGTGTATTTTCCACAGACTACAGGAAAAAAAAGTTAGAGCTGGGAACGTTTAGGACTGAGAGAGGTTCCTGTGACTACTGGTCTCAACAGAAATCCTCTATTTCAGCTTCAGTGTGCTCCCTTCCCTCCAGAATTCAGTCTTCTCTGACCTGAATTCTCTTCTCTACCTGGACTTAACAAGGTATGGAAGGAGCATCCTCCCTTGTGCTCATCACAATCATGAACCCCCCTGTCCCTGTCAGAGACAGAGACTTCTGGAGCACACCAGAGCAGCATCCTCCTGCCTTCACAAGGAAGCCAGCACCTCTCAGCACCTTCAGATAGCTGATTAATTTTTTTGCTAAGCAGAGACCGATCCACTTGGGTAATATCTCAGCTTCTCATCTAGGGACAATTATTTACAGTTCAGTGGGTGAGATATGCATTCCCAGATACTACCACCTCTAAGGCAGTAGTGACAGCAATTTTTTATTAATTTTCAATATTGTTCCCTAAAAACTGGAGAAAGACATATTTGGCCCTTAGAAGATGCTGGCTGTTTTTATAGGAAAAGAGACTTTCCCATTAAGTTAGACATTAAATACATCATGTCTCCTGACTCCCACGAATGCCTCCTCACACCCATCATTTCAGGACAGGTTTTTCTTCTCAGTAGAGCCCTGTAATTAAATGTGAACTTAGAAGTATCAGGCAAGCATCACTGAAAAAGACAGACACTTTTACCCTAGTGATGACAACAGATCTTGGATTTTTACAGATAAAAGGTGCAGTTTTGTGTAATCATATTACCAGGAGAGTTTGTGAGACAGGCCACTGATGCAGTTTTCCATTGTTTTCTCAAGGTGTCGTTCAGCTGGGTGTATGATGGTGCCTTTCACAGCCAGAGGCAGCTGAAGCCAGTCATGCTGACCAGAAACCTGCTCATGTTTCTGTCTGACACAGCATTCGCTGGCCCACATTCCCTGGAGCATGTTGACACAGACAGGAATAACAAGTATCTTCTTAATTGCAGTGTCAAATCTTGACAGCTTAGGTATCTGCATCTTGAGCAGCAACCACATCCCTGCACTGCAGCTTCCTCCCAACTTCCCCACTCGAAACCTCAAACACATCCATTTTCAAATGAACAACATACAAGCAACCACAGCAGAAGGTGTCCAAGCTCTGCAGAAGAGCAATGATGCAACTCTCATCCTTAAAGGCAATGACATTACATGCACTGAACCTGGATGTTTTCAGTCCCACTACCACAGTTTGGGCTTGGTGGGCTGTGCTGACATCCCTGGGCTCCAGGTGGGGATACAGCCCAGACCCTTCGGCTGGGAACATATTATAGTATGGAAAAGGAGCCCTACATATGCCCAGATGTTTTATAAGGCCTCTGTAGTAGCTCTACCTGCAGTTATGGCACCTCAAAAATCTAAATTCTGACACATTTCAGCACTTAACCAGGCTCTGAAAGCTGGACCTAACCCAAACCCATATCCATGCACTGCCCCCTGTCACCATTGCATGAGCTTGCTAGAGGAGATGGCTCTCAATGCAAACAGCTTTGGGAACCTCTGCAACACCAGCTCTGCTGCCTTCCCCTCCCTCACCTGCCTCCACGTCAAGGGTAACTCACAGGTTCTGCAGCCAGGCTCTGGCTGTTTGGAGAAACTGGCAAACTTCAACATCTGGATTTAAGTCAAACACACTGAGTGTTCTGGCAGCTCTAGCAAAGCACTGAGAGCTTTGAGCAGACCTTGTTACCTGAATCTGAGCCACAACACACACCTCCATCTCCAGGACATGCTCATTTACTGCAGTGCTAGCCTAGAGCTGCTGGACTTAACCCTTCACTCCTCTCCATATCAACACCTCACAGAGCCCTTTCCAAAATCTGCATGTCTAGCAAGTGCTGAATCTTTCCTCATCCCACATTAATACTAGCATTCAGTATCTCTTTCAAGGCTTGAAAAACGTTGTGTTCTTGGACCTTAGTCAAAATAACTTTGAGTTGGGAGATCATGCCAAAGGACAAGCTGTTCCAACAACTATCCAATTTAGAGGTGCTAATATTATCATCCTGTGAACTGACAGCAATAGGTAACCAAGTATTTCACAACTTCAGGAAGTTACAGCATGTTGATCTGAGTTGCAACAAATCGATTGAATTCAGCACAGATCCATTTTCTAATCTCAAGAGTATCGATCCGACTGTGCCTGTAACAGGATCCACATTGTACCAGGTGGTCAGCTAGTACCCCTAGATGGCCACTGCATAACCAATTTAAGCTATAACCTTCTGGACTGCACCTGCTCTAAGACTGATTTACTCACCTGGTACAGCAACTCACCTGGTTATCCAGCAACACCTGGATAACACTGAAGACCTTGAAGGAACAAGATGTTCTGAACCCAAATTGCTAGCTGGGTTCAGCTGGCCACCATCTCACTCTCCTGTGGGAAGGACATGTCAGGAATCATTGCAATTGTCCTGGCTGTTTTATCCCGTAGTTCCAGCTTCATTTGGGGTGCTCACTACTTCAAGCAAAATTACCAGCAACTGTAAGTCTAGGATGGGGACACAGAAAATATCTACAGCAACTGTATTAAGCTGAAAGATATCCCACTGTTTTCATTTGTGATATGTATTTTCTTTTGTAATATCCTCTCTACCTGTATTAAAAGTTTTAGAAGAATAATGAAAAAAATATAAAATGAAAATTATACAATTAATAAAATTAATTATAAAATGAAAAAAGAAATTATTACATGAATCTTGAAAATTAATAACTTATAGAGAAATCCCAGTTCAACTCAATGGTAGCCCTGTTGTACCAATACTGTGGCTAATGCACTTGGAAAACCCAACAGCCAAAATAAAAACTTCCTTCTCTTTAAAAATAGAAAACATAACCACCACCACTCCCAAAAGGGGGAAAAAAACCAAAACACAAAACCAAACCAAACAACCCAATCAAAACAACCAAATAATACAAAAAACGACCTAACCAAAACCCCCAACCAAATTCCACCCTCCATCAAATACCCTTGAAAAGCAGTGTTTTATAAGAGCTGCCAGTAGCGTACCCTCCTCCGCTAAAAACAAAAAACAAAAACCAACAATAACAACAAAAAAACAACCACAAAAACCCCACCACCTATAAAGGACAGATTTATAGTCACATAAGACTGCCTGCAGGGCTGGCAGAAACATCATGTATCACCTCTGTGATTTAAAAAAAAAAATTCTTTAAAATACTTTTGATCCTTAGAGAATTCCTGGCCATTGAAATTCTGTCTATCCATCTTTTAGCCTGGGGAAGGCCCTGCTCCTGTGCTCTCTTCTGAGCTCCACAGTAAGTAAAGACAGAATGATTTTTAACCATCAAATTGTAGATTTGTGGGTCTAATCTGTGGGTCCAGTACTCTGCTCGTTTGCACAGGGCAAAAGCCCTCAATGCTGACAGACACGAGCCATTCCTTTGCCAGCCTGGAGCTCCTTTCAGCCACAGCCCAGGTGAGAAAACCAGAGGCTGCAAAGGGGCAGTGCACTGGACAGCCTCATCCCACAGGGGCTCCTGCTCCTGGCATGTGTCCCTGGAGTGAATTCAGGGACAGTGATCCCTGCTTCAATTGGATATGCAACAGCTAGGCAGGAATAAAGACATTTATATGAAACCAAATTGTCTTCTCAGAGCAAGACAGAGTATGTCCATCATACCAAGGATGTAATGGGAGCTTGTCAGGCCTACTCATGTGCCTGGTATCACCTTGAAGTCATTTATGTTTACTTTAGGAACAGGCTCCCCCTGATGGACAGAGGAACCTTCCTGGTGGTCTGACCCTCCCGGAGCACACACCACGGCAGGCTCGCCCAGAGCCACTCTCTGCTGTGCGGGCTGGAGCTGCAGCTGCTCTCAGATGGGCAAAGCCAGCTCAACACTTTCCATGCAGGACTCCACATTCAGCTTCAGCTGCTGTCCAAAGGCATTTCCTCAACATTTCCTCTCTTGCATGCTGACTAGCTAAAATTTCAAAGATTCCTGCTGGACTAGAAAGTTTTTGCTCATTTCTGATGACGCTGCTGACAAGAACCCGATTGATCTTCTCCAGCAAGAAATATCTCTCATGTGAAAAGCGCCTTTTACCATCTGCTAGCAGATCAGAGTCATGCAATATGATTTTTGCAGCTTTCAGATGCCTTTACATCAAATACATCACTGCCCTACCCCCAGCTTCTGCTCCTCCTGCCTCCATAGCCGTGTGCTGCAGCGAGAGCTGTCTGCTACTCCTTCTCCAGTTGCCCACACACACTCCAAGATTCGGCACACTAAAATGTTCTTCTCTGTATTGCTGGTCCATGTAGCCTGTTAGTGTGGCTGCTGAGGACTCCTCCCGACCCAGTGGGCAGGTGCTGTGCTCCAGCTGCCCCACACTGAAGCTGCCCACCCGCAAGGGAGAGAACTGTCCCTGAGCACACCCTGACTTGACTTGGGGAGCAGCAGGGACCAAGGTTCAAGGTACATTTTCCTCTCACTCTGCAAATCCAATTGGTTAAATGAGCAACCTCCAGTATCTTAAAAATCCAGCATGACTGCTAGTGTCTGTTCCACCCAAGAAAGACTTGCTTCTTCCATTGTTTCCCTCTTGAAATGGTGGGTTCAGGAAGGTGTTAGACAAATACATCAAAAAGGAGCATCATAGCACACTCCAAGGGCACCAAAAAATTCTGCAAACATCAGGTAGTAACTGTGGGAGATCCACCTATAGTAGTGACTGGAGGGGAAATTGCATATTGGGCTAAAAGGTATTCTGAAATGCCCTTTGGTTTGGAGACAACACTACAGGATTTAATCACCACCAGTTTCTGGAATGCTATCCTGTGTCATGGTGTAGACTCTGGTGTAGACTTCAGTTAAAACTCAGATGTTTGAGAAGGTAAAATGTTTTTCCTGTGCCATACATATTTGCACAGAGTATTAAGGCTTTCTTGCAATCTATTCCTTGCCCCCCTCACAGCTTGTTTTAGACGACCATATCTTCAGGTGTTCTAATTTCACTCATTTCTTTACATTGTCATCTTTGGTCTATTTGCCTGCAAAAATGCCATTCATAAGACACTGTGTAAACAATGCTGAACAGCATATGCTGTTTATTTCAGATACACAAACCTTACATACAGGGTTTTTCCTTTTTCTGAAGGAAAATTCATCTCTAGGTATTACACACTAAAATGTCCAGATTATGTATGAAGACTTTGTTAAATTCAAAGACTTAGTCTTCTCGGATGACTTAATAAAGATATACATAGAAAGAGGCAATAGATTTTTTTCTTACAGAATTGTGTACCTACTCAAGCTCTGATGTGATGCACTCTTTTGGCTTCCAGTCATGCCTTTTATCTCTAATTTGTTTCAAATATGGCTATGAAGCCAGCACACAGAGAGAACAAGAGAACTGTCTGAGGTGCCTAACAAGATTTAGCTCGCCACTACCTGTTGTAATCCACTATCCTAGATATATTTGAAATGGTTTATCTCAAGACCCCTGTAAATGTCTCATGGTCTGACCCTTCCCGTTTGCTATTACCCTATTGGCAGGAGCCAATTCTCCCCCATCCCCTTTTCTGACCCTAGGAAAGATCTGTATTCTCTAACCTCGCCCTCTTTCACTCCTGGACACCATCATGAAATAAACCTTGAATTCCCAAGAGGGGCAAAGAGCCTCTTTGGTAATCTTCTACTCTGCCCTTGCAGGGGGCCAGGCTGCTCCCTAGAACCTAAGCTAGCCTGAGGCCAGGAAGAAGCCTAAGCACCCTTGCAACCACCCTAGCTCCTGGACTACACATCCCTGAAAGTCACAGTACAGCTCAACATCACAACACAGAAATTATCAGTATTTACAAAGAGAAGGAACTTCAGCATATCTTCATTATTTCACAGACAGGTAAGCATTTAGCTTTATTTCATCAGGACAAACCAAAACTCAGAGCAAAGTTCTTATTTCCTTAACTGTGTTTAAGCAAGGTCTCTCAATAAGATGCAAATCAACTTATTAACAAGATGGTTGGGTCGGCCAATTTCTACGTATGTTGACTTCAAAAAACACATCCTGATGTCAATGGAACATCTTCTAAGAACTCTCTCGCTCACTGGTCTTGCCTGTACCTGGAAAAAGAACAGTTAAGGTCCCTTCATAATCTATACTATACCTGCTTGATCAGACAAAAACAATGAAAATTCTTCCCCCCAGCAGCAGAAGACATCTTTCCCTACCTGTCGTGGCAGGGCATTGGCACACCTACCAAATCCCTTGGACATCCTCTTCCCCTTCAGATCTGCATTCCTTAGGGCTTGATGTGTACTAGAACACAACCACACCATTACTGTCTTCTTACTCTGCAATCTTCTCAGTTCCCCCTGATGCTCCCAAATTTTGCCGCTTGAACTATAACCTTTAGCATCACTTCCTACCTGTGGTGGCTGGAACTGTAAGGTTCCTTCCAGTCCAAACCATTCTGTGATTCCTACACTCAGTTCATTCAATTGCAACCTTGGCAGGTACCTGGAAGATTGACCTGGTCAGTCCTAATCAACTACTTTACTGCAGATACAGTTAATGGAAAGAAAAACAGTTGCTACCTCAAGACGTGCAGTGGGACATGCATGCATACACCCACTAGTATCTTCCTGTGATCTTTTCCTTCTGATCTGCCCCCTCAGTTTTGATCCAAATAAAGCTGGATGTCCCTGAGAAGTCCTGCAGGCTAGGTAAGTCTACATACAATAAGAGGCCTAAGGGTATTTAGCAAACTGAGTTCAGTGCTGAGGAAGGGAGCTCCCATTGCCCTTCAGACCATGGAAGCATTCCCATCCCAGGTAAGGTGAGAAAGTGAAGGTGACAGGCCATGTCAGATGTAACACTGATAACCCATCTCCCAATTCCCCAATTTCTCCCTCCACACAAACTCCATACACCACCCCTTTCCTCTAGACCACAGCACTGGGGCTCACTCTAGGCATGCATGTTCCTATGTCTCCCCCGGCAGAGACAACAGCCAGGGACAGACAGCCTGCAGAGGCATGAGATAGTCAGCACACAACTCTTGTCACTTCTTTTCCCTCAGCTGGTGGATCCTGCTCTTCTCTCCTCAACCCATCACCCCCCATCAGCACGCCAGACTTCCAAGACTTTCTGCATTCTGGTGGGCTGCAGCAAACTGGAAAACTTGGGGGTGAACTGCACCTTCTCCTCATCCCTATGTTTCAAACAGAGAGAAAAGCAGCAAATGTGATGCTGTAACACTGCTGCACTTAGTTCTGTACAGAGGAAAAATACAGACAAAACAAAGCAATAATAAAATGTGAACACAAATTCCCCACTGCTGGGCAGCTCTGCAGAGTTAGGAGCAGTGGAACAGTAAAGAGGTGTGCACTTTAATATATGCTGCTCCTATAGTAACAAATTTCTGCAAAATTCTTTTGCAGAAAGAATTTGAATGTCACATTACAGGCCGCTCCCCCTAGAAGCCAGCAGTCAGTCTATGTCACCCAGCACCACACTTACCTATCCAACAGCTGAGCAGAGGATCCATAGTCTGAGACATGCAGATACTCTGCCATGCACACTCCCTCTGCCCCTAGACCACACTGCATGCAAAACCCTCCACCAGCACATGCATTAAAGGGTGCACTGAGCTGGTCCCAAAACCCACCAAAACTTCCAGCCTCCAAGTACAGCTGAGATATACCTTACACTACAGTGAAAGGTACAGCAGTGACAGCAGTTCAAGAAAAAATGCTAACACAATAGTTTCATGCTGAATTTTTATTTCAATGTTATGCAACTGCATAAGTATAAATAATTGTGTTCAATATATAACAATTATGACATCCAGAAGGAGTTTCTCAGAGAAAATAAGACTGCAAACACTTTATTGCACAGACCCTAACAATTTTTTTTTTAACTTTTTGAATTTTTTCTGTAAGCTGAGAAATCTACTGCAGGAAGTCTACAAAAGAACACATCAGATCTATAATCACATTAAGACTGACCAAGAAGAACACAGGCAGGAGGATCTCTAACAGCTCACTTATAAGGTAAACACCAACAAACAGTTACTACATAAACACAAGCTTATGCACTGTTACACTTCCAAAATGCAAAGAACTTATTTGTCAGAAGTGGTAATACAAAATATTCATAAAGGTATACTGTAAACAAAAGCTAGATGTGTTTTAAAAGAAACAAGAGGATAGTTGAAAAAATGCAGAGACTGTAAACTAGGAAATATCTCCCAGACAGAAATGTTATTTTGAAGTGCATTAGCATTCACTTGTATTAACTGCCAAAGCACAGATGAACTGTAAATGTTGAGACCATTTTATTTTTAAGACTTCTCAAAAATTATTATCCACTGCTTACTAGCTCCTTTCTGAACACATCAACGGCAGTATGAATGTTCTAGTGCCACATGAAAAATCAGGAGTTTTTTGTGTTACTGGATTTTCCTTACAGGTTTGCTGTGATCCAACTCAACAAATAAGTATAATAAAGTTTTCAGCAGAGGGAAATGAATTCTGCACACTGTCTGTTGTCACACAAGTCTCCGAGTCAAGTTTACACTGTGCTTTTATGAAAAGTTTTCTAGCTTCTGAGACAGAAAGACAAACCATAAGCATTGGTGAAAAAGGTAGGGACTTAGCTCTACTGTGGTTACAGAAAACAGAAATAAGCAAAACGACCATTCTATTGATCCCCAATTATTGAAACCCATGCGCCTGCAAGGGCATTTCGTAGTGCTTCTGTACATGTTTCAAATTTTACCTTTCATCCCTCAAAACAAGCTAAATACTCCACACAAAAATGATCGAAGTCTACATGTTCCACTGTATACAAAATTTAAATAAGGCTTAGCAAAAGTAAAAAGACAGTAACATTCTAGCACCAAATAGCTCCAACAAGTTCCTTTGTTAAAAAATGCTTCTTTTATAATTACAGTATTGAATTTTTTTGCATACAAATAAAAAGATTATGTTATGAAATGTATGGAGCTACTCAATGCATTTCAAAATGAATATGAAACCCAGGATTACTTGCTAAAAACAGCAAGTTAGATCTACAACGTAAGGCCCCAGCTATGTATTAAAATGTGTCAGATAGCCTAAACTTTTTTAAAGATATGATACTGAAGTTTATTTTTCCTTTTTACCTTACTTTTCTTGAAATAGAAAACAGCTACTAGCTATATGACACTAATTAAATAGACCTATATGCCACAAAATGTATTGTCTAAATGTATTAAGAACAGGGATGAACATAGTAGTACTACCAGTCATGTGCTTATACTTGTGCCTCACACTGTAAGGGCCTGAATTTAAAAAAGCTCAAGGAACTCGAGAGGATTGCAGCAAAAACTAAGCACATGGCCCGTGCTTCAGAATTCCAGCCTTCAGAATTCACCTTTGTCTGAGGTGAAAGTCACACAATACACTCCCAAGAGACAAGACAAGAACCATCATTTCACCAGAGAACACTACTCTTACTGGGATGTCCTGATAATTAAGTGGTCTTCCCATAGCTTTAAGGACACCTACTCTAGTCAGACATTTTGCAGCAGGGAGATACAGTTATTTCTCGTGTTAGATCTGGTGAAGCAGCCAGCCTAGTACAGTACTATCAAAATCAGATTATTAAAAATACACGTAAAAACTCACAATAGATCACTGTATTATTCTGTCCTAGTATTTTTAGCCTCTATCTAGGATTTGTAGTAAGTAAAAATGTGGCCTGTTTTTTTTTTTTTTTTTCCCAGTCAGACCAGTGCTTGTGCATGTCCATGCCAGGTCTGAATTTTAGTAATTTGGTTTCATATTCGAGTATGGCAAATACGTGGCAAAGCAACTATCTTAAAAAGGGAAAGAGTAAACAACGCAACCAGCAGCAAAGTATATATGCTACATTCAAACCCCAAACACGTTGCTAAGTATTTACAGAAGAAGTATTTTCAAGAGCTCTAGGCTGTAAAGGTATTTTTGTACAAATACTATGTGGTAACAGTTTTACCGGTTACAATTGGAAAGGCATTTTGAAAAAGAGTCCTCTCTTTACATATCCCCTTGTATTGTTTCTTCAGTGACATGAAAGCTTTGCCGCACAAAGACACGACACAGTGCTGGTTTAAAGGCAGTACAATGTATTGAAACTGTTTCCGCTAGTGTTGAATTCACACTTGCCAGGCCTTGGAGTTAACACGGTTTTTTGTGAGCACTGCTCCGTGAAACTTCCTTTCCTCGACGCTGCCGAGCTGAGTCTTTGTCATCTGAAAGTGCGTTAGGGCGGTCAGGTGTGGCTGCTGACCTAGATAAATCCTTACCTACATTCTGTTTTCTTGAAGCAGACTGCTGAGTGAGAACAGCATCTTTTCCCTTTACATCCACAGTGTTAACGAAAAGAGGCTTTTCTTGATTTCCAGGTTTCCCCCCAAGGTTTGAAGCAGGGTGGTGGGGTTCTGCTACAACAGCGGCACTGTGCAGGGCCATCAGTGAAACACTCTTAGTCATTTCTGCCTTACTGCTCCCTGTGGAAGAGGTGCTTTTCTTATTTAGCTCCTTGCAAGTTGCAGGAAGGTCTGACGAGCCTGGTTTAACCTTTGCTGAAGATACATCGCTTTTGGTTGAAGACAAAACAGATACTTCCTGTCTACATTCAGAGGAATTGGATGAACAAGTCATTGGCTTTCCCGGTGCTGCAGCCACACGACAAGAGCTTTGCCCATTGGCAGCCGGTAGATGTTTTATTGCAGCCTGCTTGTTTGCATCCTCTGGCTGTTTCTGATTAATTTGTCCCTTCCCTTTTATATCTTGAGAGATTTTGCTACTTGCAGTTGCTTTTTCTGCTCCTTTCCCTCTGATATCACAGGTTGTGAGACAAAGGGCAGGCTCCACTTTCCCACTGTCTAGCTGAACGTAAAGTGCGTCAGTGCATATTTTTCCTTCAGGTCTTTTGTCTGCAGCGATCATCTCATTACCAGGACTTCTGTCTGCCTCTTTGTTCAGCGAAAGACAGTCTTTCACAGTGGAAAGCTTTGGAGCAGTGGTTTGTTTGTCACTGAAACGAAGTTGCTTTTGATCAGCAGATTCCCCCAAGCCTGCTGTATCTTGCCTCTTAAAACTCTCTTGGCCAGCTGGCAGCGGGCCCACAGCAGAAGACTTGGGTTTGGTGTCAGGGGCTGTGCTGCTCATTTGGAGGGTGGTCACTGAGCCATGGTCCAAACCCACAGGCCTTTCAGCCTGCACATGTTCATTGTCCATTCTTCTTGATAAGCATGTAACAGGAGAAGGGTGATCTAGGACACTTTTACTGGCATGTTTTCCATCCTTCCGGGAGCTGACAGACAATTGATTAACAGTTTCTTTTTCTTTCACTGTCGGACCACATGGCTTTTGTGACAATGCCTGTTTATCCAAGGACTTAGACTTGGAGGAACTTGTATCAGAGGCTGGCCTGGGTTTATTACTGCTGCTTTCCACACAGGTGGCAGCAGGCTTCACCTGTTCTTGAACCCCTGCATGAACTTCTACAGTGCTATGCCTGCTTACTGCCTCCTTCACCACAGGGGAGCCTGAAGTGTTAAGCTGCTGCTGAGGAACTTGGCTGGACTGCTCTCTCTCACTAGTCTGAAGCCGTGTATTGGTGAGTGATTTCTGATCTTTCTTTCCTATATCTTTAGCACTGTCCTTCTGCACAGAGGAAACTAGTGCAGGCTTCTCAGTTTTATGACCACAATCTCTTGAGGGTTGCACGGGCCATTTGGATGGAAGAATGTCACTCTTTGCCTCTGTGATAACTTTCTTAGACTCAGCTTTCTGCTTGGTTATGTCCCTTTCCACAAAACTTTTAGAAACACTGCTGTCATCTTTACCTAACTGTTTCTGTGATTCTCTGCCATCCTTAGGCTGTGCCTTGGGGCCAGCTGACTGCATTTTTCCTTGCATCTCAGGTAGAATGGCAAAGTCAGCCAAATTTTTTTCACTGCTCTTGGAGCAGGTTGTTATCAGGACATCTGAGACAGAAACCTTCAGAGATGACTCCCTGATCACTTCCACCTTTGCAGGGATAGGCTCACAACCTCTCTGGGCTACTGGCTGTTTGACAGGCAACTCTTTCTGTACTTGTTTCTCTTTTCCTATAGCTTTTTCAGGAGTGCTTTGGGCAGCAGAAGGTTTGGAATATGTTTGAGTAGTTTTAAAACTCTGAGTAATGCAAGACTTTATCTCCATTGAATGGTCCTTTTGTTTTGAAGGGGAGGTATCTTTCTTCTGAACAGCTTCAACAACAGAAATACTGCCTTTATTGGCTGGACTAGAAACCTTTTTCTCTGTCACTGCTTCTGTAGCCACAGGGATGAGTGGTGGATTTGGAGAACTCTTGCCTACTTGTAGAACCTGAGGCTCTGCTATGTTGACTTTGACAGATTTTGGGTAGCTTAATAACTGCTCTTTCTGAGAGACCATTTCTGCCTTCCCACCACTCCCTTGTGGCACTGGGGGTTTAGGAGATCCCCCATCACTGCTGGTGCTCTGTCCTTCTGGCAGCACACATGAAGGCAGCTCAGCCTTCGAAGCCTGTGGCCCAGAAAGTAATGCAATATCTAGTGTGCCTTCTATTGGCTTCAGACAGGAAACAGACCTCCCATCAAGTTTATATTCTGAAGGACTTTTTCTGACAGGAGCTTCAGTGGAAATAAGGGCTGATTTTTCCATGCTCATGTCTGCTCGGCCACTCAAGGTCTTGAGAGGAACAAAAGCAACTGAGTTAATCTGAGTAGCATGTGCACTGCCAATAAATGCTCTACCATCTGCAACTGCAGTGGAGTCCTGCTGTATGTTTACAGGTCTGCCTGTACTAACTTGAAGGCATTCATGAACATTAGATGTCATCTTAGGTTTTAGCACTGGACAGACACTGTCATCTTTTTCTTCAATAGACATTTTCTTTCTGAGATAATCAATATTTGCAAGTTTACCATCTAATCTTTCAAATTTGAAGAATTCTTTTGTTGGTACAATTTTATCTGTGTTTTCTCCCTTTCCATTTAGCATCTTCTCAGAGGATTGAGGTAGCACATCTTGCAGGGTACATGAAGGGGAAATTCTTTTGAAGTCGTAGGAAATATGACTGACTTCAGTAGGGGGAGGCCCATGACACAACAGCTGTGATTCTAAAGCAACACCATCATTTGATCTCAAGTTTGCATTCTTTTGAAGGGTGTCTTTGAGTATGCCACCAGCTGACTGGGTCTCCACAGTAACAATTTTCGTTTCAAACTGGTTTGATCGTTCTAATACCTTCTGGAATGCTTTTTTGTCTCTTTCTTCCAGTCTTAAGGTATTGGGATTTTCTGTTTCACTGCTAGGTTCATGTATAGCAGCATTCGCTTTTTCAGCAAAATCTTGCTTTTTCATAACTACCTTGACCTTCAGCTTCTCTCTGTCTAGCTCATCAATGGATTCTTGTCTACCCAATTTTCGGGAGATGGGTCGTTTCAAGCAGCCCTGCTCTGCAGGCCTGACTCGTGTCAGCGATGGCACGTCGCATACATTCTCCTCCAAGCTCTGAAGAGTTACTTCTCTTTGAGACAATTCTCTATTCACTTCTTCCTGGGTCACTTCCAGACTGTGTTTTCGTGAACATAAGTGTTTTTTATCACTGCCATAAGAGGGCGCAAGTTTCTCTTCAGACTGGACTCTCTTTAACAGTGGAGATCTTGGTGGCTCTGCACTCTTTGGCCTGACAATATGCCTCACAATAGTTGGAGGTGAATGCATTTTGCTAGGAAAAGACTGAGCTATTTTTGTATTTCCAATTGAATGTCCCAGCAGTGGTGATGGAGACCGCTGAGGAGATGTTGGCTGGGGTGTCGGAGAAGGTGTCCGTGCGAGAGGAGACAGGGGAATGCTGCCAGCTGATTTGCGCCTTCCTGATCTGTATCTTTGCCCACCAAGCTTTGGACCCAAGCCATGAAGAGTGCTGGGTCTTATGTGCCCTGAACCAGCTGGAGAATTGGGAGCACTGGAACTAGGGGAGCTACTCTGGGAAGAGTTAGTACCTACAAAAAGAACAAAAAACCAAGCAAACAAACATAAGATTAGCAAGACTTTTTCAATCTTGTCTAAGTGTTCAGTGAGAAACAGAACAAAAGTCCCATGCTGTCTCCTGCCACAGTGCTCCAAAATCTGGAAGGTTTTAAGTGCAAAAGGTTTTAGACTGCAAAACCTGCATCATTCCAGTAATATTTGCTGTTTCTCCCTTTCTCCTCTCTTCCATCATCCCCTTTAAGTTATCTCTTGCTTCTACTTAAATAGAATAACTAATGCTTTCTGACACTTCAAAGCAATGATCAAAGCTTTCCAAGATAATTTACCTTTGCCCAGGGATTGAACAATAGCAGTCAGTTCTAGTACACACTACAATTGTGACAGAAGTAAAAGAGGAAAAGGGGGCAGGCATTTAGGGGTCAGAGAGTTGCATATTTCAGCACTCAGCTAATCTTTTCAGCAATAAATCTGCACTCCCGAGTGCCATCCTAGTTCCATTATGTAGCAACTTTTACCCCAGTTTCACTGTTTTATCATGTAGTCTCTCTTAGGCAAAATTTTCTCTTTTGTTGTAAACTGGGACTGTTTATTAGTCAACTTCCAGCCACTGGACTGAGATTTAAACACTAGGACAAACTTACGAGACAGCTGCTTTATAGGTGCTTCTGTATAATAAAAACATCTTTTGTTTTGCATCAGGAATCTGTTTCCCTTTTCCAGACAGAAAACAATTGTTCTATGATTATGTCTGTCAGAGCTGACTGCTCTTAGGAGAGTATATCAGATCTGTGAGGGCACATAAAATGTACAGTACCCTTCCAGTCCTTTTCCTCTGCTCTTCACTGCTTCACACTCACCTGATGGAAAATCAGGAGTGGAACGGTAGCTTGGGGTAGGAGATCTAGGAGATAAGCTGTGGGTTGGAGACCCAGGCAAGCTCTCCCCTGAAGAAAGGGATCGGTTCAGGCAGGAAAAACTTCTGCTTGTATGAAGAAGAGGTGAGGGCTGCTTTGCCAGCTTTTTGAAGAGAGATCTTCTCCTTGTGTGAGAAAAACCACAGTGTTAGTCCTAAGGTAAGGTGCACAGAAGATACTATTACACAGGAAAAATTCATGCAAGCTGACCCTATGAGAATAGTAAACCTATCTTTACATGAAAGCAAACCACACTGCAGACTGTGAAGTTCAGAAAACATCCTGATACGTTAACAGGTGGGATAGACACGGTAACTAATTTTGTTCACTTTAAAATTTACTCACTGTATTTCAGAAAACAATTACTTCCTTATCAGTAAAAATCTTTATTTTCTTAATTTAGCAACCTATCAAAACTGAAGAAATATGTATAAAGTACTAGCAACATATTTATAAAATATATATGAACGTATCAAAAACTCTCAAAAGCATTAGCTTTTGAAGAAAAGCTACTAGAAAAGAAGGCAGAAATAGAAGATGAGAAGAAACTCTATTAACATCAAATTTTAAATTTGGTGTTATGTACACACACACACACGAATAAAGAAATGCCTTCACAGTGAAAGCTAAGGATTACTCACCTCTCTAAACTCTCCTTCTTCTTGGTCTTCTTACTGCGCCTAACCATTCGGCTCCTGTAGCTGTTCCGCCTGGCAGGTCCTGTCTTGATGGAAGTGTTTTCAAAAGGAGTTGTCATTACTGAGACTTTGTTACCACTCTGCCAAAATGAAGGAAGATGCTTTAGGTGTAATACAAGTAATACAAGATGACTTTGCCTTAAACTGAATCTACACCATGCAAATGCAATTAAAATGAACTCCAGAATAAGAAGTGTTTCTGCAGACATTGCTAGCCATAGTTAGTAAAATGAGGATCGGGAAGTTCCAAACTCTGCTGTATTTCCTAACTTCCTCCATTCAAGCTCCAAGACAAGGAGTAATTCCAGCAATTGTAGATAGACAGGAGGACACCAAGGATTAACCAAGACTGCAAAATTCAAGATAGAAGCTTCTACAGAAGCCTGATTTTCCCACAAAGAACAGCTTTAACTGCACAGTGGTCCATTCAAGTCTCAGGATGCCAACTGTTACAATGATGAAGCAGAGGTGAAAAATGAAATCTTCACTGTCAATCCCAAACACATTTTTATCTTGTTCAAAAGGGTTAACAAGTACAATTAACCTAAGCTTTTTTAGCACTGATGGCACAAAGAGATGACTCAAAAAATATGGGAACTTCCCCGATTTTATGTTTTAAAAATCTGTACCACCTGCTCAGCACTGTATAGCCCTACA
Source organism: Muscicapa striata striata (assembly GCA_030060385.1). Classification (NCBI taxonomy): domain Eukaryota; kingdom Metazoa; phylum Chordata; class Aves; order Passeriformes; family Muscicapidae; genus Muscicapa; species Muscicapa striata. The sequence goes on along the minus strand of JAREIS010000093.1, from coordinate 3,721,459 downwards.
GTTAACTTCTTTTCAAAGAAATCACAACAGCCCAAATTAATTTATGATACAGCCCAACAAGTTAAGTTATGCATAAACAACGATCTCTTGTTTTGAGTTTACTCTTGGAAGTAGTGAGCAGGGTTGTCATGTTTCTTTTTTTGTGTCTCGCCGAGAAAATGAGCACACAGCTGACTGCCTTAAGTCACAGAATTTTCTCTTACATATTTCTCGCAAAGTTGGAAAACTTGGAAGTTCCTCCTGGTTTCGGAGAAATAAAATAAAGACTGAAGAAAAAGTGTATTTGGGATCTTTGTTTAGCTTTTCTATACTTTCCCATCACCTCATTGCTTCCCAGTGCTTTTTTCTTTACCTCTTTTATAACTGACAACGCACTGTAACACGTAGAGCTCTGCATGTAACTCCATTAATTGTTAATAATATAGGAAGCAAATATGCAGCTTTCTAAAGTACTTCTGATCTACATTAGCTTACAGTGAAAAGATTACATGAAAAATGAGATATTATGAGCTACAGAGAAAATAAAAGTTGCTTTGTTTGTTTTTTCATGGAAAAACTGTGATTTTCTAATAAGACAGACTTTGGAAATCTCCACAAAAGAAAAATGTGACAAATTATTAATGAAATAAGCTGCATGATGAGAATTACATTAATCGAACAAGGTCTCGAAGAAGACATGCCAGGGTATACATGAGACAAAAACCTTTTGGGCCTTAATATGAAAGCAACCTCCTGTATAGAGGCAAGGAAATATTTCATATTCTTTGTTTTTACTTTCCCTCACTGATTCCACTTTTAAAGAGGAAAAATGAGAAGTATCATGATCATCAAAAGCCTGAAGTATCTGATGAAGATGTAGGCATTAGAGAATATGCTTGAAAAGGTCAGTTTTTTGAGAGACAGAGACATCTCTCTTTGTCATTGCCTCAAATTTATTTCAGCTATCTCTGCATTAGTGGCAGTCTACAGCAGAGAAACTAAAATCATAGCACTGTACGGTCACTGGCCTTTCTCCCAATCTGTAATAGCAGCTTAGAGTCTGTACTTCTAAGAACAATAAAATTTAGTAACTAATCCCAAGAAAACAAACATAACCCCACCATCATAGATGAAAAGAGAAATCACTTTAGTATCCCAGCTGTCCAAGAGTTACCTTCAACAACAACTCAATGACTTCCGTATGAACAAGACCATGCACTGGCTCTCCATTGATATGAGTAATCAGGTCTCCAGCTTTTAAACCTGCTTGGTAAGCTGCACCTCCTTCCTCTACATTCTGAAAAAGAGAGGATGAGAATATACACAAGATGAACGCCAAATCAGTTGTCAGTGAAGAAATTTAGATACTCAGTTACATAAAGGAAGAAGAAAAATATTTTCAGCTCTTTCACCATCCCCTACTAGCTCAAACTTTATATTTAGGTGGGGCCTGGAATGGCTTCAAAGCTCACTGAAACACTGCTGTCTGCTATGGGTATTATGTAAGCTCTGTAAAACAGGGTGTTTTCATGCATGATAAGAAGGGGTAGTTCACTACCCACTGTAAAATTTCAGAACTGAGACAATTTTTAGCATCTGATAGTGAGAAACACTAATGTAATTAAGGTAATGGTCACATGCAGTACTCTAATCACAATAAAAACTAACTCCACCATATGGTTAAGGATTGTTTCCATTTGGTTCAATTTCACCAGGCTTCCCATTAGAAGGGCTGTTGCAGGACAAAAGTGACAAAGGATCAAAACAAACTAAATTGAAAAATATTTTGAAGGTGGTTTAAATAATTTATTATATTTTTAAATGAATTTTGTAAGTCATGCAGACACTACTGAAGATTATAGTGCTAACAGAACTTAACAACAAACCTAAGATACTTTAAAATGTTTAACTTTTACTGCTATGTACCATTTTCCCCCAACCTTTCACTTGTGTTTATGTTACACTAGTGGCAAGAAATCTTTTCTTTTAAATTTATTCCATTATCCACCAAATGTACCCAGTTCTCCAGATTCAATGTTTTTGATGGATTAATAGGTCTAAGGGGTAAACAATAAGAATAAAAAATGAGTAGTACACTATATAAGCACTGCTACTTTAAAATCTACAATACATATTTAAAACTAAGCAGTGTACAAAACTTAAAGTCTTTTGATAAATTTGTAATAATGTTTTAGGGTAGTTGGAATAATTTATATACATACACTATTTATGTAAGTGTAATTTATACGATATATAAAATCATAATTCTTTACAACATAAATTATAAGATTAATGCATATATATGTACATAAGTATGCAATTATTTTACAGTTAAGGAGGCTGACAACCAACGAACTGCTTTAGCCTCTCTCTCACTGTGTAGTGAAGATAAAAAATACATGATTTATTCAAGGCAGTCTTTTTCCTGTGCCATCCAAATCTCTAAAGTGTTCACAGTTCCAAACAATCTGTACATTTCTACACAACAGAAAATCAGTGCTTGAGATCAGCTTACTCATGCCTAGTAAAATACTGCTGACTTTTCATGAATCCTTTAATTGATGCAGATTAACTCCACCTATTTTTCCACAATTTCTCTTTACAACCTCCTACATTTGCAGATCCTGACCCCAATCAAAGACGGTCTGCACCAAGCCTTTGGTTTTCTGAAACACAGTACTCTGAACTCAATACACTATTTTTTATAACTGACAAACTTGCCAAAAGTTAAAGTGAAGTTTCAGAAGTTGAACATCACATGTAGATAATGCTTCTGCCAAGGATGGCTTGCTGTCTTCCCTACAGGCAACACTGCTCTTGAATTTTATTCTAAGAAAAATTGCTTGGCATATCATTGCAATTTGTCATGCATCAGCAAGGAAACATGTATTGTCTTACCCAAACAATGTGGTGCACAGTGTAGATATCGCTGTCACCCACGTAAACCCTGATTGCTCGGATGGTAAAGCCATACTTCTTTCCTGAACTGTGAATTACAATTGGCTGATGAGGACTTGCAGCAGCAATTGATGAATCACGGCTGGGAGAAGAATCTCGGGATGATGAAAGGTCGGATGATAGGGAATGAGGGGACATAGGACTTCCCAAAGGAGAAACACCAAACACATCTGGAAAAAAAAATCTGCCTATTACACTCTTACCACACAGCAAATTTTGTTCAGCCTAATGATATCTTTGTATTAGAATACATCATTGTCTTTTGTATAAACAACCTCTCTTCCTCCTCACCTAATATGCTAGTGAATGAGAAGTTCAAAAACCAGATATTACAACTTAATTCTTTACCCTGGAGTATAAACTGTATTGTTTAATGCAAGGGTTAATTTGTTAGATGTAGACTGCTTTTTTCTTTTGCACAGGAAACACACTTATTGTTAACTCTGCAAGAGCAATTCTCAGCTATTTCCTAGCAAATGCAGATGAAAAGAATATCAGAGTAGGGTAGCAAATGTTATTATGAGTACACCCAAAATAATTCCCCAGGTTATCCAGCAGTGCTTGACAAATTGCTAGCTGTTTTCTTGGTTTTAGTTATATATAAAAACAGATAAAGACTACTGCAATTTAACCACAATATCTACTGGGTACCTAGGGCAGTACCTCAATGTTTGTAACAAGGCTCCATTGCTACATTCTACTACATCACCTAAAGACCACAAAACTTTACTGCAACAATAACAATTCCAACTTTGTTTTACTCTGGTTGTGCAAATGTGAATACAACTGCAGCAGTTTGGACCTCAGTTCTGAACAAGAAGACAACAAAATACCAATCCTTCACATGTAAGCACTCAATATTACTGTTATAACTCCACTTACTGCATTATTTATTTCTGGCTCCAAATTTTGAGCACTTAATCTAAGTCAGTGTAGTACAAGTAGGAGGCTACATGCTATCTATATTTTTGTGACACTGCTCACCTGTTTATCAGCTTTTCTTATGGGGCATGAGAGAGAACTAGTCATGTGCTGCTATAACAAACATCTGTTTTTGTAAGCTCATTAAAACTTAATCTACAACCCTACTGTCAGATGGGCCAGTGACTGAAGTCACATCATGCTGTGCCTGTTCAAGGTCAAACAAGGCAATCACCACAAAGTTGATTTTTGCCTCTCAGAGAAGGCCCCTAGGCTGTAAGTGTGAGCTCCATAACTTGCTGACAAGATTGCACTGACTAATTATGGAAGTGAACAAGAATAGAAACAAAGAAGAGTGACATAGAATCAATTCTGGACTATACAGAATCTTGAATTTGTATCACAACATTAATCATTAACATTTCAACTCATAGCATAATCATTCATAGCATAAATCATTAACATTTCAACTAGAGGCATTTATCTCTACCTCCTGGGATCATGAGGGACAAAGCACTTGCTGAAAGGGACTTTGTGACTTTTCCAGAGATCTTCTTTTTCTCTGTGCTTTCCAATCGCTGTCGAGCCATGTGAGATGCAGCTTCACCAGCTGGCTTTGAAGAGTTATCTGTACTGTCCACACTCTCACTTCTTCCATTTATTTGATCTAAGTGTTCTGAGAAACTGCCAACTGTAGAAAGAAGAAGGAATAAAGACATTGAGGGAAAATGGAATATCCTTTTGCTAATGGACCACAGAAAAATAAACTACTCTTAAGTATAACTGGTTAAGTGTAAGAAGAGGATCACACAGTCTGAGTTATCACTGCAACTGCTTTGCTAATGCCAACAACATTACATGGGACCTGCGGGATAGCAAGCAAGACTTGGGATACAGCACAATCAACATCAAGGTTTTAGACACAGGAAGGAGATGGATGACCCTGAGGAAACTTTTTTTCTCCAGAACAGAAAGGAGGGAGAGGGAGGAAAACACAGACTCTATGGGAAATCAAGGGCTTGGAAATAGAAGGGTGTATCTTGAAAAAACTCATTGAGGTACATAAGAGAAATAAGCTGAAGACTGGTAGATGTGTAGACAAGAAACAAAGGCCTTGGAGTTTACTGGAATGCAACAAGTATCTGAGCAGGCAGACGATGCTCAAAATTAATTAAGTAGAGGATGGTTTGCAATACCCTCCTACATTTGTAACGACCAAAGTGACTTCCACAAGTCACAGAAAATCCTCTATACTCTGGAAGACGTACACCAAAGAGAAGTCTTACCTAAAAACACACATGTAGTACAAAGTGTTAGATCTGACCTGATCCCAAACCAGATCCCTGTTGGGACAGCTGTTTTTAGGAGTGGTTCTGAAATGCATGACTTCTAAATCTATGAATGCTACTGACACAAGAGGTGGTCTGCAACTGTTTGTAGTACCATCAAAGTCAAGACGCCCACTGCTAACTACCTGATAGTGTGGAGCTGCTGATTGTACTTGCTGGAGTGGTTACTTCAGGTTCATCTTGCACTATTTCCTCACTCACAAATGCAGACTTTTCCTGCTCCTCCCGGGGTCCCCGTGAGCTGGTGGAATCATCCTGTTCTCCTTCGGCTGATACGGACAATTTTGGAAGCAAACCAGAACTGCGTTGCTGCCGGCTACTGTCAGTCCCAGATGAGACGGATGTAGATATTTGCTGTCTGCATGAAAAATAAGCAAACTCTCATGCAGTTAATGAAATGAGGAGGCCTGCTCTCTGGCAAGCAGGATGTCGATGACTTACTGTACATCCTTCTACTTACATTTCAGAATATTCTGAACTCCAGCTTAAAGATTCCACAGAAGGCAATGCTACACTTTTTGCTTTGTCTCCTGCATCTTCCTTTTCTTCACCTTGAATTTGAATGACTCGATCTATACTACTAAAAACCTATTAAAGAAAAAAAAAACCCACAAAAAATTGAATAATCACCTACACATTTGATATTAAAATTATATGCAGGATCTACAGTTCTATGATTTTAAATGCTTATATAGTATTTCAGAGTGCAAACTTCAAACTTCTTGAACCTTTTCAGATTTCCAACAGTCAGTGTTTTTAAAATGCTTTCTTGGCTCCTCATGTATGGGTAACCAAATAGAGCCTCCCCCCACTATGAATTTATCAGTCTTCTCCTCATTTTATGAATATGGTGAGCCAAGACAGTAAAGCTAAAATCCTGAGTGTTCATTTCCATTACTTCCTCCTAACTCACCCTCCACTGTATTGCCTGAGCATGCCCACTCTGCTCCTACAGATCTCTGCCCAGCAATAATTAGCCCTTATCTCAGTTACTAGAGTACACTAGCTTTTGTGAAGTTTTACCTTCAATTCAGAACATTCAGATCACTCCCTCAAATCTACATTTCTCCATGACTGGAACACATGCTAACCATTACCTTGCTTTCTCCTTTGGTCAAATGTTATTAAATTAATACCTAACACATGATAGTACTGTAATATTTTTACACTATCACCTACAAGACATCCAGAACACAACTGCAGCAACATGAAAACTATGTATAAAGAAAACAATGCAAAGAACGTGCATTAGCATTTAACAGAATGCTTCCTTGACACTTTCTGTTATGCTGTGATTAGTCTTCTACAGAAAAGACCATTAAAGATTCAAGAAGTAACTTTTCTACATAATTTTCCCATATTTTGATTTAATGGTATTCACTGTATTCTTGCTCAATTTCAGTAAACTTCATAGTTTCTTGAGAAAACAAGGCCCTATATATATCTCTTTTATATTTAACACTTCCAAAATTTGCAAAAGAAGAACAATACATACTAAGATTATAGAAATTTTTACTTACTTTTGAAAATCTGTGTGAACATGAGGAAAATTGTCTTATCTCTAAATTAAAATCTTCATCATTGGTATCATCTTCTTCCTCAGTTTCCATATGGTGGTATTTCTCAGAACGAGCTACAGACAAGGGTAATAAAATATCTGAATTTATCAGGAAAAATGCACACCAAGATTTAATATTACAAAAAAATCTAGTTTTATTCTTAAAATTATTTCTGCTGAAATTCAATTCACTGGTGAAACTGCAAGCTGCCAGTGATTCTGATACAGGAGATTTTAAAAGCAGTAAGCAAGAGTCAAAGACACTGATTACTTAAAGCATTCATCACTTCTTTTAATACCATAAAACACCTACTGTCAAAGTAACTTGTGTCATCTTCAGACTCCAACTGTGGAATAAATTCTGCTTTCTGCCTCAGAAGACTATTCCAGTCAAGGCTCCTGAAGAACTGATGCTGCTTTACTTCATATGCACCACCTGGAGGAGCCAGAGGAAAACACTGAGGAAACTGTACTAAATCCTCTGACATTAAATGAACTAAACCCCTGGCCAACAATGCAAATAATCATGGAAAGGCACAGTCATCACTGTACACATGAATATTCACAACCCATTCCCAAATTTGCAAGGTAAGATACATTAAATTTATCAAATATTCTAAAACCTGAAATAACTGTAGCTAAAGACCTCAGTGCAGCATTCTTTGGATATATCCATTTTTTGCTGGAGTTAAGGTGGTTTGAACAGTTAAGTTCCTCTAATCTTAAATTTTTCCTAAGGTTGTGCACAAACTACCATGAAGACAAGTAAACAGGTGAAAGAACAATCACGCTGTGACACCAAGTTGGCAGAGGGAGGCACTGGGTGAGATTCTAACGCCCATGATGCAGATCATTGCACTGCACTCCATGGAGGTCCATGGAGGACAGAGTGAGAACAGGAGAGAAAAACCTGCAGCCCATTGAAGGGACCCCAGGTGGAGCTGAGATCCCCAAAGTGATGTGACATGGTGAAAGCCTCCAGTGCATGGCAAGCAGAGTACACCTGAGCCAGAGGACCCAGGGTGGACAGGGATCCAGAGCTGGACCATGGGTGCTGGAGCAGCACCTGGTGGACCCCACTCTGTTCCTGAGGACTGCATGCTGTGGGACCCCCATATTGGACCAGGGGAATGGCACAGGGAGGAAGGAGCGGCAGGGGGAGCGTGTGATGCACTGACCACAATCCCCATTTCCCGTCCTCCTTGGAGAGAGGGAGTAAAGCAGTGGTGTTAATTGGTGATAAATTAAATTAACTTCCCTGAGTTTTAGTATGCTTTGCCGATGATGGCAACTTCCTGCCCTCATCTCAACCCATGAGCCTTTGGCATATTTTCTCCTCCTGTCCAGCTGAGGAGGGAGGAGACTTGGTCAGTACCTAGTGGCCAGCCAGGGTCAACTTAGGACATTGATACAGCATGTATACTTCTCTCTGACCGGGCTACCGAGAGAAAAAATGAAATCTCCAGAACTGGTTTCTAAGTCAGCGTTAAGATTTCTGGATCAGGCTCTTCACTTTTTATACTGCACCAGGGAAAAATTCAAAGAAGCCCAATCTTCCCAAAGCAGACCAAAATCACATCTCATCATAAGTCACTAGCTAAGCAGCGAATATTTCTCTGAGCACAGTAATTGGACATTACACCAGAATTGTACAACTCTTGATTGGTATTTCAAGCCCAAAGAAGTCTTTTTACTGCTGCTTTCCTTCTTCAAAGTAAGTATAGTATCCATCTCTCTTCTTTCAACTTGCCTTTGCCACTCAGGTCTCCTGAGCAAATAAACAACCGTGATTTTCATGAAGTGTTATGCAGCTGGCTAATACATGTTAAACAGACAGGACTGTCATTTGAAACGCATGGAGCAGCCTGGCATAAACCATGCTGTTTTTCACTACCCATGTGGGACCTGTCACACTGCAGCCTCCATTTCTGTGAGCTGATTCTAACACTTAAGGATCCTACAGCTTTGCTGCGGTTTCTGAAACCCCTGCTTCAAAGAAATAGCTGTCTTTTTTCCTTCTTCAGGCTGTAAATGCTTAGAGAGACCAGAGGCTTTAAAGATATCAGTTCCTAACTGAGCACCCAGGTGCTTCATATTGTGGCACTGACTATTCAGTATTTAAGCCAGCCTCACCTCACTCATCTCCACCAACTGTATAGCAAGAGACACAGAATTTGTAATCCACTTCAGATCCAACCTCTCACAGGGCAACAGTCTTGAATTAACACTGTGTTTACCAGGAAAATCATCCTGGCAATGAAACAATGCCTGGAAAGAGTACACTTAAAACAGGGGAATAAAACTAGTTGTGGATTTTCATTTTGCCTTTGGCATTGGTTCCCTCTGCAGCAGATGAAGCAGGCAGCAAGTAGAGAAGCTACTGGGGCATCACATCTTCCTCAATCCTAACATGTTCAACGTGAGGCAAGGGACAGCAGTAAATTTCACTGGATGCCACTTAGTCCAGACCATCAGTAACAGTGAAGTCTATGGGCTGTTCACACAGATCCCAGACATCCAGGTTGCGAGGGACATGCAGTTCATTCATATCAGTCACATCATCATGCCTCGAAGGAAGCCAAAGGAAGGAAGACATGTCATTTGGGACTATGTCAATAGTACTCAGGATCTGGGGTATGATTATGTTTCCCCCAAGCAGCTGTGATAAGGCCAGTTATGAACTGATTCCTTATGCCTCTTTTTAATTCGGCCTAAAAATATGCAGCACAATTGAACTCAGTTTTGTGAGCAATTTGCCAAGTACTCTCATGCTGACTCAACCTGTGGCATGGTTTCCTTAGCATCCCAAATGTATTGCTGTTCATGGCATACAATGGTCACTGTAAAATATTTGGGCTCTTTTATGCAGGAGGCTTTTTTTTTCCTGTGTTTACCTAAAGGGATGGCAGTCAGTGACTAGGGTTCCCATACATTAACACTTAGAAAACACACACAATATTCATTACTGTTTCTCACAGAAACTCCCAAAAAAATTCTGGTCAATCAACCAGCAAATAAACTCTTATTACATAAATGCACATTCATTCATTAGCCTATGGAAGTCTTAATACTTCCTTAACACTCTGTTTTATTTCAGTTCTTTTTCATAGAAGGCAGTAGTGCTTGATAAATGAGAATGACAAGACTTCCCACCACACAACTCCAGTCAGTCATTTCTGAATAAGTAGTTTGAGTACTCATCACCCACCCTAACACCTGGAGGAATTAATCTGCCAGGCTAAGATACTTCTGAAAAAGGAAATTGTGTATTGATTCCCCTCCTAGATTTCTGTATTTAGTCATTTAATACTGTAGTCATGAAGAAACTCCATTCACTGACTAACAGGATCTTTGAGGAATTTCTGTTACATTGATCAAATTAGGAGAAGAGTAAATGCAAATGAGCACAATTAAGTCCCACAAAAACCAGGATGGACATCATCATGTTAAATTCATATTACTGGTCTGAATCTATAAACTATCATGGCATGTTGTCATACTGCATGTCATGACAGATGTTTCCCAAGCAAAACAAGCAGGTGAACAAAAGCTCCCAATGCTGAATACAGAAGCTATTTCTAGTACATTAACAATTTAAAATTAGTGTCTCCTAACCTGTTCCCAGTCTTTCCAAAGGATTCTGCCTAAGTAACAGAGTAATTAGGTCCTGGGCATCTGGAGGTGGTGCTTCATCCTTTTCAGGCCAGTTTATTTCATCTGAAACAGAAGAAAGTCTTTTGATATTGCTGAAGTCTGATACCAGCATAAACTGCATGCTCTCAAAAGTGACCTAACAGCAAAGGAGAGTAAAAGCAACTTTTTCAACTTACTCTGCTGCACACCAATTATTTCTAATTTTTATACTCTCTATACAGACTGCATAAACATTCTATGTTCCCATTTCCTTTGGAAGTATCATTTAACAAAAAACTGTGTTTAGCAGCAGAATACATGAACGCTTGGCTCATGGAAAACTTCCAAAATATTAGCACAACTTGTACACTCTCTCTTCCCTCACTAAATCATGGTTTAAACTGTAGTTTTGTTCCATGGAAACTGTTGTTAAGATGGAAACTGCTGACCTGACCTGGCAGTTGCTCTCACGTCTGTGTTTCTTCTCTAATGCTAGTAGACTCCCTGAAGTCATTACTCCCATGACTAAGGGTCAAGGTGTCAGACTGTGTTCTTGGTAACATACGTGACGATGAAGCTTCTTTTCAAGAGTCTCATACTTCCATACCATCTCTCCCTCTACTGACTCTTATACTACTATGGCTTTTGTACTTCATGGCAAGCTTGACCTAAACCATGCAATCAAGACAGGATACGCTGTGTACGAATGTGAACTTTCTAACAGCCTACAAACAGTAAGTTTTGCCTGATTTTTAGTGGAAGCTGCCTCAACCACAAATGTTTTGACAAAGCTCTGCAGAAGTTTCTTGGGAAGATTTTGACATTGGAGAGACAGCACACTTGGAGCTCCAGAAAGCTCTAAGGATTCTGTTGTCATTTTATGATCTAGATTTCTTCTATACAATAATCATAACTGGATAAATAATCATGAGAAGCTACATGCAGGTTTAACCTTCGTATTTCAGAGCTTAAGGAAAGGTACTGATTTAAACAGTGACATGTAACCTGTTTCTGGAGCAGTATTTTAAATTCCTATCACTTTAGGTATCTAAGTTTACACTGAGGCTTCCCACAGCTGTCCTTGCACAGCCTGAGGGCAGGAAAGGCAACCTACCATGAAAAGTAGGGCATCAAGACTTTAAAGCAGAATTTTTAACAGAATGTAGATTTTACTCACAGAAACTGGAAAAAATCTAGGCTACAGTTTGGTTCTTTAAGATGGCTCTTACAGTCAAATAGAAGGGGATAATTTATTTTAGCACAGGAAACATAAACAACTAGAGTTCTTCTAGAGATATTAAGAATTATTTCAGTAAGTAAGGATATTTCAAATAAAAGAGAAACAACTGACAAATCAACATCAAAACAAGAAACTAAGCCAACCAACAGTCTTGGAAGGTGAGTGGAAATAGATGACGTTTACAAATACATTTCTACAAATAAATTCTGTAAGAAAAATTGACAAATTCAAACAGATGAAGATATTCACAAAACTATCAGCTAGACTGTAACACATGAGAATGTTTTACAAAAGGTAAAATTAATGCCACATGCAAAAAAAAAGCCTAAAATACAAATTTTGTCATTAATTTTTAGACTATTCCCTTCCTTTCTCCCAGTCAGGAAGCATAAGGATAAAAACACAGGTACACGTGTCTGGAAAAGCAATAAAAACACAAGTTATTTCCACATTTGCCTGCCTACAGCTTTCAACGCAGTTTAAATCTGATTTGAAAAATAAAGCATGAATATGCATTGCAGCCATGGGACACCCAGAAAACAGTATTTACTGGTTGTGTTAATTAAACAGTTGACTCTTCTTGTCACTCAGGCCTCAGCATATCACATCAGAAAACAACGTTGTTATAAATCTATGAACACACAGAATGTCACATGCATTTTAATAGTTTACAAACAAGTCTGGCTTTCAGCTTCAGAGATAGAGGAAAAAAAAAGATGGGGACAGAATGTCTCCTTAAGTACAAAAAGGGATTTGTTGCATTCTCACAGAATGAGGAACCAGAGATACATTCTTGCCTATTGGACTTTTCAAGCAGACCATAAAACAGACTGGGAAATACTTAGTAACAGAGGTGCCATTCTGCTAACCTTGCGTCATAAATAGTGACCCTCTGCATCTATGCATTTGGGAAATTTATGGAAACAGCAGGTAGGATAGTAAACAATTCTGTTTAATTATCATTCAGTTTTGTCACAAGACACATAACAATACTTAGGGTCAGTTTGCAGGTTAAGATCTAAAAGATTATTTGAATTTTAAATGGAAAAAGAACAGCTGCTACAGAAATAACATCACACTCCAATATTCACCAATGAAATCATTAACAATCTGTGAATTGAATTAGTTTCTTTCTTCTTCTCATTATTTATTATTTGGGAGACATTTGTTTTAGAGTTTTATTACATCTTGGTTAATTTCTTTATTGTGCCATGAGGCATTTTCCCATTTACACAAATTTATTTTAACTGTTTCTCCTCTGGTATAATTTCTCTATCAAAGACAGAAATCACTAGTGCAGAGTGGCACAACTTTTTAACTAACATAGCTTCTCTCTTCCAGACAGTGCAGCTTAACCTCTGGAATCTATATCAACAAATTTCTGTACTTAACAACAATATACAGTAAGTTCAGCTTTTAATCTGAATTAATTGTTACTGCTTTGATAGCAAATTGTGTAGTCTATCAGTAAAACTGAAATATATTTACTATTAACAGATTTTGGTTTTTTAGTGATGATGCTCACCACTGATTACTTGTCCAAAGAGCTCTTCTGGTGTATCCCCAAAGAACGGCACACATCCAACAAGAAATTCATAAAGAATAATTCCCATAGCCCACCAATCCACTGGTTTTCCATAACCCTGTCTCAGTATCACTTCAGGAGCTATGTATTCAGGTGTACCACATACCTAGAAGAAAAAAAACAAGCACAATGGCAAAGCAAGTCTTAACTGAGATGTCATATTATTTGTAATTCCTGAAATGTAAATTAATATGAGAACATGGAAAAAATGGAATTCAGTTGGGTTTAGTCTGGTGAGTTTGCATAATAGCTTACGCTTCCAGAACAACCTACATTAAGAGGCATCATAATCAACATTGGCATATCTGTCATGCAAAGGACAGTTTGTGCTTTGTACACAGGAGTCCATCATGGCAAGTATCTCATTTAACATAAAACACATTGTTATCCTTATATGAAAGTTGTGACGGTTTTATCTTAAGTAACTTTCACAGTGAACAGATTGTGAGCAACAGTAATGAGGCATGCTTAAAGTGAAATGGGCTTTAGCACAGATTTTAGTGCCTTTGGTAGTACAACACATAATGAGCTCCACAAGTACTCTGCTGAGACTTGTGAGTTCTTTACAAAACAGCTTCCCATCAGTCTCACAGACTCACTTGCACACAATTAGGTTGTTCATCTTACTAATAGTTCTTAATGTAAAAAAGAAAAAAGCCTAGGATAACCTTCAGCGCACCAGTTAAAGGACTTGACATAGTCAATTGGAAAACCAGTGCAGAAATAACTACTTTTTTTTCAGTATTACTGTATGTTCTGCTGTCAAAATTTCACTTCATGTGAATGGAAATGAAAAAGGCCATTTCTTACTTGTTTGTCAAGGAATTCTCTGGCATCCTTCTCAATGTGCCCCTCGTACAGATTGGTAGTTAAACTCATTAGCCCCACTTTCGACAGGCCGAAGTCTGTAAGCTTTATGTGACCCATGGATGTTACCAACAGACTGAAAATAGAAAGTTTTCAAGTCACTGTGATGTAATGCAACATTATGTGCTTCTCATTGTTATTACTATTACAATTCTAATTCTTAGAGGAAAATGTTTAATTAGCACTCTAAAATTACAAACACAGCTTAAAAAGTACTTCAACTGGTACAGAATAAACAGGTTAAAAATCTAAGTCTTACACTTGTTACTATTGCTATCAGAAGTAACCAAACTTTTTATGCGCAACTGAACAACATCTTATAGAAATATAGAGGTCTTGAGAGCTGAGCACTTGAAGCTTTGAAGAAACACTTACCACATGAAAGACCTAAAATAGAATACATGTCATTTTTGAAGTGAGGTGAGTATTTTCCATCTGCAACAAGCCGGGTCAGCACGCATTTGGAAAAAAACCTCAGGGTATTAAATTAGCAACTAATACTATACTGTCCTAAGGTATCATGCTATGAAGGTATTGTCAATCAACACCCATTACTCCAGTTCTTTTTCTTTTTTTTTACTGTGAAACAGGAATAATATTAATGGAAGGCCATACTTTGTATTTCAGCTACTTGCTGTGATGTTAACTTACATCACAAAACATACACAATAGGAGCAGCACTGTACTTATAAATGCTGAAATTGAAAACCCTAATCCCCTCAAAAAACGAAGTAAACCCCGAAACCCATGCAACAGGAGATTTTCCGAATCTGGTCAATCTTGTCTTCAAAAATGCAAATACCTACAAGTTGATGATATTTTGTATCAGTGGTTCAAGTATACTTTGAAAAAAAAATTTCCTAATGACTAAAATGTGTTTCCCTCCATTTTAAATAGAAGAATAAATACTTTTTTCTTTTTAGGCACTCTGATAGCTACTTCCATCTTAAACTCAGAAAATTCTTAACAACTCTTTTGGAAAAAAAAATGCATTTTCTGTAAGCGCAAGTAATGAAAATTTAAATCTTGTGAAGGAATTGTGAATCTACATAACATTTACAATAAAAAAATTCAAAGCAAGTCTAAACTTTTCATGTTTTATCTAACAATTTCAAACTCCACTTTCAGTTGTATTCTATATACATACTTGTCAGGTTTTAAATCCCTGTGTACAATTCCATAATTATGAAGGTATTCCAAGGCCAGAACAGTCTCTGCAAAGTACATCCGTGCCATGTCTACAGGTAAGGGACCCATATTCTTCATCAAAGTAGCACAATCTCCACCTGTGGAAACAGTACAAATGCTCCAGATGACTCTATAAATTCTGAGGTGTATCAGTATAAACCATATATGATGCTGAAAAGGAGCACAAACTGCAGTCATAAATTTTTATTTTCTAGTCAGATGCTTCATCCAAACTACTGTACTGGAAGTAGTGTGGAGCTGGGAGACAGCACTACAAGGATTCAGCTGAAAACCAGTAAGGTACTGCTACCTAAGTTGAAAATGAACAAATAAACTGGGGGGATGAGGGGTGGTAGAAGCCCACAGAACCATACCTGGGTATCTCTCTGGAACTGCTTCTGTCCACTGTTCTCCTTCAGCATTAGCATCTTTTCAAAATGTCTCCTTTTTCCTCTTTCTTTGTAAAAATAACTACTTCAAATCCCCCAACACTTGCTAATGAAAATTTCAGCTCAAGAAAAAAGCAAACATTTCCACATGAACTTTGAATACTAGCACACTGTCAATTACAATCTATAAGGAACTTATTCTAAGAGCAGTTATTTCCCATTATAGCTGGAACACAAGTGTTTTACAAGCTGTTTACTGGGAGATAATGACTGGTGAAACAAAATACAAAAACACCTTGCTGTTGGATCTGGTTCCTAAATCTGAATTGCCCGAGTATGGAGGACACACAGCGGGCCCCTTCTAATTCAAGTACCATATGGGTTATTTTTCTTTTGGGGTGTAAGGAAATTATCTTCTTCCTCTGTAAAACAGAAGAGCAATTTTACCTTCTACATATTCCATGACCATACATAAATGACGTCTTGTTTCAAAGGAGCAATACATGCTGACAACAAATGGATTTTCTGCAAATGTCAGGATATCACGCTCAACAAAGGCCTGTTGGATCTGGTTTCTCAGGATAAGATTTTGCTTATTAATTTTCTTCATGGCAAATCTTTGTCTGGTTTCTTTGTGTCTCACAAAATAAACCGCACTGCAAAGTTCAAATGGGAGAGAAAAAGAAAAAAGTCTGGTCAACTACTAAAAATGTATTTGAAAAATACATTTTTTACTCAATTTTTAAAAAACTATACACATCATAAAAAAACTCACTTTCAACTCAATGTAGTCTTTCACAATAAAGAATGTTAACATATCTTATTTGTTTAAAAACCAGGATGAAGCTCAGTCAACACAAATTATTATTCAAACTAAAACAACTTGCCTGCCCTTCCCTCTCCCTCCCAACCAAACAACAGCAAATATAACAGCAGATACAATAGCAAATGCTTTTAGCTCAGGCAGATTTCAGTCATTCCCATCAACAAAGGATTACAAACAAAATCCAGCTATGGCACAGTGTTATAAATCACTGTGACAAATGCTTGCTTATTCAGTAGGTGTGCTGGAAGGAAATTATGACTCAGACTCAGTCCAGAGGATTCTAAAACATATCACAGGTCTCTTATGATGGCTGCTCAGAAGTTGCTTGAAGGGGTGTCTCCTCATTACCAGGTGCAAAATCTCCCATTCTTGTTCAGTCTCTGACATCAGCACTGATCCCTATCAGAGGAAGGTCACCAGCAGACAACCCGAAACAAAGATCACTGTGTTAACTACATGGTCGTGTGGGGCTATGGTGTATCTTGACTTGCAGAATTTCCACTGGCGTGGTGGATACAAAGTTTCCTGTGTATTTGGTTAGGTAAAGCCAATGCAAAGAGGGGAACAAAGAAAAAAAAAGTCACTTGGGCAACTCTTCTGTCTTTCAAGTCTATAGAGAAGGTATTATACTGCTGTAAAATACTCAGAAGGACTTTACCACTGCACTTCTCAAAATCCCTTGAGGCAAGTCCTGAACATCTTTTCTTGCTTGAAATCTGCTTTATAGCACTTAACTGCTTACGCCATCCCTAGTATACAATTATCGCAGTGGAATTTTTCTTTCTTATGGAAAGAAAGCACTCAAAGGAGAAAATCAAAGGGGGAAGGGAGAGGAAATGGGATTCAGTTGTGAAGTTTTTATTAATTATCCCCATGAGGTCCAACTATAAGCATACAATTATTTATATAAACACAAAGTAACACTGGCCTTACTATACCTATAAAGATCTTCATACAGCTACCAAAGTTATAGGTACTAAAAAAAATTAGGACTTCTACTTGTGAAGGAAAACTTTCTAGACAGCATAGGTTCTCTTACTGATTCCAAAAGCTTTCATTAATCCCTCATTCTTGTCTGAGCATAGGGCAGGTAGAAGGCATTACACAACTATGAAAGTAGGTAAAAACTACCTTGGGCAAAACCCAGGACAAACCCCACCCTTTATGCCTCCTACTAAGTCTCACTCCCTTCTGCCCCTCCCAAGCTGGAATAAAGACTGAGTTATTCAGCTCAGTACTCCTCCCTGCTGACTTCATGCCTTGTGCCCTGTAACTTTTCCTACTGCTCCCCTCATAGTCACATCTCTCTCCAACTCTTACTTTTAAAGCCCTTCCTGTGCTTTTCTTTCCCTTATATTTTGGTTTTCCTCTCTCATTTGTTGCTTTCTCCTGTCAGTTTCATAAACTCCTGTAATATCTTTTATTTTACCTGTTTCACTCCCTCTCCACATTCCCAGCATGTAGAAAATTATTGCCTGAAGTCTCCATCCTTCAAAAAAACCTAGTTACATGAATGAACTAAGGACTGACTGAGGACTTGGCATACAAGTATTTCTCTAGAGTTTTCAAACTGGACAGTGTGCCAAGATGGATTCTTAAAAGGCACAGAAACCACAGCATATTATTACAGCATCTTAATAAATCCTCCTTTCAGATCATACACACTTGCAAGATCATTACTAATATATTTTAAAATTATTAAAGAGTAAGTTTCAAGAACTATCTAGTCCTGTAAATACCTGGGACACGCTGCTGTATTTTCCCAGCTGCCTAAACTGCCTCTTCAGCCTTACAGTCACAAGCAGGTAACTTTCCAATAGGATTCTGTTGTTTCTAAGAAAAAAAGCTGTTTAGCTCGAATGTACCAGACTCATGAGACAACTGAACCATGATAGTGTCTCCTGCTTTTACACATGCCAACACTGTTTACGCTATACAAAGTGTTTCTAAATTATCTTCAACATACAAAAATGTTCAACATCCCTCACATCCTCTGGTCACATTAACCCCAGCAAACAGTATTTATACCTTATGAAGAAAATTATAACCCAGCTAGCAGCATGTTAATCATCAAATGCTGCCCATGATCTTCAGTGTATTGTGAAGACAATTTCAAATTTAAGGATTCTGTGACACAAGAACAGTGTAGGGAGAGCACCCAGACTGTCCTGTCAATCCACTGAATGACAGTGGCATGCCCTGTTGCCCTGCAAAGCCACAACCAGAGGGTACTGCTGCATCCTCCTATTGTTTTGAATGAAGAATTTGATTTCCTACCTTCCCTCAGCTTCCTGTTTTCATAACACAGCAACAAGAGCTTCCAAACCATCTCCTGATTTCACTGCGGAAATTTCAACGGTATCCAAGTACTCTGTATTTTACTGATGCTGTAGCTCAACACAGCAAAAAAGCTTAGCTTTCAAGAGAAAGAAGTACATTCATAAAGAATAAAAAAATTCATTTGGCAGTGTTCAAACATTACCTTATTCCACTTTCAACATAAATCTCAGCCTGAAAATCTGTCTCTATAACAACTCTTGTTAGGCACAACTATAAAACGCTGCAAAAGTGGTAAGATGACAAAAAAACCGTAAAATATTTAACTGGGTTCCTGAATTGGGTACTGTATCTACTGCTTAAAAATTATACATGCTGACTAGGAACTCTGCTTCATTTTTACTAGCCATTTCCTGAGAAGAGACTGCTAGATTCTGTTCAGCCCTGGAATTATGCCTCATGTTACGTCCAGTGAAGAGAAGCTACTTGTGAAGCTGTGGTTTATATTATTTGGTAAAGTTTATAGGTAGTTATTTCAGATCAGAATTTAAAAGCAGCACTGTACCACCTCCTAACAAAGCAATGCCCATGACCAGATCACAGTTATTTGAGGGCAGGAGGAAATGCTACCTAAAGCACTTCAGCTCTCAGAAAATGCACCCAGCCTTCTTGCAATATTTCAGACTTATCCTAGTCTGCATAAAAGGAAATGAGAAGCTGACCGTATGACAAAGAGAACATGATGGCTTTGATCCTTCTCTCACAACCGATATTAATCCTAGTAGTTCTAATATGTCATCAGTTTTGAGTAATAAAAACACCTCTCCATACCTAACAGTGCCAACGCCTTCTATCTTCATGGCAGCTAGAAAACACAGATTCAAAGTAATGAATGTGCAGTCCAAAATTCTGATGGGTAAACTGTCTTGTGCTACTTTAGTGAACCTAAAAAGTCACACTCCCACCTGTCCCCTTCTACTTTTGGACTAGTGGCTGCCAGGCTGATGATGAATTAACCTGACTGATGGGGTTTTATTCTATAGCTGGTAACTTTCTTAATCCTCTTCCAAATACAACTATACGTAAGCAAACACTATCAACAGAGTCGAGAAGGGACAGAAGAAGTACTCACAAATTACATGCAGCAGCTGCTCCAGACACACTGCTTCCGAGTTTCTAAATTTATCAAGCAACACTATTAGCCAGTATGTCTTCTACATACTGACATTACCATCCTAGCAAAACTAAAAGCATTCCAGCAGAAGCAAAAGTGGTATCATGTATTTGCTTTAAACTGATACATTTATACATTGAAGAAATACTGAACTAACATCCCTTACTCCCCTGAAATCAAATGTAATTTTTATTTTGTTGAATTGTTTCAAGAATTCAGGCTGATGGCAAGTTGAAGACATGGAACACTACTACTACCTGCTACCTCTCACAAGCTTGAATATACAAAAATGTTGTGATTGCAGTAAAAATTTAAAATTTGGGAAATATGAGTTTTGTCTGGCTGAAGAAAGTCAGATAAACAGCTTGTGAAACCATTAGTGACTTGGCCAGAATCCTACACATTTACTGATTCACAGCTTGTTTAACTTCTTGTATATTCCGAGACATTCCCAAAAGCCTCATCTACTCATCTTCTACACCTCATGTATTATACAGTCATTTAATTGCACTACAGATGAGTTTACCCAATCAATTAAAAGCAGAGAACTGCTAAGACATTTACTCAAACCTTCACGAAACCAATAGTTTATATTTAAACTCATCAAATTTAACATATCTGACAAATTTCTGCTACAACATGCCAAGACCAACAATTACCCTGTCAAGTAATTAAAGCTTTCCGTTTCACTGAAAAAGGCAAAAACACCACAGCAAAGGAAAATAATGTTACAGGGTTTTCCTTAATTAGTTTACATTTAAACCTTCCATTATAGCCTCAAAATAAATAAAATATTTCAACAGCACACTGCAGCTTTAGCAAGAGCACAGAATATGCCCACTGACATATTCTAGAGAATGAATCAATGAAGCACAGGCAGAATTCATATACGTTTAGATTGTTTTAAAAAATTAATAGCCTGGAAAAACATAGGAGGGAAAATACATGTGTTATAGCAAAACAGCAGTAACTTTTGTTTCAGCTACTTATACTTGTAAATAAACTACAATAAATGCCTTCAGGATAGTTTCTTGCTTTATATTCACAAGAAATAGGTATTACTGGTTTATGACACTCCATTTCATAAATGAGTTACACAGCATTTAGGTTATCTTGATGTGTTCCCCTTTAAACTTGACCATAACTTTTGACTAAATTAACCACCAACTGTATTGGTGCCAATACAGCAAAAAGCCCTACTTCAATAAAGACTAGAAAAATGGTCTGTGGATTTTACAATCCATCTGACACAGTAGAGCTTCAAGCACACAGATAGCTTTGAAAAAGTGACATCCTACAGAACTTAGGAGCACAAGCCCCCTCAATTTATAGTATTGAACAGATGCTAAAATCACTTTTAAAGTGAGTAAGCACTTTTAGAATTTTTTTGTCTCACATTTCATTGTGTTCCTTTCCTTCTCCATGAATTGGGTTTGTATAGCAAGGTGTTGGTAGTGGAAGGACTACAGGAGCCCAGAGTGGAGCAGGTTTCCTGGTACAGCTTGTGACCCTGGCAGGGCCCACACTGGAGCAGGCTGTGCCTGAAGAACTGCACCCCATGGAAGAGTGACCCACACTGCAGCACCCTGGGGAGGGCTGCTGTTCATGGGATGACTCACGTTAAAGAAATTAATGGAGAACATTAATGGTGGTCCCCTGTGGGAAGGACCCCACACAAGCAGAGGAGGGACCCTCCTCCCTGAGCAGCAGCAGGAACAACATGTCATGAGCTCACCACAATCCCCATTCCCTGTGTCCCTGCATTGTTCAGAGGAGGAAGCAGAGCTGAGAAGGATGGAGTGATGGGGGCAAGGGTTTTTTTAAGATCTCATTGTACTTCTCATTATTCTGTTCTGGGTTTTTTTGCAATAAATTCAATTAATATCCCAAATTCATGTTTTGCCCATATTGGTATTTAATTGACTTCTAGTCATCTCCTAGTCTTTACCTCAACCCATGAACCCTTCATTCTATATTCTCTCTCCTGTCCATTTGTGGAGGAGAGTGACAGAGTAGCTTTGGCAGGCGCCAGGAATCTAGCCAGAGTCAACCCACTACAGGCTTTGTTTTCTCATTTTGTTTTTTCTTCTAAGAATCAGCCATTTTAAAGAAAAAATAAAAATTAAGTAGATTTACTTTGTTATTACTTCCTTAAGGATGCAAGTCATATCACTCTACTGAAGTAATGAGCTTTCCAATTTCCACTAATACTACCACATTATAACCAGGCAGCCTACCCCTGTTTTTACACTTGCTAATGAAAATAATGATTCATGAAGAACCTGGACATACTCCAAGCTGGTTATTCTCTAGCACATTTCTTCACATATCAGGGTATCCTTCAATTTTTACAGCATTACACTGACAATTTTTGTATTACTGGCATTTAAAAGAAAATTAATAAGTCTTGGTTTTCCCTGCCACAAACATGAGAAAAAGAACGTAAGTGTAAGTGTGTGCCATAGAAGGCCATGGCTTTTCATCTGCTCTTTTCCAGCTTTGCTTTCCCCTTTTTGCCTCTGGTTTCAGCTGGACAGCTGTCTCCAACTATATTTCTTAATGGCTCTTTGAGCCTCCTTCTGGCTGTGACACCCATGGAGCAAGAGGCAGTAGGTGCACTGAACCTCAGCCTGCAGGTGCCAGCCTCACTGCTGACTGCTGTGTGCCACTCCCCAGCTGCTCCTTCCTCTGCCCATCCCTCAGCATCTGCAAACTGCTCAGAACGGAGGAAAGGCCAGGGACTCCTGACACCCCTTTCTCCAACAGGGGCCTACCCCACACAGCTCCTTTCCTCCTCCTCCAGTAACAAAAAGAGATGAAGGGAGGAATGGAGGGGACTAAACATCTGCCAAGGGAAGAAGAAAGGGGTACAGTCATGGAGGGGAGTAGCATCTACGGCTAACTGCTGAGAGGCAGGCTTTGGAGGTACTGGGGTAACTGGGAGAAGGTGAGATAATGGTAAGCAGCAAGTTTATCTGTGAAGAAGGTCTGAGAAAATTAACTGAGCAGAGCTTGACTATGCCGTATTTCGCATACATGGTTTGTGTAGCACTGAGAATGGTATCGCCCTGACCTCCCCTATAGCTGCCCTGTGGTTTGGTCCTTTCCCTCCCCTTTCCCCTCTCTCCTAAGCTGACTGGCTGAGGCCTGGGTTCCCTCCACCCCTGGCAGGGGGTTTAAAGTACCACAGCCAGGCATTCCCACTTCCGGAATAAAGCTTTGGAACCCCTTCGGGGGAAGGAGCCTCTTCTGTTCTTTTATCTCGTTCCTGCAGGGCTCTGGGCCTCGTTCTATTACTGAGCTAGCCAGTAGGAAATCCAGATAGCACCAGAATGACTACTGAGAAACTGTATTTGAATATTTATGTAGCTTTACTGCAGACTATACTATTTTGCTTGGGATTTTTGCTGAGTTATGAAAAAAAACCTGGACAAAAAGCAGCCTTCCACACAAGCCACTGTGGCCAACAGTCCAGGCAGTACTAAATGCCTCCTGTTCCAGAACTCATGTCATCAGAGAGAGCCCAACATCCTCAGGCCATTCAGCAGGCACACAAAACCTCAGTGGGTAGACCACAGGTGCTTTTTATCCTATGTCCAAGATCCCTTCACAGAGTGCTCAGTCTCAGCAGCTCGCTGCCACTTCCCACCTCAAGCAAGAGTCAGTCTAATGGGGTTTGTGCTGCCAAGCAGCACCACCCTCCTCTGCCAGGCTGTGACATTGGCTCATTTGGCAGTGGGCTCCTCACCTCAAGATGCAAACCTCTCTTTTTTGAGCCAGTTTACATCCCTCTTGTTCCTGCAGGTTACACAAAACAACAGGTCCTGTCTTGATATATTTCAGTGCAGAGGAGGAGCCAAACAAGGATCTAACATATAGTACAGGATCAAAAGAAGGGACTGAAGATAGACACCATACTGCAAAGTACTTCCAGAAAATATTCGGTGTTCATTTCAAGCCCTAGGTTACCAGAATTTTCTCTTGGCCTTCTAGGATATTTTCAGATTATCACTAGGCAGTAAATGATATGTAAACAAACCCAGAAACAAACAAAAAAAAATAGCAATTCCTTTAAAGCTAATCGGCTAAAATTTGAGAACTAGAATAGCATGCACAAAGTAACAAAACACTGCTTGGCCTACTTTGTTTCTATTGCAATGATACTTCTGGGTCAAGTAAGCACTCATTTTTATCAATCTGTCTCCCTACAGATGATATATAATTCTCTCTCACATCTGCATAGACACAGACATTTTGCAGAGTTATAAAGGTGAGCTTAAATGTGCCCTTTGATTTATTCACATTTCATCTTTGGCATGATATCTGATTCTAAAAAATCCTTCTGATGTCATATTCAGTACTTTGATTTACTGCAGCACAAAGTAATTAATTACTGCCTAGAAAACTTTCCAAAACCTTGTGAACTTAAAATATTAGTAACAAAACAATAATGCAAAATGAAAAAAGCAGGGTGCAAACCCACTCCCTCACACAAAGATCCCTGAAGTAAGAAATAAGGGAGAATTAAGCAAAACAAAAATGAAAAAGAGCTGTCACAGTCAGGGATTACTCACCCATAAGCTCCATTACTAATCAGTTTAATTGTTTCAAAATCACTTTCCCGAGGTTTTCTTTGCAGCTTCAGTGAGGTATTAGAGCTCTTCGAAGTAAGAGATAAGAATGAACAAAGTTAATACAATTTTTTTTTTCAAAATTAGGAGGAAAAAACTCAAACAAAAAACCAATTATCACCAGGCTGTCACACTGATGAACCAGGTAAAAGCCCTGGTCAGCCAACCACACAGCCAGCACAGAGAGGGACCAAGGGACTCCTGAAACAAAGCTGCTTTTTCATCAAACAGGTATCTGGGCACTGCAGCGAACTGTCCACTTCTGTGTAACCATGCACAGGTTACAGCCACAAAGGCCTCTGGTAAAGTAGTTACTGGCAATTCTTATCTGGAGTAATGGACTTCTGTGAACTTCACATGGCACTTGTTGAACAGTGCCTTCCCATTTTAGTAAATCTTTCATATTACAGCCTGGTAGAAATAAACTGTTGATGAGCTCTTGTTCACTCAAATGAACTTTGGCATACTTCAAACTAATGTTAGGCTGGAGCGTGATATAACAGGGAGGATGGTGAGAAGAGACAAAATGAAAAAGATGGAAAATAAAAATGCATTAATTCTATCTCTAAAGAGGTCACTTTAATCTACTTCTTTGTCAGAACTTTTTCAAAAACAAGCTGCCCTGAGTATGGCAAAACCTATTTTCTAGTTTGAATTTTTAATTAATCTTGAAGATGTGTGAATTAGAATTGAGGTTCAGGGGGAAAAGATGAAGGCACAGGACTCCAAATGCAGACTTCCAAACTCACAAGATCTTTTTCAAATGTCTTTTGAATCTCCAAGAAATTCCGTTATCCCTATCCAGTCAGTTAAGTAACAGTTGGAAGCTGAAAGTAGACCCGGTTGAAACATTTTCAATTAAATGCTTGCTAAAGAAAATTCAGTGTAAGTGAAATGTGAAATATTAATATAATGAATTACACAGGAGCTAACAGAGAGGATTTACTAAATTGTTCAGCCCACTTGTTTGCCAGTACAGGATTCTTCCTAATTGCTATTTAGATAATTGTGAGCAGTCCTGTACTTGAAAGCTACGCTTCCTGTCACTCTCCATGTGTGTTTATTCCACAGCTACATTTTGAGATGTTTCCAAATATTCTCCTTACAGTTTTCTTTACTGACTTCATCATCTCCCTATTTATATTATTTTATTACACCACATTACCCTTCCTGTATTTCTTCACCATTTGCATAGCACAAGTAATTTCACAATTTCAATTGCTTAGCTAATGCTAAGCCACTTTGCACCTTAGATTCAGTTAAGTACTTTGGAACTTTCCTTAAGCCTTCTAGTTATTCTGTCTTTTCTTCAACTTGTCAGTATACTTCCACTAAATGCTGCTCAGGTCTAATACAGTATTTTAAATGCAGATGAACAAAAGCAGCAGAATAAGAAACACCTTTTTTGTCAATTAAAGAATCCTTCATAAGTGGCATTTTGCCAAATGTTAGAAAATATCCCAACATAACATGACATACCAGAGAATGATGTCTTTTCTGTTACGTATCAGAACAGGTCTAACAGATCATCCATGTCTGCTAACATTTGTAAGTACTTGTAAAGTACCACTGAATTACCTAGACATCCCCTAAAACTGCTCATTTTCACTATCCACTTGCACTGAAAATCAAGACTAAATTGTAAGAACTTCATCTACTCTGTTGACTGGAATCCAAGCTATAAGAACCAGCTTTTAAAAATACGAATTTAAAATAACCACATTTAAGCCCACAATCAACATGTCCAACTTGCTTTTCTTTTGTCATCCTGAGCAAACATCTAACAAAATATTACTGTAAGATACCCACTGCTGTAGGAAAGTGTTTTTGAACACAGATTCAGAAGGATGATGTACAACCTTTCAAACTGTAAACCAACTTTCTGAATCCAGGCTATTTGACAACATACTCATTTCTCTCCTTCACTACATCTGTTCAGAATCTCCTAATTTGATCATTAGCTGCCTCTGCGAATGGACTGTTTTAAATGACTTTAAAACAAAATTACTTTAAAATACTTTGTTTTATTAAACAGTTTTCCAACACCTCTAAAAGAAAAGGAAATTGATTGATTGAATAGAAAAATAAAAAGCATTGATGGATTTTGTGGTAAAGTTATTGGAAGATGAAGACACTGAGATACCCAGGAAAATAGGTAGAAAGCTTGGTTACACCTTTTGAAAGCCTTCTGCCTGAAGAGCGTCACAGAGTGAGTGTCAGTATTAACCAATATTTATTAAATCTGTTCACACATACCAGGAGAAAACAGACCAGCCAGGGCTGGGGGAACACACTAGATTTTCCTTTTGTTCACATTCAGCAAAAGCAGCAACATAATAGGAAAGCTTACATTTATTGATTCATCCGCTCCCAGGTTTTCTGCTGTCCCACTGTCACAATTAGCGAGCTGAGCTATTTCTGGAAAGAAAAATCAAAAACTTCATTTTAAACTACAATACAAAAAATACAAAACTAAATTAAGCACAGAAAACATGAAAAGTGACACCTTTCTGGAATACTTAATAGAAGATGGTGTCCTACCTGTAGCACTTGACAAGTAACTTCCAGGGCATCTCCAAGCTTATATTAAAAAATCTACCCAGATAATAAGGATTTTTTATTCAGTGCCTATATAATAATCTTCCACTGAAGCAATGAAGATTAGCCATGAACCAATGAAGAGCAATACTGTTTTTACTGCTGAGACCTGGGATTTCCAAGAGCTGTGCACAAACTGAGCACTAAGGAAAAGACAGCATTAATCTGCTAAAACTCCTGAGGATCTCAGCCCTGAGGGGTTAACAGTAGGCCCCATCCTTCTTGAGCTTCTTCACAATTAGAGCAAAAGCTTCTACTTCAGACCTAAGATGGACTCTAACTAGTTTACTGCTTCTGCAAAGAAATGCTGATAAGCCTAGCAGAATAAGCTAAAAGCCATTCCAAAAATTGAGTCAATAAACAGTGACAAATACCCCCCACTAGAAAATCTTACAGAAATACAAATTTTATAGGCTGAACTTGAAGTGGACTTTCCAGTTAAAAGTAACCTTTTTGTGATCATCGGGGTTTTAGAATAGAAAAAAGTGTTGAAACCGTGATTGTATGGGTGAGAATCAAGCTAGCTGGAATAATATACTTTGACAGGCTTCTCACCTGAAATTACTTTCATAAATAGCAAATTAAAATAACCCTTTTTGAAACAAAACTTTTGCAAAATAACGATTATCTAAGAAATCCATATTATTTGGAAGTAGTAGTTACTAATGGGATGGAACTAAAAGTCAGCTTTCAAAACAGGGAGCCATGGAACCATTTTGCAATGCCTGAAGAGATTTTTCAAACTCATTTAAATACCATTAAACATCTGTCCTTTTTCTTTCAATAATTTAAACAATTTCTGAAGACTTGTGATTCAAAAAGGTAAAGATGGTAATTTAAAAAACAAGGGGAAAAATTTCTCCCAAGGGAACTCTTCAGAAATGCAGCCACCAGTCTCTGCTAAGAGATGAATCTGTTGTGGTATTGCTTTCAATATAGTATAAATTTATCTAACATTATCTCCAAATAATACAAGCATCATTTCACCCAAAGAAAGGACACTACAGGTATGACTGCAAACAAAGGAGACAAGCACAGAAAGGTCTAAAGCAGGTTGCTTTTCCCTGCAGATGAAATAAAATCCTTTGCAGGAACATTTATGAATAATGAAGATAATAATTAACATCTTGGTTGAAAATACAATTCTGTGTTATAGGATAAGTAGTGCTACTGAGGTGCGCTTTTTGGGTTTGGAAAACTCGGCTCTGCTTTTTAAAAATATATAATTTTTATATAAAAGGGCTTTAAAGTTCTTGAAGATGATCTTCCCATAATATTTTTATAGAAATGAATACAGTGCTCCCAATAATTCTCTTTGCAAACCACTTATTCCAGGCCATAAAACCACAGTGCCCTTCTTTTATTTTTCCTTAAGTTGCATCCTTATATATAGAGACACCAATTTACATCAAAACCAGATCTCTTAACAAGTCATTGCACAGTGATTTATACTGTTTATAAATACTTCTTTTTTTGGAGTGTGTGAAGAAAGCATTAACACAAATCAGATGGCCTAAATTACTTATTACAAATACTTATATATATTAATCATTAAAATAAAACACTAAATAATTAAATTGCTCAAATCTCCAACTGAACCAAAACCAATAATCCATATATCCTAAACCCCTCAGTATTTACTGACAAACCACAAAGACCATTTTTTCCTTCAGAAAGAAAACCCCAAACCCAACATTTCAACTATCATTTGAATGCTTCAAAATTTGTTATATTCATTAATATTCAGTTTATGAAATATAGTAAGATGTATCCTAGGTGAAGTATGCTCCCATAGAACAAATACTTAGTTACAGAAAGCAGTATTCCTTATTTTTATATAGGCATTTGTTTCTAGACCTCTCTCACAATAAACTGTCCAAAACAAATTCAAAGTTGTTATTAAACTTGGGTAGTGACAGATTCTTGACTACTGCTGAGGAACACTTTTATCCAAGTGGCCAGGAAGAGTCAATGAGAATGGTAAGGTTCAACAGGCAGAATGAGATTCAATGACACAAAACTCTCAACCCACCCTCCAAATTAAATCTTGCATATTTGATCAGTGAGGAATTGAAGAATTGTCAGTTTAGGACAGACCAACAGCTCACCAACTCCAGATGACAATGCTTGATCTTGCAGAGAATTTCAATACTTCTTGATCTTTTCCAGTATCAAAAGGGAAAGAAGTATTTATGTATATTTTCCTGATTTGTCTGACTTCCTTTGTTGCACTCCAAATATAAACAAAAAGCATCAAAGCTGTTACTCTATATCTCAGGCAAAAAATAATACTATATTTGGATGAGGAAGTTCTGTGAAGATAGGAAGTGGACTAACAAAACACTTGACTTTCTTTAGATCTGTTAATATAACTAAAGCCATCCATAACAATAGTCAATCTAGCTGAATTAGAACTAACCAAATTCCTGACAACAGGCAGTACTGAACTTCACAAACTGCTTTAGTTCAGCAAATGTGTTTTAACACACAATATACTACTTTTCTGATTTAACAACATGTGATCTTACATCATGAAAGCTAGCAAAAAGAAAAAAAAAAAAAGGTTTATCACGTTTTTTGCTATTATTTAGTGTTATCTAGCCCTTTCCTAGTCCTGGCTGACAGCACGGTAGACAAGCTAATGGGCACCAGCTAGGCTCATTTTCCCATTATGACATTTCTGCTAATTTCTTCCAAATTGCTGAACTAGCACTGAACACAATGAATTGATTTCTATTTGTCACCAGTGACAGAACCTGGTCTCAGGGTGGCAAAGAAGACAATCTGGCTAGGACAGAGAAGTAATTTTAATTTTAATTTTCTCACTGCTGTCCTTAAAAGAACCACAGAATGCCCTAGGTTAAAAAGGGCCTTGAAAATCATCTTGCTCTAAACCTTCCGCCATGGGCTGGGACACAGAATCACAGCACCACTGATACTGTGGAAATGTGGATACATCCATTCTGAAAAGGATGATGAAGTCCAGCTCCTGGCCCTGCACAGAACCACCCCCAAGAGTCACACCATGTGCCTGAGAGCACTGTTCAATGCTTCTTGATCTCTGTCAGGCTGGTGCTGTGACCACTTCTCTGGGGAGACTGTTCCAGTGCCCAACCAGCCTCTGGGGGAAGAAGCTTTTCCTAATATCCAACCTAAACCTCTTCTAGCACACCTTCAGGCCATTCCTTCAGATCCTGTCACCGGTCACCAGAGAAGAGATCAGTGTCTGCCCTCTGCTTCCCCTCATGAGGAAGTTGCAGACAGCAATGAGGTCTCCCTCAGCCTCCTCTTCTCCAGGCTGAACAAACCAAGTGACCTCAGCCTCTCCTCACATGCCTTCCCCTCAAGGCCCCTCACTATCTCTGTTGTCCTCCTTCGGATGCTTTCCAGCAGTTTAAGGTTCTTCTTATGTTGCATCACTGGAAACTGCCCCCAGCACTGGAGGTGAGGCTGCCCCAGCTCAGAGCAGAGCAGGACAATCCCCTCCCTTGCCTGGCTGTGATGCTGTGCCTGGTGCCCCCAGGACATGGGTGGCCCTCCTGGCTGCCAGGGCACTGCTGGCTCATGCTCACCTTCCATGGCCCAGAGCCCCAGGTCCTTTCCATGGCACTGCTCTCCAGCCTCTCCTTCCCGTCTGTCTGTACAGCCAGGGCTGCCCCATCCCAGTGCAGAACCCGGCACCTTCCTCTGCTCTTGAGCTTCATACGGTTGGTGATTGCCCAGCCCTCCCTGCAGAGCCTCCCAGCCCGCGGGGAGTCAACAGCTCCTCCCAGGTTTGTGCCATCTGTGAACTTTGTATCCCTCCCAGTCCTGCACCCAATCATTTATGAAGATGCTGAAGAGCACAGAGCCTGAGGTGGAGCCCCGTGAGCCCCTCTAATGACAGGTCCCCATGCTGATGTCACCCCATTCACTGTCACCCCGTGTGTCTGACCCAGGGGCCAGCTGCTCTCTCATCTCACAATGTGTTTATCCAGCTGTGTGCTGGACATTCTGTCCAGCAGGACACCGTGAGAGACAGCACCAAAACTTTACTGAAATCCAAAATGATCACACCAACTGGCTTCCCCTGATCAGCTAGGTGGATTACCTTGTCACTTTCCACTAAACCAGGTTGCTCAGAGCCTCATTCCATCCCATCTTAAAACACTTCAAAGGATGGGGCACCCACCACTTCTTTGTGCAACATGTTCCAGTGTCTCACCACTCTCATGGTAAAGAATAATTCTGCAGTGACAATACCTCCACTGGAACCTAAGCTCTCCCTATAAAAGCCCCCAATATGGACTCAAATTACACAGAAAATTAATGGGACAGTCTTCTCAGATACTCCAAGATGAAGAAACTTGGGAGCACTGAGAGGCAAACAGCAGCTCAACCAAGGGTCCTTTATAACTGTGCTTAGATAACAGTCACTAACAAGTTATCCCAGTAAATTTCAGCTAGAGCTGCAATGAGGAAGTTGCATTGTCAGGCTGAGAGAAGATGAGTGGTATCACTGACACAGTGTATTTGTAAATTACATTTGGAAAAAAAAAATCCTATTCAGAAGAAATGGCCTTTAAAATGTGTTTGAGCTTCTGAGAGTACAGTTAAGGTCAGCAAATGCTTGTTCTGCTACCATCTTACCTTGACCCTTCTCAAGTACACACAGATTTTCAGAATGATAGAATACATGGAGAAGGAAGAACCTAGAAACCTATAGCTATACCAGGAGATTCACTTACCTTCCAGAGGATCTTTATTTAAGCCCAGCTGGCTAATAATATATCGAGGGATGTCTGTTTTAATGCCTTGTCCCTCTTTAGCATGGCCTTCAGCCGCTTCCAAAAGATAGTAAAACTCTTCAGGATCAAATTCCTAGAGGAAAAACAATCATCATCACTTTCTCTGTTGAAACTGGTTCCTTAGGGTCTAACATAAAAAGAACGTAACTTCCTTTGCTTCTTCTATGTCCACATACATGTCATTTTCTTACTAAAAACAATACCCCTTTATTCTATTACTATAGTCTATTAATCTATTCTGATTCTTATACAGTGTAACATGATGTAAGCAATGGAATTGCATGCCATTATTTAAGAACACAGTTTTATATGAACAGTATGTTCTCTGTCCTCAAAACTTTATGTAATACTGAGTGAAATGACCTATAACTAGCAAAAATAAGATTTCAAATAAAGAGTATCTCCCTGCATGTGCTTGTTTATAAAAATCCACTACATATTATATTACATATACATATAAATATACATATATTGCACTACACTTTTTACTTCTGAAGTATTAATTTCAAGTATTTCTAATCAATATATATGCACTGTTTTATGGAAAATTCAATGAAATATATCACTAGCTTTCGAATGAAGATAATGAATGAAGATAAAATTGAAACTTGATTTTAAAAATCTGAGCTTCATTGATCCAATTGTTTCAAATCCAGAAATGAAACATTCTCCTATGGGAATTAACTATATAACAACTATCATTTATAACATACCAAAAAGGCAAGCCTCAACAAGGAACAAAAAGGAACAAAAAGAATAGAAACTCAAAACTTTAGGTATTCCCAAGCCCCTTGGAAATACATTTATTTTACTAACTTCATAGACTATAAAAAGAGAAATACATTGAAAGGAGCAAGGAAGATTATTAAAACAGTGTGGGTGGTATTTTTTAATGCAATTTAATTTCTCTCTCTACTGTCACGAATTCATACCAAAACATCTGTTCATGATTATTGCATTCTTCAAGGTGTTTGTGCCTATAGGTACAACCTTCAGCAGAGCGATAGCCACCAGTCATGAAAGTAACAAAATAGATTTTTTCCTCGAGTAGGTCAACTCTGTCACAAATACCTGTAGAAGCCAGGCAGACTTCTGAGATAGCTAATTTCCTGACTGTTTTGCAGCCAAATGTAACTCCATGGCATTTTAGACTGTATGTTGAGCCACAAAGGTTCTGTCCTAGATCCCCAGGCTACTCAGGACTTGGCAAGTCGACATCCTGACCCAGAAGGCAGATTGAGAAATTTGCTACCATGCTTCATTTTGGAAGCATCAAAACTGCTGCAGCTAACAGAAGAAGCTGCAGCATATCTGAACTACAATATCTTTGGTATTTTCAGTCTTATGGAAACAATCTTAGTTTTACATGTGTCATGAAACAATTTTCACCATGTACAATCTACCGCAAAGGTCTTAACCACAAACCCATGAACAGCCCAAGCTGCCTTACTAAACCCAAAGTCACATGATGCTGCAAACCTGCCCAAAAATCTGAACCAGTAACTAAACAGTACATTCTATTTCAGTCTTACTCTCCTCATCTTACATGCTGTCCTCAGCTATCTCTCTTACATGCTACTCCTTGGCACTAAAACAGCCAACAGTACGATGTTGTGTACCGAGATTTCCATTTCTTTTGTCATGGAAACATTATCATCTCCCAACCTGCTGTAGTGGCAGATATATAGCTTCTCCTCCACTTACTGACAAGACAAGGCAATTTCAAACCAGGTAATTTTAATCATATGAATGTGTGTGTGTGCATATGTACAACTACCCAAACACACACATACACAGGTCCAAATAATGAGAAGAATGGATTTATTTTTTGATCTTCACTTCCAACTCCACGTTTAATTTTCCATGAACAAATGGAGAAAAATATTTAAATAATTGGCAGCACCTCTTACAACATATTAAACCATCAAACCTCTATTTCTATGATTATCAAGCAAACTGAAATAGGATTTCACATGCTATGAACACCTGAGACAAGACCATCATCAGAAAACTGATAGCTTTACTGTATGGTATCTGAAATGTCTGATTACCACAAAGCCCTATTAATTTCCTACAATTTTATTAACTTTCTTACAGAGGTTGAAGTTTTCCACACCTAGTATCTATTTCAGACAGATATTCTAAAATATCAGACAGTAATATTCAAGTGCTTCCAGAGACATGCTACAGAAAAAGATACTATAAGTTTAAAATTATGTTTATGATCTAGGCTTAACATCTTCTTGCATGAAAAATGTATTGTTGTATGATCGTATGCCTAAATTTGTTCAAGCTACCCGTACCTGCAGAAACATACGATGTAGGGTTGTTATAATCCAGTTTAAACCTTCTGAAGATCCTGTCTTAAGTGAGAACACTTGAAGCAAGCTGGGCTGGCTTTCCCTACCACCGCTGCTCTGAAACTTCACAGCCCTATCTGGCCTTAGTACCACTATTCTTCCACTCACTTCAGCACGCCCAGCAAAAGGAAGGGTGCAGGATGCACATTACTCTACTTGAAGGATAAGGCAGAGCAAGTAGCCTAGGATAAAATCCTAGTGGCAGAAAGAAGGAACTAACTGAACAGAGATTTGGACTAGATCCCATTAAAACTTAGCACTTAGGGAGAATAAACTAATAGAGAACTTGAATTGGAGCCACAGAATTATCATGGTTCAATGAGACCTTTAAAAGCATTCAGTCCAGTCATCTATCCAGCACCACTGTAATCCCTAAACCACTGAATCATCACACACCACGAGATCCAAACACCTTTTGAACATCTTTAAGTAACTCCATCACCTACCTACACAACCTATTCAAATACCTGACCACTCAAACAGGGGAAAAAAATTCCAATTATGCAATCTGAATCTCCCCTGTCTCAATTTAAGGCTATTTCCTATAGTCCTGCAGGCACCATATGAGAGACCAGCTCCCACCTGGCACATTCCTTTCAGGGAGCTGTAAGAGGAGTAAATTGCTCCATGAGCCTCCTTGAGACTGAACAAACCCAGCTCCCTCAGTTGCTCCTGGATACATTGTCTAGACCCTTCATGAGTCTTGCTGCCCTTCACTGGACACTCTCCAGCACCCCAATTAAAAACCTAATAGAGAATGATGATGCTGGGAGCAAGAGTTGATGGGAGAAAGCTAGAAAGCCTGTAAGGCTGAAAGCCTGGAAGGATGTAAAGTATTATTAACAAATCTTGGTCTGACTGCCTAAAAGATACATTTAAGAGCATTTCTGGATGTGCGATAATAGAGAAGGATGTAAACCACAGAGGGAAAAAACAAATCTTTGCTTTAAGAAGAAACTGGATGATGTAGAGAAACATAAAATTTACAACAGAGCAGGGAACAGCACACTACATATGGAATGAACTTCTCAAAGGAGAAGGAGTAAAACAAGTTTGGATTCAACAGCAAAAGTGGGACATGCTAAGGTGCTCCTCTCTTTAAAGCCTTCCTTTTTGTTTTGCTTTGTTCTTTTATTTTTTTAAACATCTCTTTCATGCTGATTCAGAGTACATATCTTATTTTTTGATTCCTTCTGAACTGCAAATCATGAACAAAAAAGCAACTGGGAACACTGAGACTTGATGTTTCCAAAACAAAACAGAGGCAGCTCTCAAAATGCCCATGGCTGAACGAGCCAGGGTGTGGATTAACTGTGCCACAGATGAAGTGACACAGCACAGAGCCAAAATCAGGTTGGAAGAACTTACTAGCTCAGATTCAGTGTGACACGAATGCAGTTATGACAATTTCAGGCATAACTTGAGTCTAGAAGCAAGCTGGCTTCCACATAAACACTGCCAGCTTCAAATAGCTGTATGCAGCATCAACACTGATCTTAGTATTGGCAAGCAGAGGGGCTCAAAGTCAGCTCAGGCTGCCTGCCAGGCCTTTTGGACTCAGGCTGGCTCTGGCATGGTATTTGGGTGTCTACACCATCCTCCTGCGTACACTGTGTTCTGCTAGTGTTTATTAGCTCAACTGAACAACTGAAACACACTGGCTGTGTGTGTAGGAGCAACTTTCTGCACCTAAGCCATTCCAGCACCCACAGCATGGGCAAGAAAAGCAGAAACATGCTCCCATGGCTCACACAGACTAACCCAGTCTGGCAACATTGCTGCTATGCTTACACATAAATAAATCAACTCTTCTGCTCCTTCTGGTCCCCAGTATAATACTAACTAATACTAACTACCCGTGTATCCAGACAGCCTAATCCCCTTTCTGCTCTTATCACCAGATCAGGTACTGCCGAGCTGACCTCAAGCTGTTTATAGTTCTGGCAGCTGTTGAGTGCAACTAAATTACAAAACTGTTAAGAAAACCACCAAGCAATTACAATTCTGGAACAGTCCTCACAAGAAATGAGGAAGTCTGACAAAACAACAGAAAAAGCCAACTGGTTTTAAACAGCAGCTTCCTCAATTGATGAAAAGGATTCCATACCATAGTATCTGCAATGGCAGGGAACCAAACAAAACTCCAGGAGGGTCCCGCTAAGAAACTATAACCAGTAACAGAAGTGGAAAGGATCCCACTAACAATGAAGTCAACTGTTTGAGATGTTCCAAAAATCAGTTGTAAAGACCCTTGAATACCAAATCAGAGAACTGCCTACACTACTGGGTGAAAAACACTACTCACAGTAAGTGTGGAGACTGAAGGCATTCCCAATTAGGGAAAGCAACCCCTGTTCTATTCCCTGGGTCAACCCTGTGCCCCTCTCCCTGTCCCTCAGTCTCTGGTCACTCCCACCCTGATTCCCTGTTGGCCCCCATGCCCTAACCCCTCCCTTGTGCCACCCCCATATCCCCTGGTAATTGGTCTCTGATGTTCTCCTTGTCCTGCTCATCCCATGTACTAAACCTCGACCCTTACAAAGTTCCTGGCCTTTGTTCCTTGAAGTCTGGACGATGCACACCCGTGGCTGAAATAAGACATCTCTGTAAAACCCCTGCAAAGGTCCTCCCTGCTCTTTTACTTGCTTTCACCCCAAACAACACCAGATGCAACAGTAAGCATGACCTTACCAGGCATTCCAGTAAGCGAGCAGGACGAGCAATAACTATCAGGATTTTTCGAACAAGTTGTTTAATAAATGCCATTTCTCCACTCTCTGATCGCTCTTGTGCCTAAAAGATAAAAATAAAGTCATATTAAACAAGATCACATTCAATGCACTGCTCAGAAAAGCATGCATGACATTTAGGACACCCGTAGGGTTTGAAGAACGTAGTTGATACAAAGGGCTCATCAATTCAAGATGCCAGCAGAGGTAACAAATATTTGAGCAACACTGTTAACTTCTGTTCAAATAATCCCAGCTTTAAAACTCTAACAGTGTAACAACAAAAGTGCCTTCAGCAGATAAACAGCTACTTTTTCTTTTTCCTTCTTTCTTAAGCTATAACCACCAGTTTTACAAGCAGATACAGTGTGTCAATACAGATCAACATAGATCTATACATGCAGGTTGTGCCTCAATTGTTATCAATGTTAGGCCGAAGTGAAAACTAACATCACTAATAACAAGAGATATAAGCAACATCCATTCCAAATTCATACTGTCTTTTGGTCAGTCATAGGAAAATGACAATTTATATGTAGATATACATATAAAAATCTATACTTGCAGAGAGGCTTAATCTAAAGGTACATGTAGAAAGGATGAAAATGAAAAATTGAGTTCTATAAAGATTTCAAAAGAGAGGGAAGTGCTATAGAAGAATACATACAGAAAAAATACTTCCAGAAGGTTTTGACAAATCTGCACAATGGTCTGAGTTGCATTCCAAGTTTCTTTTAAATGTTCCCCTCTAATAACAAATTACATTATTTAAAGATGCTAGTGAATGCAAAGAAACTTATAATTCTCCTTCCAATTAGAATGTACTAATAGCCCTTGTCTCATATATCAAAGCATTTCCTTGCTCTGAACAGTAGAACTCATGGACTTAAGCTTCTCAGCACCTCTTGCTTATCCAGAACCACAAAGAAAATAAGGAAACTAAGACTTAAAAAACTATTGCTATAGACCAGTAAGTACTTTTCCTATAACACATTACATTTTGGAAAAAAAAAAACATCAATGAAAACAGGAAACTATGCATATTACTCTTAATGCTCTTAAGTACCACAAGTTTGAAAACCACCAAATATATGAGAAGCATTAAAAGAAAACAGCACAAATGTCATCTAGCAGTCTGCAACAGGTTCCAGAAGAACCTTAACTGGACAGAAGCGTAATTCTGGATATTATCAACTTAGTCCAAATAAAACTGTTTTGCAAACAAACACCTGACTATTTCAACCATCAGCAAAATTCAAAGCATCTTTGTGGAGTTTTACGAACACTTAGGTGCCTAAGTGAACAAAAGATTTAATACATATTACATTTAAGGTGGGTGAAGCAGGAAAGCATTCAGGTCCACTTGACCTTAAAATTCTAAAAATTTCGGCTGAACCAAGCTGTTTCAACCTTGAGGGAGTCTTCACCAAGTTAAAGTCATGCATAGTGCCAAGTAGCAGCAGGAAATGCAGCTTTCTACTGAAGACTGCAGCTGGGAATTGACAACAAACGAATCATGTGATACCACAGCACAACTAAGTGCCCATAACAAAGTTGTACAAAGAGAAGGTTCTCATACTGTCATATCATGCTACAATGAAACAGTGGACTCAAAAGTTAAGTCTGAATTTTTTAAGGTATAATGTTTTTGCAAAACAGGAATCTTCTTCATAATAAAGAATTAGCATCATAGAATATGACAAAATGAGTGGCTTTGTGATTTTTAAACAATGCATTTCTTTATATGCAGATAGAAGAATAATGTGCTGGCATGTTTTTTTAGCTGGTTTTCGGAGAGGTGTTAGTGAACACATTCTAAACTCAATGTGCAGCAATTTTATGTTACACTCATTCTTTAGAAAATTATACACTAATAAACTATAGAGACTTATGCAGCAACATCTATCAAGTTTCAAGTTCTTAATTAATTTAGCTTATTATTCGATGAAAGTTTCAACACATTTAGAAAAGACACTATTTCTGTTAATCAACATCTCAGCTATGAGAGAAATGTTACAAATAATTAAATAATAAATAATCTCTCACAAATGGAAAGCTAAGGGTTGCTGTCTGCTTTCTCAACACAGTAGGGTTGATAAAAGGTAGGTGTGTATGTTACTTCATTTATTTAAAGTAAACAAAATAGCCAGCCCTGTCTGGGGCTTATGCACACACTTCTGTAAGTAATCTACAACCTCCACTGCAGGATATAATACTGTTGTTTCCGGAATCTTTACAACCCATGTACTCCAGACCAATATGTTAGGGTGCCTTACTGTTTTTGTAGGAGTCATTATGCAGACTAAAGCTTCTTATAAATACCACTTTGACAATTAGTTGAGTAAACAGCCATAATTCAAGACAACATTCAAAAAAACTCTTAGGCAAACAGATTTAAACAATTTTTCAGGCAAACACAGAGCAGTCTCATGGCTCATACCTCCTGTAGCAATTTGTCTAATTTCTGCTGTAATTCAAGGAAGTATCGTGATGTGATGAGGCCCTGGTGAGATTTATCCAAGCAATCTCGAGCCAGTTCTGTGATCTGATGGTGGGTAAAACTCAGCACTCCATCTGCCAGAGGAAGGATGTTCTCTGGAGAATGATTTGTAATTATCTCCTGAAGCCTCTCTTCCATCTGAGCGGTGGCCTAGAGAAGAGTAGTTGTTCAACACATTACATCAGCTCTACGTGAAACTAACAGCCTTGAAGTTATTTCTGACTCTAGAACATTTCTGTACTGCCTAAGAATTTACCTAGCTGGAATGCATGAAATGACTGAAGCCAAAAGGCAAGTACACAAAGGCAAAGTGACAGATGACATTTCCCCACATTACCAGTACAGAAAAGCAACAGCCTTATTGTTCTACTATGCAGCTCCCCAACTTTGTCTGCCACTGGTGATTAACTGTACACTAATCTTGTGATAATCACTAACAGAACTAAAAGGCTTTTAAGTCAAAGCCAAAGTGGAAATATATAAAAAGAAAAAAGAGAACTCACAGGGGTCTACTTTGTTCTGCTAAAACTGCAAACACTACACAGCAGAATATATCATTACTTTCACCAAGGTTATTCCATAAAAATACTTCACTGAGCAGAGCTTGAATGAGGCTCATTTCACTAATTAAAAGCACCACAGGCTCACAGGTCCTGCCAAACGTGTCTGCAAGTTCCCAGATGCGTTTGTTTTACAGAATCAATTGTCTGGTTCTCTCAGAACTGCAGATGCTTTAAAAAACCCCTTGAAGATATCATTATTATTAAACAGTAATCCCACATCTCAGTTCATATCTTAACACTAAGATGAGTGAGTTCTTCACACTTCACGCTGTTGCTCAATTAGTCTGCAAATCTTGACAAATCTTTCTTCATATTTATATGAGGAAATGCAAAAAAATTTCTCCCTTTTTAATTCACATTTTAGGAACAGTACCTTGTTTTATTTTCCAGGGATAACCAAAATCCTAGGAGCAATCAAGAGCATATTGCTACAAGCTGTGCACACACACCTGCACCTAGGAACCCATCTGTGTCTCAGAATCTCTGGATAGGAGAGCAAAATGTCCTCTTATCTCATAGTCAAACCCCCACATCTGTGTACTGATCTCGTTAAGTGCATTAAATCAGTCCATGTAATACATATACATGTATGTAAAGTATACAGCAAGTGTCTGGGAAAATGAAGAAATGGCACTAACTGAAGGAATCTGCTGGTATATCACAGCAGTTACTTCTCAAGACTTAGCATTGGAAACTGGTTTTGATTTAATAATGCAGTATGCATTTGCCCCAAGTACACACCACCTATTGAAATGCAATGTATCATCAGATTCCAATCAGCAGAGTGTATTACCAGCAGGATTCATTTCAAAACCAGTTTGGCAGCGTTACCAAATGAATGTCCAGTTCCCAGCCAGAGTTTGCTTTATTGTGATTTTATCATTGCAGTAAGAGCTCAGTGATGCTTTATGGAAGCCATTACCAGACAGGCTCACCACTTCCCATAACAAAAGCATCACTTACTCAGAACCCATGCTGCCTATCAATTTAGATACTGGGTATCTTAAATATAATTCATTACCTTTGGGAACCTTTCTTTGTAGACATGGTTCATCATAATTATTTCATTGTCACAGCAAGCAGGAGAACGTCCAGGGCTGCAAGCAAAGCAAATTATTCCTTTACATTTGTCCCAGCATGAACTACATACAGTTAGTTCTTATATTTTTGTATGATTCATTTGCAACAAAAAGTCAGTCAGACTTCACTGGAAAGGTACAGTTGGCAATCAATGGTACACTTGGTTCCTTTCTGCTATTACTGTTCAAGTCCTCATGATTATTTAATGTACTTGATATCTAACTGCTAACCATGATATTCTCCTAGTTTGTACCTATATTTCAAGGCAGATGAAGCCTTGTGAACATTATCTTTTTCTCAGAAGGGTAACAGGGATCTATTTGACTGGTCTTATACCTGTACCTTTGAAGATTAGATACAATCAAAATAGGAAGATTTGACCAAGAACTCTGGTAGCTGCAAGTGAAAAAAGTACAAAATGAGTTTGTTTGAGTTTTGCTTTTTTTTTTCTAAACGGATAATTTGGAAAAAAAAAAAATCTTTGAAAAAAACAAATCTGTTTTTTGAAAAAAAAAAACAAAATCTGTTTTCAATCTGACCAGCAGATAAAGGCAGTAACTCCCTACAAATAATGTCATATATATGCACACATCAAACAAAGCTGAAGCACTGTGCCAGTAAAAAAATGCACAAGACTTCAAGGAAAAAAATTCATAAAAGGTATCCACAGACCTCACAAAACTACAAAGTACTTTTTGCTATCATGAGCCTCACTGTCCACTACAAAGCCCTTTAAAAAAAACTCAAGACAGATTTCTTGTATTGGTGATTCTGGCCCATTGGTGAATCTGTCTAGAAGGTCTGGTCTAGTGGAAACATCCCTGCCCAAGCAGGGGGGTTGAAAAGAGATGATCTTCAAGGTCCCTTCCAACTTAAATAATTCCATGAATCTAAATCTGGCTTCTGGTATTCTTAAAGGCCAAAACTGAACACTAAACTTTGCCACCAGGTATCACAACAGACAGTCCTCAGAATTGATACACACATTCTGTTACACACATTCACAGGCTACTACTGAGGACAGAGCAGGTACATAGATTCAGAAAGGGAGTACTGCCATTAGATCATTAATGACTAGGTCATAAAGACACTCTCTGCAGGTTAGTTGTCTTCACATCAAGACCTATCTTAACAATATTTACCCCTGAAGTAAGTCATGACCAAAATCAGAGCAAGTCTTTAAAGGACTACTCTTCATTCAGCCTCAGTTACATATATATTTCAGCCATTTCAAAAGCAGTACACATCTCTAGGATAAAACACCATGATGATCCCCACAACATGTGAATTTAGATCCAACCCCTGTTTTCAGATACACAAACTCACCTGAGACTCCGGGACCGAGGGCGCATTGCAGTGGTCCTGCACCTGTTATCACTGGCAATGCTCTCAGTGGTACAGAAATGTTTAGACAAAAAGTGTAGCTCATCAGGTGTTGGTTGGTATGGTAACTGGTGTAGCTTCTCTTGGGATGAGCAGGATGACTGCAAGAGGACCAGAAAACACAAACTTCCATCAGAGTGAAAAAACCATTTTCAAGACCATATTTGGTGCCCATGAATAAAATAATTTAAGTTAAAAATTATAGTTACTGTTTCTCATGCCTGACTATTAACAAACAAAGAAGAATTTAAATATTTTTAGAAAGAATTTAAATAATTTTCAATTTAAAGAAAATAAATAATCACTCCCAAACTCATGAGCAAAGTATAGAGTAAATATTAACAAAAGAGAAACACTTCAGCTCCAGAAGACACATAGCATTTCAAAATTTTAAATTTTCTAAGGCAAAGGTGATGTCTGGTGTCAATGATTATAAGAATAGCTAAAATGGAGTCTGCTGAAAATTAATAATTGGAATAGGCTAGCCTAAATATACAAGTTATTGTCACAATGCCAACTGTAAATCTTCATAATAAAGGTACTTCATTATCCATATTTAAGACATTACTAATGTTCTTAAAAATAAAATTAAATACTATCTAAAATTTTGCTGAAAAAATGAATACCCTAATATCTTATAAAATATGCTACATTTAAAATAAGTGAGAAAATTCAATACTTTTATCAAGACCAGTTATATGGCCAGCAAAAAGTAAAAGGAATTACACTAAAACCACCCACTTAGCATGAAAATGGAAGTGCTACCACAACAACCACCCTTGCAACATTTTATGTATAGAGCTGCATTACATAAGCAGTGCAAGTGACCATAGTACTGTATTTTTCGGGATTTTATGCAGTTTGCTTGGAGGTAGAACTTTGAACTTTTTCCATGAACCTGGATCTGGTATTCTTTTTAAGGAACACATACACACTTCAAAACATTAACCAGCCTTGGTAATGTGACAAACTTAGAGAAATGCTCTACTGTTTCTGGTACCAAAACCACTCTCCCAAGTTAGCTGGTTCCTAAATATTCTTGTGTGACTGCACAAAGCTGCTTAGTACCATGCAGACATTCCCTATATTTTACCTGCTGAAGGGAAGAAGTTGAAAAACTTGGATATCTTTCTGGAGCTCTTCAATCTCCAGCTGGAT
The DNA here is from genome assembly GCA_030060385.1 of Muscicapa striata striata. NCBI lineage: Eukaryota > Metazoa > Chordata > Aves > Passeriformes > Muscicapidae > Muscicapa > Muscicapa striata. The sequence continues at coordinate 3,677,726 of JAREIS010000093.1, read as the reverse complement.
TTCTCAATAAAATTAATTTCTTCTGTCTATCAATTTACATGTGCCCATTACTGTTTATGTGACTTGTCATATCAAACACCAAGGCCCCTGCCTGGGTGCTCTTTTAATGGAGGCAAACACAGTAAAGAGTTTCTTTGTTACATCATTTCTAGTGAGGGAAATCAATAAACTTTTATACTATACAAATATTGCCCTTGCATTGTTAAGGTCAGCAGATAATAACCAGGCTGGTAAGCACAGAAACTAGGAAGTTTTTTTAATCTCCTGTCAACTTGTGTGGTAAAGGCTAATATCCCAACTCTTAGAAGCAAAAGAAAAGCTTTCTTATCACACCAGATCTCATGAAGCCACCTCCTAAAAGCAAAAAAGAAAACCCACTGGCAGAAAAGGCTAAGAAGGACTGGTCTACATGGGAATGCTGCACCACAGCAGAACAAGCTGAAGTTTGCAAGACTGTCTTACCTTGCTTTGCTGCGGGCTAAGAGGCATACACACCAAGAATTTACCACAGTTCATATGATAGGTAGTAACTTGTTCAGTTACAGTAACTCATGCATGGAATTCTGCCTTAGCACATTACCATGCATAAATCAGCATACAGCACTGGTAATGTAAATTCTTTCTTATCTCACACTATAGCAGCTAGCTGCAGTTTACCTCACAGCATATTTTCCAGAGCAATGCTCTGTAAAATATAAGATACTCTAGCACAGGAGAATTTCCCAATACAGAGCATCACAGCTGACTATTCCTCTAAAATCATTCTCTACCTATTTGGTTTCAGGGGATTATGAGATCAATGGGAAAACAACTCATATTACATTTCTCCTCATACAAGGTGTCACAGAGTTTAGATCCAACACAACTAAAGCGAGGATCTTCCCAATACTAACCATTCTTAGTTGTATCAGGACCATCATGGGCACAAAATACATTTTTCTGGAGATCTAAATTCTGATTTCAGTTCTGATTCAGATTTTCAAATCCAAACTCTTAAAGCAAAATTCTTAAACAAAGTACTTCTCCTGGTGTTCTAAAATTAATGTTCCAAGAATCACACAAGAGTTAAAATGCTTTTAAGATGTTCAATTGTAGTGCAGTATGGAAACTCAAATGTTCTGACACAGAAATGAAGATTTGAAAAATATGGAGCTGTGTGCTGTCTCACTTCATCACTTTTACAAGGCTTGCACTCCTAAAACACAATCATCTCAATTGCATCTTCTAACTACCAAGATTTGACCCAAGTGTGCTAGAATAAGACACACCAAGAACTTCTTTTCAACTGAGTAATCAAGCAGAAGGTATTTTAATTTTGATTTTGTTGTGATAAATGGTATATGTGGTACTTGCACCACTTCTAAACCCACAAACTTCCATTAAATAGATAATTCTATCCATCTCATCACTTTCAGAATTAAAGAACAAACAAACAAACAAAAAAACCAGGGTAATAAGAAACAGGGAGCTACGCTCACCTCAGCATAACTGTGGTAACTACAGACATTTTGGCCCCTGTTTTGAATTTCAGTTGCTTGTGAAGACCAAAGTTGTGCTCTACTGCAATGTGTAAAAACTCTTTCTGCTCACTGGTTGATACAGGTCTAGATTAATGTAAATTTTACTTATTCATCACTGAAAAGGGAGTGCTCCAAATGTACATTTACGGTGTTGTATGAATCAGTCTCTCATTTCCTCTAAGAATTAGTAATTATGTGAAGGAAAAGGCTGAACTGTGCTAGCTCTTTCAGATTCTGAAAAAGTATATGAAACTAATCAGATGGATACACTTCTAGTTTTGGTTTTGTGATTCACATATATCATCCAGGGGTAAAAGAAGAAAGTGAGAAACACCTCTAAGAAGTGAAAAAATAGTGGCTATATTTAGAATTCAAAGGCTGTCCAAGTGCTTTTGCAGAGTTTATCAACAGTAGTGAATGCTTGGGCAAAACAGAAAAAACTAACCATGAGATACTGCAGAAGCCAAGACAATAAAGACTTTGTCAATAAATTGACAATAAATGTGTTCGTCTCAAACACCAATAGCATGGTGGCCATGGCACCAGCCAAGGACTTTAGGTAATAACAGCCAAGGACTGTTGGCAATAACACACTGTGAGAAAGAACAAGATGTGACTGGACAAGGGGCCATAGGGAGGTAGGACAGCACTTTTCTGGGACAAAGGTCTTTGATCTACCTCCTGGAGATAAGCACAACTCAGAACAGCACAGAGAAATGAGGTGCAGAAGCAGGCATGGACAGTAGAGCAAGGGGGAATAAAGGTGGCCAAAGACCCCTGAAGCCCTCTGACCCATTTCCACAAGGACCTGCAAGAATGGACTTTGGGTCCATTTGCATTTCCGCTAATTTTCATTTCCACTAATCTGCATGGAAAGTGAGAAACACCCTCAGGATGGCAACAGCTTCTCTACATAATGGTACCACCCTCACAAGCCTTGGGCACCCCCAGATACCCCTACATATCCCAGCAGCTGGACTAACGCTGGAAAACCAGGACTGGTGATCTCTTCCTCCCCCTTCCCCCCATTTCCTTTTTCTTTTTTTCTTTCCTTCTCACACCACCTCTTTATACAAAACCCACTGATATGTACTCATACAGCAAGTCAGAGACTAATATACCAACATCTATGTCAAGTGTGTAATTTACAAATAAAACTTAGTGAGTTTTTGCGGATCATCTGACTTCCATCATTTCTTGTGACCACAAGTATTTACCAATCTTGGGTGCTCCCTTACTCTTAAGGGTGGGATGCCATAAAAATTTATGTCATGAATTCTCTACTGCTGCTTTCTTCAACCAAATTAAAATGTATTTATTGGAAAAACAGGTTTATTTCCACAAGTAAGAAACTATTTACTCAATGGTAGGGAAGACATAAAAGTATTTTATTATTTATACATTCTAGACAGAAATAATAATGGAATAAGTCAACAATGATCTATTCCAGAAGTTAAGACATCTAAGTCCATAAATGAACTTAGTCCATAAATCCACAGACCATCTAAGTCCATAAATACGGACAGCATATGCAAATAGCATGTAAAACTTCTCCACATTCCAGGATAACTACAGCAGCTAGTGAACTTAAGTGGGAAAAAAGTATATGAATTAGAATTATAATTTTAAAATTGAAGATGTCAAAGAAATGAATACGGACAGAAAATTTAAATTGTGTTTTGATCTGTTTTTGACACAGCTTTTAATCTTCTTTCTAGCACAAGCCTGTTTCTTGCAATAGTGATGGTGTTTCTATGGCAATTACTTTATCTGATATAAACTCCTTTATGCCAATATATTTTAGGTGCAAAGCACACCATATCTGATCTAGTTCCAGTAAGAGGCATACAAACATGCCCTAACGAAAACTGCTTATGGGATTAATGTCAAACCAAGGAATTTACATGGCAAAAGTAATATCTCTAAAGAAAAGAAAGCAGAGGTCAAAATTAGTGCTTTAGAAGAAAAGCTTTTAAGATACATGAATTTACCCAATATAATTTAAGACAAGTAGAGTTGTCCTTCCAGAAGTTTTTGCGGACAAAAATAAAAGTTGATCATAACACAAAATAGACATATTTCATCATTTTACAGAACATGGAACTCAATTGTTTCACAAGAGAAACTGAACAAACCCACTGGAAGTAGGAAGAGAAAGCCTACCTCATTGTCACAGAAGCAGCTTTAAAAATCAGTTATCACCCATTCAGTAAAATGTGTCATTCATAAAGGTAAAACACCTTTTATAGGCATATAAGGCATAAAACATTGAAGAACCATAGTTGGATCTACACAGACCAAGCCCTTCTTTGCAGTGATGTGCTCTAACTGTCAAAATGTCAACCATCTGCTATTTCCAAAGCAGGTTTTCTCTACAACTCTATCTCCACAGCCCCTTAGGTGTGACTATCACAACCAAGAGCTTTGCCTCGGGCTGTAACAGGAGGCAGTCGTTCCCCTCCAGTACAGGCACTACAGATGTACAAAGCAGAGGCTGGTACTTCTCCCATGGCCAGATCCAAGGCACTGCTGTGGCATACGAGATGTACACGTATGGTGGGGGGCTGACACAAGAGTGGCAGAACCAAGCCTGAGAAGAGCCAAGCCCAGCCCAGCCGGATGCTGACACCCACATCTCAGCCCAGCGCTCTGGCAGCAGACAGCACGACATAGACAATCCAGCTTTTTAGGGAATTTGTCCCTCATTGTTTCTTTCTCCTGCCCCGGGGATGGGGAACACAAGCTGCACAGACCAAATGCCATCTTGTCTTTCTCTAAGCAGCCACATGGAACTGAGCTGAAGTGCTGAACACCTTTTGTGTGTAAAGCACCTTTTCTTTTGTAACTTTTGATATCAATATTGTTGCCATTACTGTGTATTTCTTATTCCTTAGCTATTGGTTTTCCATTGCTATCTCAACCCATAGTCTCTGCCTTTATCCCCCTCTCACTGGAGAAGGGTAGGGAAAATGGGGATGGCTTATTTGGAGTTTAATTCCCAGCTGTGCTTTTAAACCACCACAATCATACTGAAACAATTGGTCCGAAAAGTAAAAATTAGTAAGTTAAACTTATTCTATTATGCATTCCAAATCTATTCTGATTACAGCCATCTAAAAGCCTAGGTGTCCAACCTATTATCATTCACTAACATCTCACAATTGCCAAAGAAAAAGAAAGGTAAATGTGTGATTCATCCCATCCTAAGACAGCAGTCTAATCCAGAACAGATGAATCATACCTTAGACAGTTTCTCTTCCTTCTTGTTATCAAGACAGCCTCATTTAAGACTTGATACCTAACTACTATATGGTTAAAATAAGGCGGATTAAAAGGGGGAGTTAAACACTATTCACTACTAGAAAGTATCTCTAAGCAAAGTACACATTGCATAGTTTTCTTTTATTTCAGGGAAGTAAAGCAGTTTCCTATCACATGTTCTATCAAACATAACAAAACCTACATTGTCCTCTCCTAAGAGAACACTACATTTGAGAAGCTAAAGCATTTAAAAGATCTATCAGCCCAGCAAAATGGATACTTACAGAAACAGTTGAGCTGGGTGTATTTGTACCATAGCCAGAAGAAGGGAGAGAAGCCAAAGACCAGCGGCGACCATCAGTCCTGAAAGTTATGAAACAGAGGTTAGTAAAATGAATACTGCAGTATCCTGATGCAGTAACATCTGTTGAAATGTTACTGTGTGAAACTGCATCCCAAAAGCATGAACCAGATAGGGATTCTAACAAATAGCATACCTTCACAGGGGACCACAATAAACAAGCATTCAACCAAGGATGAATTATTTTCATTGCACTTTTCTTTATAGTTAAAAATCTATGAGATGAAACAACCAAAAAGCGAATTAACAGCTCCACAGAACTGGTATCAACAGAATAATAATACAAACAGAATGGACAAGAAGTTCACAACTTTCAGGTCCATCACATGAAAATTAATGAGAAGCAAATAAAAAAAATTGTGAACAAATGCAGACCACAGTGCTCTGAGCCACAGAATAACCATCACAGTCTGATTGATATAAAAGGGTAGTGCATTCCTCAGTGACATCAGCAGAGGATAACAGCAAACCAGCAGGCTATGATTAGGTAAAACCAAACCTAAATGTTAAATGTTACATACATACGTAAATCAAGAAAAACAAATCTGCAGAAAAAAAAATCATGCTCGCTCACAATAAAACAATAAAATAAATACAAAAATTATCACCAAACCCCTATTTATGTTCTTCATTGCCCAAGGTGATCTACACAAAACCAACATGGAATTTCAACATTCAAAGTGGCAAACTTTAAGAGCTATGAGAGAAGCACTTGGATTTTTAAGAAGGTAGACTTTACCTGTCATTTCGATGCCCATGACTGCAAAACAATTGAATCAAATGTGTTAAAATAAAAGGCAAAATAATCTATAAATAACAAAAACAGACCAAGTTTTTATTAACAAATGGTATTAGGGTACAGAAGGGAACTAAATATCTGTGTTCCAAAGATGATCTCCCATCATCTGATGGACACAAAAAGTGAAATTCTGAAGAACTAAAGATTAATTGAGGTGTAATTTTGAAGAACTGAATTCATGCCAAGTCAGGAATCTTAAACCTATTGATGCAGACGTTTAAGAGGCCCCTTTCTTCAAGCTAATTGTCTAAAAAGCCCCTTGTTTCTTTCCAATATATCCATTTATTCATTCACAAATTACAATCGTAACTCTGGGACTTTGTATACATAACACATGAGAAAAAGAACTGCAGTACATCATTAGTATTAAAGTATGAAGAGCACAGGTGCTAGAGACTGCTAATTGTGTCAACTACTGAACTCTGGAAAAAACTTCCACCTCATAATCTTGCTCTTAATTCTTTCTTTCTTTCTCATTCTCTTCTTCACCCAGGTATGTAAGAGATATCTCCAGATGTAAGCATCACTCTAAAAGTAGTTTTCTCTTCATTTGGCTTAGCTGTTCACAATTGAATCAAGAACTTAGGCAGTATTTAAACATGGGTGAGACCAATGTATTCTGCATCTGTGAGAAACTAAGTGTTTCTTAATTGAGTAAGTCACAGTGAACAGGGTACTTGAACCACTCAGAAAGACTGCCAAGGGTGCAGCTAGACTGTTACAGAAAGTTACCTTGGGAGGTAAAGGTGGGAGAACAGAAGGCATTCCTTAGGGAGGATGGGAAAAAAGGGGACCAAGGCCCAACAGCATTTTCCCCTTGACTCTTGACACACTACTTGCCTCTGTCCTAAAGTACGGTTTTACTCACTTTCCAGCAGCTCTAGAAAGTGCAGTCCATCACCTACCCGTGGGTTCATAGATGCCCAACTTGTACATATAGCAGAAGCGCTGACTTCCAGAGGCACAGGCTGTTCCTGGGCACTGATCACCCCACCAGATACAGGCAGAGGAAGGTGACCCTCCAGCTTGGTGCTGAGGTGCTGGGGAAGGCTACCTCTAGCCCTGCCCAGCAGCTGGAGCACAGCACAGGGCCACCTCCCTGCAGCAGCTCCCCTGGCTGTGGCTGCTGCACGGCATGGCCAGCGCCGGATGAGAAGTGGCTACACTAAGAAGGCAGCTTCACAGGAGGCTTCAAATCACTTCCTTTGCCTCTCTCTCCTGTCCTCACACTGTCCCTGCCTTTTTATATCCCCACTGACTGGGTGGCAGTGGATGAAAAAGGAATATCCATACCCTTATACCACTGCCCCCAGTCCCTCAACCTGCTCTGTCACCCTTGTCTTCCCTTCCTTTGTATATCGAGTAAATTTACAAAATATAACAGAAAAGGCATAAAGTCAGAAGTCTGCTCTCATTAACCACAGTGCATTTTACCATGTAAATTCCTCCTACTGCAGGCTATATGAAAACAACAACAGACATACCAAATTTATACGAAAAAGTTGTAATAATGAAGTTTTCAACTTCGTTGCCATCAAGCATTTTCAATATAAATAGAGAATAAAATCAGTTTCCACAGAAAATTGCTCTAAATGTTTCTTGAATCCCACTGAAGTGGTGAGATATTTTTAAATCAGAGGAATTTCCTTCAGTTAAAAAAATCTATTTAAAGCTCATTACAGGGCTCTAGAAAGGTCAAAATCCAAATGAAACACTGGAAAACAAAACCTTTCTCTTTTTTTCCCATTAATTCTGAATTTTAAGGTTTGAAAAAGTATCATGTTT